>CM014271.1:66735871-66749129 GCA_004135705.1 Alloteropsis semialata | reverse complement strand
CTGAACTGGAGTGTAGACTGGCACTGGAGCGAAGCAGACTCTCCCCGGTCATCGTGTGCTGCACGCGGGAGATACGACCGCCGATTTTCCGCGTCAACAGTGATATCAAAACTGTACCTCTCTGGCTCGACCTTCACCCATGGGCAGGCAATAGAATTCTTGTTCTTGGTCCACTCAGCCAAATCGACCTCAACTTCATCACCATCGGAACCATACTCATTGTTAGCAATTTTCCTCTGATATCTCTCCCTCCGATAATCATTACCACATCCTTCATGCTGAGAGAGTTTCTGAATCATATGTCCCAAGCCTTCAAAATCTTGACTTGTGTATCAATCTCTGACTTGAGGCAACAATCCTTCAAAAGCCAAATCGACCAATTATCCCTCTGATAGATTCAACGAATAGCATCGGCTATGGACATCTCTGAATCTTTGAACAAATTTACTGACCGATTCCCCATTCCTCTGTCAGAGAGCCGTCTAATCAGACAATCTGGTCTCTTGTACTCCCATGAAGAAATAAGCATGAAATTACTTCTCTAGATCGGCCCAATTACTGATAGAATTCGGTGGAAATGAAGAAAACCACGAAAAGGCCGAACCAGAAAGCGACATAGGGAACAATTTGACTTTCAATGGATCAATCGATGCTACTTCACCACATTGAATTGTGTAGCGATTGATATGCTCAATAGTGGTAACATCTCCTCGTCCAGAAAATTTATAGAAATCTGGAATCCTAAATCGAGCTGGCATTGGCAACGTGTCAAACCAGTCCGGATACGACTTCCGATACAGATAGAATTTTCCTTTTGGTTTCAAACCAAACTGATTTTTCATGACATCAGCAATCTTATCTGTCCAATCCTCCTGAGCATAGTTCCCCTGACCGATCGGAGCACGTGTCGACGTCATTATGACTAGTGTCTCAGCAGGCCCAATCAACGGCTCCCGATAGTCAGCTCCCCTGTTCTTTGGTGGGTTTTCAGTGTTGAAGTAGGAAGGATACACCATTTTGCCATCAACCACAGGAATACGGCTGCCAAACTGATCAATGTGTTGAGTTGTGCCAGAATTCTTATCCCCTGTTTCTTCTTCTTCTTCCTCTTCTTCACCTCCTTCTGCCACCATGGCTTTCGATTTCTTTGTTTTAGGAGTCTCATAACACTCAGGGTGTGTTTCTAGTGATGTGGATGAACTGATTTGCACAATTTTTTTCATGAGGTCTTTAATTGCCGAAGCAGCACCAGTATCAAAGTAAGCAGGTCCTGTTGACGCCTGATCTGGTCAACACACCGAGATTGCACTAGAACGTGCGAGATCCGCAATGGATCGATCAACTGTAGCAGGCCCAGGCGAAACCGGTGAAACCGGTTTGAGGATCCGGTGAAACCGGTTCCTCGGGATCTGCTGCGTAGACCTAAGATCGCCGGCCCGGGAGGGACCCCGTCAGGGCAGGCGCGCCTAGGGTTTCTCTGAGATCGGCAGGCCACTCAGAGCGCCGTAAAACGCCGTAGAGACGAAGAACGAACAGAATTAGGGTTGAAAAAGCTAGGGTTTGAAGAATGACAAAAAAGTAAAGGTATATTGATTTGATCGATTGGATAACCCCTCAATCGGCCGTGGCCCTTTATATTTATAGGGTGGGGAGGTCTTGCCCCGCAAGGAAATCCTTTTACAAGTCATATTCCACACGGATCTCCAAATCTACTAGGACTCTGTCCAAAACCGGTTCCACCGGTTTGACAAACCGGTTCCACCGGTTTGCGTAGCCATATCAGATATAGTGACCAAAACCGGTTTTACCTATTTCCAAAACCGGTTTAACCGGTTTCTTCCAGGTGAAGACCTTCTCGGAGCCATAACTCTCTCGTCCGAACTCCAAATCGGACTTTCTATATATGCATTTCGATCATCTCGATGCAAGCTACGCAATGGTGCAATAAAAATGCTAATTTGACAATGTTATAAAATCCGGTCCTACTGGTTTCTAAAATCGGTTTAACCTGTTTGTCCAGATTGCAGGAAAACCTCTGTCGTGCCAATTTTGATCGTCAACATATGCCCCCCTGTTTTCTGGTAAAGCTTGCGTAGCAGAAAACATAAAAGCACAAAGACAACACTAAGGGCGATGTTTAACACATATCGATCGGCCTTTTTATTCTAAGGGCGATATCACAAAATATCGGCCATCTCTTGCAAAATCTTTAATTGGCTTTATTATGACAAAGAATAAAACCATCTCGTGTAGACCTTATAAACCCACAATGTGAAACGTCTACACCTGTCAAGCACTTAAAATCACCATGCACACCTTTAATAGAACCATCAGCTGTAATATAAGCCGATGTATCACCATGCACAATTTCTAGCTTATCGCCTATCCATTGTATCAAGAATTGATGCAAGCTAGAAGGTACACATTGGTTCGCATGTATCCAATCACGCCCTAAAATCAAACTGAATTTACCTTGGGTCTCAACAACGAAGAACACAGCAACCAATGTCTTGCTTCCAATAGTGAGATCCATAGAAACGATTCCTTTAGCACTTATAGGATCATCTCCTCCCACACCACTTAAAGCCATGTCAGTTTGGATCAACTCATCATCTGAACATCCCAATTTCTTGAACAAAGTATAAGGCATTAAATTAACAACAGCTCCACTATCAACCAGCATGCGAGAAATCGGCCTCCCTTTGATATAACCTTTCATGTATAGAGCTTTCAGATGATCATCACTATCTTTGGGCTTCTGAAAAATAGCTTCTTGTGGCCCAAAATTGAAATAAGCCATCCCTTCCTCTGAAGGCAAGTGCACCACATCAAGATTAATATCCATATGCTCAGAGGATAGCTCACAATCCAAAAATTGTTCATCGTCCTTATTCTGGGAACCCGATGACAACTTCTTATCACGATGAATTGAATCAGGAGCAAAAATATTAGGAATCAGAGAAACCTGTATTGTGTCAACCAAATCTCCTTGAGCCGTCGTGAAATCCGGTTCTACCAGATTTGAAACCGGTTCCACCGGTTTTGCTGCTGAGCAAACACCAGGCTTGATCTTCCACTCCTTCTGAGGAATCATTGGTCTATCCTTGCTAGAGTTTTCATTCTTCTGTTTCTCCAATTCCTTCTCTTTATTCTCCTGGAAACGAAGCCGCTGCAATTTCCTCTTTTGTGTGCGAGTTAAACCTGGAGGACACCATCTTGGCAAGAAATATTTAGAAGTATCATTATCAATTCTATTTTTATCACCATGGACAGCAGCAACATTCTCCTGGACCGATGCTTCAACCTTATTATTAATTACATTTGGTCTTTTGTCATCATCCTTTGAAATTGTTTCAATACCCTCAACTTGTGTGACATTATTATCAGTAGCCTTTCTCAGATCATCATCCATTCTTTGCACCTCCACTTCCTTCTTCTTGACACGATAAACCTGTTTTGGAGGAACTGTATGTTTTTTCTGGGAAAACCGGTTTGACAATCCGGATTCACCGGATTGGTTCTGCTGATTCCAACCTGATTGACTAGATGTCAAACGGTCATGTTTAGAATGCAACATCCCGTCATAAATTGGCTTGGCAAATGCATCACATCCTGTATAAAAAGGTGAATACAACATAAGATGATATGGCCACCACATATTATTAAAATCACATGCCGGATATGAAAAATTAGAAGAAGTTGGAGGAATCCATGACATGTCTTGATGTGAGTTATGAAGAAGATGCAATTTGACAAAATCACCCTGCTGCCTTGTAGCTCCCTTCTGAAATAAAGCATGTCTCTCATGACGCATAGGTGACCATGTTCCTTTTTTTCCCGGCCGATCACTAGTAACGGCCTTTTGATTTTCATACTTGGATAATAACTCATCAAAGGTTAATTTCTTCTTTCCAAATCTCTCCTGATCTTTTTTCAAGTCTACTTTCGAAATTCCAATCTTGGGACGCCTTGGTTTAACCGTTTTGGAATGGCGCTGTCCAAAACCGGTAATACCGGTTTCGAGAACCGGTGAAACCGGTTTTGTCTGCACAGCAGACTCAAACGGTTTTTGCGAGGATGCTTGCCCCCCGAGTTCAGAAGTTCTTGCAGTGATCTTGAAAATTTCTCTACCATCAGGAGTCTTTTCAGACACTACATCTCTGATCACCTGTTTCCCTTTCAAATTTTTAAACTTCTCCTCACCGATGACGATATTTTTTCCCTTGGTTGATTTAGCTTGATGTGGCCGAATCAAAACCTTGGGTTGCTGTGCATCAACGGTGTTGACAGAAAGAGAAACATTATCCGTTGGCTTCTCATGATAATCCAATCGTCCTTGATTTATGGCCGATTGTATTTGCCGACGAAAAATATTGCAATCAACAGTAGCATGCAAAAAAGAATTATGAAGTTTACAATATGCACGCCCTTTCAATTCTTCAGCTGGAGGTATAGTGTGAGACATCTTGATGTTTCCATGCTTTAACAATTCATCAAATATATGATCACATTTAGAAACATCAAAACTAAATCGCATTTGTTCTTGCCGATCCTTGGAATCAGCTTAAGTGATGAACATGTAAATGCTTTATCTTCCGAAGGCCAAACTAATTCAGCAACATAATCGCCTTTTCTCTCATCGTCCAAACTATTATTTTTCACATGTAAACTAGACTGATGAGATCTAAAAACATCTTCATTATTCCTCATTCGGTTTTCAACAACTAAGGCTCTTATTTGCACTTGATTAACCGAACGACATTCACAGCCTTCAAATCTCTCTTTAATAACAGATCTTAAACCATTAAAAGCAATACGAGCAAGATCTTTATCAGAAATTGACAAATCATAACAACGGTTTCTTATTTCCTTGAATCTCTTAATATATTCAGAAACATATTCACTCTCTTGTTGTTTAACCGACGTTAGATCTGTCAAATTTAATCCTTGATGCATTCTAGAATCAATAGAGTACGGCTCTTGATATAATCTAGAATTATTCACATCAATGCTAAGCTTATCCTGCATCTTACTATCTAACTCGTCCTTCATTTTATAGAATTCAGTATATAACTTTGAACGAGCTAAATCAGATTGCTCTGTGGCTATACTTTGAGCTTGAACAACATGAGGCATGCAATAAGAATTTTGCCGTAAATATTGATCATACACATCATTAGAAATCTCTCTAGAATTAATGTTTTGATTAAGTACAGAGGGTGATGTATATGTCTCAATATAAGCAGAATGATTAGCCACCTCTATATTTCGGTTAGGGACTACCGAAAGAGGAGCCGTAACATATGGTCCTGGCTGCTGTCCAGCTGTGGCAACAAAACCGGTTCCACCGGTTTCCAGAACCGGTAAAACCGGTTTCACCGTGGCTGGTGAAACATGCTGTAGCGGCGGTATTTGTTCTGAATAAAATTTAGTCGGCATACCATACAATGGATTTTCAGGTGTTTTTCCCAGTGTAGCCGACAAACTCGCATGCATATTCTCATGTTGCATAGTTGGTATATTATGTGAATAATAAGATGAATCTACCAACTTATCCTTTTCTATTCTATCCATCCTTTTTGATAATGCAGATAAAAGATCTAATCTTTTTTTTGTACAGAATCAAAAGTAACTGCAAGTTGAACAATCGGAGTAGACGATGGAATGCTTACAGTGGGTATTACCTCAACCTTCCGATTATCAATCTTGAACGCGGGCATCACAAAGTCTTGTGTTCTTGATACTGTGCCCTGGCGATCTTTCTTCAGCCCCATCAAAAATTGATTCTTGAAAAATTCTTGGGCTGCTTCAAACTTCTGACGCTCCTCTTCATCGAGCTCCTCCATGGAGGACACAACGATATTGTCCTTATCCAGATCTGAAATAGATTCCATCTGGCTAGGGTTAGGTAGACCGATTATATAAACCAAGATCTCTTTCCCCAGCGGAGTCGCCAAAAATGTGTTGACGCCTGATCTGGTCAACACACCGAGATTGCACTAGAACGTGCGAGATCCGCAACAGATCGATCAACTGTAGCAGGCCCAGGCAAAACCGGTGAAACTGGTTAGAGGATCCGGTGAAACCGGTTCCTCGGGATCTGCTGCGTAGACCTAAGATCGCTGGCACGGGAGGGACCCCGTCAGGGCAGGCGCGCCTAGGGTTTCTCTGAGATCGGCAGGCCACTCAGAGCGCCGTAAAATGCCGTAGAGACGAAGAACGAACAGAATTAGGGTTGGAAAAGCTAGGGTTTGAAGAATGACAAAAAAATAAAGGTATATTGATTTGATCGATTGGATCACCCCTCAATCGGTCGTGGTCCTTTATATTTATAGGGTGGGGAGGTCTTGCCCCGCAAGGAAATCCTTTTACAAGTCATATTCCACACGGATCTCCAAATCTACTAGGACTCTGTCCAAAACCGGTTCCACCGGTTTGACAAACCGGTTCCACCGGTTTGCGTCGCCATATCAGATATAGTGACCAAAACCGGTTTTACCTATTTCCAAAACCGGTTTCACCGGTTTCGTCCAGGTGAAGACCTTCTCGGAGCCATAACTCTCTCGTCCGAACTCCAAATCGGACTTTCTATATATGCATTTCGATCATCTCGATGCAAGCTACGCAATGGTGCAATAAAAATGCTAATTTGACAATGTTATAAAATCCGGTCCTACCGGTTTCTAAAACCGGTTTAACCTGTTTGTCCAGATTGCAGGAAAACCTCTGTCGTGCCAATTTTGATCGTCAACAGGTCCCTTCTGGACATCCTTCAGTATTGCTCCATCTAGCAATTTGGCGATCAATCCCACCACCGTGTTTACCAATATTCCAGATTGGTTAATCATAGCATGACTCACACCAGCATCTATATAATCTTGAAAGAATTGTCTTTCTTCTGCCGTGATCTGATCAAACGCTTCCTTGGGGACAGGAAACTGATTTTTCTTGATCACAACATTGCGAGTCTTGCTGAATGAGTCTAGGCACAGGTTCTTGAATTCTTCAAGTTGTGCTTCCATGAGTTTCTTCTGCTCATCACTGAGATCTTCCATCATGACAGCAGGGATCTCACCGCCTTTGTCTCCAGGAGGTGCCATAGCAGAAGCTTTCTTGTCCTACCGGGCGTGCCAAAATGTGTTGACGTCCAAAAAGTCAGGCATTGACTCTCGAAAATTAACACTGAGGCCTGGAAGATTTGCTTGAACTTCGGTGCAGGTCCAAAATCTTGAGGTTCATGGCCTGCCAGTCAATTTGACCTGAAATTGACAAGGTAGAGTTTAATCAGTAAACAACAAGGAACTCATCGGCCAAAGCCCCGATTCGTTCCAGCAATTGGATCAGCATAAAGAGAAGTCCGATTTGCGAGCATGAACCATCGACCTTGAGTCCGATTCGTGATGATATGACATGTATTTAAAATAAACCATCGACTATGGAAGCCGAATCGGAGATAAACCTAATTTAAGCTCATTCTTTAATATACATCTTTCTAAAGGTGATAAACAAACTAGATCTCGTGTCACTAACAATCGGATCGATTTTGAGACAACGTTGCTAGCAGGGCACCGATTAGCTTGCTTACTCCGATAGATCGATATATATCAAAGAATTCGTTTAAACCAGATTTATTTGTAACTTGCTTATTAAATCTAAATTAGCTATATAAACAATACAAACAGATCTATTATGGAATTTGAATTGCAATGAAACAGAATAGATCTTTAAACAGATGTAAGCCGATAAGATAGATTTATCAAAATACGGTAAAGGATGAGCGATCTAAACGAAGAAGGGCGATATGCCTCAATCTAAAGCCTAGAACAACTCGATAAATTGGTGAATTAACTAAACGAAGAAGGGCGATACGCCTCAATCTAAAGCCTAGATTAATTCGATAAATGTCACACTTACAGACAAATCGGAGGTCAAGATGATGCAGCCCTGCTTGCTAAAGAACTCAACGAAAAAGATTGTTGGCATGAGGGCCGGAAGTTGTGTTGTATTGATTGGTTGTGTGAATGTTTTTTTACAATAGCACAGGTTTATATTTATACCCTCGAAATCTGGCTAATCCTAGTCGGCTACGACAATATCTCTAATTTATTTAAAGTAGACTAATCTAAACTACCAAAACTATTACAACTGCCGTGCAATCAGGCCTTGAAGAAGCTTCTAGACGCATCTCTTTGGGAGTCGTACGTGCTCCGGCCTCCTTAGCCCCGTGTCCAACCAGGACTCTATAGGACGAACACCGATCGGAATCGAAGATCAACTTAGAATCGGACTCGGCCCCCAGCCTTAGCTCTGTTATGCATAATCTTTAACCGAGTCAAAATCTGGTGTCAACAGCTGTCCAAAAGAATGGAGTCACAACTAATAAGTTATCCTGCAAAAGGCATGCCACTATCTCAACTCAGCAAAACAATATGGAAGACGAGCTTTGATGCCTCCACATCCATAAGAACCATGTCAGTATGCAACAGCTATGTCTGGTCTTGAGGATTATAGAATTCCTAGAGCCTAGAGACACGCACACGTATGCAATCATTGCAATCATTGCAGTTTGGTACTTGGCTTGGGGGCATTGGGACAGATTTAAAACCGCTAGTTCTGCTAGGGGCAGCCGTTACTTGTTGGTCACTATGACTATGCAGGAATGATCTGATATTTGAAAAGAAACATATTATTTCTCCTTTGCATGTTATCTACTCGGTTATCTATTAGCTTCGTACTTGGGATATCCTACAGAAGCTAGCTTGGCATGATTTGGTTACATTGGCATCTCAACAGTTGGCGCATGTGACCAAGGAGTTTTTTTATCCAGGGATATGGGTGGTGGTCTAGTCTTCAAATTGATAGTCACTGGCGTGCCTCTTCTCTTTTTATTTCTTTTTGGCTATGTGTATCCTTGTTATGCAGAGGCCAGGAATTTCTTTTCCATGGCATTGTATAATCTCGATGTAATAACCTTGGAATATAATAAAATTTCTCTTATCAAAAAAATAAGATGTGGAAGGAGGAGATCTGCCATCTGAAGGAAATTTGCTCAAGCTGTGAGGAGTAATCTTAGCACTTGGATCCAAACCGCCCAAATCCATCCAAGGTCCCATTTAGTTCATGAAAGTTGCAAAACTAGTTTGTAAATTTGCAACCTTGGAACTAAACACCCCTTTCAACTTACTGTTCATAAATTTGGGGAAATTCATAGTTGCTGGCTTATCCCGTACAACCCTACCAACCCTATCCCCCCTCCCCCCACCACACACGAACCGATTCACTCGGTCCACACTCTCCCCTCCGCTCACCGCAGCTCTCTCCCCCCACATCCCTTGCTCCCACAGCCGGCGGTGGCCGCCGCCTACCATACCCAGCCCGCCGCGGGGCAGATACAGCTGCTCCGCCTCCATCTAGAGCGCAGCTGCTCGTTCCCCGCAAGCGAGATGGAGGGAGACAATGGCGACGACTACGGTGACGTCAGGGGTTCCGGCTACGTCGATGGCGAGGGCAGCGGCTACGACGACGGCGAGGGATACGGCCATGGCGGGCCCGAAGGCGACACGAAAATCGACCCTACCTTGCAGTTGTTCTCCCAAGCGATCCCCTTTTCCCCGGCCGGCGGCAACCCTTTCTTTCGCGACGTCCTGCGGCGGGCCGGGGCGGCGCTGGACCTCAACGCCTCGCGTTAGTGGCCGGGGGTTCCGTCCTACGAGGGCCTCCTTCGAGACGGACCGCAGGAGGGAGGCATCGGAAGCAGCAGCGGTACCCCTGCCCGGCGGAGCGGAACCCTGGGACTGCGCACGCCTCGCAACGGCCCTGGAGGACAACGGACGGCCTGCCAGTCGTGTGCTGGAGGCGATCCTCCCCTGTCTCCCGTGCCTGGCACTGCGCGCAGGGCGCGTGGAGGTCCGTTGTGCCAGCGTCGCGATGGACGTCGCCGAGGAGCGGCCACAACTCCTCCGGCATATGATGAAGCTGACAACCTGCACAATGCAGCTGCACATGGAGTGAATTGTCGAACAAGGGTAAACCTTGCAACCCACCAACATTACTTGTGTACTGCTCCTGATATTTTGCCGTAATGTATGTAATTGTCCTTGTTATGCATCGTTTAGGCTCAAAAAGACAGAGCATGCTGGTCCGAAACCAATGTCGCCCTATTTTGTGAGCTTTATTGTGACCAAATTTACAAACGTAATTGTGTTAATGGGGTCATGAGCAAGCATGGTTGGAAGGAGTTGGCAGACAAGCATTTTATGCAAACAAATTTGGTTCATGACAGAGGTCAGTTCAAATTTAAGCATAAAGCTCTAAGGGAATTGTGGGAATTCTGCAATAGACTGCACAATGATTCTGGTTTAGGCTGTAAACCTAATGGGACTATTGATGCCCCTGACCATTGGTGGGCAACTACAACTGGGGTACATTTCTGAAACCTTTACTTCAATGTTTGAGGGTGTTCATCTGTCCAATTCTAACATCAGAAACCATGCAGGGCCGCACAGAGTTCTTGAATCTTAAAGATGGATGGCCAACATACTTGGACCAATTGGACCAGATGTTCGAGGGTGTTGCAGTTGATGGCTCAACCTCGTTTGTTCCCAGAGTGAGTCGCAATGGAACTGATGACGATGATGACGAATCGGAGGATGTACCTGAAACCGAGCCAGTGAACACCTCAGGTAGCATCGGCAGCAAGAGGGCCAGCAGCACAAGCATGACTGCCTCCAGTCCAAACAAGAAGTCTAGGAACCAATCAAGAGCAAGCTGGGAAGCTAACATGCAGGAGATGACCAAACTTAGCCTTCAGAAGATTGAGCTCATGCAATTGAACATTGAGAAGAAGGCTGAGGCAAGGCAGCAGAGGGCTTAGGCGAGGCTGTAGCAAAAAAACAAAAAAAAAAGGAGAAAATAAGGCTTGTGATGAAGTTGGCTAGAGAATGTGGAGCCACAGAAGCAAACTTACATTTGTGGACCAATGGTGTGATGCCACTAACTAAGGATGATGATGATATGGAGTTCTTCCTTGAGACTGTCCCTGAAGCATGGCTAGGAGTGATTCAGCACTATGCCACTAACTATGCAAGGGTCAATAACTAGACCCTCTTTATCTTAATTATGTTCAGCTTTTGGTGAAATCAGTTGTAGTAAGACTATAACTTGATATCTGACATTTGTACTTGAACTACGACCATTTAATGTTTCATGTATGCTATTTATGTTTGCGTGCGGCATCCTATGAATTTGTTTGTACTCCTGTCTCTTTCAAGTGTTGGCAACTATGTTCATGGTTTGGGTGTCAGACTGTTGGTATAAACAATGCAGTTGTTTTATCATCCATTTTGTACTAACTAATTTGTGATGCCTTTGTCAATTGCAGGAACCTAATGCACCAAGTGAAGGAGGCAGCTCAAGTGATGAATCCTCAAGTGATGAGGACATGTGGGTAGCTTTCCTAGACGACGATGACATAGAGTATATGCATGGTATGCTTGACTATGCTATCCACCTAGACAAACACTGCAATAGGGCTCCTAGACATCATTAAGCCTACTGACCCACAATTCAACACAATTCATGCACGACTACTGCATCCACGGTTTCATCCAGATTTCAACGGTTGCATAGGAGCAATAGATGGCACACATATCAAGTGTGTAGTGCCCAGTTCAATGACAGTGCAGTACATGTGCCACAAGGGCATGACAACACAAAATATGATGGATGTTTGCCATTTCGACATGAGGTTCACATTTGTGCTTGCCGGGTGGCCTGGTTCTGTGCATGACATGAGAGTATTCACTGATGCTATCACCACTTACGGCCATGTATTCCCACATCCACCACCAGGTAAACATGTGCTGCCTTAATACTATCATGTTTGAGTTCAGAAAAATGAGATATTCACAACAATTATGCCTTGTACATGGAAGTGTTACTTGGTGGATTCTGGCTACCCAAACCGTTCGGGCTACCTGGTGCCGTACAAGGGAACGAAGTTCCATCTTCCGGAGTACAGAAACGGCCCAGAGCCACAAGGTAAAAAGGAAATCTTCAATTACGCACATTCATCACTTAGGAATGTGAGAGGGCATTTGGAGTGTTGAAGATGAAGTGGCAGATACTAAACGGCATACAAGGTATCCACCTCATAAACAAACTGAAATTATCGTTGTATGCATGGCATTGCATAACTTCATTCGAATGAGTGGATGGAACTTTGTGCCAAATGAAGCATCGACAGATCAGGCCGGGGGTCCTCAGGTGGCATGTACGGATGGAACTGGAATGATGAATGTTCTTCGTGATGAGATTGCCCTTGGTTTGTTAACTCGGTCGTGACATTTGTATATGTATGATGAGTTGCTGTACAATTCGGATCAAGTTTACGGTTGTTGTCGAGTTCATTTTTTTTACTGATGTCAAATAAAACTCGATCGTGACACTTGTGTTTGGATGAGTGTGTGTTTCTTGCTGTACACACTATGGATATTTTTTAGGTGATGAACAATTCAATAGTGGACCATGTGATTTGTGGAGTTGATGAACAATTTTGATCTATAGTGGTTGTATTCATTTTGGCTGGTTGCTACTTGTGCATGGGAATAGGGGATCTGCATGGCATTAAATGATGCTACAATGAATTATGCAAACTAGTTCACCTTCAACTAAACATCTCTACAAACTTTTGGTTTTCAAAGTTTGCCAACTTTGGGCTTGTTTAGTTCATGAAAGTTGGCAAACTTTGAAAACTAGTTTGCAAAAGTGCCAAAGTTTGCAAAGTTGTGGAACCAAAAAGTTACAAAAGTTGCATTGGAAAGCGTGTCGCGAGAGAGAGGGCATGTTTTCCAATGCGTTACTTTTGCAACTTTACACACTAGTTCAAGAAAGTGTTTAGTTTCAATGTTGTAAGTTTGCAAACTAGTTTTGCAACTTTCACCAACTAAACATGCACTTTCATGAACTAAATGGGGGCCCTTTTTTGAAGCACAAAAAAAGTTACCGTACAACGGTGCAAGTGACCACCGGTGACAGGCGCAGTTAAGGGGTGTTTAGTTCGTGAAAGTTGGCAAACTTTGGAAACTAGTTTGCAAAAGTGCCAAAGTTTGCAAAGTTGGCAAAGTTGCAAAAGTTGCATTGGGAAGCATGTCGCAAGAAAGGGGGCACGTTTTCCAATGTGTTACTTTTGCAACTTTGCAAACTAGTTGAAGAGGGTGTTTAGGGTATGTGTAGTTCGTGAAAGTTGGCAAACTTTGGA
>CM014271.1:66717621-66735805 GCA_004135705.1 Alloteropsis semialata | reverse complement strand
CCCAAGCAGATCCGATGAACTCCAGCGAGTACGGAGGATCCGAAACCGATGGACACGATAAGAAGGTCGTTGATAGGGGGTCCCTGCCTCACCTTATATACTCGGGAGACAGGGTCTACAAGGCAAGAAATACAAACTCCTAGTCGGATACAATACACAGAGTCCTAACATGAGTAGGCCGGGTTGTTTCCCAGTACCCGACTAGTTTCCTTAAGCTGTACAGCCCTTCCTTGTATCAGTCAGGGTTGCCGGCCCAATTTCCTAACGAGACTGTGTCCCATGAGGACTCCCATGGATCCTGGACCGTCAAGCCCCCGAGCGTCTTCATGTCTTCACGCCTGCCGGGTTGTTTCTCAACGATTTCAGCATCAGCCGAGTTGTTTCCTCGTCGTCTTGCATGTTGAAAACCTTCAGAAGTGAACATGATGTGCTCCTTTGCCGACTTCTTTTGCAGCCAGCCCCCGGGCCTTGGTTTATAAACCAAGATTGATGCAAAAACTTGCCCATTTACTATAATGGTGTCCAGCTTTTGAAAAAAGATGGACCCATTATGGGTCTAGCCCCCGAGCCTAGAAATGTTTTCAAGGATTAAAAACAATTCCAGGGTCTTTATTGAAAAAAACTTTCCAAAAGAAATATACTATTTCCCCCCCAGCCCCCAAGCTTCAAGCAGATGACAATAAGCTTAAAGACTTCTGTTGAAATATGTATATTCTTTGATATGGAAATAAATCCTATTAAGCATCAGCCCCCGAGAATGAAAATTCATCGGAAAATGACCTAGCTCGTTAGGAAATGGCCGCACAAATATGCATCTGGTTTGTAACCGCGAATACATAAGTGTTGGCGTATTTTGGAAAACGGGTTACAGAGAATACGCTTAGGGTTACCGCTTCAATCTTATAAGACAGAGGGTGAACCATTCGTATTCTCATCCCCGCCGCCGTCGCTTTCACCACTGAAATCCTCAAACTCTTTTCGCCTCCACGCGCAATCCGCAATCCACTCAAGCCCCGTTCGAGAGTTAAATCAAGAATCTCGTCTGGCAAGATGGGTCGCAAACCTGCTTCCAGCAAGTCTACTGAGAGCAAATCTGCCACAAGCAAAAAGAAATCCAAGATCCCAATCGGCGATATGCCAGTGTTCAAAAACTCTCCTGCGCCGGCTCTCACCTGGAAGCCATCCAAGGCTACAGATGAGATGGTGCAAGGTCTTGTAGACCAAGGCTACCAGCTGGACAAGTCAATCTCCTGTTGGCGCACTGATGCAGGTAAGCCCTGGCCTTTCGAAGAAATCCACGAGATCGTGGTGTTTGTAGCCTTTTATGAATGCGGATTCGCCCTCCCCGCTCATGATTTTCTCCGAGGGCTTCTTTCTTACTACAAATTGGAATTGGTCCATCTCAATCCCAATTCTATTCTTCAAATTTCCCTCTTCATCCATCTCTGCGAAACCTTCTTGGGGATCGATCCCCACTTCAATCTGTTCCGCTGCCTCTTCCGCGTGAAGGCCACCCCAGACAAAGTAGTCGGCGGGGCTGGATTCCAGTTGCGCCAGGGGATGAAGAATGTTTACTTTGATTTCAAGATGAATGACTCCATCAAAGACTAGAATGACAAGTGGTTCTATGTGGAAAATCAGCCTCCAAGGCTGTCCAAGCACTCCGGTCATCTCCCTCGGCCGCAAGAATCATGGAATGAATCCCTCGATAGGGATAAGGTCGACGGGATCTCCAGGCTCATCAAGATGATTGCTGCTCTGAAAGATCAAGGCTTAACCGCCATCGGGATTGCCAGCTCGTTCTTGCGCCGCCGCGTACAACCCTGCCAGAAGCGGGTGCACGCCGGCTATGATTATACCGGCCCCGAAGACCCAACCAGGATCTCCACCAGCGATTTGTCTTCAGATGAAGTCACCGTCCACGTCCAGGCACTCTTCATGGATGCCCAGGATCTGCCACGCCGGGTACCCGGGTACTCGGCAAGTCGTCCGTCATCATTGGTAAACTTGAAAACAATCCTGAATATGTTGCATCTTGATAACTAATCAATGGCTGCACTATTCAATGCCAGGAAATGCGCATCAGACTAGCTTCCTCACCCCCAGACATTGCAGAGAACCAATTCGGGTTGCCCGGATCTCCCCCGCCCCAACAAACTGCTGATAGCTCAGGGAAAGAGAAGAAGAAGGCGCCGCCAGATATGGACCAGGTGATTCTGGAAGAAATAGTCGATTCTGATGATGACACACCCCAACCTCCTCTCGGGAAGATACTCAGGCAAGGAGGATCAGGCTTGAAAAGGCGTTGTGATGATGATGCCCCAAGCCCAACCATCCCCAAGAAAAAAGGGCTATGCGGAAGAGAGTGTCTCCTTCTGTGCAGAAATCAGCAGATACCATTCTTGATGAAGCAGAAGCACTTGAAGCAGAGCCTGAATCCAATGTAGAGATCCCAGTAGGAGTCCCACTACAGTCTCCTCTGCCCAAGGTATCCCTATTATCTTTTATGCCAAAAAATCTTGGTTTTATCCTCTTGCCGAGTTGTTTTCTGAATTGATTGCATAATTGCAGAACCCTCAACAAGAAGAACCCGCTCAGTCGGAAGAGCCTCAAGGACCTCAAAACAACCCGGCTGGTGGCTTTGACTTTGTTGTTGAAGAACCAGAATTCAACATGGAATTTGCCAGGTAAATGATCCAACTTTATGAAGCAAAAATTCTTGAAACGCGAATATTGCTAATCTTCAATTGTTTATGCAGCGGTCCGCCTACTCCTGCTCCTGCTGATGTACCCAAGACTCCAATCATGGAGACAGGAGGAGGAGAAGGGCCAAGCCCCCAAGTATCTTCACCGCCTCATCCTCAAGCAGCTAGCAGCAACGTCGCGCCACCACCTCCTATAAGAGAACAAGCCGCTCCGGGTTCTTCTGCTCCTGGGTCTTGGCCCAAAGCAACAGAAAGTATCCGGATGGCTGGCCTCCGCTCTGAAGGAGTGAACACCACCATTGGCCTGATGAAGGAAGCCATTGTTGAAGAAATCATCCGGGAGCAAAAGAAACCCCGCGAGCCTTCACCAGAGCCATTCCAGATCTTCACGGGTACACCCGGCGTCAACCCTAATGAAGATGAAGACGCCTTCTTATTCAACTCTGAAGTTGACCACGAAGATCTGGAGAAGGCCGCCGAGCTGTACAAACAACTCTCCAAGCTCACAGAGGTTAGTAGAAATAGTGTAGTATTGTAAATACTTATCTCCTTCATACTGTAATCAACCCTGCTTCCTTTAATCTGGATGTAGAGTATACTTGCACGATCTCAGCAGAAATCTGAGATGCTTCGGAGAGCAAGCACGTCCATTGCCCGCGCTGAAAAAGCCACAGCCGATCTGGCCAAGGGACAAGCAGCGTGGGACCAAGAACGCGCCCAATTGCGCCGAGAGCTGGATGAGGCGTACAAGAAGATCAACTTGTACCAGGACCAGCGCGATGACATGGTTGAGAAGAATAAGTCTTTGCGACAAAAACTCTCAGGTGTGTATGCCGAGTACTTTGTCTCTGCTTGCAATGATCATATAATGAATAAGATCTGATATGCTGTCTGCAGAGAATGAGAAGCGCGTTAAAGCTCTAAAAGGCGAGTTCATCGATATGAAGAACCGCTTTTATCGGGAGCAGGAGCGCGCCAACCAAGCAGAGCGGAGGGAGACGGAACGCATGGTAGATCTCGCGGAAGAGCAGAAAATGCGCCAGCATGCCGATGCCCAACTCATTGAAGACTTGACCAAGATCCGCAATCAGGAGGCTGAAATCCAGGCGCTTCGCGTGGAGGTCAATCGCCGTGGTGCGGAGATTGAGTCTTGGAAGGAAGCCTCCCTGCCCTTAGTTGAAGCATATGCTAAAGTACCCGCCGGAAGTGTTGCTCCTTCTCCCCTTGATCGTCTTCGAGCAACTCCTGGGCAAGTGAAGCTATATTGCCAACGGGTCGCCCGTTCGTGTACTAAACAAGTACTCGGGGTTGTCCGTTCATGGTTTCCTTCACAGCCATTAGGTGTTACTGAAGGGAGAATCAACCCGGCTTGTACCCGGGCCATGTTTGATACTTACATGGAGGAGGAGAAGGACACAGTAGAGAAGATTGTTTCTCGTCTTAAGTTCTAGAGTCTCTTTCTGTAAGAAAACCCTTTGTAAAGAACTTGGTTCAGATGTAAATACTTAATGCTTTTCATTCAAAAAGTATCTTTGTATCTGATTAATTGTGCCCGATCTCTTTGCTTTGAACAAAAAGTAGATGGCAATTGAATGTAGTCTTTCTGGATTGTTTTTAAACAACCCGACTAGATTCAAATAAATAAGTGCGCCCGATCTTTCTGTGTTTAAACAGAGAGTAGATGGCTTTTGAAACAACCCTTTCTGGATTGTTTTTAAACAACCCGGGATGAGTCAAAAAAGATGCGCCCGATCCTTCTGTATGAAACAGAAAGTAGATGGCATTTGAAACAACCCTTTCTAGATTGTTTTTAAACAACCCAGGATGATTCAAATTTGTAAGACTGTAGCTTGAAGACAATGGAATATTGATACTTTACTGTTATTAGGCTAAGAAGCCGATATCAGTACATAAAGAAGGCTGACTTTTTATTGACACTTAAAAAACTCTAATAACTTCTTCAGGGGTAAAAACGCCGCAAGTGCTCAATGTTCCATGCATTGGGCACCTCTGTTCCGTCTTCACGCTGTAGCTGATAAGTACCCGGACCGATGACCCTTGATACTAAAAACGGATCTTCCCAAGGAGAAGATAGCTTGTGCTGATCTTTTGTACTCTGAATTCTTCGAAGGACCAAATCACCAATGTTAAATGATCGCATTTGGATGTTTCGGTCATGATACCTCCTGAGTCCTTGCTGGTACGTGGTTGTCCTGATCAACGCAGCTAGCCTCGCCTCTTCGAGCATGTCCACATCTTCTGCCCTACTCTGCTCTGCTGCTTCCTCCGAGTAGTTTTGGATTCTTGGAGCATTGTACTCGATGTCCACCGGGAGTACTGCTTCTGAGCCGTAGACCAGAAAGAAGGGTGATTGCCCCGTCGCGCGGCTGGGCTGGGTTCTGAGCCCCCATACCACGGCTGGCAATTCTTGCACCCACTTCCCGCCGTACTTTTTGAGTGGTTTATAGAGCCTTGGCTTGAGACCTTGAAGTATGAGGCCGTTAGCTCTCTCAACTTGTCCATTGGTTCGTGGGTGCGCCACTGATGCGTAACGGACTTCAATTCCCAGATTATCGCAGAAATCAAAGAACTCGCTCCCTGTGAACTCTGAGCCAAGGTCGGTGATAATGCGATTTGGGACGCCAAAATGATGAGCAATGTCTTGGATGAACTCGGCCGCCTTTGCTGCTGTAGCGTTGACTAGCGGCTTGACTTCAATCCACTTGGTAAACTTGTCGATCGCCACGTAGAGATACTTGAAACCTCCTGGCGCCGTCTTGAGTGGTCCAACCATATCGAGCCCCCAGCATGCGAAGGGCCAGGAGGGCGGTATGGTGTTGAGGACCGTTGCAGGGACATGAGCTTGCCGGGCGAAGTATTGGCAGCCCTGACAAGTCTTCACGATTTCTTCGGCATCGGCCACAGCGGATGGCCAATAGTACCCGGACCGGAAAGCCTTGCCTACGATCGTGCGGTGAGCAGCATGGTTCCCGCAGATTCCACCATGGATTTCTTCAAGGATTTCCCGTCCGACTTCTGGAGTGACACACTTCATCAAGACTCCAGATGAGGCGCCACGTCGAAAAAGGGTGGAGCCGACTACTATGTAGTGCTTGCTTCGTCTGATAACTTGCTCAGCCTCCACCTTATCTTCAGGCTCCCTCTGGTGCAGTATGTACTCGATGAAGGGCTTTGTCCACTCGGGTGTAATCACCATGACTTGCTGATGGGGTGGTGTTATAGTCGGCTGTACTTCCTGCTCCTTGATGGATGGTTGTAACAGCTCATGGACGAAAACGCCGCCTGGTACTTGCGCTCGGTGGGAACCCAGCTTTGAAAGTGCATCAGCAGCCATGTTGTTGTCTCTGATGACGTGATGAAATTCGAGCCCATGAAAGTGCTTCTTGAGTTTGCGCACCTCCATGCAGTATGCATCCATGTTCTCCTTGGTGCAGTCCCAATCTTTATTGACTTGATTGATCACCACAGAGGAGTCGCCGTACACGACCATGTGCTTGATGCCAAGGGAGGCAGCCAAGCGTAACCCGTGCAGTAGAGCTTCGTACTCGTCTTCATTGTTGGTGGCTTTCCACAGGATTTGGAGCACATATTTAAGCTGATCACCTTTTGGAGATATGAGTAGTACTCCTGCACCTGCTCCTTCAAGCTTCAGTGATCCGTCGAAGTACATGATCCAATGCTCGACAGGTTCTTCGGGTACTGCATGTTGTATTTTCGTCCACTCAGCGACGAAGTCCACCAGGGCTTGAGATTTGATGGCAGCTCGTGGAACGAAATCGATGGCATGAGAGCCCAACTCGACCGCCCATTTGGAGATTCGCCCTGTCGCGTCCCGGTTATGGAGTATGTCACCAATGGGAAAAGAGGTGACTACAACAACCCGGTGGGCGTCGAAGTAGTGGCGCAACTTGCGAGAAGTGATCAAGACAGCATATAATAGCTTCTCGACCTGCGGGTATCGCACTTTTGATTCTGAAAGCACCTCGCTGATGAAGTAAACAGGCCGCTGTACTTTGTATACATGGCCGGGTTCATCCCGCTCGACTACAATGGCAGTGCTCACAACGTGAGTTGTTGCTGCTATGTAGAGAAGCAGTGGTTCCTGATCAGCTGGTGCAGTCAGTACTGGTGGTGACTGGAGAAATGTCTTGAGGTCTTCAAACGCCGCATCAGCTTCTGGAGTCCATACGAACTTGTCTTGCTTCTTGAGGAGCTTGAAGAAAGGTAATCCTCTGTCACCCAACCTTGAAATGAATCGGTTGAGGGCCGCCATGCATCCAGTCAGCTTCTGAACGTCCTTGAGGGATTTTGGAGGCGCCATGGATGTGATAGCGGTAACTTTCTCGGGATTAGCTTCAATTCCCCGGTGGCTGACTATGAAGCCCAGCAGTTTTCCCGCGGGCACGCCAAACACACATTTGGTAGGATTGAGCTTCCATTGGAATTCCCTGAGATGTGCAAAGATCTCAGATAGGTCATCGATGAGACTATCCGGGTTCTTTGTCCTTGACGACGACGTCATCAACATAGGCTTCCACATTGCGGCCAATCTGAGCCTTGAGACAACTCTGAATTGCACGCTGATATGTGGCTCCTGCGTTCTTGAGTCCAAAGGACATTGTAGTGTAGCAGTAGGCGCCAAACGGAGTGATGAACGCCGTCTTGATCTGGTCGTCTTTGTGCAGGCTTATCTGATGATAGCCCGAGTAGCAATCCAGGAAACAGAGTAGAGAGCACCCAGCTGTAGAGTCCACCACCTGATCGATGCGAGGTAGCCCGAAAGGATCCTTTGGGCAATGCTTGTTCAGGGCAGTGTAATCGACACACATTCTCCACTCGTTGTTGTTCTTCTTGCGGACCAGGACAGGATTAGCGAGCCAGTCTGTGGAACACCTCTTTAATGAACCCGGCTGCTAAGAGTTTCGCCAGCTCCGAACGGATGGCTTCTTTCTTGTCCTGGGCAAAGCGTCGTAGACGTTGTTTCTTCGGCTTGGCGGCAGCATCAACATTGAGTTTGTGCTCAGCCAACTCCCTTGGGACTCCCGGCATGTCAGAAGGCTTCCATGCGAAGATGTCGCGGTTGTCCCGTAAGAAGCTGGTGAGCGCGCTTTCCTATTTGATAGGCAGGTCAGCGCCGATCAGCGCCGTCTTCGAGGGGTCGCCCGTCCCTAGGTCGATTGCCTTGATTGGAACTTCCTGGGAGGGCTTCATGTTTGGCACAGCTGGCTTTTTCGTTGGGATTTCCAACTCAGCCTCGCCGAGTTGTTTTGCCATAGCTGCTACGATTGCTGCCTGGCTCTGTTGCTGCATGCTTGCAGCAATCGTCACTGCCTCGGTGTCACAATCGTAGGAGGTCTTCAGGTCGCCCTTTAGAGATAGGATCCCCTTAGGGCCTGGCATCTTCAGGACGAGGTAGATGTAATGTGGAATCGCCATGAATTTCGCCAGAGCGGGTCTTCCCAGGATCGCGTGGTACGATGATTCGAAGTCGGCGACCTCGAATGTGATGTACTCGGTCCTATAGTTGGCCTCGGTACCAAATGTCACTGGAAGTGATACCTGGCCGAGGGGCACGGCAGCGTTGCCTGGAACAATGCCGTAGAAGGGTGAATCAGTGGGCTTGAGCAGGTTGGTGATGTCTAAGCCCATTTTCTTAAAGGTCTTGGCGAACAGGATGTTGAGTCCGCTTCCTCCGTCGATCAATGTTCGTGTGAGTCGCGCGCCAGCTACCACAGGGTCGAGCACCAGAGGGTATCTCCCCGGGTTCTTGATGTTGGTCCATTGATCGTCGCGAGAAAAGCTGATGGGGACCTCTGACCACTTCAGGAAGGTGGGGATGGCAGGCTCAATGCAGGCGATCTCGTGGTGGATAAGCTTTTGCTTGCGCTTGGATTCTGACTGAGTGATTCCCCCAAAGATGACATTGACAACCTTGTCGGCTTGCTGGTAGCCGGTGTCTTTGTCACTGTAACACCCTAAAAATTTCTTTCTTAATATAGTAATTAATTTGCTAGCTCTTGTGTGTGCATACTCAGAATTTAGAAAAAAATATAAAACCTTTTTAGTAATTAAAATCAACCCTAGGTTTAGAAACTTGTTTGTGCATTTCATGCCGATGCATCGTTTTCTTGTATGAGTGTTTTGTGTGCTAGTCCTAGAGCCCGGAAACCCAATCCTAAGCTCGGCCGTTTTTGTTTCTGGTTTCTCTCTCCCGGTGTCCGAAAACCCAGAACCCAAAGTCTGTTCCAAATCCAACCCAGGGCCTAAAACCCCGT
Organism: Alloteropsis semialata; assembly: GCA_004135705.1. Classification (NCBI taxonomy): domain Eukaryota; kingdom Viridiplantae; phylum Streptophyta; class Magnoliopsida; order Poales; family Poaceae; genus Alloteropsis; species Alloteropsis semialata. Next base: position 66,726,804 of record CM014271.1, on the reverse strand, counting down.
TAACCAAATCCAGCCCGGTCCGTTTCCTTTTTCCTTTCTTCTTCCGTTTTCCTTTTCTCCCCATGGGCCTCTGTCCCTCTGTCTCTCTCTCTTTCTTCCAGTGCCGGTCCAACAAACCCAAGCCCAGCTCCCTTTCTTTTTCCCCGTGGCCCACAATCAGCCGGCCCATCCTCTCCCCCTCCCATCGCCCGTAGAAGACCCACGGCACTCACGCCCCAAAGACCGTCGCCCCCTTCCTTTCTTCCTCCCTCACGCACGGACGCAGGAAGGCCGTCGCCCTTCACTTTCTGAACCGTCGGTCGCATGGAGAAGAAGAAACGGCCGTCCGCCGACCGCAGGTCTCCTGGCCACGCCCCTCGTCCCCCACCAGGACCCCCTCCACCAATCCACTCGTGCCCCCTCTCTTCCTCTTCCACTCATGACTGAAACTCCGGTCTTAATTCCCGTCTTGGTGGCAGTAATGGAGAAACTGAAGATCGCCCTCCCCTTCAAAATTCTGGTCGCCCGAGTCCTTCCCTTCTATAAAATCTCACCTGAGCACCTCCCTGACCCCCCTTGACTCTCCCGCACACCAATTTCTCTATCTACTGTCTCCTACGCCACTGTCAGTACCCGCCGGAGTCCATCCTTGGTAAGTCGTCGTTGCCACCATGGTTTGCCTCTGTCCAAGCTTTTCCGTCATCCTCCCTCCCTTTTCCGTGCTCGTACAGGGACTCCAAGATCGCGACCCCGGCGCCCGGAAGCAGCAGACCGACGCCGGCATCACTCTACATCGAATCAGTCCGCCCCCCTTCGAAATTCGCCGCCCCTGCTGTGTTTCTGTCCTAGGTGAGCACGAAGACGAGTTCGCGTCGTCGCCCTCTCGCTTCTAGTCCAAGTTGCACAGGAATCCGTGGACCGTAGGCCTGGGGCCCCTCAACGCCGGCGGCCAGAACCATGGACGCCGCCGCCCTCTGTTCTGGGCGATCGGCACAGTATTCCTCCTCACGGCACAGTATTTCTTCCTCTGTACAGATCGACCAAAGCAAGGGATGAAGCTTCAGCCGTCCGATCAATCACCAGCGGTCCAGATTAGATTGAAGATACCCCTTCGTTTCATAAAAATCCGGCCATCCATCCTTGATCCAACGGCCCAGAATAGATCCCAGCATACCCCTTCGCGACTTTGCTAAAGAGTCCCTCCAAAATTCCGAAATCAACCCGCCATCCTCTCTGTGTGTTGAGTTTCTTATCTGCTACCCCCTGATGTCTAGGGTTAATTGCGTATAGGTCCTCCGTTTATCGCAGATTAGTCCTCGATCTTGTTTCTAGTGTAGTTTAATCATCCTAGCTCCGATTAGAGTGATTTTCGCGTTCATGTGATCGTAGAAATGCGTAGAATAGATTTTTGCTTCTGTTTTTACTGTATGGTGTACTGTTCTAATAGTATTATATTTGTTTGCATGTACTGGCATGTGTGGATGATTGTTTGGTGATGGAATGCTTGTTTAGAGAGCGAGCAATACGAGGCCAGTTTTGATCAAGACTTTGAAGACCCGGATCAGCAGCAATTCTTTGAGGAAGGCAAGTGTAACATGATTTACCCTTGATACCTATTCACCTATTAATCATGTTATTCATTCATGCATGTGTCTAAATTTGTTAAACCTTTAGAATGACTAGATTTATAAATCCTATATTCCTTGATCACCCTGGGTTATGCATATGGGTAGTTTTGTTAAGTTGTGCTATGCTTGCAAACGCTAACGATCATTGTTAAATGTTAATATTGATTAATGTTATACTTGGAACCTTATTAAAATGTGCTTTTTAGCAACTTGGTTTAGGGAGCTTGAGCATGTGTTTGGATTGCTCTAAGCGTCTCTCTTTAAGGTTCCGATTCTTAAAGCGGCCACCCAGGAAAACCGTACAACCACAAGGATCACATGGTTGTGGTCTTGGCTAAGTAAATTGTACGGCTCTAGCTGTCTAAGTGGCTATCTGGCTTGACTTGGAGGAGAGGGCCAGAAGCGGTGGCCTCGGTCTGTCTCGGATGGGCTGACATTTATTTTGGTGGGAGCAGGGAGGGCCTTTGTGTCCCTCACTTGTCTCGGATGGGCTGATATTTACTTTTGGTGGGAGCAGAAGAGGTTCACACTGCCACTAGCTGCTAGGGTGTCTTTTGAAAGGTCTCGTAGTGAAACCCCGTACCTGTTTTTGGAGGTACACTTGTCTATGACAAAGGGGAATCGCGACTTGTGGGTAAAGTTGTACAACCTCTGCAGAGTGTTATGATCTGATATATCAGCCGTGCTCACGGTCAAGAGCGGCCTGGATCCTTTTCGAGCGGTTCCTTGTTTTCTGGTTAAATGGTTAAATATGATGTTGTTCGTTAATTATACTTCACATGTTCCTAATGTGGGTTTCAACTGGGGTTGTCATATAACTGTAGTAATTCAGGTTAATTCTAAAATTAATCAACTAAAAATGCTAACCGCAGTTTAAACCTTGCATAGCCTTTTGAGCCTCATTTAATCATGTTATGCTTGCTAAGTAAGATGGTTTACTTACACTTGCTTCATATCAACAAAATCCCGGATGGGTACTCAGATGAGCCGCCTATGGATGCTTTTGTCTTCCCTGAGGAGTTCCCGGAGTTCTAGGCAGTGCAGTTCCCCAGTCAGAGTCCCTGTGGAGGCTCAGTGGATTTAGATGCTTACTCTTCCGCTACTTTGATAAACTCGATAATAATGTAATGCCTGTGATGTAATGACTTTATTCCTGTTTTTGTTATCGAGCACTGTTTTTCTTTCTTTGATATTCATTTCTGAGCTATATGTGTGTAAAGACTTCCTGGGTACACATATAGTAGCATTCGGATTTCCTTCGTAAATCCGGGTGTGACAGAGTGGTATCAAAGCAGTGCTGACTGTAGGATGCGCAGCCTAGTTTAGAATGGTCGTTTAGAGTTTGTGCTTTAAACTCCTTGCTTTATTTCATTTTGATTTAACCTTGCTTATTTTATTTATTGATTATACATACCTCATTTTATTTATTTAATCTATTCTTGTTTTGCCTTGTCATTAATTTATTAAAAATCTTTGCTTATACTTCTATCTTTATCTGTTGCAAAAATTTGACTCTCTCTTTTGTTTCTTTTTATAGATGGCTCGCACTAGGAAGACTGCCCGCAAGAGCACCGCTGGCCCACCTGTCCAGGCAGCGCACCCAGCACCGGAGCCCCAGCAGGAGCCAGTACCGGTGGAGCCAGTACCCGTGGAGCCAGCACCGGCGGAGCCCGAGCCAGTGGTGCCTGTGGAGCAGGAGCACTCTGAGGACGATGCTGTGGAGGTCGAGGAGGAGCCTGTGGAGCAGGAGCACCTTGAGGACGATGCTGTGGAGGTCGAGGAGGTGCCTGAGCAGCAGGGTCAGCCAGCTGGAGGAGCAGCAGGAGGTGATGATGGCCATGGCAACCATGGCAATGGTGGAGATGAGGAGGACCTATTTGACGACTTTGCTGCGGATCCTTTACTGGAGGTGGAGGACAGCGCAGGATGGACCGTCACAGACTTTGATGCTATAAATGTGAATGGCTTCTTCCGCAAGAAGCTAGACGAGCTGCTGACTGACCGCTATGGAGCGGATGACGTGGCGGTGGAGTACCGCACTGAGCGGTGGACTCACCCTGAGCACAAGACCTTCTGGAAGGCTTCAGTGCAGATCTTGAGGAGTACTCAGGGCGAGATGGGAGCTCGTGTAGGATCCATCCACCGCTCTATTTCTGACAGGAGCTCCATGGAGGCAGCTATGGAGGATGCTGCACGTCGCGCTCTGTACGTCTACCGCGACCACCACTACACGCAGATCCGCTTCGCTCCAGAGAAGTTCTACCCTCGCTGCGCCAGTGGACAGACTGCCTGCCGGATCGCATCCACGGACTTTGAGACCAGTTCGAGGTTAGTGGCCACAGTGGAATTGGCAGCTAACCTCAACACAGAGTTGGATGCTGCTCTGGATGAGATCGCCGAGCTTCGTGAGGACCTTGCACAGTCCAGGGCCCAGGTGGCTGAGCTGAGGCAGCAGCAGGGAGAGCCAGCAGAGCCTGCACCAGAGTTTGTGGCTGAGTCTCCCCCGCGCAAGAGGGCACGCTACGGATCTCCCAGCTCCCGCACCACCATCGACGAGGACCTCTAGATGTTTTCCCTTCCATGATGTAATAAAACGACATTAGATGCGTTCTGAGTTTGTAATAAGTTTGTCATGTTTGAACAAGTGCTCTTGAATATTTGAATAAATTGTTATTATGATTAATGCATGAGTTGGCTTTTTGTAATGATTGTGATGATTGTGGGCTCTATACTCACAAGCATCTAGTTATAGATTTAAGTTAAGTGTGTAAATAGTTGGGTGGGTTTTTGTCCTGCACATCTATCATTTCTATACCTTTGACAAGAATCAGATTATTGTTATCTTGGATGGTTGAATAACAGTAATACTAATGTCTTCAGCAGATGGCCAGTGGCAGAAGAGGTAACCAACCAACTGTGGAGCAACTCCTGGCCCAGCAGAATCAAATCATGCAACAGTTGGCTCAAACTATGACAATGATACAACAAAACCAGCAGAACCAACCACCTCATCAACCACATCCTGCTCCACCAAGGGATAAGCGTGGGGAATTCTTGAAGGGCCGCCCACCTACCTTCACTCATGCAAGCAACCCACTTCAAGCAGTGGATTGGCTAAAAGCAGTGGGCAGGCAGCTGGATATAGCCCAATGTGATGATAGAGAAAAAGTTCTCTATGGTTCTGGACAGCTTCAAGGGGCAGCTCTTGATTGGTGGGATGCATACCAATATGCTCACCCCAATCCGAATCAGATCACCTGGCTGGAATTCAGTGAAAGCTTCCGTAACCATCACGTGCCAGAAGGTCTGATGATTCTCAAGCGTCAAGAGTTTCAGACATTAAAGCAAGAAGCCATGACTGTCACGGCATACCGTGACAAGTTTATCGAACTATCAAGATATGCTCCAGAAGAAGTGGCCACTGATAAAAAGAAACAGCGGCTGTTTTTAATTGGGCTAAATGATGGCATTCAATATCAGCTTATGTCTCATACATTTGGGAATTTCCAAGAGCTGGTAGACAAGGCTCTAATGCTTGAACATAAGCGCAAGGAAATGGAAGAAAAGAAGAGGAAATTCATGGGCCAACAGTCTGGAAGCAACTCACGTCCTCGCTATAATCAACCAATGGGAAATCAGCCTCGCTTCCAAGGCTCTTCACAATAGATGGGTCGTCCTCAATATCAACAGCGCTTCCAGAATCAGCAGCAGCAGCGTCCCCAGTATCAACAACAGCAACAGCAGCAGCAGTTCAAGCCTCAAAATCCCCAGATGAGAATCCAAGCTCCACCTCTCACACAGGCTAATAAAACACCTGTAGCTCAATCTGGGAGAGTATGCTTTCATTGTGGTGAGCCAGGACATTATGCAAATAACTGTCCTAAGAAGAAGATGGGTGGACAGAATTCCCAACTACAGCACCGCAATGGAAATCAGCAGCAGGCACCAAGGAATGGAGGCCAACAAAACTACACTCGTGGGAAGGTCAACCACATGAACGTGGAAGCTGCTCAGGACTCAACAGATGTGGTGATCGGTACGTTCCCAGTGAACTCACAACCTGCATCAGTACTATTTGATTCTGGAGCTTCGCATGCATTTATATCTGCTCAGTTTGTGAAAAAGCATATGATGATCATACAACCATTGAAAAACACTATGATAGTTAGTTCACCAGGTGGAGAGTTAAAGGCCACTCTAAGATGCACTGAGGTTAAAATTAATATAAGGGGGGTAGAATTTATAGCCCATCCTATAATCCTGAATTCCACGGGAATCGATGTCATCTTGGGAATGGCATGGCTAGCAAGGCATGATGGAGTAATTCAGTGTGCCAAAAGAACAGTGCAACTGACAGCAAAATCTGGAGAAAAAGTGGAATATCAAGCAACTATGACAGCTTCAGAGGTGTGCCAGGCCAATCAAGTGAAGGAGATGGCCATGGAAGACATTAATGTGGTGAAGGAATTCCCTGATGTATTTCCTGCGGAATTGCCAGGTATGCCACCAGAACGCGAAGTTGAATTTCTTATTGATCTTAAACCTGGTACTGCACCTATAGCTAAGCGACCATATAGAATGGGTGTGAAAGAATTAGAAGAACTCAAGAAGCAATTAGATGAGCTACTCGAAAAGGGTTATATTCGACCTAGCTCTTCACCTTGGGGAGCACCGGTATTATTTGTTGAGAAGAAAGATGGATCACAGAGAATGTGTATCGATTACCGCGCACTCAACGATGTAACTATAAAGAATAAGTACCCACTGCCAAGGATCGATGATCTCTTTGATCAACTGAAGGGAGCGTGTGTATTTTCAAAGATCGATCTTCGATCAGGATATCACCAGATGAGAATTCGTGCTTCTGATATACCCAAGACAGCGTTCGTTACCCGATATGGATTATATGAGTTCACAGTTATGTCATTCGGGTTAACCAATGCTCCTGCATACTTCATGTATCTAATGAACAAAATCTTCATGGATTATTTGGACAAGTTTGTGGTGGTATTTATTGACGACATTCTGATTTTCTCCAAGAACAAAGAAGAGCATGAAGAACATCTGCGGTTGGTATTACAGAGACTCAGGGATCAACGATTATATGCCAAGTTCAGTAAATGTGAATTCTGGTTGAAGGAAGTAGCATTTTTGGGTCATGTTGTATCCAATGGAGGAGTGGCAGTTGATCCAAAGAAGGTTAAAGATGTATTGAGTTGGAATCCACCAAAAGATGTCAGTGAAATTCGGAGTTTCCTTGGAATGGCCGGATATTATCGACGGTTCATTGAAGGGTTCTCCAAAATTGCTAAACCTATGACGTCCTTGCTAGAGAAGAATGTGAAGTTCGTATGGTCAGAAAAATGTCAAGCTAGTTTTGAGGAGCTCAAGAAAAGGTTGACCACTGCTCCAATATTGGTATTGCCAGATATAACCAAGAGCTTCTCTATATATTGTGACGCATCTCGTCAAGGTTTGGGATGTGTACTTATGCAAGAAGGAAAAGTGGTAGCATATGCCTCTAGGCAGTTGAGGAAACATGAGTTAAATTATCCGACTCATGATCTTGAACTTGCAGCAGTGGTGCATGCACTAAAAATCTGGAGACACTATTTGATTGGTCATAAATGTGACATCTATACTGACCACAAGAGTCTGAAGTATGTGTTCACACAGTCAGACTTGAATTTGAGGCAACGCCGATGGTTGGAATTAATCAAAGATTATGACCTGGAGATTCACTATCATCCGGGAAAAGCGAATGTGGTGGCAGATGCTCTAAGCAGAAGAAGTCATGCAAATAGAGTTACCCAGTTGCCAGAAGAACTCAGTAAGGAATTTGAACGATTGAATCTGGGATTCGCCGCTAGTACGGTGGAGATGGAAGTTGAACCAACGCTAGAAAAAGAGATTAAAGAAGGTCAACAAGAAGATAGAAAGATTCAAGAAATCATTGCTTTGATTATTCAAGGAAAAGCACCAGGATTTACCATGGATGAGCAAGGAACTGTGTGGTTTGGTAAAAGAATATGTGTGCCCAATCTGAAGCATATAAGGGATGCTATTCTAAGGGAAGCACATGATTCGGCTTACTCCATACACCCGGGAAGTACAAAAATGTATTTGGATATTAAAGAGAGATATTGGTGGTATGGACTTAAGCGGGATGTTGCAACATATGTCGCTCTATGTGACACTTGTCAAAGGGTTAAAGCGGAACATCAGAGACCTGCCGGTTTACTCCAACCCTTGAAAATACCAGAATGGAAATGGGAAGAAGTCGGAATGGACTTTATAGTTGGTTTGCCCCGAACTCATAGAGGTTTTGATTCTATATGGGTAATTGTGGATCGATTAACGAAGGTGGCTCATTTCGTTCCAGTAAAGACCACCTACTCAGGTGCAAAGTTAGCAGAGCTATACATGGAAAGAATAGTATGCTTGCATGGTGTTCCAAAGAAGATAGTGTCAGATCGGGGATCACAGTTCACATCACAATTCTGGCATAAACTTCATGAGTCAATGGATACAAAGTTAAACTTCAGTTCAGCTTATCATCCACAGACTGATGGGCAAACTGAAAGGACAAACCAAATTTTGGAAGATATGTTGAGGGCTTGTGCTTTACAGTACGGGACAAGTTGGGATAAGAGTTTGCCATATGCAGAGTTCTCTTATAACAACAGTTTCCAGAAGAGTCTCCAAATGGCACCGTTTGAAGCACTATATGGCAGAAAATGCAGGACACCCTTGTTCTGGAATCAAACGGGAGAAAGCCAAGTGTTTGGACCGGAAATTCTTAAAGAGGCCGAAAGACAGGTACAAACAATCAGGCAGAATTTGAAGGTAGCGCAATCAAGACAGAAGAGTTATGCGGATGTCAGACGTCGAGATCTTAGTTTTGAAATTGGTGACTATGTATATCTCAAGGTGTCACCTATGAGAGGAGTTCGCAGATTTAATGTCAAGGGCAAACTAGCACCGAGGTATATTGGACCATTCAAAGTGTTGGACAGAAAAGGAGAAGTGGCTTATCAGTTGGAACTGCCAACTAGACTGTCCGGTGTACACGATGTGTTCCATGTATCGCAATTAAAGAAATGTTTACGAGTGCCTGAAGAACAGTTACCTTTGGAAGAACTCGATGTACAAGAAGATCTTACATATAAAGAGTATCCCGTCAAGATATTGGAAATGGCAGAAAGAATTACAAGAAGTAAGGTGATACGGATGTGTAAGGTGCAGTGGAGCCAACATTCGGTGGATGAGGCAACTTGGGAAAGAGAAGAAGATTTAAAGGCAGAATATCCACAGTTGTTTGAAGGCTCACCCGAATCTCGAGGACGAGATTCATTTTAAGGGGGGTAGGTTTGTAACACCCTAAAAATTTCTTTCTTAATATAGTAATTAATTTGCTAGCTCTTGTGTGTGCATACTCAGAATTTAGAAAAATATAAAACCTTTTTAGTAATTAAAATCAACCCTAGGTTTAGAAACTTGTTTGTGCATTTCATGCCGATGCATCGTTTTCTTGTTTGAGTGTTTTGTGTGCTAGTCCTAGAGCCCGGAAAACCCA
>CM014271.1:66689190-66713972 GCA_004135705.1 Alloteropsis semialata | reverse complement strand
AACATGGGGTTCCAATAGTGACTACGCAGATTAATGAAGCTGGTGCTAGTATACTAGTCTATGATTGATCTATGCCTTTGAACTTTGAACTCACTACGACTTATCTCTCAATATAGAATACCAAACAATATCTTAAGAATCTTTCGATGTCTTACTTTTATTTCTACCTTGGTTTCTTACAAAGACTAGATCTAATTCCAGCAAAATTTTACATTATATGAGGAAGGAATTAGAAATAGCATAGGGAACAAAGATTAGAGCATGTTTACATTGGTGTGAGTTGGAGGAGAGAAGAAACCATCATCGTTATGTATAGCTGCACTCCATCTTGCCCGCGGCCGCCCACCCGCCCGCCGTCGTGGGCTATTTGCTCACTCGCATGAGCCCGATCATCGAACGCAGCTCCGCTGATACACCGAGTCGCAACTTACTGCTCGTGAGTTCTTGTGTTTTTTTAAAAGGAGTAGTTTACAGTTGTTGCGTAACTTTCTGTTCGCTGAATTAGAACAAGGAAATCTTATATAAAAAACTATTTACAACTGTTTGTTGACGCTAAAACGCGCCGCGCCAAACACTCACACGCGCGGAATCGCAGAACGCAGACCTGGCTGCGCAGAAACCGGTAAAACCGGTTTGGGAAACCGGTGAAACCGGTTTGCTAGGGTTTCCTGCGAAGACCAACGAACGCTCACCCAGGAGGGACCCCGTCAGGGTGTGCGCACCTTGGGTTGTTCTAGGATCGGTCAGGCCACCTAGAACGTCCTCAATTGTCGTGGAGACGAAGGAAGAACAGCAATTAGGGTTTGGAAGATCTAGGGTTTGAGAAACATAAAGTAAAGACAAAAAGTAAAGACAAATAAAAGATAAATTGTGTTTGATCGATTGGATGATACTCAATCGGCCGCAACCCTTTATATTTATAGGGTGGGGAGGTCTTGCCCCGCAAGAAAAGTTCAATTACAATTCGGATCTACAAAAAGAGTCCAATCCAATTACAACTCAGGGAAAACCGGTTCCACCGGTCCCAAATCCAGTTCTACCGGTTTGTCTTGCCAGACACATCACAGTGAACCAAAACCGGTTCCACCGGTTCATAAATCCGGTCCTACCGGTTTCCCTGCAGAACTTATTCCTTGCCAATTTTGATCGTCAACATATGCCCCCCCTGTTTTCTAGTAAACTTGTGCACAAGAAAACACTTCTAAGATCAAAATTCTTCTCTGGACGATGTTAAACATATAAAGCATCGGCCATGTCATGTGTCTCACCTATGTTGAAGTTGAAGCAACTTGTTTTGGTCTCCACACCATCCTTGTAGGTGCCGCTGATTTTTGTTCAACTTCTGGCTCCATTGATTGCCTGTGCATCCTTTGTAATTTTCTCTTTTGAGTGCGAGTTAAGCCTGAGGGACACCATCTCGGCTGCATATACTTAGAATTTGATTTGCTGCTGTTCTCACACTGTTTAGGATTAGTACATGCTTTCTTTTTAACCGGATTACCCTCGTAAGCAATCGGTTGTTGCGAGACACCATAATTTGGATAAGAAATAATATGTGGCGGCATGTACATACTACCATAGTCACTAGGAGCATAATAACAAGGATATGACCAAGACAACGGCATATATGGTCCACCAAAATAATATGGTGCAGCAGCATAATTACCTTGATGTTGGTGAAATTTTTGTCTATCTTGATGTCTTGGTGTTGAATTTGCATCTCCAGTGTTATGTGATCGACTTATTTGCTCATGTACAGCTCCCTTCTTCTTATACTTTTCCAAAAGCTCTTCGAAGGTCGGCCTTGCTTTCTTCTTTGAACCACCAGAACTTTCAGGTAAAAACCGGTTATACCGGTTTGAGGAACCGGTTCCACCGGTTCTATCAGAACCAGCACATTTGCTCTTGGTTTGCCCCCCGAGTGTCGAATTCTTTTTTGCAACTTGAGGGTCTTTTTTCTGCCATACCTTCTTATTCCTTTTCTGTTCTGGTCGTGCTTCACCAGTGATTACATTTTTTCCCTTTGTTGTATCGGCTTGATTCGGCCGGATCAACACTTTAGGATTCTGTAATTCAATGGTGTTGACAGAGAAATTCTTAGGAAAACGATCAGAATCAACTTTCATTTCATGCAAAGTCAAATGGCCTTCATTAAGGGCCGATTGAATTTGCCTACGAAATACATTACAATCATTAGTTGCATGTGAAAAAGAATTATGAAATTTACAATATGCATGTCGCTTCAACTCATCAAGCGGTGGTAAAGTATATGCACATCTGATGTATCCGTTTTTATGCAACCCATCAAATATCCTATCACATTTGGACACATCAAAAGTAAATTTCACTTCTTCTTGCCGATTTTTGTGGATCGGCTTAAGTGAAGGGCAACTATATGATTGAGACTTGCTTGGCCATGAAAATTCAGCAGCACATACTTCTCCATTCTCATCGTCCAATGAATCATAGTTTAACATATGCATGTTAGGACGATCAGATTTTGGCCTAGCATCTTTACTTCGGCTTTCCTGAGCCAAAGCTTTTTGTAATACTTGGTTAATGGTAAGAAACTCATAGCCTTCTAATTTATCTTTGATATGAGATTTCAAACCTTTAAAAGCTAATTCGGCAAGATCTTTTTCAGAAATAATCAAACTATAACATCGGTTTTTTGTATCTCTAAATCTTCTAATATAATCAGCAACAGATTCATCATTCTTTTGCATAACCAATGTTAAGTGAGATAGCCTCAATTCATTATCACCACTATAAAAGTGTTCATAGAATTTATGTTCTAATTGAGATCATGTATAAATAGAATTAGGAGATAATGCCGAAAACCATGAGAAAGCAACACCAGATAATGACAAAGGAAATAATCTAACTTTCAAATGATCAACGCTACCATGAATACCCATTTGTGCATTAAACTGGCTAATATGCTCCCATGTAGTCCTATTGTCTTCCCCAGTGAATTTGATAAATTCTGGTACTTTAAAACCTTGAGGATAAGGCATAGTATCAAAAACTGGAGGATAAGGTTTCTGATATACTAAAGTTTTATTTTTAACCTCTACGCCAAAAGTATCCTTAATCAAAATAGCCAAATCTTTTTTATATTCTTCTATCAGACTTTGAATATAAAGATCATTTGAGCTTTGCTGATCATTGACATTTGGCACATGTTGTGACATTTGGTTCGGTGATGCATGTAATGGTTGTTGCAAATAACCCGAACTTTGGGAAGACATAGGATTTGTAGTATATGTCATTGGAGTACATGTAGGTACATGACCAGAAACACCATTAACTCGGCCAGAATTAGCCTGAGCAATTGGCATACTAGTTATAAGCTCAGGTGTTGTCTGATATGCAATAACAGGAGTAGAACTGGTAGGACCGGTTCCTACAACCGATTGGACCGGATTTTGGCCGTACTGTGCGTTAGCATTAAAACCGGTAGGACCGGTTACAGAAACCGGTTTCACCGAAATTGCCTGGCCAAATTGTCCCTGAGAATTCTGTCCTGTTAAATGATTCAACGGCATCCCATATTGTGGATTTTTGGGTGATACTGCTGCCGATGAATTTTGAGGTACAATTGCATGCTGTGAAGTACCCACTACATCAGAATTAATAGCATTACTAATTACGGTCGAAGGTTGTTTTCCCACGGATTTATCAATCATGCCTTGAACTATCATAAGAAAACTTTTTTGACCAGAAAGTAATAAGCCATTAATTTGATCAAGGGTAACAGGCGCGGATGCAGCACTTACAGTGGGTGTTACCTCATCTTTTTCTTCTTCTCCCTCTGAAAGAACAACCACCTCCTTGTCCTTGGAGATAGCACCTTTTCGATCTTTGGAGAAGTGCGAGAGGAACCATTGCGCCTTGTCTTCAAGCTTCTTTTTGGCTTGTTCCATCTCATTCTTTTTTTTGCAGCAGGAGTTGCTCGAATAGATGACGATCCTCAGCCGAAAGCTCATTGGCAGTCGGCCTTTGAATATTATCAGGATCAACTTTGTCTGGCTTCGGTAGATTCGACATGGTAGTAGATCCTTTTTTCTTGTTCCCTAGCGGAGTCGCCAAAAAGTGTGTTGACGCTAAAACGCGCCGCGCCAAACACTCACACGCGCGGAATCGCAGAACGCAGACCTGGCTGTGCAGAAACCGGTAAAACCGGTTTGGGAAACCGGTGAAACTGGTTTGCTAGGGTTTCCTGCGAAGACCAACGAACGCTCACCCGGGAGGGACCCCGTCAGGGTGTGCGCACCTTGGGTTGTTCTAGGATCGGTCAGGCCACCTAGAACGTCCTCAATCGTCGTGGAGACGAAGGAAGAACAGCAATTAGGGTTTGGAAGAGCTAGGGTTTGAGAAACATAAAGTAGAGACAAAAAGTAAAGATAAATAAAAGATAAATTGTGTTTGATCGATTGGATGATACTCAATCGGCCGCAACCCTTTATATTTATAGGGTGGGGAGGTCTTGCCCCGCAAGAAAAGTTCAATTACAATTCGGATCTACAAAAAGAGTCCAATCCTATTACAACTCAGGGAAAACCGGTTCCACCGGTCCCAAATCCGGTTCTACCGGTTTGTCTTGTCAGACGCATCACAGTGAACCAAAACCGGTTCCACCGGTTCATAAATCCGGTTCTACCGGTTTTCCTGCAGAACTTATTCCTTACCAATTTTGATCGTCAATACTGTTGATCTAGTTTTTTTTCCCAAATCGATTGATCATATCAAAAATAGTTTGGCAACACATGCATGGCACCCAAAGGCCCTCTGGCATCCCCAGTTCCGCAGTCCGGCCCTCTGCATGCAGCCCTTTTGAGAGGCAGAGGGCGTNGATGCAGCACTTACAGTGGGTGTTACCTCATCTTTTTCTTCTTCTCCCTCTGAAAGAACAACCACCTCCTTGTCCTTGGAGATAGCACCTTTTCGATCTTTGGAGAAGTGCGAGAGGAACCATTGCGCCTTGTCTTCAAGCTTCTTTTTGGCTTGTTCCATCTCATTCTTTTTTTTGCAGCAGGAGTTGCTCGAATAGATGACGATCCTCAGCCGAAAGCTCATTGGCAGTCGGCCTTTGAATATTATCAGGATCAACTTCGTCTGGCTTCGGTAGATTCGACATGGTAGTGATCCTTCCTGGCTTCGGTAGACTCGACATGATAGTAGATCCTTTTTTCTTGTTCCCCAGCGGAGTCGCCAAAAAGTGTGTTGACGCTAAAACGCGCCGCGCCAAACACTCACACGCGCGGAATCGCAGAACGCAGACCTGGCTGCGCAGAAACCGGTAAAACCGGTTTGGGAAACCGGTGAAACCGGTTTGCTAGGGTTTCCTGCGAAGACCAACGAACGCTCGCCCGGGAGGGACCCCGTCAGGGTGTGCGCACCTTGGGTTGTTCTAGGATCGGTCAGGCCACCTAGAACGTCCTCAATCGTCGTGGAGACGAAGGAAGAACAGCAATTAGGGTTTGGAAGAGCTAGGGTTTGAGAAACATAAAGTAGAGACAAAAAGTAAAGATAAATAAAAGATAAATTGTGTTTGATCGATTGGATGATACTCAATCGGCCGCAACCCTTTATATTTATAGGGTGGGGAGGTCTTGCCCCGCAAGAAAAAGTCAATTACAATTCGGATCTACAAAAAGAGTCCAATCCTATTACAACTCAGGGAAAACCGGTTCCACCGGTCCCAAATCCAGTTCTACCGGTTTGTCTTGCCAGACACATCACAGTGAACCAAAACCGGTTCCACCGGTTCATAAATCCGGTTCTACCGGTTTTCCTGCAGAACTTATTCCTTACCAATTTTGATCGTCAATACTGTTGATCTAGTTTTTTTTCCCAAATCGATTGATCATATCAAAAATAGTTTGGCAACACATGCATGGCACCCAAAGGCCCTCTGGCATCCCCAGTTCCGCAGTCCGGCCCTCTGCATGCAGCCCTTTTGAGAGGCAGAGGGCGTACGCATCGATCGATAACTACAGTGCACTGAAACACGTCTTCTGACGGCCCCAGTCCAGTCAGGCCCAGGCATGTATCAAATACATACAAGGCCCTGTTTAGTTTGGTAGAATTGTCACCAAACAATCAAAAACAACGTATTAAATTACGTGTCCTCTCTCTACTTTTTCAATTCCTAATGCACTTTCAATCATTGAATTCAATCAACAAGACCCGACAACATGTAGGACGAGCTTCTTTAAAGTTCAACGCGGTGCAGCACATGAACAGCTTTCCGCGTTGAGAACGCGTACTAGACGCGGACGTCACTGTTATTGTCCACGTCGTGACGAGTAAAGAACAGGTGCCATATCCTATGCTAGACGCGGACGTCACTTCTGTTCTTGTCCACGTCGTGACGAGTAAAGAACAGGTGCCATATCCTATGCAGTATGCTTGGTGGACGTTGCTTGCAAAGTTACCAAGGACATGTTTAGTTCGGACAGTTGCCGAAAAAAGTTGTCATTGATCAGCGTGTTCTGTGAGAGGAGGGCACGGTTGTCAGTGTAAAAAAAAGTTGATATTTTTTGGCAACTTGTCACAATATAAACATGTCCTAACTTTTTAATTTAAAAAAAATTTACCAACTTTTAAAAAAACAAGTCATTCTGCATGTATCCAATGACTGACACTCTATCTGTGCTTTTTTGCGAAACTGCATTTGAGGTAGGTTAAGAAAAGCAAAACGTGTTAATATTGAACCACCCCACCCTATCGTCGACAAATCTCTGCAACGGTATTTTTCATGACCGTGGAAACCAAACACTTTCATCTTTATCTGTCGTCGTAAAAAAACCTAAAGAAAGTTTCAGTTCTCAAGTAAAGAATTGGATTCTCCCATTTCGTCACGTGCACTAAAACGCTAGGGTTTTGTTCCTGTGTTGGTGTGATTGGCACACGCCCTGTCCGACGTGCACGCAGAAGTTGGGAAATGAAGAGGCGCAGTTCAGTTGGAGTTGGATTGGAGATCCTTGTGTTTGATTTGCATTGGATGGCTAGGTCAGTAAGAACGCATGTTTCCAACAGAGCAAGGATACCTTTGCTATCCCACAATGCTACTGCAAATTGGTGAATGGCACAACGCATCGCAATATGTGCTTTGTTACGTAGCTCTCTTGACTTATGGTTGACTTGACTCACATATTCTGGTCCATGCTAACTTCCAAAAGTGCACCTTTTGTTGTATGTGCAAAATGTATGCAGTTTGTGATAAGTTTATAAAAGACTACCCCTGCTTCTTCCTAAAAAGACAAGTCATTCTGTTACTTGAAACTTGTAAAAACAAATAGTCACTATACTGTAATTAGTATGGGCATGCGTATGCAACGATCAATTTGTGCCGAATATGCTCAATAAATAGAGGTGAGTAAAATTAAGGTCATTTCATATTTTATTAATCTGTCTTAAATTTTCTACAGTAACTTAGTTTTTTCTTCGGTACAGATTGTGTAGTTCTGAGACATTTTGAGCTTATATTTTCCCACTGTCAACAACTTCCTATTCTTTTTTGTTTTCAAATAATCATTACATGTTCACCACATTCTTCTCTAAATGCGATTTTCACACCTTGGATAAATAGCTCACGGTATGTCATGCATGATATTTAGCAAAAAGCAACACATACAAAACTGTTGATGAAAAAACTTTCAAATTCATCTGCACATTGTCTACTAGGGATCAAATTCTATGTTGGGGGTTGGTTATGTCTAAATATTGCATTGGAGCTATATATGTCTTTCAATAATATGAAACTTGCCCATCCACAACGATGCACCTGTGATGACTCTGTCAATACCAAGATCTGTCAGTTTAATTATTCGTAGAGGTAGGACATACATTTATGCATTTTCATAGAGCGGAGAGATGATCGCGGACGTTTCAGTGTATGCGACTGTATTGCATTTCAGGAAAAAAAAATGCTTAATGGCTTATGACGGCCGGGCAATGAGAAAAGCAAGTGCAATAGTAAACATACGAGGTCGAAGTTTTTTTTTATAAAAACACATTGGGTTTAGGCGTTTACGATAATTCAGGGAGCAGTAATCCAACAAAAGCACCACTAAAAAACGGAGCCCAGTCTTTTTCGCATCATTCTTGGCATTAAACCTTATGCTACGCCATTATTTAATTTCCACCAAAAGACCATGATATCAAGTCAGCTCTTAGCGGGAGAGGGGATCATGGTCGTGGTTAGCCTATAAATAAACTTCCACACACATCCTTCTTCAAGCAGCAAACCTCGACGCCAAAGTAATAAGGTCTCTTTCACGGTCTCACATTTCTCCTACACCTATAGCAAGCAGAACCTCCAATGGGGGCGTTCGACGAGTGCTGCGACGACTGCCGGTGCTACCGCTGCAGGGACTTCTGGTGCTGCGTGCTCTGCCTCGCCATCCTCGCCGCCGTCGCCGCCATCGTCGTCCTAGTCGCGGCCTTCGCCTTCGTCCGCCACGCCGACATCTCCGTCGACGACGCCTCCCTCACCCGCCTCGCGCTCGTCACCACCGCGACGCCCACCACGGCGCTCGCCTACAACCTCTCGCTGACGCTCACCATCCGCAACCGCAACTGGGCGATGGCCATGGCCAACACCAAGCCGCTCGAGGCGGCCTACAGCTTCGACGGCCAGCAGTTCGACCGCGTGCGGCTCGCCGCCGAGGGCGACAGGCACCCCGCCGGCAAGACCAGGGTGTACAGGGTCACGACGGGCTCCGATGCCGCGTACGTCTCGCTGGGCAACGCCGGCGCCGCCGAGTTCGGGAAGGAGAACGCCACGGGGGTGTTCGAGGTGGAGGTGGCCGTCAAAGGTGAGGTGAGGTACACGGCGCGCGCCGCCAAGTGCGCCATCGAGGCCACCTGCCCGCTCAAGCTTCAGCTCGCGCCGCCGGGCCAGGCGCCGGCGGCGCTCGTGTTCCAGAAGGTCAAGTGCAAGCTCGCCAAGGCCGACAAGAACTGCTAGGACATGCAGTAGTGTGCAGTGTGAACCTTCCGGATGATGTTCATAAATAATCTGCAAGTTGGAAGTCGCATCATGCATGTTTATATATGTAAGTGTAATGCGCTAAGTCAGCACTGCACGAACTAATTATCAAACATGCATTTGGTTAGTTTAATTTTCTGCAGTTAGCTAGTCCGTTGCTGGTAAGTCGTAACAACCTAGGAGTATTGCTTTGCTAGTTTTCGAAGCTTTTCATTGCAGAAGCTTGATCTAGTGCAAGAATGCAAGCTCGAATCTAGTGTTTCAAGTTGTGTTCATGTGGGTAAGGTACTAAGGTTACTTGTTGACTGATGTTGTGTTGCAAGTTTATTATGTTGATTAATGTGTAGTGTGTTTGCTATGCACCGGATAATATGATAGCTAAGTCATTAATTGTGCTGAATTTGGTTACTCGTGGTTGCATAAATCATGTTAGTCAAAATTTCATATTTGTAGATTCCACCATCAGTTTGAAGAATGATCCGATTTCCTTTCTTGACTTCGGTAAATATATAGTTTCATTAAATTAGATGTCAAAATGGAGTATAAATGACAATCTCCGACTGAATAAATGCGATTGAATACTATCTCCCTATTGAAATATTTGTCTGACTTTTTTTAAAATGCTTGATCTTTGTCTTATTAAAAAATTTCAAGGAAATATGCAAAAAAAAGTTACACTTAAAGTATATATAATGATAAAACAAATAAATAATATGCACACAATATTTGAACAAGACTAATGATCAAAGTCGTGATAGAAAGTCAACAATGACAATAATCCTCAAGACCGTAATAAGAGGATTAATTAATGGTGAATAGATGTGGATTGGCTTCAGTAATTTTGGTGTCATCGTCATGCAATTAAAATGAGAGCAAGCTGGATTTCTCCATAGAAAAAACACATTTGGTCTATATCTTACTATTACTAATTGGAGACTCCTTTTGAAGCCTCCAGGTGAAGCCACGTAGGATCCTAGGTGGACACTCTAGAAAAAGAGAGAAATCTTAGAAATTCTCATAAAAAGCAAAACATCTAGCCATCAATTGGAACACTCAAATTATCATAGCCATTAGATCTATTATGTTTTCTAAAAAATTATCCACATGTGCCATTATGAAAAAAGTTTAAAGTAACCCCCTAAATTTATATCTAAATTACCCACCTGTGCCATTATTAAAATAGCTTAAACTAACCCCTAAATTTATATCTAAATTGCCCACCTCTACCATTATATAAATAAATCAAAGTAACCCCTGGTCTTCATCAAAATTACCCACTTATGCCATTATAAACAATATTTAAAATAAGCTCCTAAATTTGCAACTAAATTACCCACTATGAATACTTAAAAACTAACTTAAAGTGACCCCTTAACTTTACATATATATTACCCACATATGTCATTATTAAAAACAACATGAGGTAATCCTACATTTGAATACAAAACCTTAATTAAAAATATGCACCAATATAAGATTCTAAATTATGTATTTCATACACTGTTGGTATATGATACAATGATTAAAGTATATGCATGTATATACGCATGATGAAAATAATATATATATCTATATAGGTATTAAATATTTAACAAATGAGAGATAGCTCAAGGTAATAGTTTGGTAGCATGTAGCTAATTGTTTAATTAAAAACTCCGCATTAGTTCTCACGAGACACGCTAGAAAAAAGACAGATCATAGAAATTCTCATAAAAATCAGAAACATCAATCATGTAAACTCTAATAACCATAGTCATTGATTTATTATATTTTTTAAAAAGTTACCCACCACAATCATTATAAAAATATTCTAAAATAAATCCAAAATCTATATATAAATTATCGAGCTATGCTATTATAAAAATAATTTAAATTAACACCACAATCTTAATCTAATTTACTCGTGCATATCATTGTAAAGGATAACTTAAAATGACATTCAAAATTTGTATCTAAGTTACCCACGTATGTCATTATTAAAGATAACCTAAACTAAACACCTAAATCTTAATCTAATTATCTTCATGTGCATCATACCGAAAAGTCCAAAAATAAACTAATATATGATTCTAAATACCTAATTATCAATGTTAATATAGAAATATAAGTTAAGGTATATATGCATGATTAGTGTCACCATGTAGAAGAAGAGTCTAACACGAGAAACACTGTACTGTGAAACACTGTACCGTGCAAGAATGAATGAATACCTAACTAGCATTATTGGATGATCTATATTAATAAATATTTTTGGTTGTTTATTTTACACATCGTGACTGGGTATCAAGCAATCCTAAAGATAGAGATAAAACCTTATCATTGTCAGATACCCTAACACACTCGACGGTTTCAAGGTGAGCAATGCAACTCAGTTTGGATTCATATGGTTGTCAACATGATCTAAAGATGACCAAAGAAATTAGACGTGGTGGCTCATCTATCGTGGTGCATGGTGGGGGTCATCACCACCCTATCTAGGGCGACACGATGTATAAGGGCACCTCCAGCAGCGACTCGATGCATAGAGGAAAAATCAGCCATGTATATCAAGGATCGATTCATCAAAAAATCGATTCATCTTTCTCTAGTGCTTTGGGATCCACAACAGACTCATTCACTTCCCTATTCTCTAGCTGATACAGTAAAAAGGCTTTGCTGCCTGCTCAGGCCGAAGGGCCTTGATTCTTTTTTTATTTGTATATGAACCGATGCAAAATCATGCATCGAATTCTCTCTCCTCTATGTTTCGCTGTTCTCTAGCAATAAATTCGACTCATACATGTCATACGAATTGGATGATGCATCACCTCTTTTTCCTCACTGGAGAAGTTCTAAGTGTGGGCGGTGGAGACCGCGGCAACTCTCTATGCCATGTGAGGTATTGAATCGATCATGTGGGCTTTTAGGTCAGTCTCAATGGGAGTTTCATGGATATTAAATACTATGCCACATAAGCAATTTTGCTGATGTGACAAGGTCATTAAAAGATGAAAGAAGTGAGTTTCATGAGATGTGAGAGGAGTTTCATCCCCATGAAACTCTCTTGGCACAGTTATCTAGTTTATGAGTTTTGGTAACTGTGCAATGAAACTTGCACTGAGAATGGCCTTATATGGTGGTTGGCGTCTAAGCATCCAAGATTTTGAGATGAAAACTAATCTGTCTTGATCCTTACCGTACACGTATTTACTCCAGCATCTATAGCAGTGCCCCAAAGAACATCAAGGGGAAACATAAATAAAGCATTAAATGTAGTACTACTAGTAATACAGTATATTTGAGGACCAATGGAGGTCACCCTTGGATGATGAGTGATTGACAATCGTTGAGTGGATTGATGTGTCTCTTGGCTCGTGATGTGCAGGTGCAGGATGCGATATGGCGGCTGACGGCACGCGGTGAAGGTCAGGCGCGAAAGGTTCATGCCGATGAACCAAGGGCGGTGAAGGATGAACGAGTAGGCTTGGACCGAGGGACCCGAAGAGTCCGGGCGGAGTCACGTGCGATCCGCATGGTGCATGGAAGAGCAAGAGTACACGGCGTGATGAAGACGGCGTCGGTCGAGTCAAGCGGGATGGAGGAGTCAAAGGCTTGGCGGAGGCCGGACACGCGTTGACATCGAGGAGGTCGCGTGGCGGCCAAGCGGAGATGGACGGTTTGGGTGGTTTGGGCCTCAAAACCACCAGGCAGGCGGGTTTGCCGGTTTGGGCCTCAAAACCGGAGGCGCGTTCGGTGTGGCCGGATGGCGGAATGGAGGGCACGTGGCGCCATCGCGAAGCTTGCGTCGAGACGAAGCGAAGTCATGAAGGTCCCATGTCCGTTCGATGAGTCTGCGAAAAACCGGACAATTTTGCCCCTGCGTGGGTGTGTATCTTAGTTATAAGAGTAGGGGTATTTTCGCCTTTCATTGGACTCCATATATGAGCCCCATGGCTGGTTGGGGAGGCCACCTCTCTTGCCCCCTTGGAACCCTAGTTTCATTTGCTAGTAGTCTAGTTATGTATTAGAGAGAGGATGAGAGGAGAGAGAGATGTGAGGGAGATTTCTTCATGAACTCTAGTTCCCTTGTATAGGTGATGACCTCGTGAAGTAATTGAAGATCTTTTGCCTCTCTTGTGCTGAGTTCTTGCTTCTCCTCCATGGATTCGTGTTTTTCTTTTTAGCCATTTTTGGGGCTAATTTTGGGCGAATTCGTGATCTTGAGTTTAAGTGCTTTTTGGGTCGAGTTTCTTGGAGGGATTTGGTGCTGGGACATGTGCAAACATATCTCGGGTGATCCCTTACTGAATCCTTGCATGAGCACCTAAAATCTTTTGAGTTTCCCCGAAACCCTTCCTCTCTTGTGTTCTTGGTCAAATCCGTGAAATTCGAGGTGATGTATTGATCTTTCCTGTAGAGATCTTTTGGATAAAGACTCACCAAGTCCATGCACAGCTCTGGCGCAAATTTCATGGAGTTTGGATCTCGTTTGGGTGGATTTAGGTTCTCTCCCCAAGTTTCGAGTTGCTACCCAGGAAGAACAGGTCAGATCGGTTTGGGAACAGGTCAGACCGGTTTTTGTCAACTTGCTCCTTTTGAAGATCTCTTCTGGTTTCTGGACTCATAATACCACTGGAAACCTATAGTCCAAATATCATGATTGGAGCTCGTTTGGTTTTGTTTTGCTATTTTTCTTGAACTCTCTATAGGCTGCCAGACCAAAGAGGTTAGACCGGTTTCGGAAAAGGTCAGACCGGTTTGGGATTTCGTGAGAACGGTTTGGAAAGAGGTCTGACCAGTTTGTGCTCCAGTGAGACTGGTTTGTGATCTGGAATTTGTGCGCTCGGCTTGTTTTTGCTTCCGCTATGTTCTGAAAGGTCCCTAGCAAGTTTTCTAGATTTATTAGCTCTTCCATAGCTAAGTAAACTTGAGTTTGCTAGAAGAGAGGGGTTTGGTCGAATTTTGGAGCCTAGTTGTTTTTGGAAGATTTTCTGTAAAGGCTCCCATTCTCCCCCCTCTGGTCACGATATCGGTCCTTCAATTGGTATCAGAGCTTTGGTTAGGATCACTCCACCTTAACCGGCTCTGTGATCCAAGATGGCGACCGCTGAACGCTCTTCCTCGACTGCGCCTTCTTACTTTGATGGGACTGATTATCGATATTGGTCGATTCGCATGAGAGCCCATCTCCATAGTAAAGGAGCATCAGTCTGGGAAATCACTGTGGATACCACTTAAGCTATTCCTGATGTTCGTGTTTCTCAAGCGGATAAAGACAGATTTCACGCCAACAGCAAGGCGGTCGATATCCTGCTTTCGAGTTTGAGTCGTGCTGAGTTTGACCGTGTTGATGACCTGGATGTCGCTCACCAAATCTGGACTCGCCTCAAGGAGGCTCATGAGGGGGAATAGCCAGGTCAAGGCACGTCTGTTTGAGATCTACCGGCGTGAGTATGAGAATTTCTCTCATCTTTCCGGTGCGTCTACTGACTCTCTCTTCCAGCATTTTTGAGCTATTGTGAACAAGATGAAAGCGAATGTCGCTGTTCTTCCCTATACCAATCATGATAGTGTTTTGAAGCTCTTACATGCTTTGGATCGAGGTGTATAGGGAACGAAGGTTGACGCTATCATTGAGTCCACTGGCTATACAACTCTTACTCCTGATGAGCTCTTCTCTAAGCTAAAGTCTACAGAGGTTGACATACAGCTTAGATCCAAGCATGTGAACCCTACTGATCCTCATAGTATGGCTCTCATGTCAGGATCTAGACAGTCCTCTTCCTTGGCCAACGCTAACTCTTCCACCAAGTCGTTTGCCTTGTCTTCTTTGTTAACTGTTTCAGAGGAGCAGTTGGACGAGCTGGAGGACGAGGAACTTGCCTTGATGACAAGGCGGTTCATGCGCTTCAACGACAACCGCAAGAACCGGCGGAAGGGCCACAACAATTGCTTCTAGTGTGGGAAGCCCGGCCACTTCATCGCCAACTATCCGAGGAAGGACAAGTCCAAGGACGGGTACGACTACTCCAAGCACAAGTTCAAGGAAGAGAACGACTACAGCAAGCATAGGCCAAGGGACAAGAAGAAGAAGAAGCACGTTGACCGCAAGAAGGCCAAGGCACGAGCTTTCATCGCCTCCCTCAGCGACGTCGACTCTGACATTGAGGATCAAGCTGATTCAAGCTCAAGTGAGGACGATCGCAAGGAGAAGAAGAAGGACGCCAAGAACGTCACCGGCCTCTGCTTCTACTCCAAGAAGAAGCGTGGAGGGTACTGCATCATGGCTCTCAACGTCGATGACAAGAAGGACGACATGGACAGCGACTCCGAGTCGGAAACTGAGGTACCTCGAACCCACGAACAACTTCTTCTTGAGAATGATGAACTGAATGATTGCTTGGTCAATCAAGACAAGCTGTTGAAAAGTACTTCACACTGCTTTTTTGTAACCCAATGTACTTCACACTTGGTTAGATTCAAGACAGATCTTCGATCTGCCTTTAGCGTTTGGCTAGATGCTTTTAGTTAATCAACTCTGTAAGAACCCTCTCACTTGCTTAAATTTATAAAAAAGGTTTTGTACTGTGGGGATCTCCCCCACAGTTTTTCCCTCAAAAAAAAGACAAGCTGTTGAAAAGGGCTGCTCGTGAACGATCCGAGCTGAAGGCCAAGCTTGAGAATACTTTGTTGGAACTAGAACTGCTTAGGGCTGCGCCTACTATTTCTGAAGTTCCTGAATGTGATGAATGCTCAGTTCATATGGTTAGTCTAGCTTCTTTGCAATCTAAGTATGCCTCTTTGGTTGAGGAACTAGATTTGGCTAGGGCTGCTTTAGATGAAGTTAAGACTAGACCTATGTTGCTTGGTGCTTGCAAGTCTTGCCCTGCTTTGCAAAGTAAACTTGATGTTGCATGTGCTAGGATTTTAAAAGCTTGAAAAATCTACTGTTTTAGCTAAGTCTAAAATTCCTGAATGTGATATTTGTCCTGCATAACTTGTTGAATTGAGTGATGCCAAGTTTACTTTGGGTCTTGCTGAGGATGAGAACATCTACCTGCGTGTTATTCTGAGTTGGGTCTCAAGTAGGGAACCTCAGTTGGGTATGATGATTCAACAGTTCAAGAGAGCTGATGGTTTTGGGGTTGGGAGTGTGCCTTATGACAAGAAGTGGAACTGGTTGTATGAGAAACTTGATGAGTGTCGAGGGGTGATTCTAAACAAGAAACCAACAAAAGCCAGCACCTCTAAGCCACCCATTCCAAGTGAGAAACAAACCAGTCCCATAAGTGAGAAAAATCCCAAGGATGGAGTGTTTACTGAGCCACTAAGACACCCACCTAAGAAATCTATCTGGGTAGAGAAACCAAACTTCCTTCAGAACAAGCTAGACACTCTTCCAGATATTGCTAGGGAGCGTTCTCCACCAAAACCAAAAGCAAAACCCCAACCAAGAGTGAATCCACAACCCAGAGTGAACCCTCAACCAAGAGTGAATCCCAAACAGAGAGTGAACCCACAGCCGAGAGCAAACCAACAGCCTAAGGAGCGTGTGAGGTTCCATTGTGAGTTCTGTCACAGAGATGGTCACCTTGAGGAGTTCTGCTTTCGTAGGAAGAAAGCTTTGAGGCGTGAGCGTGAGTGGGGTAACCAGGACATGTACCACCCTTCCCATGGTGTACATGAGCCTGGGCCAGCTCCTTTGCCTCGTGGTAGTAGGCATGAGTTTCTCAGGCGTGATCCAAGGCCTCCTCTGTTTGACTTTGGACAACACGGCCTTGGTTACTCGTCTCGGAGGTTCCACGGACCTCGTTACCCTCCTTTCAAGGAACGTCCTCCTTCGATGAGACGTGAGTTTGTGGATTGTGTTGACCCTACTTTTGAGCAGATGGCTCGACACTGGTACTATACTGGTTTTGCTAACCCTAGTGCCAAGACATTTGCTCATCCTTACTCTTACCTTTCATATTGAGCAGGTCGGAGGCCTGGAGAACACATGGCTCATCGACTCCGGTTGTTCTCGTTATATGACCGGTGATCATAGATGGTTCTCCAGCCTCACCCCTGTAATGACCAAAGAGTACATCACTTTCGGGGATAATAGCAAAGGTAAGGTGTTGTCTGTCGGTGCCATCAAGGTAAACGATAATTTCATGTTGAAACAGATAACTCTTGTTGATTCGCTTGGTTTTAATTTGCTCTCTGTTTCGCAACTTCTTGATAATGGCTTTGAGGTGTGCTTCAAGAAAGGAGCCTCTCGGATCTTGGACTCTCGAGGCGATCTTGTGTGTATGATCATGCCAGAGGGTCAAGTTTTTCGGGTTGACTTCTCTAAGTCTTTCGGTCTCTCTCATTGCTTTGTTGCTGGTTCTTCTTCTGAGCTCTGGAAGTGGCATAGGAGGTTGGGTCATTTGAGTTTTGACTTGCTTACTCGCTTGAGCGTTCTTGACCTTGTCCGAGGATTGCCCAAGCTCAAGTTTGAGAGAGATCTTGTTTGTTCTCCCTGTCGGCATGGCAAAATGGTTGCTGCTTCTCACCCACCTATAAACCAGGTGATGACTGACCATCCAGGGGAGCTGTTGCATATGGATACGGTTGGTCCAACTCGTGTTTGTTCAGTTGGTGGGAAGTGGTATGTCCTTGTTGTGGTCGACGATTTTTCGAGGTATTCTTGGGTTTTGTTCATGGAGTCTAAAGAGGAGGCCTTTCCTTTTGTTCGAGATCTGATCTTGTGGTTGAAAAATGAGCGACCAAATGATGCCATGAGAGGGATTCGCAGTGACAATGGCACGGAATTCAAGAATGCTCGTTTTGATACTTTTTGTCATGATCACGGTCTTGAGCACCAGTTCTTTTCGCCTTTTGATCACGGTGTTGTTGAGCGGAAGAATCGGACCCTTGTTGAGATGGCTAGGACGATGCTCGATGAGCATAGGACTCCTAGAAAGTATTGGGCCGAGGCCGTGAACACTGCTTACTATATTGCTAACCGAATCTTCTTGCGAGCATTCATGAAGAAAACCTCATATGAGCTGATGCATCGTCGAGCCCCCAAGGTGAGTCACCTAAGAGTATTTGGTTGCAGGTGCTTCATCATGAAACAAGGTAATTTGGACAAATTTGAGTCTCGATCATCTGATGGTATCTTTCTTAGTTATGCTTCTCATAGTCGTGCTTATCGTGTACTTAACCTTGAAACTAACCGGATCATTGAGACATGTGAAATTACCTTCGATGAAACTATGCCTTGCACAACCCCTGTCTTTGAGCTTGCAGGTGACCATAAAATAGGGCAGAGCATCTTTGAGGAAGAGGTTGAACTTGCAGATGGTGGTGATGAAGATGAGGATGTGATCAATCATCCTCCAGCTGTTGCACCTGTACCTTCTACTTCGACTACATCACTTGATGGTCCAGACCCTACTTCCATTACACCGAGCCATCAAGATGTACCACTACATGATCAAGATAAAGAAAATCAGGTTGACACAGCTGCTGTTGAGGGGGAGGCTACTTCAGAGCGTGAAGCTCCACGGCACATTCAGCGTCGCCGTCCACCTCAGCAGATGATTGGTAACTTACATGATCGCACAACCAGGCACAAGTCTAAGCATATTTCACATTTTGCACATTCTACATTTGTTGCCTCTTTCGAACCCCGAGATGTTGGACACGCTCTGTCTGATCCAAACTGGGTCAATGCCATGCATGAGGAGTTAGAGAACTTTGAGCGAAATCGAGTTTGGGTGTTAGTTGAACCTCCACCAAATTGCCATCCTATAGGAACCAAATGGATTTTCAAAAACAAACAAGGTGAGGATGGGTTGGTTGTGAGAAACAAAGCGAGGTTGGTTGCCCATGGTTTCAGCCAGAAAGAAGGGATAGATTATGAGGAAGCCTTTACTCAGTTGCCCGTTTGGAAGCGATTAGAATTCTTCTAACCTTTTCCGTGGCTAAAGGTTTTAAGCTCTTCCAAATGGATGTTAAGAGTGCCTTCCTAAATGGGTTCATTGAGTAAGAGGTGTATGTGAGGCAACCACCCGATTTTGAGAATCCTAAACACCCTGACCGTGTCTTCAAACTCCAAAAAGCACTTTATCAGCTAAAATAAGCACCTAGAGCCTGGTATGCTAGGTTGAAAACCTTCTTGCTTTAAAATGGGTTTGAGATGGGTTCAGTTGATAAAACTCTTTTTCTCCTCAGGCAAGGCAATGACACTTTGATCGTTCAGATTTACATAGATGATATCATCTTTGGTGGTTCTTCTCATGCTCTTGTTGCCAAGTTTGCAGATACTATAAGCAGGGAATTTGAGATGTCAATGATGGGTGAGCTGACCTTCTTCCTGGGGCTGCAAATCAAGCAAAGCCGTGAAGGCACCCATGTGCACCAAAGCAAGTACACGAAGGATGTGTTGAGGAAGTTTGACATGGCTGATGCCAAGCCTATGTCAACCCCCATGGCGACAACGACGGCTCTGAATGCGGATGAAGATGGAGAACCGGTGGACCAGAAGGAGTATCGGAGCATGATCGGCTCCCTCTTGTACCTGACGGCTACGAGGCGGGACATACACTTCGCCGTGTGTCTGTGCGCTCGTTTTCAAGCTTCACCAAGAACCTCTCATCGCCAAGCGGTGAAGAGAATCATGAGATACTTACACTTCACTCCTGACTTTGGTTTGTGGTACTCTGCCTCCTCGACACTCACACTCCGCGGATACTTCGATGGGGATTTTGCTGGGTGTCGGCTGGACCGCAAGTCCATATCTGAAACTTGTCAATTTCTCGATTATTCTTTGGTCTCTTGGTCTTCCCGCAAGCAATCCAGTGTAGCCCAATCCACCACCAAAGCTGAGTATGTTGCCGCTGCTAGCTGCTGCTCCCAATTGCTTTGGATGCTTTCCACCTTGAGAGATTTTAGTCTATCCTACTCGAGAGTTCCTCTCTTGTGTGACAGCACAAGCGCCATCAGTGTAGCCAAAAACCCAGTGCTCTATTCCCGAACCAAACACATAGATGTGCGCTATCACTTCCTGAGAGATCACTACGAGAAAGGAGACATAGATCTTTGCTACATTGACACCCAGAATCAACTCGCAGACATCTTCACCAAACCTCTAGATCAAGCCACTTTTGCTCGCTTGCGTGGGGAGCTAGGAGTGTGTTTCCCTTTCTGAGTTGGGTTCTGGGGGGTTTTCATGTATCATATTGTCTCATATGTTTCATGCATTTGCATATCATATTTTATATCGCATATGTATCATCTATTGCACTAGATGAGCTTCTCTTATATATCCTGAGTATTTGCTTATGCTCTTAAGAACTAGTGCATTGGATTGTGGTGATTTTGCAATGTGCTGCTTATGCTCTTGATGATATTGTCATAAGAAATCTTGTGAGCTAAGCTTGTTTATAAAAAATGAATCTTGAATGCTTATCACCCATGAGTAGTCTTTTGTCATGCGCTGCTCTTGCTTGAGATGCTAGGTTGTGCTAGCTTGTACTCGGGCGACTTATTCTTTGCATATGGCTTATCATTGTGCTTGCTTTGCATCACCTAGGGGGAGCATGTTTACTGTGCTTCACTTGTGTCAAGGGACACCTCATAAGCCTTGGTTTTATATGTGCTTAATGAAAAATTAAAAGTAATATGAAAATATGGAAGATAGCAAATAGTATGCATAAAAATGCTGTTAATCTATGTTGCTCATTTAAAATCATTACCAGGTTGCTCTACTGTTACATGTGCTTGCCATAGAAGTAGGCTCATGGTCTCAGTGAGTTTGAAAATGAGTAGGAATATCTTGCAAGTGTTAGCAATGATCTTATGTTGAGAATGTGTCATCCTTATATGAGCTTTTGTGATCTAGTTTGACCTTGCTCGAGTTATCATGGCTAGACTTTTGCCCATGTGGTGATATCCTTTATAAAATGTTAAAATCTAAAATTCTGCCTAAGCCTCCTGATTCTATCATAATATCCTCATGTCGGCTATTTGTGCTTGCTCATGATCTACTTCTTTGTGCTCTAGTTCATTTGTAGCATTTGTAAATGCTTTGTGATATATTTGAGAAGCTTGATAGTTCTTGCACTTCATAGCATGCATTGTATTCTCTCATGTCATCCTTGATGGTTGCATTGTCAACAAGGGGGAGAAGTTTATGCTGCATTTGCTCAAAGGGAGAGATGTTCATGTTTTGTATGCATTTTGTGAGATAGGATGCATTTAGCAAGGGGGGAGTACATTGCTTTCATGCATATGTTCAGGGGGAGTTTGCTCAGTTTGCTCTTTTGCCGGTCGCGTTGAGCTTTTACCTCTTCTTGAGAAGCCGGCGGTTGTTTGAGCTTTCGCTTGTCACATGATTGGTGTTGAGCCCTTTCTGCCTCTTCTTGAGGGATCATGTGTTCTTGTCTCAGTTGTGTCGAGCCGTTGCCCTTGTCTTAGGGAACTGAGACCTCTCATCTCAAGTGATCTGTTCTTTGCCTTTGATTGGTTTTCGATCACTTGGATGAGCTCCTTCTTTTTCTTTTCTCGTTCTCCTTTCTTACTTTCTTCAAGTCATTTGTGTTGGGTGTTGTCAATGCACTCATCAAGGGGGAGATTGAAGACCAATGGAGGTCACTCTTGGATGATGAGTGATTGACAACCGTTGAGTAGATTGATGTGTCTCTTGGCTCGTGATGTGCAGGTGCAGGATGCGACATGGCGGCTGACGGTGCGCGGTGAAGGTCAAGCGCAAAAGGTTCATGCCGATGAACCAAGGGCGGTGAAGGATGAACGAGTAGGCTTGGACCGAGAGACCCGAAGAGTCCGGGCGGAGTCACATGCGATCCACATGGTGCATGGAAGAGCAAGAGTACACGGCGTGATGAAGACAGCGTCGGTTGAGCCAAGCGGGACGGAGGAGTCAAAGGCTTGGCGGAGGCCGGACACACGTCGACATCGAGGAGGTCGCGTGGCGGCCAAGCGGAGATGGACGGTTTGGGTGGTTTGGGCCTCAAAACCACCAGACAGGCGGGTTTGCCGGTTTGGACCTCAAAACTGGGGGCGCGTCCGGTGTGGCCGGATGGCGGAATGGAGGGAACGTGGCGCCATCGCGAAGCTTGCGTCGAGACGAAGCGAAGTCGTGAAGGTCCCGTGTCCGTCTGATGAGTCTGCGAAAAATAGGACAATTTTGCCCCTGCGTGGGTGTGTATCTTAGTTATAGGCGTAGGGGTATTTTCACCTTTTGTTGGACTCCATATATGAGCCCCATGGCTGGTTGGGGAGGTCACCTCTCTTGCCGTCTTGGAACCCTAATTTCATTTGCTAGTAGTCTAGTTATGTCTTAGAGAGAGGATGAGAGGAGAGAGAGAGATGTGAGGAAGATTTCTTCATGAACTCTAGTTCCCTTGTATAGGTGATGACCTCGTGAAGAAATTGAAGATCTTTTGCCTCTCTTGTGCTGAGTTCTTGCTTCTCCTCCATGGATTCGCGTTTTTCTTTTTAGCCATTTTTGGGGCTAATTTTGGGTGAATTCGTGATCTCGAGTTTAAGTACTTTTTGGGTCGAGTTTCTTGGAGGGATTTGGTGCTGGGACATGTGCAAACACATCTCGGGTGACCCTTACTGAATCCTTGCACGAGCACCTGAAATCTTGTGTTTTCCCGAAACCCTTCCTCTCTTGTGTTCTTGTCAAATCCGTGAAATTCGAGGTGATGTATTGATCTTTCCTGTAGAGATCTTTTGGATAAAGACTCACCAAGTCCATGCGCAGCTCTGGCGCAAATTTCACGGAGTTTGGATCTCGTTTGAGTGGATTTAGGTTTTTCTCCCCAAGTTTCGAGTTGCTGCCCAGGAAGAACAGGTCAGACCGGTTTTGGAACAGGCAGACCGGTTTTTGTCAACTTGCTCCTTTTGAAGATCTCTTCTGGTTTTTGGACTCATAATACCACTAGAAACCTATAGTTCAAATATCATGATTTTTGGAGCTCGTTTGGTCTAGTTTTGCTATTTTTCTTGAACTCTCTATAGGCTGCCAGACCAAAGAGGTCAGATCGGTATCGGAAAAGGTCAGACCGGTTTGAGATTTCGTGAGACCGGTTTGGAAAGAGGTCTGACCGGTTTGTGCTCCAGTGAGACCGGTTTGTGATCTGGAATTTATGAGCTCGGCTTGTTTTTGCTTCCGCTATGTTCTGAAAGGTCCCTAACAAGTTTCCTAGGTTTATTAGCTCTTCCATAGCTAAGTAAACTTGAGTTTGCTAGAAAAGAGGGGTTTGGTCAAATTTTGGAGCCCTAGTTGTTTTTGGAAGATTTTCTGTAAAGGCTCTCATTCACCCCTCTCTGGTCGCCATATCGATCCTTCAATATTAAAGAGTACAACAAGAAATAATGAGACAAAGAAATTACCAGGAAAAACATGGGCTACGAAATTTCATAGAAGCACACGAGCAACAAGGCCCTCACAAAGTGGGACCATCTGAATGCACACGGAGCTCAAGGAAACTCCGTGGAAATAGCTTCTTCAAGTCTTCTGCGTCTATTCCTCTGTCACATCTTGACCACAAAATTTCTGTATGGCACCCAACAACGCCCATACTCTTTACATGCTTTAAAGGCCTTGTTTAGTTCGAAAAGTGGAAACTTGACGAATCATAAAAATATGATGTTGAGAGGGGTATTCGGATAATAAAAAAACTAATTACAGCTCTTGTCTGGAAATTGAATTTCGAATCTATTAAGGCTAACTATTCCGTTATTAGAGATGGTTTACTGTAGCACGATGTTGTCTAATCATGGCCTAATTAGGCTCAATAGATTTATCTCGCGAATTTGCCCGGGGTTATAAAATGGATTTTGTTATTAATTCACGTTTAATACTTTTAATTAGTGTCCATGTATTCGATGTAATGGGTGAACAGTGGAAACTTGACAGAAACCTGCCGTACTCCATCCCGTGAATTTTGGTTGGATGAACTGTTTCAGGGTGGAGGCTTTGACTTGTAATTAGGGGTGCCGGATGCAAGTCTTACATTTTGGGTCGTTGTGTCGACCCAAGAACTAGATAAAATGGACCAAAATGACATTTCACGTGAAATATTTAGGAGAAGGAAATAAACTAGAATGGCATGCATATCGTACTTAATCAGCTAGCCCCAAAACAATATTGGGTACCCACTTTTCATCCTTGCTAGTAATGATCACTTGTACATTGGAGGAGGATTGATCCAACATAATAATCTTGGATTCTGTTATTCAGCCACAGGACTTGTGCTCATCATAGGCTAGATGGCCGAGGTGCAGGTCACGACAGTAGAAATTCGGTGGTCGGACAAGATAAAGGCTTACTCAAGCACAATGGTCAGATCTAACCATAGCTCAAATGTAAGGATGGTTTAGCCAATTGGCCCCGCGCGCGCCTCTCACGACCTATATCTCACATTCTCACCGACGTACCCACACTGACCATATGCCCTTTTAGGATTTAACTAAGGGTTACAATGAACAAAAGCACTGGGGACTAGGGACAGATCGTTCACTCATCCATTATTGTCCGTTTTAGCTTTACAACATTTTACATTTAGTCCTTAAACTCTGATGTATTTACAGCACATCAACAAATATTGGTGGCCAAAGTTTAAGCTCGCCAAGTGACACAACTGAAAGCAGTATAGTTTTTTTTATACCTAGAGAGAGTACACATGCTAACAGAAATTTAGTACTTCGTCGTCAGCTCTGGGATTATTAATTTATTATGTCATGTCATCAGAGTTACTGAACAGTTAAAGTTACTGCCTTGTTTAGTCCGCGTAACTTGGGTTGC
>CM014271.1:66673242-66689127 GCA_004135705.1 Alloteropsis semialata | reverse complement strand
TAATTACATGGATGGACGGGAAATCGCGAGACGAATCTATTGAGCCTAATTAATCCGTCATTAGAGATTGTTTACTGTAGCACGACGTTGTCTAATCATGGCCAAATTAGGCTCATTAGATTCGTCTCGCAAAGTTAGGGGGTTATGGAATGGGTTTTGTCATTAACTCACGTTTAATATTTCATGCATGTAAGATTCCTTTTTATAAATAGTGAAGTTGGATGAATAGTAAAGTTTGTTGCGGAAAAATAAGGCCTTAACAAATCATCGTGGGCTTCAACATCACACGCAACGAACCCGGGTCAAGTCTTCTTCTTAAACAATGGCTTCCAATCCAGTGTATGAGGACTAGTTTTTTTTGAATCCACTGAAAAAAGATGCTAGTTAAAAAACAGACCAACTGCCGGTACATGAGAGCATCTCCGGCAGTGCTCGTTCTCCAATCCAACTACCATATTGGAATGGCTATTAAAAAAATAATGTTCCAGCAGATCCCCTTTATCTTTCCCTTTTCTCAATAATTATTGGGACAAACCAATACTTCACCCCAACTCTTTCCAAATAAAGGGGGAGTTGTGACTCTCTTAATGCGGTAGTTGGATTGGGATATTGTTATTGGGGAACTGCAAAAGCAACTCTTCCAAAAACTATTAAAAAATATTGAGACATCATTATTAGACGATTATTGGGAAATGCTTGTTGGGAACCGGTGAAGATGCTCTGACCACCTCTCGTCTGCCATTTTGGCAAGAATCAAAGCATCCAAGAACCACATGGAAATAACATAAACATTTCGTTTTAGCAAGTCAAAATCTCTTTTTTAATGTGAGGTTAAAGTGTGGCAGGGTTTCCCATTCAGAAGCTTGGTCAATCTCTCAAACCATGGATGCCGCATACTCCAGGGATTGTCGCGGCATTGCAATAAGAAGGAATATTTGAAGCAAAAGATCAAGGTTCGATTGTTAAAATTCCAAGAAAGCCGATATTGTTCATACTTCATACATTTCGCTTGCAAAAGAATGAATTTTGAGAAGAATCCAATCGCAATTTGCAACCAACACAAACCATTACACATCAAGTCCAAATAATCGAAGCCATCTCTAGCAGTACTTGTCCTCCGACTTAGCGAGCTTGCAATCAACCTTCTGGAACACGACGGCCGTCGTCGTCTCCCCCGGCGTCTGGAGCTGCAGCTTGAGCGGGCAGGTGGCCTGGATCTCGCACTTGGTCTTGCGCAGCGTGTACTTGAACTTGCCGGTGATGGCCACCTCCACCTCGAACACCCCCGTGGCGTTCTCCTTCCTGAACTCGGCCTCGCCGGCGTTCCCCAGCGCGACGGCCCTGCCCTCGGAGCCCGAGGCGAGGCGGTACACCACCGTCTTCCGTGGCCCCTGCTTGTCGCCCTCGTCGGCGACCCGCACGCGCTCGAACTGCTGCCCGTCGAAGCTGTACGCGGCCACCAGCGGCTCGTCGTGCTTGATGCCGATGGCCCAGTTGGGGTTGCGCACGGTCAGCGCCAGCGTGAGGTTGTACGCGAGCGCCGTCGTGGGCGTCGTCGCCAGCGCGAAGCGGGTGAGGGACGCGTCCTCGACGCCGATTCTCACGTGGCGGAGCGGCCCGCCGAAGATGACGGCGACGATGACCACGGCGGCGACCACGGCGAGCACAAGCGCCGCGGCGAGCAGGATTAGGCAGCCCTGGATGCTCTCCCGGACGTGGTAGGGGATGCAGCGGCAGAGCCTCTCGCCGCAGTCGTCGCAGCAGCAGCAGCAGCACATGGTTGTTGCTGCCTCGCCGCGGCGGCGGCGGCGGCGTCCTCCTTTCTTGCTTCAGATGGTGATGGTGTTGGAGGAGGCTCTGCTTGGAAGTCGTCGCGTCCGTTGATTGTTGAATTGGGGATTTGAGGTCCGGCAACGGAAGGATTCGTTGGGGAAGGAGAAAATGGAGTATAATTTGCAGAGCTGGTGGCTGTGGCTGTACATGTTCTTGGTCTTCGTCATTGTTTCACACTTTTATGGAGCTAGTTGGCGCAGGCCTTATCTGGACTGTGCAGCTTTTGTTGGTTGTGCACTCATGGAGATGCTCAAGTGCGTTGGGCATATGAATTTACTAAACAAAAATTAGCAAAGTGGATCGTCATTTAATTTTTGTTTAGGTCAACTAGGCTAAGAAACATTGGAACAGGATTGTAGTGGCCAGTTGGGTGGGACCCTCTGGTTAGCCTATGTTCAAATGGCAAGGAGCCAAGGACATGTACACTACAACCTTTTGCACCATCCTTTTGCCAGGGGGATTTGAAATCCATTTGTTTATTCCTTCCTCATCAGACTCCAACGAGAAAAGAATGAGGGTCTGTTTGGAACGCAGGAATTTCACAGGAATCGCGCAGGAATTTCACAGGAAACAGTTCAATTTTATAGGAAAAACGCAGGAACAGGAAAAAAAATCCCGCGTTCCAAACAAGGCCTGAGCTATGTTCCTTAACATCGTCCGCTGAAGTATACATGTCACCATCTTCTAGGAGTAAAGGCTAGGATTGGTCTCTTCACAAATGTCAACTGCCAACATGAAACTGAAACTGCAAACTCGAAGATTATGCATTCTAGCTTATAATTCTCAGGTTTCAGCTTCGTAGTTTTGAAACATTCAAGCTGTGGTGCCCCTAACTTCATATTGCAGTAGTATGTTTTTTTTGACTTTTGAGGATTTTAGTTTCCATATAAGATAATTTTGGCTATGCATGTTACAAAATTAACAATGCCTCGCACTAATTTGATACCGGATAGACTGCTAGCGATAAGATAAAAGGCATCCTAGTATTACAGATCTGTTTGAATGATCAACAAGACAAACCATAGACATGCTACGGACGCAGTAGTGAAGCATGCATATCCAAACTTCCATCATGTCATATGTAGGAACAGCCGGAGAGAATGATATACTTACAATGGATCACACACGAGAGGGAGGATGATGGCCCAAGGTTGAACTCGATGCAGAAGTCGATGAAGTTTTTTTTTTGAAGTGC
Source organism: Alloteropsis semialata (assembly GCA_004135705.1). Taxonomy (NCBI): domain Eukaryota; kingdom Viridiplantae; phylum Streptophyta; class Magnoliopsida; order Poales; family Poaceae; genus Alloteropsis; species Alloteropsis semialata. The sequence continues at coordinate 66,686,099 of CM014271.1, read as the reverse complement.
AAACAACATTCCATTAATCACTAGGTCCAGCCAAGTCGCTAGACACTAACAGAGCTACAGAGTCTGGTAGTTGGTCTTGCCACAACAGAGGACCATCATTACAATTAAGGCCCATGGCCGCCAGAGTATCAGCAACTGCGTTGCAAACTCTAGATACGTGAGAGACAGAACACTCCAAAAACTCATAGTACATTAAGTCTTTGATTTCCCCCATCAAAGTGCCTAGAGTTGATATGTCAAAGTCTGGATCAGTAAGTGATCTTGCTACTAGCGTAGCATCTGTTTCAACAATGACACGTCTTATCCCCAAAGCCGCAGCGATCTCCAGGCCCTTCAAACACGCTATGGCTTCAGCATGTTGGACAGACATTAGGAAATTGGCCGAGCCGGCTCCTGCAGCTACAGCCTCACCTAAGTGATTTCTTATAATGAAATCCCATCCGGATTTGTGCAAACCCGAGATGTAAGCTGCATCACAATTAATCTTATATACCTCAACAGGTGGTGGCTGCCATTTTGGCTTGCAAACGGGAAGTGGTGCCCGTGTTTCAATGCTGCCAGTGTCCCTCCAAGCCTGCAAATGAAACTATGAAAGCAAACATCATTGATTATTTGTTGTGCAGACTTAGGACTTTCTCCTGCATTAATTTTATTACGTGCAGTCCACCAGCACCACATAAGGAGAATAATTTTGGTTTGACACTCAACATCAAAACTCCATATACGTTCCAATACAGCCTTAGCAGAGGTTTCTGCCATTAGTTCAGTCCTCCTTTCATCCATATTTAGTAATCTCCAACAACGTCTTGCCTCATTACATTTGAAGAAAAGATGTCTTGGGTCTTCATCAAACCTCCAACAGACTGGGCATCGAGTATCAAGTTTCACTCCCCTTCTAGCGATATTTACCTTAACCGGCAGAGAATTATGAGCCATACGCCAGACAAACATTTTAACCTTGTTAGCAACATCTAATTTCCAGATTTTCCCCCAGTCAAACCCTCCCTCTCCAGCACCAGACCTAGAAACGTCGCTGTTATTTTGCTGGTCACGGATTCTGATGCCGAGATTTTAAGCTGACTTGACTGAGAATAATCCTTTTGGATCAGGGTGCCTGTCAGATTTACGGACCCGGCAGTCCACACAGGGTAGCCCGCGTGGCTGATTTGTTGAGAGACAGATCGAGGATCACAAGTCGATGGTAACACAAGATGCAAGGATTGAACAGGTTCGGGCCGTCAAGATGACATAATACCCTACATCCTGTGTTGGGTGTATGTATTGCTGTGTATGGAATTCCTGAAGGATCTCCGTAGTTGGGTTCTAGTCTCGAGGTGTGGATTGGTTGTTGTTGATCGTGTTGATCTCTTCCTCTGGAGGGGGGTCCCAAGGCACCTTATATAGTCCGGTTGCCTTGAGTTACAAGTCGGCTAGAGATCGTAACCTACCCGGAATACAAGGATTCGATCCTATAACGATTACAGATATCTTTCCCTAGAATTTCGACTAGTTTATCTTGATCTCCGATCTTCTTGCGAAGCACGCCGTCTCCTTCCTTGTCCCACGCGCTGTTGTACCCAACTCGGTTTGTCCGACTGGTGGGCCTCCCGTCTGGTGGGCCATCCAGTCTGACAAGCCGATCCGATAGCACTCGGATTGCCCTTGCCAGTTGGGCCAATCCGCCTTCTGCGCACCCCCGGGGGTCTATCCCCGATAAGCCCTCGAGTAGTACGCGGTTAAGCGACAACCCGGCGAGGTCGTGCTATCTTCTGAGCTTCGAGCTTGCTGCAGTTGGAAGCAAAACCGCGTGATACTGGAGAGAAAAGAGAGCCGTCTGCAACGGATGCGCCGCGAGGTGCATCCGTTGGCCGTAGCCCCCGAGCCTTGAAGCGATTCCGGAGGAATCGGTCCAAGGGTTTGTAGCCTTGTTCTGATCATCTTCGTCATGGTCGCCAGTCAATCAACGGATGCGCCGCGAGGTGCGTCCGTTGGCCGTAGCCCCCGAGCCTTAAGGAGATTCCATAGGAATCGGCTCAAGGCTTATTCGAGGAGCGTCTCAGCATTTTCTTCTGGCGTCAATTTCGGCGGCTCGCCCCTAAATGCGAGGGTCAAAGCGTGCCGACAGGTCACTCCGGCGCCAGCCCCCGATCGTGAGGGCCGAGGCTCGCCAGGCGGTCGTCCCTGCGTCAGCCCTCGAGCGTGAGGGCCGAAGCACGCCGAGTAGTCGTCCATACCCTGCAGCAAAATACAAATCCGAGAGAAAAGGTATTCGGCAACGTATGAGAATGAATCCTGCTTCTAGCTTTTAAGTCTTTTAATTTCTCCGGGTGGTTAGCCTATTACGTTTATGCACCTGATCCCCGATAGCCATAGTCTGTAGCGCAGGGAGCTGGGCCGCATGCACGCGTAGGAGCGTAGGTGTATGGAAGAGTCGAGGTTTCATGAATTAAGGCGTGTGCTGCCCGAGTACTTTAGCGACTTGTATAAAAGCTTTCGAAATTGACAAAATTAATTGATTTACCAAGTCCTTGAGAATTCCCTCTTTCTCGAATGCCCCAAAGAGAACACAGGCGTAGGAATGTAGTTTGTGGCATGCGGCGACAAGAACAGTTTTCCCCCGTGAACGTACAGGGCACACCCGTGGTCGAGTAAAACCAAAGGCGATAAGGATGACCTGTGCGCCTTGAGAAGAGAAAGGACGCGTGGCTCGGAGCTCACGTGCTTCACAGTGCAAGGGGGGTTTCTCGTCCCTTGGTAGCCCGAGGCTATAAATACTCACCGGGAGCCAGAGCTGCCACCCAGAAGCGAGTATGTATGGGATCCTTGTGGCGAATATGCTGGAGGCTCATTGCTGGGTTCATCCACCGAGGAAAATCCATGGAGTCATAAGAGCGTGGTGCTAGAAGAGTGTTTGCGATGTACTTGAGGTGTTGATGAGCGTCTAGATGCTGCCCCGTCGGCTCCTTGCCTTGCCTTTGGTTTAGGACTGTCAGGACGCAACGTTCTGCCAAACCAAGGGGTACTCGGAGGCATTCGCTCTCAAACCTCGAAAGGGGCTGCCTCGTCGATGGCTGCAGTGGTGCTACAAGAGAGCTTGCGATGAGCTCATGTGGACCAAGCTCGCTGCGCACACAGCATTTGGCGTACCGGTGGGTGCCCCAAGCCGTCTTCGTGACGGTGAAGTTTTTTGTTCCTTGTAACCGGCGCATGACCGGCTCCGTTGTAACTGCATAATCCACAAAAGAACCTTTCTTCTTGGTTGTCTTGAAAATGGAGCTTCTGTGTTCCTTTTCTTAACTGTGCCAGCCCCCGAGCTATTGGGGGTTGATGGCGCTCGTCCGATTGCAGTAACTTGTTTGCAGCGTCAGCCCCCGAGTGCTTCGGGGTTGATCGAGCCTGAGAGGCACACTGCCTTTGATGCGGCGCCAGCCCCTGTGTCTGAAGACTGGTCGAGCCTTAGCGGCACGCCACTTGTTTTGCAGCGCTGGCTCCTGAGTGGTTCGGGGCCAATCGAGCCTGAGAGGCACGCTGTCTTTAATGCGGCGCTAGCCCCCGAGTCCGAGCGCTGGTTGAGCCTTGGAGGCACGCTACTTGTTTTGCAGCGTTGGCTCCTGAGTGGTTCGGGGCCAATTGAGCCCGAGAGGCACGCTGTCTTTAATGCGGCGCCAGCCCCCGAGTCCGAGTGCTGGTCGAGCCTGGGTGGCACGCCGACTTCTTCCCTTTGCCCGAGTGATCAGGGTCGTTTTTTACCGTTGACGCTCCGAGTGTAACGGTTCGCGAGGGCGTCCAACGACTCTTTTTACCATTGCACTCTCATTCGTTAACCGCGCCATTCTGGGGTAATTCCGGGCATCGGGGCACGCTATAAAAGGCAAGGATTAGGTCTAATGGGAAAATCCCTCTGTTTCCAGATCCATTCCCCCCTCCTCCATTCTTCATCCCGCCGCCATCAAAGACTCCCTCTGTTTCTAGATCCGCTCCGCGGATTTAGCCACCACGGGAAGCGTAACCTCACAGATGCGAACAAAGCTCTCCGTGCCCAAAGCCATGGCGCTGAAGAGGAAGCTCGCCGACCTCCCCAAGTCAGAGAAGATCCCCTCCCCCACTGTCGCATGGGTACGGGGGAAAGTAACCGAGGAGATATTGGAGGAGATGGTGGAGCGGAGTATCCTTCCGCCTCAAGCAGTGGCGGAGTGGCGTCCAAGTGCCAGGGAAGCCTTCCCATCGGAGAATTCCGGTGAACTGGTGCTCTTCAAGCCGTTCTTCGAGGCGGGGTTTGGCTTGCCGGCGGGGGCCTTCTTCCGAGGTCTGCTCCACTACTACGGGATCGAGGCCGTCCACCTCAACCCGAACTCGATCATGGCCATCTCCGTCTTCATCCACTTGTGCGAGGCCTACCTGGGGATTACTCCCCACTTCGACCTGTGGAGGTACCTCTACTGGTTGAAGCCTCAGCCGAGTGAGGAGAAGATGGTGGTGGTGGGAGGCGCTGGATTCATGCTGTGCCAAGGCCGAAAGGACCAGTACTTCGACATCGCCCTCAACACCTCCAACAAGGGCTGGAAGGCGGAGTAGTTCTACATCGGGAACCACGCGCCAACGATCCCCTGCCTTCGCGGAGCGAGTCCGGAGATCAAGACCTGTTGGAATGATCTTCCTGCGGGTCACCAGATGCGCGAGGTGGAGGAGCTCCTTGGGATGATCAAGGAGCTGAAGAATCAAGGTTTGACGGCGGTCGGCGTCGCCTGCAATTTAAGCCGGTGGCTGGTTCAGCCGATCCAGGAGAGGAAACATCTGGGCTTCGAGTACTCGGGGCGGGAGGATCCTACCCGAGGGGCCTGCCGGATGGTGGGCAAGAAGGAGATGAAGGCGCGTGTAGGCGGCTTCTTCCTCTGCCATGTGTCGGAGAAGCATCACCCGTGCCCATTCTCCTTGAAGAGGCCTGCTCCACCGGTGAGTTTTTGTTCCGAGTACTTTAGCGTGTTCATCTTGATGCTAGTTTTCAATTTTGATCTAATCGTCCATTGGCCGTCTGATTTTGCGATTCCCCTGTCGCAGGATCGGGTCTTCGATTATTTTTCTCCTTCTCCGCTTCCGGAGGACTCGCCTAGGAAGGCGTACCTGGGGGGACCACCCCCGGGTGATCAAGGCGACGCCCCGGCAGGAGGGACAGTTAATCCGCCTGCTCCTCGGGAGTGGGCAGCCAGCGACACGGAGGGCTCCCTGAGCGCTTCAGATGAAGATGTAGAAGAGATCCGTCCACGGAAGCGGCAGGTGGTCGTGGCAAAAGTCGGGTCTCGTAGGGCCTGCGCTTCTAAACCGGCAGCGTCTAGGGTCGGCGATACGACTGACGACGACTCGGCGACATTGTCCGACGAGGCGCCCTCCGTCCGGGAAGCAATGGCGCACACGGCGCCGCTTCCCAAGCGGAAGCGCACAAGGAAGGTGACTGCAAGGAAGCCGGCTACGCAGCCGGCAAAGCAACCAGTTGCGCGTTCGGACGCCGATGTTGACGAGCCGGGACAACCGTCCCCGGTCGTCGTGGAGGAAGAGGAAGAGGAGAAGGACGAGGCAGTGTCCGACTCCTTGTTCCAAGAGCAGGAGCACGCTCGGTCCATGGGCGTGTCAGTAAAAGAGAAACGGCGGATGGTGGCGGAAGCCATTGTCCAGGCTGCCGTGGATGCAAGGCCAGTCTCCAATCTGGGGACCAGGCCAACCATGATGACGGCCTCGGCGCAGCGGCGCCCCAAGCTTCCGATCTTGCGGCCCCGTGTTGTTGTGGTGAAGAGTACCCAGTAAGTCTTCGTTTTCATGCTCCCAAGTAGGTTTGCTGTGCGTATCATTATTTCCGAGTTCATGTTTTGACTGCCGACTGCTTTTTTCAGCAAATCCTCCGATCTTGATGGTACGGCGGCCGGCGGGACTGGGTCATCGACTGATAACCCGCGGAAGCCGAGTTCCCCCCCGTCACACCCGTTGGCATGCCACCCTCAGGCGTGGCGCCCGGTGTGACGGATTCGACCCAGGGGTCGATGGCACCGCGATCGGAGCAAACACCGGGTGGGATTGCTCCGGGGGAGGACATGGTGGCGCCCGGGACGGAAGACGTGCAGGGTGGAGGGGAAAAGGCGGCGATTTCCCCGAGCGGTGGCGTTGGGGATCCAGAAGTGGATCCCACAGCGCCGGCCCCGCACGCAGACAAAGACGCCGCTGTTCAAGGAGAGGTCCAAGGGGAGGGCCTCCAAAAGCAGTAGGATGCCTCGGGGACTATGACGGTCCCCGTGGTTGATGCTAGTGCGGCAGAGGAGGTGGCGGTGATTGTCGAGCTACAGCTCGCAGTTGACCAATCTCGGCGCTGCGCAGAGGTTTGTCTCCTTATCTGCCTTGTTCATCTATCGTTCTTCATTATAAGTTTCCTGAATTCTCCGCTTTTCGCTAATTGGTGTAGAGGTTAGCCACGCTCCGGCAGTCGCGCCTCGAGCAGCTCCGTGACGTGCAGTTGGTGCGACGTCGTGAGGCGGAGCTTAAGGCGGAGCTCAAACGGGTCAAACGTCAGCGTGACGTCGCCTAGAAGAGCTTGAACGATGCCATCGTGCAGCATCGCTCGCACCTTCATGGTAAGGCCTTGTCCTTTGTAACTTTCCCAGTGCTCCTTCTTTGCCGTCAGGTTTTTCCGTGTACTTTTCGTTCTGACCCGAGTGCTTCCCTGCTTTTTCAGAGAAGGAGATGGAGAAGGCCCATCATCTCAGCGAGCCAAAAGAGTTGCGTTTCGCGAACGCCACTCTGCAGAAGTCCGAGGAGGTCATGGCGGGCAAGCTGAAGAGGGAGCAGGATTTCCGAAAAGGTGCGGACATGACGATGCTTCAAGGGATATATACTATCCAGAATAACGCTCAAATCATAACAGGCTTGGAGCAAGAGCTGGCTTTGTCACACTTGGCCTTGACGGAGATCAATGACGCGGTGAAGGACCTGCTGGACGCCGTTGCTCCGAAAGAGGATGAGCCGACAGCCCTCGTCGCCCGTCTGCAAGCCGCGCCGGCCCGGATCGCCGACCTAGTCAAGGAGACGGTGGTTGTGTGTGCGAACGACGCTCTCGCGCGTGTTTAGACGCACTTCCCGCGTATCAACCTTGCACCAGTTGGTGATGGGGTGGCAGCAGATGCTTCAACCGAGCAGGTGAAGGAGGCATTGGCTCAAACTCGCCCGATCGCCGAGAAGGTCGGCGAGGCCCTCAAGCTGGAGTAGGATCCTGCATGGTGGAGTAAAGTAGAGTAGATTTTGTGTGTACAAACATTCTGAAATGAATAAAATGAGGAAATTGGCCATTTTATCCCATGTTTTAAGGTTGCCCGAGTAGTTCTTCTGCTTGAATGTGCTTTTCCCTTTGCTTCACTTATCCTAAGTTCATAACGTCGAGAACGGGTCCCGTGCACGTGTAGAAAGGCTTAGGCGTCGTTCTAGGCCCGGTTACGCAGCATTTAGTTAGGAACTACTCGGGAACGGAGTAATGCCGAGTGGTTTTCCTAAGAGAACAAATATGAAAAGTGTTGACACCAGATTTTCGCACCTGACATGCTGAGTCAGATGATGACGTGGTGAGGTTGAGATTGCACAGTGGACCCGTTGACTGGTCAAGGCCGAAGATGACAGAGAAGGAAGCCGATGCTGAAGAGGAGTCCGATGAAACTGGAAGTCCGATTCGATGACGAGTACAAGAGGGAAGGCGCGTCGGCTAAGAAGGAAGCGTGTCAGATTCAGGGACTATTTCCTTTTTAGAAGGCATATAGAAGTCCCGTTTTATCTTTAACTTAGTTTACTTTGTTCGCAAGTTAGCTTGGTCCGATCAGGACTCTCCATGACCAGGGTATAAATATGAACCCTCGTCCATTGTAAAGATTATTCTCACAATCAATACAACCCGGCTTCACGCCAAAACCCTAGTAGTAGTTACCGACGAAGCTCATTGGTGGACGGGCTGCATCAGTTCTGATCTCCGGCTTACCAGTAAGTTAGTCAATTTATCGAACTAGTATAGGCTTTGAATTGAGGCGCATCGCCCTTTCTCGTTTATACTGTTCAACCGATTTATCTCTGGATAATCAAGATTGATATAGATTCCTACGTCGGAGCTAGATCAATATTGATTATTCAACAGATTATCGTTTATCGGACTACACTTTAAGCCTAGATTCCCTACGTTGGAGCTAGGTATCAAGATTAGTCTAGATTCCCTACGTCGGAGCTAGAGTAATCTTGGTTACTAAAGGTAGTCTTTGCGGTTTGTTGGAGTTGCTAGATTGGTTTAGATCTACGCCATGTGAATCAATTCTACTTCTTCAACGGCTTTGAGCACTGGTCTTGGTCCGATTTAAGCAATATTTATCTTACAGCATCGTTCTAGGTCCGATCCCGTTTTGTGGTTTAATCTGGTTGTTCTTTGAGTATTGTACTGGTGTAGATTCCCTACGTCGGAGCTGGATCTTTACAATACGATTAGATTAATCTTTGATTGTCATGCTTGGTCTAGATTCCCTACGTCGGAGCTAGATTCATCTTGATTAGTTAAAGGAAGCTTTGGTTATGCCTTATTGCTATTTGAATGTTAAGTGTGGTGTAGATTCCCTACGTCGGAGCTGGATCTCGCTTAATTGTTTGGTAGCATATCTTAGAATCAGAACGAATCTGTTAATGTTTTACCTGTTTATTTTGCTTAATCTGATCAACACCTGTGCGAGCATCTTGTTTAATTGACAGGTTGATAAATCGAGTCTGATTATCTAGCTATCTGATCTGATCATAGTTGGAGAAATCTAGATTCCCTACGTCGGAGCTAGATTTCTCCGAAAAGGCTATAGTCCGATTGGTTGGTTAGATGGTCCGATAAGACGAGTCAAACTGGCAACTAGACAAGGTGGACAATGTATCGGCTTACACTTTGATTATTTAATATCTTGTTTCAAGACACAGCTGATCCATTATTTTACATATTGGCCTTGTTTTATGTTTTATTTCATTATTCAAAGGCTGATCTGTTATATCAATCAAGGTCCGATCCTGATTGGTCCGATTCTGAGGTCCGATTTGGTGTCTGATTGAGGTCCGATCACTCGGTCCGATTGACGTCATCAATGAGGTCCGATTTTGAGGTCCGATCGGTATCGGCCGATACGTGTCTGATTGGGTCTTGGCTAAAATTCGACGTTACTCCGTCGTCTGAAATAGAGCCGGCACAATCAAAGAGCAATTTAATTGTTTCATTCCCTTGTCAATTTCAGGTCAAATTGACTGGCACGCCGCGAATCTGAACTGGAGTGTAGACTGGCACTGGAGCGAAGCTGATCTCCCTGGTCTTCGTGTGCTGACCGCGGGAAATACGATCGCCGATTTTCCGCGTCAACACATTTTTGGCACGCCCGGTGGGACACGAGAAACAAAGTCCAAGATGTCGTCGTCTGATGCTGAACAAGAAGCTACAGCAAGACTTGCTGCTGAAAAAGAAGCTGCTGAGAAGGCCAAGAATGATAAAAACAAGACGCCTGAGGCGGCCATTCCAATTACGAAAGCCGATCTGTCTAAAGCTCAATTGGATGCAGTTCAGGCTCAAATTGATGCATTTGAGAAGCTCTGTCTTGGCCAGTTTGGGCGTAATCGTTCAGGTCCTATACTCAAAGGTCCTCTCCCGGATCCAGAGTTGATCAAGAAGACAACTGATGCTCGGGAGTACCAGGTTAACATGACAGAGATGATTCACCAGGCTGTTCATCATGCATTGATCAACCAATCAGGCACTTTGGTGAATTCTTTGGACAATCTCATCAAGAAGGCGGTGGACGATGCTATTTGCTTGAAGGGTCCAGTGTTTATAGCAGATTCTGCAGGAGCATCAGGATCAGGAAGAGGCAAAGAAACTGCGGATAATACAATGACCGTTGCTCCACAGATGCCGATTGCTCCACCACCTCCTGTTGAACTGGCCAACGGTTTTCTGTTGATGGCCGATGAAACTATTGTCGGCCCACATGGTGAAAAGTATGCCAGGACTCTGAACGAAGGAGAAAAACAACCCGCTGCTGCAAGACTACGTACACAGATTCCTTCACATCAGCGTATGGTTGGTGATTACAATAATTATGTGATGGACATAGCTGATGGAATGCCACCTGGAAATCAACAGTCCGATTGGTCGCAGAAAATAGCCGAGGTGATCCAAAATCAATTCGGCTTGAAACCTAAAGATGAAGCGAGGTTGTATCGGCACCCGTACCCGTCTTATTTTGATGCAGTGCCACTTCCTCCGCGTTACAGAGTGCCGGATTTTTCCAAATTCTCCGGGCAAGATGATATGACCACCATCGAGTATGTGAGCCGATTCTTGGCTCAGTGTGGTGAGGCTGCTTCAGAGGAGGGACTTAGGCTCAGATTTTTCCCTCTGTCACTATCGGGGCCGGCGTTTACCTGGTTTACGTCGTTGCCAGCAGGATCAGTCACAGGGTGGTCCGATATGGAGAAGCAATTCCATAAATACTTCTTTTCTGGTCTCAATGAGATGAAGATCTCTGATTTGATTGCTATCAGGCAGAGGAATGATGAGACCGTCAAGGAGTACATTCAACGGTTCCGTGATACTAGGAATCGATTCTATAGTTTGAAGCTGTCTGATATGCAATTGGCCGAGCTTGCGTTCCAGGGTTTGCTCGCGCCGATTAAAGAAAAGTTTTCTGCTCAGGAGTTTGAGACATTGGGGCAACTGGTTCAGAAGGTGTCAGCTCATGAGGTCCGATATCAGGAGATGAAGCGTGTGAAGTTTTCTAAGCAAGTATCTTATCTCTCTGAATCTGAAGAGGAAGCTGATGTCAATATAGCTGAATGGACCAAATCCAAGAAGCCAGTGTCACTCCCATGGATCAAGCAGAACCCTGAGAAGTTTGGGTTTGATATAACAAAGGCCGATAAGATTTTTGATTTGCTGCTCAGTGAAAAGCTTATTCAGCTTTCTGCAAATCACTCAATTCCATCGGCCGATGAGTTGAAGAAACGCAAATATTGCAAATGGCATAACTCAACTTCTCACGAGACCAATGAATGCAAAGTGTTCAGAAGGGAGATCCAATTGGCTATAGAATCTGGCAAGATCAAGTTTGAAGACAACAAGAAAGCCATGAAGATCGATGGTCATCCCTTTCCTAATAACTTTGCTGATTTCTCCTTTTCTGTTAATATGGTTGATGCTAATGAAAAGGGGAAGTTTAAAGTGCGCACATCGGACCACGCCAAGAGTTCTGGTGCCGTTGATCCTGCAGTTCAAGTTACTGTTGAAGAGCTGCGGAGGAATCATCAGGCGTTTGGACGTGAATCTAATGCTCCTGGTGGGTATCGGCCGCGTGTAACTTCCCAAATGCTGATTAACAAATACAAGAGGCAGCAGGCAGCAGCCCGAGCATGGGAAGAATGCGAGGAACGACGACGTCGGAGGCGTGAATATCAGGCAAGGCGGCTTGATGAAGAGTTTGATGGTCAGCACCGACGTGATGACAGCTCCGATGGCCGACGCCGATATAATGGGTGGTCCGATGGCCGACGCCGATTTGATGAGTGGTCCGATGACCGACGCCGGTATGATGACAGGTCCGATGGCCGACGCTGGTTTGATGATAGAGTTGACGGTCGTCGTCAGTACGGTCATAGGTCCAATTGGTATACGGATGAACGTCAAGTTTATGACCGATACGATCAGGATGATGATCATTGGGGGTGTCCTTTCTTCGTATTCTGCTGGAATGAGAAGCTTAGACTGCCATCAAAAGCAGATTGTCCTGAATGTAGCTTCCAGTATGAAGAATACAGAGCTTCCAAGAGAGGTCGACGATCAGTTCATGAACGGATCGGCGTCAGGATTGATGATCATCATCAAAGAGATGAAGGCCGGGTTAATACTCATGGCCACAAAAATAATGAAGGCCGGGCTGATGCTCATGGCCCTGAAAAAATGGAAGAGAAGGCTCCAGTTCAGAATCGGACTGAAGAACCTCCAATGAGGCCTGGACAGTGGTGCCCATCAGGAATTTCTAAGTCCAAGAAGAGACGTGTGCAACGCTTGCGTTATAATGAGCAGATTCAGGAGCGAGAATTGGCAAAAGAAAAGAAGTGGCGCATCAAGATGGCCAATGATGATGAAGCAAGTACATCGGCCGCAATAAATATGGTTTTGATGTTGCCTTCTGATTTCGCTGCTCCTGATGAACAAGACGACCATGAGGTCGATTATGAACTGGAAGAAGCCGCTGCATGCTTGGTTCTTGATTCAGAGAAAGCAGTCTTTGAGAAACCGAATGCAAATGGGTATCGGCACCTGAAGCCTCTGTACATCAAGGGATACGTTGATGGGAAGCCGATGACCAAGATGCTGGTTGATGGAGGAGCTGCTGTCAATCTCATGCCCTATTCCACATTCCGTAAGTTGGGTAAAGGGATTGATGATTTAATCAAGACCAATATGACGCTTAAAGACTTTGGCGGAAACGTTTCAGAGCCTCGGGGGGCAATTCATGTTGAATTGACCATCGGCAGCAAAACATTGCCGACTACCTTCTTTGTGATTGATGGCCAAGGTTCTTACAGCATGCTCCTCGGACGTGATTGGATCCATGCCAATTGCTGCATACCATCCACAATGCACCAGTGTTTGATCCAATGGCAAGGCAATAAAGTGGAGATTGTCCCAGCTGATGATTCGGTTAGCATTGCTACAGCTGAGTCAACAATTTGGGAGTTTGAAGGAGTTGAATGCCTGTCAGGAAAAGTATGGGATGGTGACTTCCTCAAGGTGTCCGATCAAGGACTACAGCCGATCCAAG
>CM014271.1:66634642-66656824 GCA_004135705.1 Alloteropsis semialata | reverse complement strand
CTGTCGCCCGTGGAGCCGAGCCCCCGCACCGCCGCAGCTCGAGGTGAGGAGGGGAATCGGTCCCCCTCCCTCCCCTCTCTCTCCCATGCCGCTCCCTGGCCGCTGCCGTGGCCGGGAGGGCCGGCAATCGGCGCCACTAGGGCCGCCGGCCGCCCCCCTCCTCTGTTCTGATCGAAGGAGGAAGATGAGTGGGCCGGTCATTTTACCAACCCTCCCTTATCTACATTCCCCAAAAGAACCCCCCTTTAGAAAGCATCCAAAGAAAGCACCTGAACCTTTTATGAAATTCCAAATACACCCCTGCACATCACCCTCTCTCCCAAACACTTTTCCTATATTACAACCAGGTCCTTCCACCATACAGAGATAATTCCAGAAAGGCCCCTACCCCATTATAATATTTATAAAGAGGTCCTAATCCTTCCAAATGAGCCCTAACACCTCTTTAACCCGTCATTTTATGCGCCCAACTTTTCCGGAAATTCTCCAAATTCGAACACACCTTTCTTTCATCTACTCCGACCGAGCTATACAAGAATCCTTCAAAAATATCACTCCTTCCTATTTTATTTAATCACTTTCTGTTTTGAGCTCATCGGTAAAGGTTTGATTGTTTTCTTATTATGTGTTTTGTTGTGTGCCGTAGACGACGGAGTAATCGAGGAGGAGCAGTACCGCGAGCCGGAGTACGCAGGAGAGTACCGCGAGCCCGAGCCCAAGGACTTTGTCGAGGTTCTTTACCGCCGGCAAGTAATAAAATCGTGGAGCGCGCGTCGGGCCTCGGATGGTAGTGCAAAAGGACACGGGGGTTTATACTGGTTCGGGCCACCCACGGGGTGTAATACCCTACGTCCAGTTCGTGCTGCTCGTGTTGTTTGCACTGGTTTGTAGTAGGGGGTACAAATGGGCGAGAGAGGGACGGGTTCCCAAGTCTCCGGTGCGTGAATCGAGCTCAGTCCAGTGACCGGCTGGAGGAAGAAGAAGGTCGAGGGAGAGGGAGCGCTCCTTTCCCCTGGAGAAGTAGTCGATGCCCCTCGCAGGAGGCCCAGACTTCCCTTTTATATCTCAAGGGAAGGCTGGAGAAGAAGTACAGTCAAAGGGTAAAACGGGGAAAAAAGGAGGCGTGTCTGCCCATGCTGTGGGGCCCGTCGTCCTTTCGAGCACTGTAGCCATGTCCTGCTGGTGTTAGTTGCGTCAGGGAGTGGTTGGCACAGTGTAGCAGCTTGACTTTGGGTGCTACGGTCTTCTCGGAGGTTGCTTCGTTGCGAAGGGTTGGACCAGTCGGAGACGGAGACTAGTCGGGCGAACGGGGACTAGTCGGAGGCGGAGACTTGCCGGGCGAATCGGAGACTCCTCGGAGGCGAAGACCTGTCGGGCGAAGGTGCGGCCTGTCGGGCGAATCGGAGAGTAGTCGGGGGCGATGCTGTATCTCGCGGAGCAGCTCGTCGGGCGAGACGGAGAGTAGTCGGGCGAATCGAAGCCTTGCCGAGAGGGTCGTGAAGCTTGTCGGGCGAGCGTGCAGCTTGAGCATGCAACTCCTCGGGCAGGTACGTAGCTTGGGCATGCAACTCGTCGGGCATGCATGCAGCCTGTCGGGCAAGCACGCAGCTTGGGCATGCAACTCGTCGGGCACGCATGCATGCCGTTGGCTGCTGTCTGCTTTGCTGTGCCGTAACGATTGGAAAAGCAAGCATGCATGCAGGCAAGTGTATTCACATATGCATCCATGCATGCAAATGCGTATGTATGCACTTTCATGTGATTGTTTATGCATGTCTGCCCACGTGTGTTCGGGTGGAATAAAATTATAGAGAAAGCAGGCGGTCTTGCGCATGGGTCGGACGAGGCGGGCATGCCGTCTTCTGCGCAGGGGGTCTATCTGAGCGGCTGTGTCGTCGGGGATTTTAATTCTTAATCGCTGTCATTGGATACCCCTAGTATTGGTATCCGACAGGAGCCCCCGAGCCTGGGAGCGAGTCGTAGACTCGCTTGCGGGCTGAATTATCGCGATGTCGAGAAAGCGGTGGAGTTTCGGGTGGGGGCGCGCGAGCGCACCCGCCGGGTGTAGCTCCCGAGCCTGTGGGCGAGTGGCACACTCGCTCGCAGGCTTATGGCGTTTGTATAGTGATTTGTTGCGAATTATGCGACCGCGACGTTGGTCTCTGTTAGCGATTCTGACCCCGTGTGCATCCCGAGACCCGGGTCTGGACGGGGATTCGTTTCGTCTTTTTGCGTTTTTCCCCTCACGCTTCCCGTGTGATAGGAAGGAGGGTAAGAGATGCATCGCACTTTGCCATGCAGGCCGAAGCACGACTCTCGTTGAGCTACAAACGGGTAGGTTCGAGTGAGGCCCAACGCCCCTTCGGTGGGGAGTCGATGGATCAGCTTGTGATCGACCTCAAATTCCTAGTGGTGAGATCATCTAGTTACCAAGTCCGTTCGACCGGACCCAGCGGCTCGCTGCCTTTCCGTCGGAGGAAAAACCATGATCTTTCTTTCCACCAGAACTCGAACGCGTTTCAGGATGCTCGTGGCGCTCGTGTGCCTGAGTACTGGCCGCTGGGACCCATCCTTCACTGCCCCTCGCTCGACAAGGTGCCCGGGGGCGGCTGTCGAACCCTTCGACGGGCCAGCCTTCGAACCCCCGTTGGAATCACCTGTCAGGTCGACTGTCGAAGTCGTCCGTCCCTGTGCCCAGCCCCCGAGCGCAGGGCTACGAGGGGTCGTTAGGGCCGGCGGGAGCCGCTTAATTTAAAGAGTTCGAAGAGCGCGTTTCAGAAAACAATCACATGCGTATGCGTGACCCCGCGCGCCGAAGTCGGGGCGAGTCGAAGGGTGCCGTTCCCCACATGTAGGAGTCGTAGCAAGTATACCGAAACTTGCCAAGCTGCAAAAAACAGTGTAATGCAAAAGTGTTGCGTAAAGCGAGAAGTCGGGATTTACTCGTAACCAACGAAAAGTCGCGAACGCCCTGCCTTTACTGGGCTACGTATTTCCTCGGGTAGTGGGCTTTTCACGTTTTAAGCACCAAGTTCCGCTGACCACTGCTCGCGGAGAGAACGGCTTACCGCAGACTACACTGCTCAGCGGGGAGACTTAGGTGTAGGTGGCACGCAGGACGAGGTTTCACGGATGAGGCCAATGCTACCCGAGTACTTTAGCGATACCCAAAAGAGGCATGCGGGACTGTAAAGGGAAATGCATAGAAATACGAAGGATCGTAGCAAAATTTAGCTGTTCGAGCATTTCGTCGTTGAAGCTGAGTTGAGCGAGCCATCCGAGTCGGGGCAGCACACTCCACGGGTGGCGCGACCGAGTCGGTTGGAGTCGAGGCCGGGGCGCGCGCACTCCTTTGAAGGCGCGGCCGAGTCGTTCGGAGTCGTTCGGAGTCGAGGTCGGGGCGGCGCACTCCTTTGGAGGCGCGGCCGGGTCGTTCGGAGTCGAGGTCGGGGCGGCGCACTCCTTTGGAGGCGCGGCCGAGTCGTTCGGAGTCGAGGTCGGGGCGGCGCACTCCTTTGGAGGCGCGGCCGAGTCGTTCGGAGTCGAGGTCGGGGCGGCGCACTCCTTTGGAGGCGCGGCCGGGTCGTTCGGAGTGGAGGTCGGGGCGGCGCACTCCTTTGGAGGCGCGGCCGGGTCGTTCGGAGTGGAGGTCGGGGCGGCGCACTCCTTTGGAGGCGCGGCCGGGTCGTTCGGAGTCGAGGTCGGGGCGGCGCACTCCTTTGGAGGCGCGGCCGGGTCGTTCGGAGTCGAGGTCGGGGCGGCGCACTCCTTTGGAGGCGCGGCCGGGTCGTTCGGAGTCGAGGTCGGGGCGGCGCACTCCTTTGGAGGCGCGGCCGGGTCGTTCGGAGTCGAGGTCGGGGCGGCGCACTCCTTTGGAGGCGCGGCCGGGTCGTTCGGAGTTGAGGTCGGGGCCGCCGCAGCTCGGCCGTTGCACGTGCTCGGGGCCGCCGTTGCTGGATGCCGACGCGCTGTGCGGCGCTGGCGAGGTAGACGTCGTAGTAGCGCGTGACGAGGCCCCGGACGTGGCTGCTCGGGCGAAATAGGTGCCGGACGATGTGGTGGATTATGTCGAGTAGTTTTTGCCGTCCTCGTTACGTCCTTCAAGCCGTGGTGCCCGAGTAGTTTTTGCCCGAGTAGTTTTTGCCCGAGCAGTTTTCGATTCGCCCGAGTCGACTCTGTCTCGGTCGTTGTCGGTGTCGTCGTCGGCATCGCTGCGGCCGCTGATGCCGTTGTCGTCGTTGCTGGCGGAGCTATGGGCGTTGTCGTGGCCGTCGGTGTCGGCGGCGCCGTCGTTGTCGCGGTTGACGGCATCGTGGTCGTCGTTGCGGCTGACGACGTCGTGGTCGTCGTTGCGGCTGACGGCGTCGTTGCCGTGGTCGTCGTCGCGGCCGTCGGCGTCGCCGTCGAGAGGCCAGCTCGTATGCTCCCACGTGGGCACGTGAGTAGTGGCCGTGGCTCGAGGTGGTGCGGCGAGCGTCATAGCGGCAGCAGCGGCGTGTGAGCTTGGCCGTAGCTCGCGCGCCCCTGATGGCTGAGCTTTGTCGTGGAGGCTCGGGCATGGCCCACCGAATCAGTGGCACCGTAGACTTGCGGCCTGCCGCTGCTCCCCATGGCGCCGTCGATGTCGGTTGATGATGCAGCGTGCCGAAGCAGCAGTCCACGTTGCCACGATCGCAGTCATGGGATGGTCGAGTGGTCGAGGTTGACACCAAGTTGTGGCAACGTACGTGGCCGCTAGTGGCCGTGCTGACCGCTTTCGCTCGTACGCAACCCTGTAAAAAGAACATCCACTCGGATCCCTCCAATAGCACGAAGCGGAAGGTGACATTAGCAATCAAAGACAAGGACCAGTGCGGCAATTGCTAATTAAATTAAGGTAAGATAGAAATGGAAAAATAAGGAAAGATCTTCCTGCTGCGAATCGATTTGGTCTCGCCGGCCGGAACATCGAGTGCAGCCCGCCGGTTGGTCGATCGAGGTATACGGCTGCCGGCCTCGTCGGCGAGACGCGCTGCTTGCTAGCCTGTCGGGGCTGCGACCATTGTTGGCGATGTTGTGGCTGTTAGCGTCGGCGTTGCCGCGGTGGCCGGCACCGATGGCGGAGTCGCGGCTGCCGCTGATGCTGTCGGGCCGTCGTTCTTGGCGGCGCTGCGGCTGTTGCCGTCGTCGCCGTGGCTGCGTCCATCGGGGACGCCACCGTCGTCGTGGTTGGCCACCCGAGACCTGCAAGTAAAAAGACGTGACGCGCAAAAGGCCCCACGGTGGGCGCCAACTGTCGGGGTTCTTTACCGCCGGCAAGTAATAAAATCGTGGAGCGCGCGTCGGGCCTCGGATGGTAGTGCAAAAGGACACGGGGGTTTATACTGGTTCGGGCCACCCATGGGGTGTAATACCCTACGTCCAATTCGTGCTGCTCGTGTTGTTTGCACTGGTTTGTAGTAGGGGGTACAAATGGGCGAGAGAGGGACGGGTTCCCAAGTCTCCGGTGCGTGAATCGAGCTCAGTCCAGTGACCGGCTGGAGGAAGAAGAAGGTCGAGGGAGAGGGAGCGCTCCTTTCCCCTGGAGAAGTAGTCGATGCCCCTCGCAGGAGGCCCAGACTTCCCTTTTATATCTCAAGGGAAGGCTGGAGAAGAAGTACAGTCAAAGGGTAAAACGGGGAAAAAAGGAGGCGTGTCTGCCCATGCTGTGGGGCCCGTCATCCTTCCGAGCACTGTAGCCATGTCCTGCTGGTGTCAGTTGCGTCAGGGAGTGGTTGGCACAGTGTAGCAGCTTGACTTTGGGTGCTACGGTCTTCTCGGAGGTTGCTTCGTTGCGAAGGGTTGGACCAGTCGGAGCCGCAGACTGGTCGGGCGAATGGAGACTGGTCGGAGGCGGAGACTTGCCGGGCGAATCGGAGACTCCTCGGAGGCGAAGACCTGTCGGGCGAAGGTGCGGCCTGTCGGGCGAATCGGAGAGTAGTCGGGGGCGATGCTGTATCTCGCGGAGCAGCTCGTCGGGCGAGACGGAGAGTAGTCGGGCGAATCGAAGCCTTGCCGAGAGGGTCGTGAAGCTTGTCGGGCGAGCGTGCAGCTTGAGCATGCAACTCCTCGGGCAGGTACGTAGCTTGGGCATGCAACTCGTCGGGCATGCATGCAGCCTGTCGGGCAAGCACGCAGCTTGGGCATGCAACTCGTCGGGCACGCATGCATGCCGTTGGCTGCTGTCTGCTTTGCTGTGCCGTAACGATTGGAAAAGCAAGCATGCATGCAGGCAAGTGTATTCACGTATGCATCCATGCATGCAAATGCGTATGTATGCACTTTCATGTGATTGTTTATGCATGTCTGCCCACGTGTGTTCGGGTGGAATAAAATTATAGAGAAAGCAGGCGGTCTTGCGCATGGGTCGGACGAGGCGGGCATGCCGTCTTCTGCGCAGGGGGTCTATCTGAGCGGCTGTGTCATCGGGGATTTTAATTCTTAATCGCTGTCATTGGATACCCCTAGTATTGGTATCCGACAGACTTGTACCGCGAGCAGGAGCTCCCGGAAGGCTTTGAAGACGGCAAGTCCAATCCCATCCTTTGATGCATGTTTATCCCAGTTTTATAAACATGACCTATTGGCCTTTTATAAGTTGCATGTTGTTTTATTAAAAACCCGATTGGATAGCCATTCCTTGATTGATATGACCATGCCTTGATGACCTAGTTATCTCTGAATATGATATGCTCTGTTTGGATGATAACCGCTGTTAGAATGCTTAGGACTTGTTTTTCTTCACTTAAACAATCATGACTATACTTGGTTTATTAAAGAATAAAAGTGTGAGTGTGATGGGTAAGAAAATGAGTTTTGGGTTTTGAAAATAAAGGAAGTGTTGGATAAGATGGATGGGTATTTCTTTGTGAAATACCATTTGGAGGCTTGTACCTTTGTGGTTAAGCAAATGGGGAGATATCCATTTTATTCGGTTTTAAACCGAGGTGATGTGTCATCTTGCCCAACCCAATTATTCTCGTACAACCACTCGACTCTTGTATGGTGCAAGGGCTTAGTCTAAATCCCACTAGCTAGACTGTTAGTTGTCTGGAGGCAGGTGTGCAGCGGGAAGCCAAGTGCCGACTTAGTGTCATGGGTGCAGACTTAGTGTCATAAAACCCCTTGGTTATTTTCTCGTGATGTCTAGGCAGTTTTGGCTATGGTGGGTAATGACTTCGATAGGATCCGCGCTGGCACTAAGGTGACCGTGTTGCGGTACCCTACTTGTGGTGAAAGTGTACACCTCTGCAGAGTTTCCAAACTATTCGAATAGCCGTGCCCACAGTCATGGGCGAGTTATGGCTTGGTCACAATACCGAAGGTTTTGGGATGGGTTGGAGTGTGTCGACTTTGGAAGGAGTCCGGCTTTGTGCTGGAAAGCTACGGTGGATGGGAAATCCGGTAGCAATAAAATTGGATCCTTTGTGGATCAACCCCCACTTACTGAATTGTTACTAAAACTTGCTTTGCTAAAATCTTCCTTGATGAACCCTTGTATGTATAAAACTTGGCTTTATTGCAAATAAAACTTAGCCTTATTCCTTGATATATCCTGTGCATATTTCTGTGCTAACCCCTCCGCGGGTGTGGTTGGACTTGCTGAGTACTTTTGTACTCACCCTTGCTTTTGTTGCTTCAGAAGAAGACCCGGACTTTGTTGTTGAGGACGCTGAATAGGTGGTCGCTTCCGCACCCAACTTTGCCTGTGGAGTTTGGTCCCGCCCAAGATGTCTTCGCTGTCGCGTAGCTCTGATCCCTTTGTTGAGCCGGCCTGGTTCCTAGTTTGGCTCCTCGCCGTAGTCTACCTTTTAGTTATCCTAGCTTGTATCAAGTGCCCGCTCCCTCGGGGGCTGTAAGGTTCTGAACTATCTGTTGAATAAATGTGTATCAGCCTCCTGGGACTGATAATTTGTATCACATTTAGTCTCTGCTTAGGCAGGGGCGCTTCAGGTGGTATCAGAGCCGTAGTTGGCTGTAGGACGTGACCCCTAGGACCGGTTAAGCCTTTTTGACCCAGACTTAGGTTTTATAAAAACTTCTTGCTCTCTATGCTCTTTTGCATAAAGTAATTTACCCCTGTTCTGTTACAGATGGCCGAAGGTCAACAGCAACTGCCTGGAGGAGCCCGGTTTTCCCAGATTGCTCTTTGCCTGCATGGACCGCGTTGGCATTTACGAGCGACCGAAGTACACCAGCAGGGAGTACGAGGACCGTGGGACTCTCCGATGTGAGATGACCATCTACATCGGGAGGAGCAGCCGTCACCCCGAGATCAACCCATGGAATGTGACGGCCACCGGTTTCCGCCACAAGGACACCTACCAGGTCGCAGCTCGGAAGGCTTTGCGCCACTTGTGCCAGATCTATGAGAGGCACCTTGGCCCCATCGCGCTGAGGTACTTCCCGCCGGTCAACCGAAGACGCCCAGTTTGGTTGACTCGGATAAGGGCACTTCAAGGACATGGGCTGTGAGAGGATGACACCACCGTGCTCCACACTACTGCATACCTCCACACCCTCGATGAGCTCTATGACCGTCAGGCAAAGCACTTGAGGCAGCAGATTCGTAGAGCCGAGGATGCAGAGGTGATGGTGAGGAGTCTCCAGGTAAAGCTGGCGGCCGCTGAGGCATGAGCTGCCGCCGCAGAGAGCAATGAAGCCCAGGCCATCGAAGCACTCATGGTGGCCGAGGACAGGCACTCCCTGGCACTAAAGGAGGCTCATCTTGTGGGTCGAGCTAGAAGGAGGATGCGGGACTTGGAAGAGGACGAGGCTCCAATCCTTGATGGGATTCCCGTGGCCAAGAGGCCAAGTAAGAGGAAGAGCCCGGATGCCCCACCAGCACCCCCATCCACGGAAGCCGCTGAAGGTACCTCCGAGGTTGTTGGTCCATCTGCGGATGAGGATGAGCTGCTCGCAATCCTCATGTCCTCGATGGAGGATCACGCAGCACAGGAGGCGGACTCGCCTCGCGAGTAAGATGGAGCCCTAAGACCCGCCTAAGTGCTAGTGATCGTCGAGGGATGAAGCCGGTCGGTTCGAAGCTTAGAGTTGTACCCCTAGTCTCAAGTTGTGCCAGTTTAGAGTTGCTTCCCTTCCTAGTGTCGCGTTGTACCCAGTCGAGTAGTGCGTGTGTTAGTCCTACCCAAGTGTTGTACCACCCTTTTGGAAGAAATAAAATTGTTGTGCTTGTTTGTGCTTGTTAGTCTGTATGCTCTTTTGAAAATGCGCTTTAATCAACTTTAATATCACTTTAAACCCAAGTCTCATGAAACCCACCTCAATCTACAGATGGCTCCCAAGCGCACCAGGACCTCCCCAAGTCAGGCCCATGCCACCCCCAATGCAGAAAGGCAGTTAAGACAAGGTCCACCCGCTACAGCACCCCGAGTTGTGCATGAAGTGGATCAGCTTGAAGAAGGTAGAGAAAGCTATGTGGGAGAACAGCACCCACCACCACCACCTCAGATTGATTTAGTGCAAGTGATGAACCAGCAGACCCTTCTGTTGGAAGCTTTGGCCAATGCCATCACCCACCAGAGGCCCCACAGACATGGCTTGAATGAGAAGTTGACAGATTTTCTCAGGACCAAGTCACCCACCTTTGGCAGATCTATTAACCCATTGGATGCAGATGATTGGCTGCGGGTTATCCAAAGGAAGCTTGAGCCATTTGGTTGTGAGGACCGCGACAAGGTTCTCTTGGCCGCTCACCAGCTCACCGGGACTGCTTTTAGCCTGGTGGGAGAATTACTGTGCAGCTGCCCAGGATGCCACCACTATCACCTGGGATGAGTTTGTGACAGAGTTCCGCCACTACCACATTCCAGTGGCCACCATGAAGAGCAAGGCAAATGAGTTTCGTGAACTGCGCCAAGGCAGCAAGTCGGTTGAGGAGTACACATATCAGTTCATGGAATTAGCCCGGTATGCACCGGAAGAAGTGAACAAGGACGAGAAGAAGCAGGATATGTTCAAAAAGGGCTTGAATGCAGAACTCAGAACCCTGCTCACCCCTCAGATCTACCCAGACTTCAACACCTTGATGAACATGGCCATCATCACAGAAAGAGCCAAAGCTGATGAGAGGAGGGACAACAAGCGCCGGTTCCTGGAGAACAAGGCCCATCAGCAGGACCGTTTTCAGAAGCCAAGAAGTTTTGGCCATTCAGCACCCAGGTCTCAGCCCCCTATGCAGTACCGGATCCAGTCCCAGGCTCCAAGTACTCATCCCTCTAATGCACCATTCAGAAGCCAAATCAACAAGACCCCGCAAAACAGCGCCAGTCAGGTCACCAGCAACACTAGAGCATGCTATAACGGCCGTGAGACTGGGCACTTCATAGCCAACTGTCCCTATGGCAACAACAAGCCAGCAGCTCCAGCCTTCTCCAACTCCGTGAATGGACCAAGTGTCGGTTTTTTATACCGGCTAGCCTACTATGGGGGGTCCCTAAGTAGTCGAGTTGTTCGTGGGGGCCTCGCCGGAACCAGAAGCACGATGGTGAACACGAGACGATTTAGACAGGTTCAGGCCGCCTCGAGTAGAGAGCGTAATACCTTACGTCCTGTATGGTGGATCTTCTCATATTGATGTGTATGATTTTACAAGGGGTCCCTGCCTCACCTTATATACTCGGGAGACAGGGTCTACAAGGCAAGAAATACAAACTCCTAGTCGGATACAATACACAGAGTCCTAACATGAGTAGGCCGGGTTGTTTCCCAGTACCCAACTAGTTTTCATAAGCTGTACGGTCCTTCCTTGTATCAGTCAGGGTTGCCGGCCCAATTTCCTAACGGGACTGTAGCCCATGAGGACTCCCATGGATCCTGGACCGTCAAGCCCCCGAGCGTCTTCATGTCTTCACGCCTGCCGGGTTGTTTCACAACGATTTTAGCATCAGCCGAGTTGTTTCCTCGTCGTCTTGCATGTTGAAAACCTTCAGAAGTGAACATGATGTGCTCCTTTGCCAACTTCTTTTGCAGCCAGCCCCCGGGCCTTGGTTTATAAACCAAGATTGATGCAAAAACTTCCCCATTTACTATAATGGTGTCTAGCTTTTGAAAAAAGATGGACCCATTATGGGTCTAGCCCCCAAGCCTAGAAATGTTTTCAAGGATTAAAAACAATTCTAGGGTCTTTATTGAAAAAACTTTCCAAAAGAAATATACTATTTGCCCCCAGCCCCCAAGCTTAAAGCAGATGACAATAAGCTTAAAGACTTCTGTTGAAATATGTATATTCTTTGATATGGAAATAAATCCTATTAAGCATCAGCCCCCGAGAATGAAAATTCATTGGAAAATGACCTAGCTCGTTAGGAAATGGCTGCACAAATATGCATCTGGTTTGTAACCGCGAATACATAAGTGTTGGCGTATTTTGGAAAACGGGTTAAAGAGAATACGCTTAGGGTTACCGCTTCAATCTTATAAGACAGAGGATGAACCGTTCGTATTCTCATCCCCGCCGCCGTCGCTTTCACCACTGAAATCCTCAAACTCTTTTCGCCTCCGCGCGCAATCCGCAGTCCACTCAAGCCCCGTTCGAGAGTTAAATCAAGAATCTCGTCTGGCAAGATGGGTCGCAAACCTGCTTCCAACAAGCCTACTGAGAGCAAATCCGCCATAAGCAAAAAGAAATCCAAGATCCCAATCGGCGATATGCCAGTGTTCTAAAACTCTCCTGCGCCGGCTCTCACCTGGAAGCCATCCAAGGCTACAGACGAGATGGTGCAAGGTCTTGTAGACCAAGGCTACCTGCTGGACAAGTCAATCTCCTGTTGGCGCACTGATGCAGGTAAGCCCTGGCCTTTCGAAGAAATCCACGAGATCGTGGTGTTTGTTGCCTTTTATGAGCACGGATTCGCCCTCCCCGCTCATGATTTTCTCCGAGGGCTTCTTTCTTACTACAAATTGGAATTGGTCCATCTCAATCCCAATTCTATTCTTCAAATTTCCCTCTTCATCCATCTCTGTGAAACCTTCTTGGGGATCGATCCCCACTTCAATCTGTTCCGCTGCCTCTTCCGCGTGAAGGCCACCACAGACAAAGTAGTCGGCGGGGCCGGATTCCAGTTGCACCAGGAGATGAAGAATGTTTACTTTGATTTCAAGATGAATGACTCCATCAAAGACTGGAATGACAAGTGGTTCTATGTGGAAAATCAGCCCCCAAGGCTGTCCAAGCACTCTGGTCATCTCCCTCGGCCGCAAGAATCATGGAATGAATCCCTCGATAGGGATAAGGTCGACGGGATCTCCAGGCTCATCAAGATGATTGCTTCTTTGAAAGATCAAGGCTTAACCGCCATCGGGATTGCCAGCTCGTTCTTGCGCCGCCGCGTACAACCCTGCCAGAAGCGGGTGCACGCCGGCTATGATTATACCGGCCCCGAAGACCCAACCAGGATCTCCACCAGCGATTTGTCTTCAGATGAAGTCGCCGTCCGCGTCCAGGCACTCTTCATGGATGCCCAGGATCTGCCATGCCGGGTACCCGAGTACTCGGCAAGTCGTCCGTCATCATTGGTAAACTTGAAAACAATCCTGAATATGTTTTACACCGTCTTGCATCTTGATAACTAATCAATGGCTGCACTATTCAATGCCAGGAAATACGCATCAGACTAGCTTCCTCACCCCCAGACATTGCAGAGAACCGATCCAGGTTACCCGGATCTCCCCCGCCCCAACAAACTGCTGATAGCTCGGGGAAAGGGAAGAAGAAAGCGCCGCCAGATATGGACCAGGTGATTCTAGAAGAAGTAGTCGATTCTGATGATGACACACCCCAACCTCCTCTCGGGAAGATACTCGGGCAAGGAGGATCAGGCTTAAAGAGGCCTTGTGATGACGATTCCCCAAGCCCAACCATCCCCAAGAAAAAACGGGCTATGCGGAAGAGAGTGTCTCCTTCTGTGCAGAAATCAGCAGATACCATTCTTGATGAAGCAGAAGCACTTGAAGCAGAGCCTGAATCCAATGTAGAGATCCCAGTAGGAGTCCCACTACAGTCTCCTCTGCCTAAGGTATCCCTATTATCTTTTATGCCAAAAAATCTTGGTTTTATCCTCTTGCCGAGTTGTTTTCTGAATTGATTGCATAATTGCAGAACCCTCAACAAGAAGAACCCGCTCAGTCGGAAGAGCCTCAAGGACCTCAAAACAACCCGGCTGGTGGCTTTGACTTTGTTGTTGAAGAACCGGAATTCAACATGGAATTTGCCAGGTAAATGATCCAACTTTATGAAGCAAAATTCTTGAAACGCGAATATTGCTAATCTTCAATTGTTTATACAGCCGTCCGCCTACTCCTGCTCCTGCTGATGTACCCAAGACTCCAATCATGGAGATAGGAGGAGGAGAAGGGCCGAGCCCCCAAGTATCTTCACCGCCTCATCCTCAAGCAGCTAGCAGCAACGTCGCGTCAGCACCTCCTATAAGAGAACAAGCCGCTCCGGGTTCTTCTGCTCCTGGGTCTTGTCCCAAAGCAACAGAAAGTATCCGGATGGCTGGCCTCCGCTCTGAAGGAGTGAACACCACCACTGGCCTGACGAAGGAAGCCATTGTTGAAGAAATCATCCGGGAGCAAAAGAAACCCCGCGAGCCTTCACCAGAGCCATTCCAGATCTTCACGGGCACACCCGGCGTCAACCCTGATGAAGATGAAGACGCCTTCTTATTCAACTCTGAAGTTGACCATGAAGATCTGGAGAAGGCCGCCGAGCTGTACAAACAACTCTCCAAGCTCACAGAGGTTAGTAGAAATAGTGTAGTATTGTAAATACTTATCTCCTTCGTACTGTAACCAACCCTGCTTCCTTTAATCTGGATGTAGAGTATACTTGCACGATCTCAGCAGAAATCTGAGATGCTTCGGAGAGCAAGCACGTCCATTGCCCACGCTGAAAAAGCCACAGCCGATCTGGCCAAGGGACAAGCAGCGTGGGACCAAGAACGCGCCCAATTACGCCGAGAGCTGGATGAGGCGTACAAGAAGATCAACTTGTACCAGGACCAGCGCGATGACATGGTTGAGAAGAATAAGTCTTTGCGACAAAAACTCTCAGGTGTGTTTGCTGAGTACTTTGTCTCTGCTTGCAATGATCATATAATGAATAAGATCTGATATGCTGTCTGCAGAGAATGAGAGGCGCGTTGAAGCTCTAAAAGGCGAGTTCATCGATATGAAGAACCGCTTTTATCGGGAGCAGGAGCGCGCCAACCAAGCAGAGCGGAGGGAGACAGAATGCATGGTAGATCTCGCAGAAGAGCAGAAAATGCGCCAGCATGCCGATGCCCAACTCATTGAAGACCTGACCAAGATCCGCAATCAGGAGGCTGAAATCCAGGCGCTTCGCGTGGAGGTCAATCGCCGTGGTGCGGAGATTGAGTCTTGGAAGGAAGCCTCCCTGCCTTTGGTTGAAGCATATGCTAAAGTACCCGCCGGAAGTGTTGCTCCTCCTCCCCTTGATCATCTTCGAGCAACTCCTGGGCAAGTGAAGCTATATTGCCAACGGGTCGCCCGTTCGTGTACTAAACAAGTACTCGGGGTTGTCCGTTCATGGTTTCCTTCACAGCCATTAGGTTTTACTGAAGGGAGAATCAACCCGGCTTGTACCCGGGCCATGTTTGATACATAAATGGAGGAGGAGAAGGACACTGTAGAGAAGATTGTTTCTCGTCTTAAGTTCTAGAGTCTCTTTCTGTAAGAAAAACCCTTTGTAAAGAACTTGGTTCAGATGTAAATACTTAATTCTTTTCGTTCAAAAAGTATCTTTGTATCTGATTAATTGTGCCCGATCTCTTTGCTTTTAACAAAAAGTAGATGGCAATTGAATGTAGTCTTTCTGGATTGTTTTTAAACAACCTGACTAAATTCAAATAAATAAGTGCGCCCGATCTTTCTGTGTTTAAACAGAGAGTAGATGGCTTTTGAAACAACCCTTTCTGGATTGTTTTTAAACAACCCGGGATGAGTCAAAAAAGATGCGCCCAATCCTTCTGTATGAAACAGAAAGTAGATGGCATTTGAAACAACCCTTTCTAGATTGTTTTTAAACAACCCAGGATGATTCAAATTTGTAAGACTGTAGCTTGAAGACAATGGAATATTGATACTTTATTATTATTAGGCTAAGAAGCCGATGTCAGTACATAAAGAAGGCTGACTGTTTATTGACTCTTAAAAAACTCTAATAATCTTCTTCAAGGGTAAAAACGCCGCAAGTGCTCAATGTTCCATGCATTGGGCACCTCTGTTCCGTCTTCCCGTTGTAGCTCATAAGTACCCGGACCGATGACCCTTGATACTATAAACGGACCTTCCCAAGGAGAAGATAGCTTGTGCTGATCTTTTGTACTCTGAATTCTTCGAAGGACCAAATCACCAATGTTAAACGATCTCATTTGGATGTTTCGGTCATGATATCTCCTGAGTCCTTGCTGGTACGTGGTTGTCCTGATCAACGCAGCTAGCCTCGCCTCTTCTAGCATGTCCACATCTTCTGCCCTACTCTGCTCTGCTGCTTCCTCTGAGTAGTTTTGGATTCTTGGAGCATTGTACTCGATGTCCACCGGGAGTACTGCTTCTGAGCCGTAGACCAGAAAGAAGGGTGATTGCCCCGTCGTGCGGCTGGGCTGGGTTCTGAGCCCCCATACCACGGCTGGCAATTCTTGCACCCACTTGCCGCCGTACTTTTTGAGTGGTTCATAGAGCCTTGGCTTGAGACCTTGAAGTATGAGGCCATTAGCTCTCTCAACTTGTCCACTGGTTCGTGGGTGCGCCACTGATGCGTAGCGGACTTCAATTCCCAGGTTATCGCAGAAATCAAAGAACTCGCTCCCTGTGAATTCTGAGCCAAGGTCGGTGATAATGCGATTTGGGACGCCGAAACGATGAGCAATGTCTTGGATGAACTCGGCCGCCTTCGCTGCTGTAGCGTTGACTAGCGGCTTGACTTCAATCCACTTGGTAAACTTGTCGATCGCCACGTAGAGATACTTGAAACCTCCTGGCGCAGTCTTGAGTGGTCCAACCATATCGAGCCCCCAGCATGCGAAGGGCCAGGAGGGCGGTATGGTGTTGAGGACCGTTGCAGGGACATGAGCTTGTCGGGCAAAGTATTGGCAGCCCTGACAGGTCTTCACGATTTCTTCGGCATCGGCCACAGCGGATGGCCAATAGTACCCAGACCGGAAAGCCTTGCCTACGATCGTGCGGTGAGCAGCATGGTTCCCGCAGATTCCACCATGGATTTCTTCAAGGATTTCCCGTCCGACTTCTGGAGTGACACACTTCATCAAGACTCCAGATGAGGTGCCGCATCGAAAAAGGGCAGAGCCGACTACTATGTAGTGCTTGCTTCGTCTGATAACTTGCTCAGCCTCCACCTTATCTTCGGGCTCCCTCTGGTGCAGTATGTACTCGATGAAGGGCTTTGTCCACTCGAGTGTAATCACCATGACTTGCTGATGGGGTGCTGTTGTAGTCGGCTGTACTTCCTGCTCCTTGATGGATGGTTGTAACAGCTCATGGACGAAAACGCCGCCTGGTACTTGCGCTCGGTGGGAACCCAGCTTTGAAAGTGCATCAGCAGCCATGTTGTTGTCTCTGATGACGTGATGAAATTCGAGCCCATGAAAGTGCTTCTCGAGTTTGCGCACCTCCATGCAGTATGCATCCATGTTCTCCTTGGTGCAGTCCCAATCTTTATTGACCTGATTGATCACCACAGAGGAGTCGCCGTACACGACCATGTGCTTGATGCCAAGGGAAGCAGCCAAGCGCAGCCCGTGCAGTAGAGCTTCGTACTCGGCTTCATCGTTGGTGGCTTTCCACAGGATTTGGAGCACATATTTAAGCTGATCGCCTTTTGGGGATATGAGTAGTACTCCTGCACCTGCTCCTTCAAGCTTCAGTGATCCGTCGAAGTACATGATCCAGTGCTCGACGGGTTCTTCAGGTACTGCGTGTTGTATTTCTGTCCACTCAGCGACGAAGTCCACCAGGGCTTGAGATTTGATGGCAGCTCGTGGGACGAAATCGATGGCGTGAGAGCCCAACTCGACCGCCCACTTGGAGATTCGCCCTGTCGCGTCCCGGTTATGGAGTATGTCGCCAATTGGAAAAGAGGTGACTACAACAACCCGGTGGGCGTCGAAGTAGTGGCGCAACTTGCGAGAAGTGATCAAGACAGCATATAATAGCTTCTCGACCTGCGGGTATCGCACTTTTGATTCTGAAAGCACCTCGCTGATGAAGTACAGGCCGCTATACTTTGTATACATGGCCGGGTTCATCCCGCTCGACTACAATGGCAGTGCTCACAACGTGAGTTGTTGCTGATATGTAGAGAAGCAGTGGTTCCTGATCAGCTGGTGCAGTCAGTACTGGTGGTGACTGGAGAAATGTCTTGAGGTCTTCAAACGCCGCATCAGCTTCTGGAGTCCATACGAACTTGTCTTGCTTCTTGAGGAGCTTGAAGAAAGGTAATCCTCTGTCACCCAACCTTGAAATGAATCGGTTGAGGGCCGCCATGCATCTTGTCAGCTTCTGAACGTCCTTGAGGGATTTTGGAGGCGCCATGGATGTGACAGCGGTTACTTTCTCAGGATTGGCTTCAATTCCCCGGTGGCTGACTATGAAGCCCAGCAGTTTCCCCACGGGCACGCCAAACACACATTTAGTAGGATTGAGCTTCCATTGGAATTCCCTGAGATGTGCAAAGGTCTCAGATAGGTCATCGATGAGACTATCCGGGTTCTTTGTCTTGACGACGACGTCATCAACGTAGGCTTCCACATTGCGGCCAATCTGAGCCTTGAGACAACTCTGAATTGCACGCTGATATGTGGCTCCTGCGTTCTTGAGTCCAAAGGACATTGTGGTGTAGCAGTAGGCGCCAAACGGAGTGATGAACGCCGTCTTGATCTGGTCGTCTTTATGCAGGCTTATCTGATGATAGCCCGAGTAGCAATCCAGAAAACAGAGTAGAGAGCAGCCAGCTGTAGAATCCACCACCTGATCGATGCGAGGTAGCCCGAAGGGATCCTTTGGGCAATGCTTGTTCAGGTCAGTGTAATCGACACACATTCTCCACTCGTTGTTGTTCTTCTTGCGGACCAGGACAGGATTAGCGAGCCAGTCTGGGTGGAACACCTCTTTAATGAACCCGGCTGCTAAGAGTTTCGCCAGCTCCGAACGGATGGCTTCTTTCTTGTCCTGGGCAAAGCGTCGTAGATGTTGTTTCTTTGGCTTGGCGGTAGGATCAACGTTGAGTTTGTGCTTAGCCAACTCCCTTGGGACTCCCGGCATGTCAGAAGGCCTCCTATGATTGCTGCCTGGCTCGGTTGCTGCATGCTTGCAGCAATCGTCACTGCCTCGGTGTCACAATCGTAGGAGGTCTTCAGGTCGCCCTTTAGAGATAGGATCCCCTTAGGGCCTGGCATCTTCAGGACGAGGTAGATGTAATGTGGAATCGCCATGAATTTCGCCAGAGCGGGTCTTCCCAGGATCGCATGGTACGATGATTCGAAGTCGGCGACCTCGAATGTGATGTACTCGGTCCTGTAGTTGGCCTCGGTACCAAATGTCACTGGAAGTGATACCTGGCCGAGGGGCACGGCAGCGTTGCCTGGAACAATGCCGTAGAAGGGTGAATCAGTGGGCTTGAGCAGGTTGGTGATGTCTAAGCCCATTTTCTTCAAGGTCTTGGCGAACAGGATGTTGAGTCCGCTTCCTCCGTCGATCAATGTTCTTGTGAGTCGCGCGCCAGCTACCACAGGGTCGAGCACCAGAGGGTATCGCCCCGGGTTCTTGATGTTGGTCCATTGATCGTCGCGAGAAAAGCTGATGGGGACCTCTGACCACTTCAGGAAGGTGGGGATGGTAGGCTCAATGCAGGCGATCTCGCGGTGGATAAGCGTTTGCTTGCGCTTGGATTCTGATTGAGTGATTCCCCCAAAGATGACATTGACAACCTTGTCGGCTTGCTGGTAGCCGGTGTCTTTGTCACCCTTGTCTCCTTTGTTGTCAGGGTTGTTTGGTTTGGGAGCGTCCTCTGCTGAGAACGCCTTCTTAAGCGACCAGCAGTCCCTGCTTGAGTGCTTATCCTTTGGATGGAAAGGGCACTGCTTGTCGAGTAGTTTTTCGAACTTCCTGCGGGAAGAATTCTTCTCAGCAACATTGACCGTGTCTTCAGGTTTGCGCTTCTTATCGCTGAAGTCGCGCTTGCTGTTGTTCTCAACTTGCTTGCCCTTGTTGCGGTCGCCGTTGTTGTTGCGATCTCCTCCCGACTTGTTACGGTTGAATCTCTCACGCTGCATGTCTTCAGCATCTGAGCAGCGGCTGATGAGTTCTCGCATCTGCTCTAGTGTCTTTGGCCTGTTCCTTCCGAAATCGAGATGCAGCACGGGGTCTGTAAGGCCACCGTGGAAGCAATCGATGACATCTTGGTCGGATAGGCCATCACAGGTTGCGCGTTTCTCCCAAAATCGCCGGTTGTAACTGCGCAAGTACTCGTTCTGGCCATGTTTGCACTGGGCGAGGTCAAAACGAGTACCCGGCTTCTGCCATGAACCTTGGAAGTTTTTGATGAAAGCCTTGCAGAGTTCATCCCAGGAGTTGATGGAGCCTGGCTTGAACCCTTCTAACCAGGTCAGTGGGGCCTGATCGAGGACTACTGGGAGATAGGTACACATGGTGTCGGTGTTGCCCCTCGCCGCCTTGATTGCCGAGTAGTAGATGCGAATCCACTGCTCGGGATCGCGTTTCCCGTCATATCTATCGATATGAGCTGGTTTGAACTTGTCGGGCCAGGAAGTAGCGCGGATGCGGTCTGAGAAGACCGGGAACCCTTCGTACTTGTTGAGGTTGTGGTGATCCTGACCCGGCGCCCCGTAGACTTGGTCGTACTCCTGGCGTCTGCGGCGTTCTTGTTCTTCGCGATCGCGCGCCCGCGATGAGATGATGGTGCGCGCGTCCCTGGGTGGCAATTGTTCTCGCAGATCCCTGTTATCACGATTCTCAGGGCGTCTGTCCCTGTTTCGGTTGCCATCACGACCGCCGACATGGCTCTGCTGAACCTCGCGGTTGCTTGGTCCAGCGCCGTGGTCACGGCCTCCGCCGCCGAGTACTATGCCTCCTTCATGTCGGCGTTGTTCTCTGCTTGGGTGATGGGACTGGTTGCCTCTGTTTGCAACTTCAGGGTGTGCGCTGCTTGCCTGGCGGCTTGGTGCTCGAGTGATGGTCTTCGCCGGGTTGATTGCGTCATGCTGGATGGCCGCTGTCTCGAGCATTGTCTTCATCCTGAGGATCTCAAGAGTTTCGGGCATCTGTCCCAGCTCTGTGACGACAGCCATGATGTTGGCTGCAGCGCTGGAGTAGACATCTTGGCCGGCAACTTGCCGGAACTTGGCGTTGAGGTCCTGTGGAGGTAGCCTACGGCCGAGGCGGCGACGTCGTTCTGCGCGAGCGACATTTCGCTCCCTGCGTCGGTTACGGTCAGCTTCAGCTTCGTTCTCCACAGTTGGCTCGTCGTTGGAGACTTCTTGTTCCTGGCCGATGATCACCATGGCTTGGCGCCCTGGTGAGTAGCTCCCTGTGCTTGAAGTTACTAGGACTGTTGAGCCGAGGCTGCTTGAAGAATTCAGGGGTTCTCCGTGTTGAAACGGGAGTGGATCGATGCACGCGATGATGCGAGACATGTCCAAGTCCTCCTGTGGGGTTGCTCCAAGTGCTGGCTTGCGTCCCGGCCAGTGAACAAATCGTCCTTCGGGTGTTGAAGTGATGACGAGTCCGACTTGTTTCCCGTTAAGGGGAAGTTCGTCGAATTCGACCAGAGATCGGAGTTGTTTTGAGGACGCCGCCTGGAAAGCAAGGGTGGGGCCCGTGAGTCCAAAGGGATATTGGCCTGGGGTGTCGGCCTCATGCTTAACAGTGGCTGGACTCCTTTTCTTCTGGATTTTTGAATTGGCGAATTTTGGCATAGCTGATGGTTCAGAAACCGACTCGGGTTGCCTGGTCCGCTTTGCAAGTTTCCCAGCCCGAGTTGAAATCGGGTCAGGAAGAGTGATTCCTTGAGTCCGAGTTGATTTCGAACTCGAGGTTCCCCGAGGATGAGTTGTATTCGGTCCCGGGGGCGCGATCTCGTCAAGCTTGTCGGCGAGTTGCTCCGGAGTCGGCGATTTGAGGACGCGGTCGAAGTTGCCCTCGCCGTCCGCCGTGCAGACCCAAGAGCCGAAAACGAAGGTGGCGCCCTTCTCGAACGCCATGTCGCCGTCACAGTTGATGATGACTGATGCCATCGAGCTTGCTGAACGATTCTCGATGAGAGCCCCTACCTGGCGCGCCAGCTGTCGGTTTTTTATACCGGCTAGCCTACTATGGGGGTCCCTAAGTAGTCGAGTTGTTCGTGGGGGCCTCGCCGGAACCAGAAGCACGATGGTGAACACGAGACGATTTAGACAGGTTCAGGCCGCCTCGAGTAGAGAGCGTAATACCTTACGTCCTGTATGGTGGATCTTCTCATATTGATGTGTATGATTTTACAAGAGGTCTCTGCCACACCTTATATACTCGGGAGACAGGGTCTACAAGGCAAGAAATACAAACTCCTAGTCGGATACAATACACAGAGTTCTAACATAAGTAGGCCGGGTTGTTTCCCAGTACCCGACTAGTTTCCTTAAGCTGTACAGTCCTTCCTTGTATCAGTCAGGGTTGCCGGCCCAATTTCCTAACGAGACTGTGGGCCATGAGGACTCCCATGGATCCTGAACCGTCACCAAGGCCAGCACTGTCAGGAGCCAACCGTGTTCCAGTCCGCAGTAACAACAACCCCACCAACAACAACAGCAACAGCCGGCAGATGAGGCCGCCCCAGCAATCATTTGGACGAGCCCGCGTCAACCACATCAGCGCGCAAGAGGCTCGAGAGGCTCAGGGCATGGTACTCGGTGAGTTTCTAGTCAGCTCAGTCTTGGCAACAGTACTTTTTGATTCTGGAGCATCACATTATTTCATATCATCAAGCTTTGTGGAGAAGCACAATATACCTACGGTACTACTAAAGTTACCCCTAGTAACCCGAACGGCTGGAGCTGACATCCATTGTCAACTACGTTGTTCCCAGGTAAGGATCAATTTAAGTGAGGT
>CM014271.1:66589987-66611616 GCA_004135705.1 Alloteropsis semialata | reverse complement strand
TCCGCTCCAATCCGGCACCGCACCACCTCCACTCCAACGCCACCGAGCTCCCCAGCCCCCTCACACGCTCCAAGCCGCCGCGCATCGCCACAGAGCCTCCCGCCGCCGCCGCCTCCTTCCACCGCCGCCCATACGCGGAGCCGCCGCCCCGCTCCTCCCCGGCCCAAGGTGAGTGGGGGAGCATGGCCCCCTTGCTCCCCTCGACCTTGTGCGCGCCTCCCCAGGGGCCGCCACGCCCTGGAGGGCCAGGGACGCCGGCCGCCGCCGCCCGGCGCCCCCCCCTTTCCCTCCTCTGCTTCGGACCGGAGAAGGGAGAAGGAAAAGGCCGGCAGCTTTGCACATAACCCCCTGGCCGTCCCTCTTTTCGCAAAAGAAACCTTCCCCCTTTAGACAGTTTCCAAGAAAACCCCTTAACCTTTTAGGATATTTCCAAATGAGCCCCTGGCTGTTTACCAAAATCCCAAACACTTTCCAAATATCACAACCAGGCCCTTCCACCATATAAAAACCTTTACAGAAAGACCCTTGATCCTTTTAACCTTCACAAATAGGTCCTAAACCCCCCGTTTAGGCCCTAAACCTCCGTTAACTCGTCATTTCATGCGCCAAATTCCTCCAGAACTCCACCAAACTCAAACACGTCTCTCTTATATCCATTCCGGCCGAGCTTTACAAATCATCCCAATATAATTCCGTTTCCTATTTTATTTTGTTCTTTCCTGTTTCCAACTCATCGGTTAAAGGATTGTGTTTTCTTATTGTGTGTTTGTTTGATCGTGCCCTAGACGACGGAGTGAACGAGGAGGAGCAGTACCGCGAGCAGGACTACGCAGGAGAGTACCGCGAGCCCGACCCCGAGGACCCGTACCGCGAGCAGGATCTCCCGGAGGCTTTTGTTGACGGCAAGTCCAATCCCATCCTTTGATGCATGTTTATCCCAGTTTTATAAACACAACCCATTAAGCCTTTGATAATTGCATTGTTTTAGTTCAAAACCCGGTTGGTTAGCCACTCCTTGATTGATATGATATTCCTTGACAACCCAGTTATCGCTAAATATGATACGCTCTGTTTAGATGATAACCAACTTTAGGATGCTTAGGATTTGTTACTCCTTACTCAATCATGACTTTACACTTGTTTTATCAAAGAATAAATGTGTGTGTTGGTTTTGGGTTTTGGGTTTAAAAAGAGTGAAACTGTGTGGATAAAATGGATGGGCATGACTTTGTGAAATGCCAAAAAGGAGGCTTGTACCTTTGTGGTTAAGCAAGTTGGGAGATATCCATTTTGTCCGGTTTTAAACCAAAGTGATGTGTCATCTTGCCTAACCCACTTTCTCGTACAACCACTCGACTCTTGTATGGTGCAAGGGCTTAGTCTAAATCCCACTAGCCGTGCTGTTAGTTGTCTGGAGGCAGGTGTGCAGCGGGAAAACCAAGTGCCGTCTTAGTGACATGGTTGCCGTCTTAGTGACATAAACCCCTTGGTGTTTTCTCGTGATGGCTAGGCAGTTTTGGCTATGGTGGGTAATGGCTTCGATAGGATCCGCACTGACACTAAGGTGATCGTGCTGCGGTACCCTACTTGTGGTGAAAGTGTACACCTCTGCAGAGTTTCCTAAACTATTCGAATAGCCGTGCCCACGGTTATGGGCGAGTTATGGCTTGGTCACAATGCTAAGGTTTTGGGATGGGTTGGAGTGTGTTGGTTTTGGAATGAGTTTGGCATTGTGCCAAAAGCTACGGCGGATGGGAAATCCGGTAGCACTTAAAAGATGGATCCTTTGTGGATCAACCCCCACTAATTATAGTTGTTACTTAGAGTTTGCTTTGCTAAAATATACCTTGATAAACCCGTGCATGTGTTAAAATTAGCTTTTTGGCAAAAGAAAATAAAACCTAGCCTTATCCTTGATATTCCTTGTGCATAATTCTGTGTTAACCCCTCCGTGGGTGTGATTGGGCTTGTTGAGTACTTTTGTACTCACCCTTGTTGTTGTTAATCCAGAAGAAGACCCGGACTTTGTTGAGGACGCTGAATAGGTGGTCGCTTCCGCACCCAACTTTGCCTGTGGAGTTTGGTCCCGCCCAGGATGGCTTCGCTGTCGCAGAACTCTGATCCCTTGGTTGAACCGGTCTGGTTCATCCTTTGGCTTACCGCCGTAGTTTACCTTTTAGCTGTCCTAGTTTGTATTAGGTGCCCGCTTCCTCGTGGGTTGTAAGTTTCTGTATCATCTGTTGAATAAATGTGTATCAGCCTCTTGGGACTGATAATTTGTATCACATTTAGTCTCTGCTTAGGCAGGGGCGCTTCAAATCCTCATCAACTGGCTTTTGATTTGCATATTTGGAAAACAACTGGTCAAAGGTCACTTTTGGCTTTGCAACTTTGCCCTGATCCTTGGCCACATTGACTTTCCATGTTCCAATCTCAGGACGCTTAGGCTTCAACATCTTCGGGCGCCCCTGACCAGAACCGGTTAAACCGGTTTCTGGAACCGGTGGAACCGGTTTGTCCTGTACAGGCTCAAACGGTCCCTTTGACGATCCTTGCCCCCCGAGATCCATGATTCTTGTAGTAATCTTGAATGTCTCTCTGCCATTGGGGGTCTTCTCACACACTACTTCCCTGACAATTGATTTTTCCTTCAAATTTTCAGGCTTTGGCATCTCATCACCCACAACAATATTTTTTTCCTTTAGTTGATTCGACTTGATGCGGCCGAACCAGAACCTTTGGAGGTTGCATCTCAAGGGTGTTGACAGGGAAAGGTGCTTTGTCCTCCTGCATCTCATGTAGTGTCAAACGTCCTTCATTTAAGGCCGATTGCACCTGTCGACGGAAAACATTGCAATCATTAGTAGCATACTAAAAAGAATTATGTAACTTGCAATATGCCCGCCTTTTGAGTTCTTCAAGTGGAGGAATAGTATGAGACATATTAATGTTTCCATTTTTCAATAATTCATCAAAAATACGATCACATTTAGAAACATCAAAAGTAAATCGCACTTCTTCTTTCCGATTCTTTTGAATTGGCTTAAGTGATGGACAAGTATACGATTTATTCTTAGAAGGCCATATAAGTTCAGCAACATACACATCTTCATCATCGTCAGAACTACTAGAATCATAAGTAACAACATGAATATTGGAACGATGAGTCTTATATGTATCCTTGTTGTTTTTAATTCCGTTTTCAGCAGCTAAAGCTCTTACTTGTACTTGATTAACCGAAAAGTGTTTAAAGCCTTCTATCTTTTCTCTAATAATGGATCTCAAACCATTAAATGCAACATCAGCAAGATCTCTTTCAGAAAGTGACAAATTAAAACATCGGTTTCTAGTTTCTTTGAATCGTTTAAAATAATCAGTAACAGATTCATCTCTTTGTTGCTTAACCGATGTCAAATCTGTCAATTTTAATTGAGTACTCCCACTATAAAAATGATCATGAAATGTTTGTTCTAATTGATTCCATGAACTAATTGAGCCAGGAGTTAATGAAGAAAACCAAGAGAAAGCCGTTCCAGTCAAAGATAGTGAAAATAAGCGAACTTTTAAAGCATCATTAGAACTAGCTTCTCCTAGTTGAGCAATATATTGGCTAACGTGTTCCCAAGTGGTTTTATTATCATCACCATTGAATTTTACAAAATTAGGAACACGCCAATTATTGGGATAAGCTACAGCATCAAAATTAGCAGAGTATGGTTTTTGATATAATCTAGAATTTCCAATATCAATGCCAAGCTTATCCTGCATCATACTAGCTAACTCGTCCTTCATCTTATAAAATTCAGCATATAAATTTGAACGAGCTAGATCAGATTGCCCTGTGGCTGTACTTTGAACTTGAGCAACATGAGGCATGCGATTAGAACTTTGCCGCAAATACTGGTCATATATATCATTAGGAATCCCGCTAGAATTAACAATTTGATTGGGTATGGGGGGTGATGTATAAGCACGTGTTTCAATATAAGCAGATCTATTAGCCACCTCTGTATTTCGGTTAGGGACCACCGAAAGAGAAGGCATAACGTGTGGAAGCAGCTGCCGCGCAGCTGGGGCGATAGAACCGGTTCCACCGGTTTCCAGAACCGGTGAAACCGGTTTCGCTGAAGCTGGCGAAACATGTGCTGGTGGCGGTGGTACCTGTCCTATATAAAAATTAGCCGGCATACCATATAATTGATTTTCAGAAGCTTTTCCTGGTGTAGCCGACACGCTCGCATGCATATTCTCATGTTGCATAGGTTGTAAATTTTGTGCATAATAAGAAGATTCTAACAACCTATCTTTTTCCATTCTATCCATCCTGTCTATAAGAGTGCTGACTACTTGATTAGTTGTTGTAATTGCAGCATTAAACTTATTATCAGGACTGGAATCAGAAGTTTCAGGTGGATGTAAAGTTACCGGAGGGATTTCTTCCACCTTCTGATCTTTCATCATGAACGCCGGCATCATGAAATCTTGAGTTCTTGTCACTTTGCCGTGGCGATCCTTCTTTAGCCCCATCAAGAATTGAGTCTTGAAGAAATCTTGGGCCGCTTCAAAATTCAGGCGTTCCTCCTCGCTGATCTCCACCATGGAAGGAACAACGATGTTCTCCTTGTCAAGATCTGAAATAGATCCCATCTGGCTAGGGTTTAATAGATCGGTTGTGGAAACCAAGATCTCTAAAGTCCCCAGCGGAGTCGCCAAAAATGTGTTGACGCTTTTTCTGGCCAACACACCGAAAACCACGCTAGCTCGTGCGGATCCCCAACGGATCGATCACCTGCAGCACACCCAGTCAAAACCGGTAAAATCGGTTTGGGAAACCGGTTGCTGCGTCGACCTACGAACGCCGGCCCGGGAGGGACCCCGTCAGGGCTGGCGCATCTAGGGTTGTTCTGAGATCGGCAGGCCACTTAGAACGCCGTCAAACGCCGTAGAGACGAAGCACGAACAGCAGGAGGGGTTGGAAAGTTAGGGTTTGGAAAGGATAAAAAGTAAAGGTACTTGTATTTGATCGATTGGATAACCCTCAATCGGCCGTGACCCTTCATATTTATTGGGTGGGGAGGTCATGCCCCGCAAGGAAAGTCCTATTACAACTCGGATCTATAAAAAGAGTCCAAACCTACTAGGACTCGGAGAAAACCGGTTCCACCGGTTCTCAAACCGGGTCCACCGGTTCGTCCTGTCAGATGGGCAATAGTGAGCTAAACCGGTCCCACCGGTTTCTAAATCCGGTTCCACTGTTGTTCTTGTGCCAATTTTGATCGTCAACACTTTGCATTGGGGTTAGGGGCATCAAGGACTGTCCAGTCGTTGACACCTATCTTGCCAAAGTCAACAGGCTTCTTCAAGTCTACAATTACATCCTGGTTCTGGCCGGCTCCCTGGACGACTTGGCGCAAGTAGAGGTGCATCTTGATCTCGCTCTGGCATTGGACATATTGTGGCGTGAGAGATTGTGTAGAAGGGGCTAGAAGGAGCCGCCATTGCTGATTTGCAAGGATGTGTGTATAGCTCTTGGGAAGGAGAGGTGCTAAGGAGTATAGACGATTTGTCTGACAATTGACTAGATCGTTTTGTGTTCTTGGAAGAGAGGGAGAGGGCTGTATTTATAGAACAGAAGGTGTGGAGATCCGTCATTAATTTCCTTTTGTTGTAGTACATGTCTTGGGCTATACCAAAAACATGCGTGGTCATTTATATGTTTAGCCTTTAGTAAATAGATAGACTGTGTGACTGAAGTCCGTCTTCATGCTTTGGTTTCCACAGTAAAATGATTTTTGTTGTGTGTTTGACTACACATATTTTTACTTAGAGGTTAGCTCTTTCTGAAAACGCATGTGTACTGACAAAATCCAATCGTACTATCACAGCTTATTAGAGATGTGTGAAGGGTGATTTATTCTTTTAAAACGAATCCATTTGTGATGTTTCGTTTGACTGGTACATGTTTTCCAGTTCGTCATTAACTAGGTTATCCAACTTAGCCGTGTGTATACAGAAACATATGTCATGTACGTAGTTTTTCTAATATATATGCCTGAAATACTCCTGCTGTAAATGGAAAATTAGAAGAAACCTTTGATTCCCTGCCGCTATAAGTTTGTCTTCCAGGAGTATTATTCTGTTGTCTAATTAATTACGTCTAACATAAAATTGCATTCCTACTACAATAATGTTTGTCTTGACCTATCATTGGACTGCTACCTTGGATCTCCTAGGGTACCCTAAGCATATTCCTGTATCATGTTTGATAACTAATCCAAGAGTGCAAGTTTAGTCATAATCAATCAATGTGAACATGTGCCGCAAGAAAATTTCTTTCTTGTGGACAGTTTCATTGAGGTAACGAAAACAGCAAAGATCACGTTGGGGTAGGTTGTAGCTGAAACCAGAATGTATTTAGCACAATTGTTTCAATCAGACACATATATATTGCAACATTCCGGGGTATTTGAGGCACTGCAGCCTGATGGTACGGAAAGCTTCTTCAGGTTGGTCGAATTGGGTGGTAATAATGTATAAAGCGGTCGATAATGGAGTTCTCCCTCAGAAAAAAGAAGCGGGCATACTATTGTTCTGATTCAATAATGAAAATTCCAGTAATAGCTACCCCCAAATCAAGTTCATCAAATGAATTGCCAATTAATCATGTAAGCATTTTGTGCACCGTATACTGAAAAAAAAACAATACAAAGCAAATTAATGAAAAAACTATGTAGATTCAAGCTTGGTAGCAATGAGGGAAAAGTGCAACAAATTGAACACAACCATCAACAGATCAAACAAATGATTCCAAATAAGAAGAAAAAAATCCAGATTTTGCACACATTTGTTATTGATTGTTGCACTACTAGAAACTGGAATTTCTCTGAGTGTGAAAAAACCGACAAGGAAATAGGTAAAACACAGAGGAAAAAGCTAAAATCGATAGGAAAATAATAAACCGACAGGCAAATTGTCGACAGGGTTAGAGCAACAGGGAAATTTATCTGTCGGTGTACCATAACACACAGGTTAATTCCAAATATTTATGTGTGTTGTACCAAAACAAGGAAAATATGTAAACGCACAGGGAAACATAATTTCTTTGTGTGTTCTTTAATTTTTCTGTGCGTTATTTTAGACATCAGGCCATATGCCCAGCTTTATATAAAGCGATTTGAGACAGTACTGGGGTTTCCAGCTATTACAGAGAAGCACAAATCAAGTGTTGATCTAAGAGATCCAACACAGCCGAACCCTCAAAAGCAACATCTAAAACAGGGCAGAGATCTAGACAGGAACAAAACAACACACTCTAGTCTCCCTCTAAGAAATTTTTCTGTGCGTTATGTCTAAACTGACAAGAAAATCCGCATTTTTCTGCCAGTGCTACAAAAAACCGTCAAAACAATTAATCCCACGTAGGGATATCTTGGTTTCCAGTAGTGTTGCAGATGTGAAAACAAAATGTTACAAGAACAGTTTGCCATTGCAACATCAAAATGATAGTCTTAAATCTCAAATGAACCATTGCAACAGAATTGGAGGGGAAATAAGTTGACTAAAACATACTTGTGCTAGCATAAGAATCCCCCAATGGCAAACAGTTTGGCCAAAACTCCAAGAACAAATGCTTTGTTGACAGGGAAGCAAAATCTCTGCTCACTTTTTTTTGGATTTGGAGCTCTGTCAAGCATGACCATAATACCTCCCGAAGCTTGCCGTGAGCACAAAGGCACAGATCAAACGCAGACTAACATGTTCCATCAGTTCTGATAGTACTATGCTACAGAAAAATTTGAGGCGTTAAAAAGCGATCAGGATCGTCCATTGGAAGATCCAACAGTTCGGGATCGCAATGATTTAATCCACGGGATGGAGGCAAGGAAGCGTTGTGTGGGCCTGCAGCAGATTGTTTAGTTTGTGGGCCGGAGGAGAGGAATTGTTTAAAAGAAAAAGTCCATTCTACCTCCCTCAACTATGTCCAAAGTCCATCTTTCGTCCCTCAACTGCAAAACCGGTAAATAACCTCCCTCTACTGTCAAAACCATTCACTTAACCTCCTTACCACAATTATAAGCGGTTTTCAAAGACGGTTTTGTATTTTTTTAATTAAAAATAAATCTAGTAAATACCTAATGATGTTATTAAACCACGAAAATATCCCTAAACTTCTGGAAATTCTGAGAAAAATCATAGAGATAGATTGAGACATGATAAACCCAAATAACATATTAGTGTCTTGTGAAAATATGTATCGAGTCTTCCAAAAATTATATTTAGCTCAAGTAAAATAAGAACACTCAACAAAAAATGGAAAACTATAACAATATTCTAATTCATGTCTAAAACAATTTAGGAACTTTCTATAATATAAAGATGAGATGTAACCATAATAAATGTAACATATATTAGCATTAAATGCATTCATGCTGAATGTATTCATGTTGGCTTGATGTCATGTTTTTATTGCGGAGTATTCAAGATGCATTATACGTAGAGTAGAATATTTTAATATTACTTTTATTTTTATTTTTATTTCATGAGATCTAAATATGTTTTTGGGTTTATCATAATCTATCTATATGATTTTTCTCAAAATTTCTAAAAGCTTAGAGATATTTTTCGTGGTTTAATTACCTCATTAGGTATTTACTAAATTTATTTTTAATTAAAAAAACCAAAACCGTATGTGAAAACCGCTGAAATCCGGGACAGGGAGGTTAAGTGAACAGTTTTGATTGTTGAGGGAGGTGTTTTACCCGGTTTTAGAGTTTAGGTAGGAAAGCTAGACTTTGTTTACAGTTGAGGGAGGTAGAATGGACTTTTTCCTTGTTTAAATTGTGTGGGCTTTCATCAAAGAAACGAAAGCCCGTGTCGGGATGTTACGTTGTTGCGTAGCTCCAAACGAGCAGAGGAGATTTACGAAAATAAAAAACTCTAGCAGAGGATTGTGAATTTGTGATTTATATAGTCTTTGAGACTCTGACATCTTTTACTGAATTTTGTTGTTTAGTAAATTGTGGCTGATGTTTTGGATGCAACCCTTATGTTTTCTCGAACATGATGTTTGAGTTTTCAAACATGATTGTGACACCTTAAAATTCTGATCGGATTTGGAGACTATCAAATTTGAATGAAATGTATGACACACTCCCATGTTGCATTAGAATCTCAAGTGAAACATGATGAAAGTTAAAGCTACTGGGATTAAACCTGCAAGCTATTTTAAACTACACTATAGTAACTTGTTTCGTGTCTCATTTGAGACACGTGTCAAACTGCCCATAATTGAATCTGAAGCTCGCAGGGAACTGTAAACTCACTGGATATCACCTGATGAGTCCTGACTGGAAATTAAACATCAAGCCTGACAAATAACTTGAAAAATCTAACTTCAGATATTATACTAAGGAAAAATCGACGTGCTAAAAAGCAATCACGAACAAATTAAACAAGCACAAGCCACCTACAATGCACTTGGAACAGAGCAGACTGTTTGGATCGCCATGCAGTATATCATCATCTCTGAAACTGAAAAGCACGTTGCTCATATTGGATTACCTTGAGACATGCAAATCTGAAAATGTGACTTGCACAGAAGGGTAAATTCACTGAATAAGTGAATATCACCTGAAACACTGAACTTTACATGTGTACAGTACTCTCTTTTTGCTCTGTTTTCACCTTTTACATGTATACAGTACTCTGTTTTTGCTCTGTTTTCACCTTTCACCACTGGGATTTTTTTATTCTAAGATTGACTTCAAAAGAGGCACATTATCAGAAGTTTTAGATCCTTGGTGTATCATCATCGCTAA
Source organism: Alloteropsis semialata (assembly GCA_004135705.1). NCBI lineage: Eukaryota > Viridiplantae > Streptophyta > Magnoliopsida > Poales > Poaceae > Alloteropsis > Alloteropsis semialata. The sequence continues at coordinate 66,601,798 of CM014271.1, read as the reverse complement.
ATTCAGAGCGTGTCACCCTCACCCAAACTCGATTAGAACACACTCAGATCGTTGCGAAAGATCAGACAAAACACCAGAACTTGATCACTTGAGAAAGATTGGAGGCACAAAAAAGCGATCACGAACAAATCAGAAGCACATGCGCACGCTTGAAACAGACAGGAATCGTCGTTGATGGCGGAAGAAGATCAAACAGTTGGGATCGCAATGTAGCACATCATCACCGCTGAAACTGAAAAGCACATTGCCCAAACTTGATTAGAATTCAGATCTCCGATCAACAAGGCTACTCGACTACTCAGATCTCGGAACAACAGAACTAATCCGGCCAAAAGCTTGGCATCAAAGACAGGCTCCATCTCAAGACAACAAGCGACCATAGATCTATCGAACTCAGACCACCATCTACTCTACTACTACCAGCAGCAACCAACTAAGCTAACAACAGCAGGTAACACGGCGGCGCACGGACCATGTCATCTCGTCGGCGTCGGCGGCGGAGGAGAAAACGCGCGTGGTCGATCACATGTCGTCGAAGAGGCTGAACATGTTCTCGTCCTCCTCCTCCTCTTCCTCCTTCTCCTCCTCCTTCTTCTTCTCCTCCTTGGCCTCGGCCGCGGCGGCGGGGGCGGCGGCGACGGCGGCCCCGGACGGCGCGTTGGCGAGCTGCTCCCTCCCCGCCGCGATGAGCTCGGCGACGTCCTTGCCCTCCAGCTGCGCGAACAGCAGGTCCAGCCGGTCCTCCTCCACGTCCGCGCCCACCGAGCCCAGGATGCGGAGCACGTCCTCCTTGGTCGGGCGCGCTGGGGCCGGGACGGCGGCGGCGGCGGTGGCACCACCCTCCTCCGCCCCCTCGGCAGCAGCCGCCGCGGCCTCGGCCGCCGCGGCGGACTCGGCGCCCAGGCACGCCAGCAGGTACGCGGCGACGAACTTCATCTCGAGCGACGGGCGGGCGCGGCGAGCTTGCGGCGGTGTGGTGTGGGTGCGGCCCGCGGCGGCGGTGGGCTTCGGTCGGTTGCGATGTGGTGGTGGGGTGGGGGGGGTTTGGGAGAGCGCGGGGGGCGGCGGTTATATGGAGGGCGTGGCGTCTGGGGTCCGGCTCGGCTCGGCCCGGGACGGGTGCGACGCGAACGAAGTGTAGCGTGCCAGCCAGGCGGTGGCTGCGGGAAACTTGGGGGCTACGATCCCGGGGCTTACGTGGGCGCGACGAAAGCGGAGGACGTGTCGCTGGGACGTGGGGCCCGCTGGGCAGGGCAGGAGCGAGGGGAGGCTTGAGGCGCACGGTTTGCCTTCCAGAGGGTTAGCGTAGGGTAAGTAACAAACGAGATGCTCTCGATACCGTATTCGTGTCACGTGTCCGTGTGCCATGCATATGCCAGTGAGAAAATACGAACACGGGCCGACGGGCGCGTCTCTCAGCTTGGGCCGGCCCAAATATCAGGGCCTCGGTGGCCATGCGCGCGCGAGTCCGTAGTGGGTTGCGTGCCTGTGTAGCAGGCCGTGGGCGCACAAACAGCCTGGGGGCCACGCAATTCTTAGCCCAGTTCGGTGCGCGAGCCGCCGTCCCCATTTGGGCCGGGCCGGAACCTCGTTCGTCCGTCGCGCTCGATCGGGCTCCGTCGGTGCTATGTCTGCGTCGCCACTCGTCGTCACCCACCCATCGGAAAACCTATCTAGCGCTCGGAGTCTAGTAACTAAAACTAAAAACTAAAGTTGTCACTCACTTATTTGAGATTCGTGCGGACTATATTGGACGTTGGATCAGATATGCTGTGGCCGTCTGATTTTTTTCTTCTGTTCCGTAGCACCACTCCTCCCGCAACAGCTACGGACATTTCCAACTGTACTACTCCCCGATGAGCCTCATCGTCGCCGCCTCCCCCGCTGCCGCGGCGGCCTCCCCGCACGCGCGACCTCGGGCTCGGCGGCCTCCTCCTCCTCGTCGTCTTCCTCCGCGGCGGCGGCGCCCATCTACGCGCCCACGCCGCAGGACCGGCCGCTCCGGACGCCGCATAGCAGGTAAGCGCCACGTATCTCGGGGGCGAGTGGTTTCGACATTGTCGCCGGAGCCCGGCACTCGGGAGGTTTGATTTTGTCCCGCGTGCGCAGGTAGCTGCCCCTTTCCACCCACCCCGCCGATGCAGCGTTTATCGATCCGGCCTGACGGCCGGCGGGCTGGGTTCTCCATGATATCTCGTCGCCTCCTCGTTTGTTGCTCAGTATTTTCTCTCTTCTTTTATGCACTCTACTGGTCATTTATCAACTGAATCTATCCATGTTAGTAATCTGGTTGTATTTATTCAATCTGAATGTGGGAACTGCATGACGAATTTTTCAACTTCCTCGCAACACTGAGTGGAGACGGACATGCATTCACAGCTGATGCTAGAATACTATTAATACGATTTTTATATTTTGTTAGTACAGTATAAAAGACATGAATTTTTCGCCCAAAAAAGGGAATTTGTTTGTGCAGTATCTAAACTGCAAATACTGCATCACTAGATCCATATTTTGGATCATGAATGTTTCTATTTACCTTTTGGATTGTTGAATGTTTCTATTTACAAGGTGTTCAACTCTCCACTTTACAAAACATGTGTTGAGGATTCAAATTTTAGCAAATCTGCAAAGCGACTCAAGAAGAAGTGAAAGAAATAAGCATATATGTCATGTAGTTACAAGCTAGGAATGATTACTCTGTACTCATAACCTTGCTATTTTAATATGTCAGTGAACTTGTGTCCTGTGTTATTTAATATACTTACATTTGAAAAGTTTTTTCTAAACATTTGCAAAGTGTTTGCTCAACGTTTCCAAAGTGTTTTCTTATCATTTTCAAATTGTATTGTCAACATTTCGAAAATGTTTCCTTAACATTTCCATATTTTTTGCTTCAACAATTCATAGATTGTATTGTTGTGTTTTGGTTTGCCTTCTTATTAGTCTAGTGCCATCATTAGGCACACCACTGAAATAAATTATGTTCTCTTTTCTATTGCTTTCAATTTTCAAATATTGAAGTTTGCTAATTTCAATACACTTTTCTTTTCCTTTGCATATAGGTTGATGAGCATCTGACTGGACGAGATGGTGAGCTTTCTTTGTCCCCCTCTTTTTGGTTGACTTTTGAAATCCATGGCTACTAAGAAAAGACATACCAAAATACTTGGCTCATCCTTGCAGATGGAAGAGAATATGGATCAGGCCGTTCGAAGGGGGGAAGCACCCCTGCAAATGGGCAGTAAGTTTTGGATACCATTTTGAAACTCCTCAGTCATCTAAGTGATGGAGTAAACAAGTTTGTCTTAACTGTTGCGAGATGAGTTTTTGTTCATGGTGTTGGGAGTTTCTGCGGCAGAAATGCTTTGGCTCTGATTCCTTGTATATTTCCACAGAGGCAAACCGAAGAAGGGAGGGCACCCTGGTGGGTGTGATGGCAAGAGACTAAGACCCTTCAACGATCCAGACTTGGACGACGAAGATGACTACTAACTCCTGACCTCATGTTGTAGGCCAACTGTAGCGGATTTAACTCCATTTTAGCGTCTCCCCAGCCACACATGATTCTTTATGTATTGCCTCCCATCTCTTGCTGCTCCAGCTTGACTGTTTTGCTTGTTTGCGTCTTCTCCTCTCCATCTTCCGTTTTGTAACATAGGTCAGCAGAAAGTTAACCAGATTGTGAAAATTTCATTCAAGCTTTGCTCTAGTAAACACGTTTTGGGTTTTAGTGTGCATATTTCTAGTACATTGAACAAATTAATATTATTACAATGTTTACATGTCATTATAGTTCTATCAACATTTCCAAATTCTTATCTCAATATTACCATATTGTTGCTTGAATATTTCATCAATTTATTTTTAACATTACCATAGATATTTTTCACATTTCAGCAAAATTCTTGTATTGTTGCATGAACGTACCAAAATTGATTTATCAACATTCAGATATGGTTAATCAACATTTAACATTGTACCTTAACCTTTCTAAATTCTTTTTGCGACATTCAGCGACAGATATTTAAACATTTGACCAAATTTTTTTTATTTTTATTACAACATTTTCAAATTGATTTGTCAACATCTCCGTATGTTTTTTCAACACTTCACCAACATTCACATATTGCTAATTCAATATTTACAAGTATAATTCTCAACACTCTCCAATGTCTTATTCAATATTTGATCAACATTCATATATGGTTCCTTAAACTTTTAAATTTTGAATTTTCAACATTTTCATATGTTTTTCTCAACATTTAACAAAAATTCCAATGTGCCCTGCCATACAAGGCTAAATTGCTTCGGCTTCGGCTCGCCTGCCATACAAAGCTGTACTGATTAGGGTTCAGGGTTTGTTTGGGGGCGACTCCGTCCTATCGGGTTCAGAAGCATGTTCGGGGTTTGGCGGCCATGTAGCCCCCCTGACATAGAAGGCCAAATTGCTTCGGCTTCGGCTCCCCTGCCATAGAAGGCTAAATTGCTTCGACTTCGGTTATACCAGTTAGGGTTCAGGGTTTGTTTGGGGGCGACTCCGTCCTATCGGGTTCAGAAGCATGTTCAGGGTTTGGGGCGGCCATGTACTCCCTGCCACAGAAGGCCAAATTGCTTCGGCTTCGGTTCCCCTGCCATAGAAGGTTAAATTGCTTCGGTTTCGGTTATACCAGTTAGGGTTCAGGGTTTGTTTGGGGGCGACTCCGTCCTATCGGGTTCAGAAGCATGTTCGGGGTTTGGGGCGGCCATGTACCCCCTGCCATAGAAGGCCAAATTGCTTCGGCTTCGGCTCCCCTGCCATAGAAGGCTAAATTGCTTCGACTTCGGTTATACCAGTTAGGGTTCAGGTTTTGTTTGGGGGCGGCTTCGTCCTATCGGGTTCAGAAGCATGTTTGGGGTTTGGGGCGGCCATGTTCCCCTGCCATAGAAGGCCAAATTGCTTCGGCTTCGGCTCCCCTGCCATAGAAGGCCAAATTGTTTCGGCTTCGGTTATACCAGTTAGGGTTCAGGGTTTGTTTGGGGGCGACTCCGTCCTATCGGGTTCAGAAGTACGTTTGGGGTTTGGGGCGGCCATGTACCCCCTGCCATAGAAGGCCAAAATTATGTCAACATTCGGATGAAACTATGTCAACATTTTTGGTAAAATGGTTCAATATTTATTTCTGTTAAGCTATGTCAACATTTGAATGAAACTATGTCAACATTATGTATACAATGGTTCAATATTTTTCAAAAACAGTTTTAACATTTCTGTTAGTATGTCAAAATTTCAATGAAATTCTGCCAACATTATCTGTACAAAGGTTCAATATTTATGTAAAACAGTTTCAACATTTCTGTTAAGCAATGCCAACATTTCAATGAAATTATATCCACATTATCTGTAAAATAGATCAATATTTTTGTGAAACAGTTTGAACTTTTGTTTTAAGGTACATCAACATTTATGTACTAATTATATTTTTAAACATCAAAATGGTTCAATATCTAATCAAACTCATTGAACATTACTTATTATATTTTTAAACATTTAAGTAAAACTATGTGAACACTTTTTACAGAATGATTCAATATTTGTAAAGATATGTTTCCAACTTATTTGTAAGCTATGTCAACATTTAGCTACAAATGTTACAACAATTTTCTTTATATCACTCAATACTTCTGCTTAATTGTTTTAACATTTGTATTAACCTATCTCAACATTTTTTACTTTGACAGGTGGAAGTTGATAACAAATTTGAAGACTGGGTAGCTGTTGAGGACTAAACTGTTTATTAATATTTGCGATATTTGTATTTGAAAATATGTAATTTTCGTATCTATGATACTCATAGTTTGTATTGTATTTTTATGGAATTGCAACTTCAAATTTGTAGTTTGAAGTTTCCACCCGTTCTTTTTCCTCTTTCAACCACGTCGCACGAAAAAAGTCATGCGCGTGATATTTAAAAAACAACGGACGAACCCTCGGCGCGCCAAAGAAAAAGTCCAGCTAGTTTATATTTTTTCTGTTACGAACGGAACGGAGGAAGTCCATTGTTTTTTCATTAACGCACGGCGCGGCGTGAGTGGTTACTGCACGGGGAAAAACTCTGCGCGGGGTTTCTTTTTCATTAACGTACGTGCGTGGGGGACAAATTGGGCCGTGGTGGGCTTTAAATCTAACTTGAGTTACTAGCACTCGGAAGCTAGATAGATAGGAGCCCCCACCACCCACACACCACACTAGCAGAGTCCATAGGAAATGACGTTCCGCGCGCGCATGCGGTGCCTTTGACAGCAGCGAGCCCGTGAGCAAAGAAAACCTCGCCATGTGGGATTCGTCAATGCCGTGCGTGAGTCGCCAGAGAAACCACCGAGGCTGCCGACGTTGCCAACCCTAGCGACAAAAGAAGAAATGTTTTGGAACATTATGTTTCGCTGCATTTATATACATTTGTCCATGTAAGACAGCAATTGAGAAAACAAACACCCCTAACAAGAGTCTTCCATTGCGTCAAGTCGCCTACCATTTTACTATGAGGCTTAAATAGTGGTACTATGTAACAATCTCTCCATTTAAGCATCTTGCATAACCACTCAACCACTCCTTCCGGTGTCCGCTGTGCATACCACTCCTTCTAATGTCCACCGTGCATGTGGTGTGCTATCTATAAATTGGGCTCAGCGCTCATCACCATCGATATGCTCAACCGTAACACCCTTCTACTTGATGCTTACACCCTTGATGCTTACTTCCTCTCTTGTTCTAATTTTATTTGTGGCTCTTTTTAGCTCTGTTCTAAATAACACCTATTTAACTGTAACGAATAAAAACACAAATATTTACAAACACCAAATTATTCCCTTTATAGAGACACACTTGTTGGCGGTTGTATCAAAGGACGCTACTCCTTCAATTCCAAATTATAGGTCATTTTTGTTTCAAGGTTCATTTTGCTATGCTAAAGTAATGAACCTTAAAAACCAAAACGACTTATAGTTTAAAACCGTGGCGGTTGAGAGATCATCGAGTATAGAAGCCACAAGTTCCACGTTCGTAAAATCTAAAGTTCATATTTAGGGAATTAATTTGCATGAGGCAGAAAGTCACGGTTCTGGATCGAGCCACTGAAAGTTGATATTTCTTCGCAGCGGGTCAACACATGGATGATCTCACGATGATAAGGTAGGTCACCCAGATCACCTCTTTCCAAGGTTTAAAGGGTACCATAATTTCTTCTAGGCACGACAACTAAAGATGCTTTGTTGACATCATTGAATTAATATTGATGTAACTGTGCCGTCATTTTCGTTTCAGCTGCGTATATGAAAAGCCACCTGTAGATTTTTCAAGCTAGATTGTGAAATCATCGTACTGTTCAAGCATCAGAAATGATTGAATACTTTTTGTTGCGCAATGTCTGAAATAACAAGCTCACCTCTTTCAAAAGTTAAAGAGTAGCCTAATTTTTTAGCCATGAGATGAAAAAAAAAAACTGCTCACCTAGTAAAACAGATCAATATTTTATTTTTGTTGTTTTCAAAACACAATATAATAAAGAGTGCACGCTCACATATATGCATTTCTAGCTCTTTCTAAATGCAGGAATGCCCATCTAGCTAGATCGGTGAACCTTTGATGAAAAGTCAGCATATACATCTTGCATTGATGAATATACCTGGCATAATATTGAAAGAATAAAATTAGCCGAAAATATGAAAACCTGTACTAAAGCTAAGGTTTAAATCAGGATGAACAGGTCCAACAAAAATAAACATTCTTTTTGTAACTTTTTTTTTATAATCCTAGTGCAACTATAAAATAATAAGATGAGTGCTTAACAAGCTGTCCGGCATTATTTCTCCGGCGAGAGAGAAGGTAGCAGACCAGCAGTGTAGCTGCCTTGGGCATTGTTGGAAGAGATGAGGAATGGCTACAGCAGCAGCAGCGGTGTGGTGGTGTGGCTGGTACTCGCGTGCTCATGCTTCGAAGCACCCCGGGTTCAGGGTCAGCAAGCAAGAACTGATCCAATCGAAGGTACGGAGTTGCCATGCGCGACACCTTTATTAATTATATATATATATATATGGTTAGTAACAACTTGCTTGCCTAGCTGATCAATTTCCTTGCATGCGACGCGGGCAGCGGCGGCGCTGAACACAATCCTGGCGAGATGGGGCCAGAAGGCGGCGGGATCGCCCGCGTGGAACATCAGCGGCGAGCCCTGCAGCGGCGCCGCCGTCGACGGCACCGGGCTCGACGGCAACAACGGCTTCAACCCGGGCATCACGTGTGTCTGCTCCATCAGCAACAACAGTACCGTCTGCCACATCACCATGCTGTACGTATATCCCAGTCTTGTTCCAGCTGCACACTAGGTGCTCGACGCCGGCACCAAGAGGCCATATCGTCACCAAATGGTTTATCTTTATCCTAAGTTCTGCTGATTTCTCTGCCCATGCTTAAAAGAAAAGTAATTCAAACCCCCTCCTATAATATGAGCAATCATCGGAAAAGAAAATCGGGCACCAGCCATTTCTTGTGAACTGAGACACTGTTTTATGGTATTACCCTTTTGTACTAGCTAGTACCATGTGAATCATTTTTCCGGCTTCTTGTTTATTTGTGCAGGAAGGTATATGCCCTGAATGTTGTCGGTCAGATACCTTCAGAGCTGCAGAACCTCACCTACCTAACTTACCTGTATACTTTCTAACTGTTATCTTCAGTCTTGATGATGAACAACTGTTAAGCTGTACATTAATATTTTGCAGTGAGCGTAAATTCAACCCCATGTTTCAAATTCTTCGCTGTTGATGTCCTAGATGTTTCTGGTGATGTTTCAGGAACCTGGATCTGAATTACTTGACAGGCCCCATTCCATCATTCATTGGGCAACTTTCTGCGATGCGACACTTGTAGGAGCTTCAGTTTGAGTTATAGATTCTTCTAACACATCAGTTAGTATTTTGTCTGAACCATCTATTATTTATTTTAACATGAAAATTGAAGGAGCCTGGGATTTAATCCATTCTCTGGACAAGTTCCAAAGGAACTTGGGAATCTCACGAATCTCAACTTGCTGTAAGAGATCTCTTCCTGCATAGCTGCTCAATTTGCAACTATAGATTAATGATAGCCTCAAGTTAACCATATGGCACAAACTTTATGCATAACTACTCATCAAGAAAGTAACTTATATATTAAGATCATCCATGTAATTTACCTTTTCAAGTGGTGCTTAGTATGTTCGAGTGAGATGCAAATAGAGAATATTTGGATAAAAGGACTCGTCAGGGAAAACTATGCCCATTTTTTTTTTCTGCCAGTAGCATGGCATGCAAATAAATTCTGTCACTCCTGACCTATCCTTTTGTTTCAGAGGCATCAGTTTGGACAATTTTACCGGTGGACTTCCTGAAGAACTGGGCAACCTGACCAACCTTGAGCAATTGTGAGATGCCTCCTTTCTAATTGGCAAAACACTACTTCCAGTAGAGCTAAAATTTGAGCCAGAAAATCTCTATTGCTAAACATGATAATCGCTGCAATGTTTGCCTGACAGGTACATTGATAGTAGTGGCTTTAGTGGTCCATTTCCTTCAACATTCTCAAAGCTTAAGAAGCTGAGGATTCTGTACGGAAAATAACGGAGCCACACCAGTTATGTTCATTGTGCTTCCAAATGTTCAGTTTTAAATATTTTGTTGTTCTTGCAGGCGAGCATCAGATAATGAATTCACAGGGAAAATACCTGATTATTTCGGGAGTTTGACTAATTTGGAAGATATGTAAGATTAGTTATTAAATTGTTAACATGTCATGTATTGTGTCCTATTCAGGAGACAGCTGGAAATTGTCCAGCAGAACTTCTCTGCAATGTTCTTTCAATTTGAATTAGGACACGTAACCATGTGATCAACTGATCCGCACAACATATGGATATATAGAGCTTTCTTTCTTATATTCAAAATGGATTTGGTATGGTGTTACTTTTTTTCTCAAAGCACAAACTTGTAGGACACTCCAAGGAAATTCTTTTGAGGGCCCGATTCCAGCAAGTTTGTCTAATCTAACCAGGTTGACAAACTTGTAAGTATTTTTAATTTGGCAACATTGTTCCTTTGATAGTTATAGAAGGTCAAGATAACTGATATTCTAAATACAATGACCAGAATTGTCGGTGACATTGTAAACGGAAGCTCTTCGTTGGCCTTCATCAGTAATCTGACATCTTTGAGTACCCTGTGCGTGACACCTTTAACAGTAAACCTTACCGTTCTATATGTTAGCAAAGTGGCAAGTTACTGACATTGAATATCCTTATTACAGGATATTGAGGAACTGCAAGGTATCTGGTAATCTTGGCGCAGTTAATATTTCTAAGCTTGCAAATTTAATCTTGCTGTAAGTTTTTAGTCATGGGTGATACCATTTTATGACGTTATTAGTTTTTTTTTTCTGAAATTTGATTTGAAGTGTCTGCTAAAGCAACATTGCTGCCGTATGGCACAGGGACTTGAGTTTTAACAATATCACAGGTCAAGTTCCTCAATCAATCCTTACTCTGGACAAACTTGAATTCCTGTAAGGGATTCTCGATTGATTATTTCTACTATACAAACGCCACCTAAGCCAATGTCCATGTTTCATTATCTTGTACTGTACCCATTTCAGGTTTCTTGGGAACAATAGCCTTACAGGAAGCGTGCCTGATGTGAAAAGTTCTTCATTAAAAAATTTGTATGTGAACCAATTCAGCATACAAGTAAACCTTCCTGTTAGAACAAATTATTTGACTAATTCAATGGTACATTCATTACTTCATATGTAAGTTACTTTATTAAATTTGCAGAGATTTTTCATATAACCAGCTCACTGGAAGATTTCCTTCTTGGGCTACTGAGAGCGATTTGCATCTGTAAGTTGAATAACTCTGAAACTTGTGTTAGCTAAGATAAAAAAAAATAGATATACTCATTTTTTGTTCTACAAGGAATTTGGTGGCAAACAACTTCGTTCTTGATAGCACCAATGACAGGTAGGCATCTAATTAATCTTCTGCAAGATTTGAGTTTTAATGAAAATTTTCTAACATCTTGTAATTTTGACTTCAATTATGTGCACAGTATTCTACCTTCAGGACTAAACTGCCTCCAGCAAGACACTCCTTGTTTCCTTGGTTCTCCACAATGTATATTTTTCACTCTTCATCAACCTTAGCAGGTAACAGGATGTCTGGGACCTTGGTAAAAGGCTATAGTAATTATGCACATCTTAACTGCAGATTATTCCTTCGCGGTAGACTGCGGCAGTAATAGATCTATGACAGGGTCAGATAATACTATGTACGATGTAGATTCTACAGACCTTGGGGCTTCATCATATTATGTTACCGGTCAAACAAGATGGGGTGTCAGCAATGTAGGAAAATTCAACCAGGCCCCAAACGGAAGTGACATAATATATAGCTCCAGCAAACAGTTTCAGAATGCAGTGGATTCAGAACTGTTCCAAACAGCAAGGATGTCAGCATCGTCACTGAGATACTACGGCCTTGGCCTTGAGAATGGAAATTACACTGTTGTGCTTCAATTTGCAGAAACTGGTTATCCAGACACACAGACTTGGCAAAGCCTAGGAAGGAGAGTCTTTGACATATATATCCAGGTACGTATAAATTGAATGCATGCCTGATATAATTTAGTAAACCGTTTAATTCTTTGTCTGAAAGTACTAATATTTTCATTTGCATAGGGTTCTCTTAGAGAAAAGAACTTCAATATAAGGAAGACGGCTGGTGGAAAATCTTTTACTGTAGTCAG
>CM014271.1:66574636-66588987 GCA_004135705.1 Alloteropsis semialata | reverse complement strand
CCCCCCCGACCGCGTCCTGCCCCGTCGGCTCCGGCCCCTTGGTATGAATTATATTTGTGATGATATGGATTGATGATATGAATTGAATTTGTGATGGTATGAATTGAATTTGTGATGGTATGAATTGAATTTGTGATGGTATGAATTGAATTTGTGATGGTATGAATTGAATTTGTGATGATATGGATTGATGATATGAATTTATTTTGAGCTTTATAGTGTGTTGTTGGCCATCGTGCCCTTTGTTTTATGCAGGTTTTGGAAAACTCCCGATGCAGGGGAGGTGCTGTCGAAATTTATAATTGACACTCTTTTGTTTTTGTTTCAGGAGAGATGTACTGTTCCACCGTCCTCGACTCGTCACTTTGTAGCACATCAAGGTGAGACATAAACACCTCTGTTTTCCTATCATGTCACGTAACCTAGGCGTCTCCCGTTCGAAAGCGATACGGTTGGAAATATGCAAATCTTTGCATATGAATTACCGTATGGTTCCGAATTGTCCACGTTTTTTGGACAGCCCGAGGATGTGTAGATGAGTTTAGTTTTCATGGTTTACTCCGATCCGATAAAGAATTTCGGCATCACCTCTCTGTAGTTCTCCGGATACACAATCTCCTTGCTAGGACGTGTATTTGGAGAACAGCGGGGAGGTGCTGCCAAAATTCTGTGTCGGATAGGAGTAAACCATGAAAACTAAACTCGTCTACACATCCTCGGGTGGGATTAGGACCTATCTTCACCTATGATGAATGATAGACATCGCGTAGATTTAGGGTGTAGATGGAACTGTTTTTTATATCACTCAATGCTATGTTAAAGGATGGATGAGCGTGAGTGGATGTACATGGGCTGGCGGGGTAAGCGTGACTGGACCGATGAATTCGTTCACAAGGTCGAAGATTTCTTGAAAAAGGCATTTGAGAACGGTCAGAGTAAAGCGCCGTGTCCCTGTAGCAAGTGTGCAAACAAGATATTTCAATCTCAGTTCCAGATGGGTAAACATATTTGCACCTATGGGTTTGTGGCAAACTATACCCGATGGATCTGCCATGGTGAGGCCCATCGTGCGAGAGACAAGGTGGTGCGACAACGCATCGAGAATTTTGATGGTGATGCCGATTGCGGGGACATGTTAGATGACTTTCATCAAGCCCAGTTTGATGAAGGACCCAGTCATGTTAGGGAGGATCCGCCAGAGGCAACCGCAAAGGCCTATTACGACATGTTGTCTTCGGCACAGAAACCATTCCACGACCATACCGATGTTTCTCAACTGGATGCCATCGGACGCATAATGGCCCTAAAGTCTCAGCTTGGCATAAGTCGAGACGGCTTTGATAATATGTTGACAGTTTTTGGCAGCCTGCTTCCGGATGGTCACAATCTGCCACGCAACCTGTATGAGGCACAGAAACTCCTTCGTGCACTTAAGATGCCATACGAGCATATACATGCTTGTACAAAGGGATGCATCTTGTTTAGAAAAGAACATGCAGATGAAAAGTATTGTCCTAAATGTAAATCATCTAGATATCTGGAGGTAGACTTAGGCGATGGTCATAAGAGGCAGCTCGAAATCCCCGTGAAAATCCTACGGTACCTTCCGTTCATACCGAGGATCCAACGGCTTTACATGACCGAGGAATCCACAAAACAGATGACATGGCACAAAGAAGGCAAGCGATACCGTCCTGAAAATATGGTACATCCAGCCGATGCTGAAGCATGGAGACATTTTGACGTGTGTCATCCGGTGAAAGCAGTGGAGGCTCGTAATGTACGTGTTGCGCTGGCAACTGATGGGTTCAATCCTTATGGAATGTCGGCTGCACCATACACTTGTTGGCCCATGTTCGTTATCCCCCTCAATCTCCCTCCCGGCGTCATCTTTCAACGGCAGACCATATTCTTGTCGTTGATAATTCCGGGATACCCGGGGGATAATATGAGTGTGTACATGGAGCCTCTAATTGATGATTTGCTCCGTGCTTGGCTCACAACCGATGCGTGAAGCTGGTGAAGGACATGCACTACGAGGCGCAAGTGCAGTGTGTCATCAACTTCAGCGCTCTGTTCATGGGCCAGAAGATAAACAAAGAAGCCGCCAGAAACTTGAAGCTGACCCAGGAGCAGTACTTGCGGGTAATTTTTCATATATTTTCAGATTAAGAACATTGTTTATTTTGATATTCTTACGTTTCATTGACTTGATCACGTGTAGGTGCCTGCATGGTGGTGCCACAATGATATGGTGTGCTGGGAACGCATAGTGGACAAGTGGTTCACACCAGAGTGGGAGGAGAAGCACAACGCTGGCCGAGAGCGGCGTTTGCTGATGCCAGGTCCCGCACACCATCAAGGCAGCCGTACCAACGACGAATACAGGGCTAAATGGGTATGCTGGTTCATTTTCTTTATTTGTCATGAAACTACTCAATGTTGCTTCATTTGTCATCAAATTGGTGTTTTTGTTTTGCAGTCCGCAGCACATCAAGGCGCTGAGTGCTCCCAGTTCATGGGATGGGCTATGGCGCACAAGGGCAAGGCGTCAGAGGTCACCTACAACCCGGACGACCCGCCCTCGGCGTACTCCAATCCCTCCATCCACACCCGCATCACCGAGTACACAGAGGCGGGACGACAGGTCCATGGGCCAGAGTGGGATCCGAGCGCCCATGACCTGGATGGAGAGCTCGTCATGAGGGTGGGAGGAGGCAAGAAACATGGCCGGTACTACATGGGTGACGGTATTCTAGACACGGCCAGTACTCCCACTCTCCCCCAGGTTCGAGCCAGGAGCACCAGCAGTAGCCCGGCCATACGCCCACGCCTGACACAGTCACAGCTCCAAGTGCAGGAACTTTAGGTTATTTATGTCTTATTCATTGTTCATTCATTTCCTATATATGTTTGATTTGAATTGTGACATTGTGATGAAACATTGTAGGCCCAGCTAGAGGCGCAAGCGCAAGCACATCAGGCGGCAATAGCGGCGCCGATAGCCGAAGAGAGGAGGATACGGGAGGAGGAACAGGCCAGGCAGCAGGCCGAGAACCAGCAGCAGCTGAGCGCGATGTACAACTACATTCGAGCTCTTTCTGTTCAGATAGGTCAGCCCCTACCCCTACCGCCGATGGTCTTCCCGGCGGCTCCGGCTCCAGCAACTCCTGCAGTGAGTGACTTGAATTCCTTGTATATTCATTTCAATTATTAGAGACTTAGAGAATATAGAAACTTAGAGTCACTTAGAGACTTAGATGAAATTTTGAATGTTAAAGATTATAACTAGGAGAAATTGAATCTCTCTCACATTCAATCTATTCTCATTATTGCAGAACCAATCCGCGGCATCGAATACGCCGGACTTGTCGCCGGGCATCTCACCGACGTTACAGCCGCATCAGTTGTTCCCGCCGGATAACCCCCCGCCGTACCCGCCACCGTACCCTCCACCACCATGAATTTGAACTTTGGAATAATGAACTTGTGACATACTTTGGATTTCCAAACTTGTGACATTGCGAACTTGTCAAACGTATAATGCATTTGTGAATTTGTCTATATTATGTGCCTGTGATGCTATATCAATTGCCTGTGATGCTTATTGTCATGAAATATATGTCTGTGATGTTTGTTTGAGAGGGGACCTTTTTACGTGAAAAAACAACAAAAAAAGGGTGCATTTGGTCACTTCGCCGTGTGTGGCACACGGCAAAGAAGGCCTTTGCCGTGTGTTTTTGCCATGGCACACGGCGAAGGGGGCAAACCTGACTGTTCTGGACGAAACTTTGCCGTGTGCGAATTTTCGCCGTGTGCCTTTTCCATATTTTGCCGTGTGCCGGGAGAAAGGCACACGGCAAAGTGTCAAAGTTCGCCGTGTGTCCTAGGAAGGCACACGGCGAAGTTTGAAACTTTGCCGTGTGCCTACTCCCTAGCACACGGCAAACTCTGCCGTCCCCCGCCGTCCCCTGCCGTTTCCTGCCATCTGCTCCTTCAGTTTGCCGTGTGCCTGGGCTGACACACGGCAAAGGCTTTGCCGTGTGCCCGATAAAAGGCCCACGGCGAAGCGACCTTTGCCGTCGTGGCTGGTCGCCGTCGGGGCTTCGCCGTGGGCCACACACGGCAAAGTCTTTGCCGTGTGTTTTTAGGCCTTCGCCGTGTGCCCCAGGCACACGGCGAACTTGCGATTTCCGGTAGTGAATTAAAGTTTGCAACAGTATACAATTAATCTGAACCGTTGGATCTTTTTATACTAGTCCTTCTTAGACACTAGTATATAGTAGTATGGAGACTTCCAGCCTTTCATAGACAAAGCTGTAGAAAAATTCAGTTCGAATGAGAGAAACATGACTTCAGTTTTGGCCGCCTCACTCTGGTAAAATCAGTGCTCACATCACATCCAATCTATCTCCTCTCAGCACTAGATGTGCCAAAAGAAATCTTAGTGCTAATAATTGATTCAAAAAGGAAGCAGTTCCTCTGGACAGGGAATGATGCAATTTCAGGGGGCAAGTGCAAGTGAACTGTATTAGATTTTTCAACAAGGCGAAGATAAGGAGGGGATTAGGCATTCTCCATCTAGGGAAATTATCTCGAGCTCTTCGCTTGTGATGGTTTTGGCAAGAGTGGAAAAATCCGAACGAGGTTTGGTCCAGACAGGAGGTTCCATGCGCCAGAGCTGACAGAAAACTGTTTGCGGCAGCCACAAAAATCACATTGTTGTGGGTTGGAATAGCAGTTGCCAGTTGGCTGCCTATTATGTTTGGTTCCTGGTACCTCACGTTCCTATTTTGTTTGATTTGGACGGAAAACCTTTAATTTCGTGAAGGCGGCACATCCTCTCATTTGGTTAACTGAACCAGACCTCGCCTCCTATTAAGGAGCCTTTCCTATTGCCAATTTACATCTCATGCTTTTCTTTATAAACTACTCAGACATATTCAGGACCCACATGCATGGCTTTATGAGTGCTCATTTTATTGTCAGGTGAAGCCTCATTTCTTTTTTGTCTTCTCAAATTGTCAACTAGAATTTTTAAGGACAGACAACAAACTTAAAAAAAAAGGAAGGTAAATTATTGAGGCCAGTATGCATGCTGTCAGGTAACTTGCCTAGAACCATCATGATTTCAGCCACGTTATTCTGTCAGGTTACAGAAAAGCTGCTCAGTGTCACCTTAAATGTTAATATGGGAAAAACTAATTAGCATCTATTAGCTCTTAACTAGTAAATTATTAGTTCTAAAACTCTAAACACGGCCAAAGTACTGAAACTGTTCAACTTAAACCATCTTAGCATTAATAAAAAAGTTTGTCTAGGATACTCAGTTTAGTATTTTAAAATATTTGAAAAGGGAGGCATTATATATATTTTTTTTTTGGATTGGATGTACTCCCTCCAGATTTATAGAGAAAAATGTTAACATTTAGCAAATTAAATAAGTGAAATGTCAAAATCTATTTCATAATGAGTCTATTGATTCTCATTGGATGTTATAAATATTATTATTCTTTTCTAGAAAGTTGGTCAAAGTTTATCTAGTTCGACTTATGACAATACTATAATGCCCTATATTTCAGGACATAGGGAGTATATTGGATAAAAATAGATAATAAAACTACGAACACTTCCAGCAACTTTGTTTGAATGGACCAATTAATTTACCAAAAATATGTGTGTCAGCATGTGTTTGTTTTCAATTCTTTCCTTTCCTAGATGTCCTCCGCCTAGAAGACTACCCAAGCCCAGAGCACATGCTAAGCATGCCCTAATGCTTGTGATTTCCCTTGTCGTAACAACATCAGCCATGCAACGTGCCCTTCTTCCCCGTTATGATACTGTGGCGGATCGATGCACCAAGGTGAGACGAAGCCTAGGCATCCGAACAATGGCAACGTAGATACACGGAGAGTATCTGTTGTCCGCGAAATTATCACTGGGCTGGGGACTCATGGAAGGTGAGCCTGTCATTTGGACAATTTGTAGAGACAACTCACCAACCTCAGGCACTCGGATAAGTATATGATTACCACAACTGTTCTCTCTAAGGGGGTCTATTTTATAGCCAAGTTTCTCAATCAAATAAGTATGACTGCAATGTACATGTCCACCTTTTATTACAGCAACCTGCCCTTTCCATGTATTTGCCATGCATCTTATTTACAGCACCCAGGTGGTCCATATGGAAACATAAAGACGAAAACGTTTGCTATATTCTTGTAAAATCAACACTCTCACAACTTATGGATTTTCAAATCATAGCCACTACAATTTTTTTTGCGCGGACAAGCCATGCGTTGCCTTCTCTTGATTGAAAGATATTGATGCTGCACCATTTTTCAGGGATTAGAAATATGTAGAATGATCATATTGCAAGTTTTTTGCTAGTACAAAAAAAGAGATTGAAATATTGCTGCTAATCGCGAGCACCTCAATTTGTTTTCTTTTCTTATCAAATAGAAATCAGGAAATGTGACACTACAAACCCTACAGATATCAGTAAGTGATAACAATTCTTATTTGGTTAAAATTAAATATATGAAAAAATTTAGATTACTGATGAGTTGTTATTTGTTAAGAAATTGGTGATTTCTAGTTGTAAATGTGCAAAAATTGGAAGTAACAATAGCTCATATGCAACATTAGGGGTCCACTAAAGTATGCGAGTAACTGTACATAAGGAAAATTATTTGGTCACAAAGCTACGAACAATCCAGTAATCTTCAGTAACCTAGCCCACATCTTCTACACTTGACGACACCCTGAAGGCCAAGACTGCAACCAATATTGTACCTCCAACTCTTGAAACTTGTACGACCAGTATTCTTAGTAGGTGCTTATACCCAGCTAATTGATTGCCTAAGAAAGCATCTGTATCCCATTCCTGGTGTCTCTGTTTTTGTTCCTCCACAAAGTAAAGCTGCATGGCTTCTTTGCCTGCTGCTCATCTCTGTTGTCAACACAAAGGCCTCACTGTCGAGTAAAAAATATGCCTCCTAGTCGGAAACATAACGATGAAAATGCTTGCTAATTTCCTGTAAAGTAGTTGCGAGCCACTAGAATTTGCTTGCTAACTTCAGTTGTGTAAATAGCATGTCTTTTGGATTTTTAATTCAGAGCCACTAGAACTTCCGAGAAGACTGGAAAAAATTTGAATAGATGAACCATGCATTACCTGCTCTTGATTGAAAAATACACAGGACACAACTGTTGCAAATAAGATTTGAACAAAAAAATATTAATCTATTAGAACTTTTAATCAGGTTTTAGTTAAAACTCATTCCTAAAAAAAAAGAAGAGAATGAAAAAGTTTTATGTCACCGGCATTGATCATCCTAATTTCACAGGATAAGAAAAATATGTATCATTCATGATTAAGTTGATTAATTATATCACGTTAATGCATTTGGAGGAGGAAGGAAAACAGAGGGGAAAATCCATCCTTGATATAAACTGAGAATGGAACCGTCAGGTTTTATGGTGACTCTGTGACTTGATCCCAAAGACAACTTTGATTAGCACCTATCCATCCTTTGCAAACTTAACCAAATTGGCTTTCCTAACCAATATCTCCGAAACAATCAAACAAAGGACTCCATATAAAAAAAAAAACTCAGGAGGTCGGTGGCACAGGCATTTCAGTACAAGTGGACATGCTGGTACTGTATCTTCAGGGCAGCACATGCCCGATTTCATGTGTAGAGTACCATTGTCATATGCGGCTCTATCACTGGTGTAGCCACAGCAAAACTAAAAGCCGGTATTTCCACCGTTGTCCTTTTGTTTTTGACACCTCCCAGCCCTATGAAATCAATAGTAATATTTGTGTTCTTTGCACCAAATCTGTCATTATTTTTCCTCTCTATCGCATACACAAACTCTTGCTATCTCTCTCTGTCTTAGTGGTTCAGATCAAATATTCTACAAACCTATCCGTTTGAAAATGTTAGTCCATTTCACAAGGAGTTTCTGATGGAGACGTTTTTGTATTATTGGATATTACAGATAAAAACAAGGTTAGAAGAAATTCAAGAATAAATGAGATAATTCAGGCTAATTAAATTCATTCAATGAAAATATAGTTACAATGCAACTGTGGCCTCATAATTATTTGGGGAAGGGGGGGTGGTTGTTCTGGAAGTAGCTTTATTTGATCATCAATTATAACGCGTCTTTCCCCTCAACATTTATATCCCTAGAAATATTAAATGGGAAAATCAACCTATTGGATCCAACATAGGTACTTCTCTATGAGATGCAACGTGATAAATAGGTGATGCATAAGGTGTTTACCCCCTAATTAACATGATCTTTTTTTGTAACTTCAAATACTAATGTGAGGTGCGTGATAAACTTGAAGCTTTCTGTAAAATCATTAAGTTCCAAGTGCCGAACTAAAAATGTTTTGTGCTCCAAAATTGTGACGAGGAATAATGAGGAATTTTTCTCATCACGAGTTAAAGCGCTAATAAGCGAGGATAAAACAGAGACGACCACCTCTCAACTTGGTGCGGCCGTGCATGATCCTCAATGCTAATGCGTACACGCATATGCTTGCACATAAATCATTTTCCATTCTATTTATGGGGAAAAATGTGCACATATTTCCTTTGGAATGACATAAGTGCCGGGATAGCCGGCGGTTTTTTTAGTTTTAGTACCATTATCTTCTTTAACAAATTATTTTATCTCCTACAATTCAAAGGCTTGGATCTGTTTAATAATATTTCCTCCTCTTGGAGGTAATAAGACAACCTTAGCACCACACTCCTTATAAATGGACTCACAATGCCTCAGGAGGTTCATCTTTTAGTCTCTTGGTGATAAATACAAGACGGTTCTAAAATTGAAACTGAGAAAAACGGATAAAGAGAGAGCGAGAGAGGAGCTGAGAGACCGCAAAAGATAGCGAGAGAGTTTTTGTGTATGGATCTAATAGAACATGGATGATTTCACTGGGTTGGGACATGTTAGGAATTGAGGTGTCAAATACAGGACTTTTGAGGGTGTCTCTGACTATTGGAGATGCCAACGACCACGTGCTTTAAAGATTAGAAGGCCGGCAAGCTACAGACAAACAAGACAGGCATCATAAGCATAGCTTGTTCTGCTGCTATAGTCAGATTGGCGGAACGAGCAAAACCTTAAAGAAATACTCGACTGTCTACATATTTTAGTGGAATATATGAAAAGAAATTTGACACAACTCGTCCCTCATTGTGAAATTGAAGAAGTTCCTTGAATATTGTTGTAATTGGGAGTGTACCAAACAAAGTTCAGTACAATAACGCATTAATGATTTCATAGCCATGCACATAAACACATTCGTCTATGAACTGTATGGTAAATAACACAGTTATACAACCACCTTTAAACATGCGCGCCAAGGAGCTAGCTATTCAGTTCACCAGCAAACAAAACCTCAAAATTTTCACCCAGTCTCACTGCTGTTACATACCATCCACCGATTCCAGTGTTTTGATTTAGAGTTCGAGAGTTATGCAGCCCTTCATCAGGTGCATCGCAAAAGGATAAAATAGTTTATGTTCCACTATCGTGCTCCTTTCATAACATGCGAAGGTAATTTTTAACACTTCAGTGTTTATGTGACTCGAGAGGTTTTAGTGTAATAAAAAACGAACATATAGCTCCTTTTTCCAGTCTGACTAAAAAAATATGGTCATATCTTCAGGTATGGTTTGCCCAGAAATGTGAAACTAGCTAGGTCCCATTTGACAAGGGTTTTAATATTCTTTTTTCCTTTTATGTGACCTATAAAAGAAGTTAAATTTATAAATGACAATGACATGTTTAGTTTGCAGACGCTTATTGAAAAGGGGGTATTTTGCATTAGGTCATTGTGACCAAGTAGGTGATTGTGCAATTTTCATTGAAACAACTATAATTTGACATGGTTCCTGGACATTCCTATTTTTGTTGCTCCATTGTCATACGCTACAAATACTCAAGGAGCCGCCTATGAAAGTCCGAATCTCTGGCCATGTTTGTTCATGGATGTCTTCCTGACAATTTCTTGAGCATTAGATACAATAAAGTATTTCAGTGTTACATACTCCTATATGGTCTTCACCCCAATTACAAAACATACAGAAACTAGATTCAACATATGAAGGCCTTATATTGTCACTGCTATATTAAGTACGTAATATCCCCTAACTGTCAAGCACTGTCGTAAAATAATGTGTCCTTAATAAAATTGTTAAGAACTTAAATGTCCATTACACAAAGATAAAAAACTTGAAACCCTGTTTTGATGGGACCTAGCTGACTATTTACCGTCGTCCAGCCTGAAAAAAGGAGTTGTATTTTTTTTTCTGTTTTACTAACACTTTACCTGTTCTGGAAACTTAGGAGTACTATCTTTAATTTCATCAATAAATTTAGTCTACTAACCACTATAAGAGTTCAGGACTACAGAAAAATTGCCATGGTTGCGAAGGGAGCATTGAACTTAATTCGACATGTGAAAGTAATGTAATGAGATTCACTACTACAAAAAACGTCTGTAGGGGTGGGTTAACAAGGGTTTCTAGGGGCGGCGCCGAAATCCGCCCCTACTAGTGACGGCTAAAAATGACCATTTGTAGGGGCGGGTTAGTAGCCCGCCCCAGCAAATGATTTCTAGGGGCGGGTCTGCCATTTCGAGGGGCGGGTTAGTAGTCCGCCCCTAGAAATGCTACAGCACATTGCAATTCATTTTTGCTGATCAGAAATAAATCGAAAAAAAATAGCAAACAATTTTATTTTAATGTGGGAAGGCCCCTCACAGTCGCAAGTCGCGCAATTTTTCGCGTGAAATTCGCGTGCTACGCGGCTGGTGTGATTCGAACTCATGACTCTCCCTCGCACGTATCCTGCTTTACCACTACACCACACTCTCACCTGTGACTAGATGCTATTTTGGTTCCTACCATATTATACTAAACCGAGTGTAAATTGCTTGTTTGTGGTCCTAAACGACTTCAAATTAAAAAGTTGCCAATTGCAAACTTTCATAACTTTTTGAAATCTACAAGTTTCATTTTGGTAGTTTCTCCGTCCGACGTCATTTATGAAATTTGAATTTCAAATTTGAGAACATTCAAACTTAGTTTTCGATGACAAGATGACTTCAAATAAAAAGTTGTCAACTACAAATTTCATAACTTTTTGAAATCTACAAGTTTCATTTTGGTAGTTTCTCCATCCGAGATCATTTACAAAATTTGAATTTCACATTTGAGAATGCATTTCTAGGGGCGGGTCATGGGCCCGCCCCTAGAAAGGGCATCATTTTTAGGGGCGGCCCATGCCATGACCCGCCCCTAGAAATGCATCTATAGGGGTGGCCCTTAGCTACAGTAGCGCGCACGCATTTGTAGGGGCGCGCCGTCTTTTAGTCCGCCCCTAAAAAAACGCCTAGCTCTTACAAATGTTATTTGTAGTAGTGATTTATCCTTTAAATTAAAATTGTACACACCAGGCAGAGAAATCATGCAACGTAGACTGTAAATGGTAAAAAAAATTGTCCTATATTTAGTGGTGAAGGGGAGAATTGCTATAATCCATGAATTATATTATTTGCACATTTGCATTCAAATGATTTCATTTAAGTGTCTTAATTAATAACTGAAGAATTAAATTTCTTTGATGCTGCCACACAAGAAACTAGTAGTTCCCTATAAATGGACTACCATTGGAAAAGGAGGTTCAAATTCAGAGATTTTGTATTTACAGGAGTCATAAAATTATTTAAACGAGACAGACAGAGGGAGAAACCAAGAGAGAATTGGTGCACACATCTCACAGAATATTGGTCCATTCAAAGGGCTAGGAGGCGTCGAGAATGGAAACCACAATGATGTCAAATGTATAACAACTATACTCAAAAGTCCCGCTATTGGGTTTGTGCTATCAACCTCACTATTCGAGATACCAGTGACTACATCTAGTGAAAAAAGGCACGAAAGCTTGAAAGACGAGCCAGAGCAACAGTGTGTAGGACAGGTCGAGGTAGCACCAAGTAGAGCTCTGCTCTTATTCTTGAGCATGCAGACTGCATTTGCAATTGCAGCGCTACTGATCCTGTTTCAAGATCGAGGGCCCTGAATCTTCGAGCATACCGTTGCAAGGGCTGGTATCCTTTTGTGGAACATTGGAACAAAAAATGACATAATTCATCCCTCTTGTGTGCACAGAGAAGTTCCTTGAACATTGTTAAAATTGTGTAATGTACCAAGCAACAGGTGCATAGTAAGACACTAGTGATATCGCAGCAATGAATAAACAAGTTCATCCAAACAGTGTGGTATAATAACACGCTGATACAATATACGGCAGAGGAACCATGTTGAATGCTAATGCTACAGATGAGATCGATCAACTCGGAATACCTGAACCCAAAATGTTCCAAGGTACATGATGCGAGCAGTAAAACAGCTGGCCTTCTTCAGTGTTCTTCATGGTGAGTGTTACAGTAACAGTAGCACAAAAAATATCTTCCTCCAAGAGCCTTCTTTCTTCAAGTATCAGAAGTTGGAAACATTTCCATTGATCAAACCTTAGTGGGAAAAAAATTACCGGTAGCAAACTTAGTGGGAAAAAAATTATAACGTAAAAATTCTTGCAAATACCGGTACCAAACTTCTAAACCGTGGGGAATATATAGATCTGTCCTGTTATTTCTATTTATGGATTCACAGAGTCACAACTCACAGGCATAGACTAATGAATTAACATATGCCTGGGGACAAGAAACACATATTTCATATTCAGCTGCCATTGAAGAGGTTACAGTTCCCATTTTCTTAGAATTCAGAATACTGGCCATGGTACATGTATGTCCTTTGTTGGTAAGAACCAGTTCCTGCTCGTATGCACACAACGGTTTAGTAGATGCCTATGTGGGAGGCCTCATGCCATCTATAAGGATGCTATTATTATGAGTTTGCTACTCTAAATATTATTGTATTGTTTACATATTAAATGACCCCAAATGAAAAAAGTTGTGAAGTATAAGGTTTTTGGTCTCCTTGAGAACTACAACTTAGGTATAGATAGTTCATCTTCATCCAAAGTTGTTTAAAAAAATCATTTTCAAATAAAATATGATATATGTTAACAAATATTTCAGCTGGTAAACAATCTTGAGTAAAAAAGTTGGCAACTGCTGTGAAGCTCTATATTTTGAGAAGAATTACGTTTTTATCTGATTCATATGAAACATTAAGGATTTTGCGTCAAAAAATATTGTTTTGATTTTTACTAGCAAACCACATAAGAAACTATGACCATAATGCTGATGGTCAGTCCTAAAGGACCACTACAACAAATGCCCTCTATTTTGCCAACCGCACGGCAGACCTAATAAATGAAAAAGGTTAATTAGGGTTGCGACCACAAGGGTACTATGTATCTGTTTTAACTTGAGGTTCATTTGGCCATGCCCCAATCCAACCAGACTCGTCCCGCTGACTAGTGGTTTCTTATGCTTTCTGTATGACCGTCCCTCTAACAAAGAACCTGGCCCAGATGGGTACACAGAAAAGTTCTATAAGTATTGCTGGCCAATTATAAAAGGGGAAGTGATGGAAGCCATACATGCTGCGTGGGGTCGAAATTTCAGGAATCTTTGGAAACTAAACTCTGCATATATAACCCTTATCCCAAAAAAGGAAGAAGCTGACCAAGTCAAGGATTTCAGGCCAATTAGCCTAGTGCACAGCTTTGCCAAACTGCTCACCAAGGCTCTAGCAAACAGATTAGCAGGCCACCTGAACACTCTGGTCTCCCCCAACCAAAGTGCCTTCATTAAAAAGAGATTCCACTACTACAGAAGTCGCATTTAGTCCCAGTCCCCAACTGGCTTTAGTCCCGGTTGTTGAACCGGGACTACGCCGGCGGGACTAAAGGCCTCGACCTTTAGTCCCGGGTATTTACCCGGGACTAAAGGAGTCTTTAGTCCCGGTGAGACACACGAACCGGGACTAAACAATTTCCAAAAAAAATAAAAAAACTGGTTTGTGACCGCTAGCTCCATCCCGTGCAGCTCCGGCTAGCTCCAATTTCACATAGGATAGAATCAAATCCGAGCATCCGCAACAAATCATTCACAACACATAATGATTCATTCACAAATCAATCACAACACATGATGATTGATTCACAAACATTTACAGATTCGTTGACCCAATCGAATTCACAGCACAAAAGTTCATTCGATTTGATTCATTCCAACACAGGAGGATTCATCGGAAAAAATCACTCAAAAACAAATTTCATCCCCTAGCTCACCGTAGCCGAGCCGCCCTCCCGCCGCGCCGCTCGCGCCACCAGGCCGCGCCGCCGTC
>CM014271.1:66529541-66564107 GCA_004135705.1 Alloteropsis semialata | reverse complement strand
TGATTGATGGGAATGGGATGGGACTCAGAAACGAATGTTAGTACAACATAAAACCTGACAATCAACATCCGTTGTAGTCTAGCTGGTTAGGATACTCGGCTCTCACCCGAGAGACCCGGGTTCGAGTCCCGGCAACGGAAATTTTCTTGTTTACAATTTGCTTTTGCCATGCCATCGTCATGCATTTTCTTTTTTTGCATCAAGCTAGCCAAATGTTCTCTTCCATGCACAACGCCTTGAGTTCACAGAGAACTTCGACCTTTCACATCAGTTCCGATAATGTAAAATCATTACAAAAGAAGTGGAAAAAAAGATAGGCACTCCTATTTATCAAACATTGAATTAAATATGGTTTTATCAACACATGAGTTACTAAAGATGGCTGATCCTTCTACTCCCCAAGAAGAAACTTGCTTCAATTTTACTAGCATGGTCCTGTTTCTACCAGCTCTCTTCTGACACATGGCAAGATTTCTGCACCAAGCCAAAACCAATGCCTAGCCTCACATCAAACATCACATAACTTACTAGAGTTCCTCAAATCCTTCTTCATCCGCATCATCCTCTATTCTTTCAAAATGCATCCGGAAGCTGTCCATCTACCAAATCCATCGAAAGGAAAATGAAATGAATGTTCAAAGTGCCAACAGAGAATATTACTAGCCTTGCATAATTTCACCTAAGGATGATTAACATAGATTTTCTAAGGATGATTTCACAGCAAGATTTATTGGAAACGCAAGTAGTAAAGTTTCTAGTGATATTGCTGTTACAGGTGGTGAGCAGTAGCCATGGGAACCGTGAGAGCTTGCATCATTTGCTATTTCTGAACTAGCAGTTCTCCTGGAGATTCATTAGTAAATTTCACTTTTCGAGATGGGTATCACAAGCGAGTGCATTTCCTGTGTCTAGGGACTGACTTGATGCAAGGACCTAATTCTCTTGGCTGTCCAATTGCACGAAATGTTACGCCCTCTGTCCCATATATAGCCGCGTTCATGTTTCTCCTAAGTCAAAACTTTTCAACTTTGACTATGAATAGGAAAAGACTAAAGATTGACAATGTAAAATGATGTTAGTAGATTCATCATTACATCGCGAAACCAACTATCATAATATATAATCTTTTCCTATTTGAAATATACCTTTTAGGTATTGTTGGTCAAAGATTAATATGTTTGGCAAAGGACAAACCTAAAAGTAGTTGTATAATGGGAAGGAGGGAGTACAAGTGTACAACTGGATGGTCAGGGAATAGGTCTTGACATTTAAAAGGCTGCTAGGAACTAGCTAGTAACGGCCACCTATCAAACATCCTAAGCTGGGGATCAGATCTACAATCCAAATTTCCCAATGGAGATACCGAGCAGTGAGTGACCTACTACCATTAGTGAAGCTCTTTTATCACAAAAAGTTTTGTATGCATATACCTTTTTCTCTTAGGACCTAAAACCAATTAAAAAACACAATGGTCCTGAATGGTTTATTTACTTGTACATGCTTTTTTATGCAAGGATACTTATATGTATGTTTGGTAAGATATTCCATCAAGAATCAATGGCGATAGCCAAAAAGAGGTTATCAAAAGGTAAAACTGTACCTTTTTGTCCATCCTAGGCAAAAAAAAGTTCTACAACAATGTCAGGGTGATATTTCCAGAAAAATCTGAATTTAGTTCATAGCATCTACCAGAAACCAGTCATAATTTGCTGTCCCTCTAGCAGGATACATTCTGACAAAGGAATTTGAAACCTTGGCCATGATAACGATCTCAAAATCTGCTCAGATCATTGTAACTTCAAAATTACCATACTGAAAAGAAAATCATGTGGAAATTATTCACTAGCTTACCTGTGCATCTGAAAACCGCAGCTGTTCTGCAACAAAAAGCACTCTGCCACGTTGTTCCCATGGAGTAGCTAGATCTAAGCCAATGTCCTTCGCAACATCGTCATTGCACAAAGCTGACTCGAAAGCCCTGGGTAAAGAAAAGCTTTTCCAGATTGTCCAGTTCCAAGCTCTGCAAAACAATGCGCAGGGCAACTATTATTGACAACCCAGTTTAAAAGACAATATGGGATTTCGAAGTATCGGGTTTCTTAAAAGCTGGTGGCTCTTCCGGCCACCAGAGGCCTCCGAGCCCCCGTCGTGCCGTGGCAAGATGCCACGTGTTCCTGTCCATACTTGCAAAAAGCTCCCTCTACTTTTTAGAAATCAAATCATACATTGTATATTGTTACAAATAAACTATCTAAATTAACCAACACTCCTATTTAGCCTTTTTCTCAGACGTTGTCACAAATGAACCCTCTTATTTTTTAAAAATCAATCCGCATTCTAATTATAAATGTTATTATTAGACATTGTTACAGATAGCTGTCTGGATTTTCATAAATTAACCCACACTCTTATTCAACCGTTGTTCTTAGGCATTGTTACAAATAAACGTTTCGACTTTTAAAAATCAATCCGCACTCCAACTCAACGAACTCGAGTAATAAACTTGTTTTGATATTTTTCAAATATATCTGCAAAGAATTTTTATTCCAATGTGATAAGAAAAACTGGAGGATCTAAAATAATATGCATGATGTTTGTTTTCGTGCTTAGCACTTTTGATTAATTGACGTTATTGAGCCTCTGAACTATCCTATTTAGCCATTTTTCTCAGGCGTTGTCACAAATGAACCCTCTTATTTTTTGAAAATCAATCCGCACTCTAATTATAAATGTTATTATTAGACATTGTTACAGATAGCTGTCTGCATTTTCATAAATTAACCAGCACTCCTATTCAACCGTTGTTCTTAGGCATTGTCACAAATAAACGCCTCGACTTTTAAAAATCAATTCGCACTCCAACTCAACGAACTCGAGTAATAAACTTGCTTTGATATTTTTCAAATATATCCACAAATAATTTTTATTCCAATGTGATGAAGAAAACTGGAGGATCTAAAATAATATGCATGATGTTTGTTTTCGTGCTTAGCACTTTTGATTAATTGACGTTATTTAGCCTCTGAACTAAGACCAGCAGGATGTAGATCTGGCATGATGTTACCTTTGCTAGATGTCAAATCCCATCATTATCATTGAATAACTTTTGTCTTTAATACCATATTAAAACTTGTTGTTGTTCAAATTGTTTGTTAATTATTTACGGAATATGGTCTAAAATGCTTATTGTTGATTGAACTTCCCACTCACAATATTATTTTTTTTTACGAAACACCAGTGCAGGCGCAAACGGTCGCACATGCACAATATTGTTGTGACCATACTCTGGATGATATGCATCTAACAAGAGATGGATCTGCTTTCATGGGGACTTGAATAGTTTGACAAGAACAAATATGTTCCATTATCTAAAAAACAAATATGTTCCACAAGCAAGGCTTTGCTTTTTACATATATGTAACTTTTTGCTAAAATATTTATTATTTCGTATTTTGATATATACAACGTCTACTACGCTACAGAGAATGTTAATAATATAATTTTATATATTTTTAATATCTATATATAATGTTTTCATTGTAGAGCGCGCAAAGCGCGCCAGACGTTCTAGTATACTTAATCAACCATGTCCATTGATGTTGTATAGTCTGGAAAATGGGGCAGTTCTCCTATGAAGATACTTCCTTTCATTGCTAAATTGCTTATAATGAGCAAGAGGTTTTCCAAACTCATGGTTGTGGGAAGGGGTAAACCCTGCAAATGCATTAAAATTTCATCATTACACAAAAAGCAGATGACTAGGACCAAACAAACACCAA
Organism: Alloteropsis semialata; assembly: GCA_004135705.1. Taxonomy (NCBI): domain Eukaryota; kingdom Viridiplantae; phylum Streptophyta; class Magnoliopsida; order Poales; family Poaceae; genus Alloteropsis; species Alloteropsis semialata. Next base: position 66,560,328 of record CM014271.1, on the reverse strand, counting down.
ATATCTAAACGAATTACACAAAAAACTAATGGTAATGTTTGAGAATGCAGGAACACCTGGAAGGTGTGCCTTGTTTTGAACTTTGAGGTCTTATCTAGCTACAATTTAGTGCACAATCTGCTAGTGTTAAGAGTTAAGACATAAATTGGTTTAATCATTTTATGTTGTTACTGACTGCATACTAAGAGCACAAAAATTGTATACATGACTGAACTGTTGAATTGTACTCTAAGTCCAATGAAACCATTTTAAAATTCACTTTTTTAAATATGCTTTTTTATATAGAATTAAATAAGAAGGTAAGAAAATGAACTGAAAATTTACCACAGTTTACAAGTCAAGCTAACTACCTGCAGTACCCACAAGCTGAGCCTATTCCCATTGAAGCCATTTTTGCACAAGCCCCCCTGTAAATCAGGGGACTCCAGAGGAGTATGAAGCAAGACACAATTTCGTGATATTTTCGCTCCAGATCCTGTGAACCACAGGAAACACGAAATACATGAGCTTTTGGCAATCTACTGGAGCTCTCTGTTTTATTTTAAAAAGTAATAAAGATCCACCATGTGCCACTGAATATGTACATGCTCTACAACATGTCAGTGAAATATTAGATATGATCTTATTAGCGCACATACAAGGAATGAGCTCATTACATTTTTATGTTCACTACTACATCTGTTTTCAAAAATTCAACCCAAGGGGAGAGACACCCAAAAGGTATTGCACCTAAGGCTGAACAAAGGCCCCCAAAGCCAGCTACTAACCACACGTTATCACTTTAGCAACTGCGCTACAATCACAGCGAACACACAGCAAGAACCCTATTTTTTGTGAATGTCCGTGTTCTGGTTGGCAGCTTCGTAACCTGAGGACATACCACCGTGCACTCACGTTCTCACTACATCAGTTTTCAAACAATTGTCTTCTGTGATGGAAAGTTTTGCAGAGAGCTACTTTGTATAGTAATATAAATATATTTTTCTGTCTATGGTAATATATATACAAAGCTAAAATACCACAAATTGGAGCGGCCATGTACATGCTTGGTCAACAGTAAAGTATGCTATACTATATTTTTCTCTCAATCTACAAACAATGTGTATTGTTCACTGCACGACACTCCAAAACATGCTGGAGCTTACTCATACGAATTTTCTTTTTTTTAATGAAGACAACTAATTCAAAGGACACTTGAATGAGAGGATTATTCATAACACCTGCAGCCCAGAGGAGTAAGGCACTGTTTCTTCTTTTTTTTTTACCACTAAGGCACTGTTTCTAACTGGACCTCAGACAGTTTCACGGTTATTCCTGCTCTCCCATCTTCCAAAACCCACAACTTAACTTTGAAGTTCTATGGTCCTTGTACACGATTTTTTTTAGAGAAAAATAGCCCTGGACACCACAAACAAGAGGTCCAACAGATCTTTATCCTGTCTCCCCTCTCGAGGGGAAGAACTGGCCCCAGTATCCTTATGTTAGAAGAAAGGTGTGCATGTAAGGAGTGAATGACTGTTAAGAACAAATTACAGCACGGAACGAATGACAACAGAACAAAGCCTTTCAGTCCCAAGCAAGTTGGGGTTGGCTAGAGTGGAAACCCAATAAGCATGTAATGAATGAGGGGAAATATAAAGGTTATTACAAAGTGCATATTTGAAGTGAAAGAGGCTATTAAAAAGGGCAACCTATCAAAGGCAATTGCCTAAAAAGTTCGGTTCAACATCAAATCAAGACGAAGAAAAATCTTGACCGAAATTGTGATGTGGTTGATTGAATGATAGAGAATCGTTTAACTAACTTCAAATCAATATGCAGGACAAGAATGCCCCTCTAAAAATATTGGAAAAGAAATAAGAAAATAAAAGACAAGTTTCCTCTGAATATGAATGTTCCATTTTGCCTCTATTTATAATCTGCAGTAATTTCCTCAGTTATGTTACTTTAATATTAGAACAAATCTGAACTGACAAAGAAATTCAGAAATACATACAGAATTTCTTTTACAAAAATCCATAACGATTACCCAATCAGAAGTGACCGCATAAGTGGACACCGAACATAAAAATAATGGGAACTGAATTTCCAACAAAAATATGGTTTCAAAGCCCAAACTGAATGACAACTATTAGAGTAGCAAACATACTACATGATAATCAAACGTACAAAAGACATGCGCAAACTAATAATGGAGACCAAACAAATTATGGCTGCAATCTTAGACATTTGGCTATTGGAAACAATTCATCTCAAGCTCCAGGACATTTCTGGTCAGTAAGTTACCAATCCCAGTTTTTATCATCACATACTGATGCAAACTTCAACTCCATCCATTCGTCTTATGCTTGGGAAAGAATAAATTTTCACCAAGTGCACAGACAAAAATGACACCAGGAGGAGCACATCACTATACGATTTGGCTAACTTTCATCATTCCAGGTTGAAAGTTAGTAAGCATAGCCCAAAAAGTAGGAAAAAAAATTTAACAGGGTAGTATAAAAAAAAGTATGATATAATTCTTCTTTCACAGAAAAAAAAAAGAAGGCATCATTCATGATGGCAAAAGATAAAGGCTCACAATATCTCGATTGGCCAAAAGAAGGTAACCAATGTTTAAAGCAAATCAGTAGAGACTAAAACTAATATAACAATAATAATATTGTATCTTGCATTTGTGGTTTAGAAATCAAGAAAAAAAACAATTCAAACAACTGTGGCATTTCTGAACTGAGCATGAAGTTAATGTCTCTAAAGTAATAGATGCCAGAAAATCTTTTGTCAGAAACCTACCGATCTCGGATTTTATCATCAGTGATGGAAACTTCAAATCTAAGAAACCTACCGATCTAGGATTTATCATCAGTGGTGCAAACTTCAACTCTAGTCTGAAGTCTTAACATCATGTGCTGGGTACTTAAAGAGGGGGGGAAAAAGAGCACTGATGAAGATAAGTCTAGAGGAGCACACCAGAGCACCATGCTATGATAGTATGATTTGGCTAACTGTCATCATTCCAGATGGCCAAATGGTTGAACATAGAACAGAAACACAAAAGATTCAAACAACTAAATAACATAACAGAGATAATATCTGAACAGAAAAAAACCTAAAGCTTTTGCAGTAATTATATGCCCTGGTGATAAAAGAATTAGAAAGATTAGGGTGAATCAAGCTCCAGAAGTCATATGCAGGAGCATTGAGGACTCACAATTATTGGAAGTTAATGAATTCTTAGATTAAGGTCTAGCCAACAACACAATTACCTGTCTTGAAGTTTCATTTAAACTTCTGAATCAGCATGCTGAGCCAGGGATTCTTTGACATCTCCAGAGAACAATCGTCGGTTTGTAAATCTGAAGCTACCTACTACCAGTGGAGAAGATAATATTTTCCTAGTTCCTGGCTGGGATTTGAAGATTCAGACCCTCTGTCCATTATCACTTTATCATCATTGCATGAAATACCTGACAAAGTGTTCTCACCAAATCATAGAACACTGAATCACAGATCCACAGTAACATCCAAACTTCTGACTATCAACCAGTCAAATAGTATGAACAAGCCAGATTAATTTGGCTGACACTGTAGTAAGTCCTGTGCTAACCAAGCCTCACAAATTCATAATTGTCAATACTGTAAAGATAGCAACCAGTAAAGCTGAATTTTACAAGGACCTAGAAGCATGCTGGGACTTGGCAATCTCTCTCAAAACTGCACCTACAACAGCAGCCTGCTCAAGACATTCAGCTTTGTTCAAAGCATCTAAAAGACTGATGCATGCCTTTACATTAATTCTACATCCCCGTAATCGAGTTTCTTCAAATACCTGATATGCTTCAATTGCTCTATTCGCATGGCTCATTCCCTCTATAAGAGCATTGAAACTTGCTGCATCGGGGATTCCACCACTGGCCTTAAACCTCTCAAAGAGACTGCAAGCATCTGTAATATTCCCTGCCTTTGCAAGCCCGGAGATCATGGTTGTGTACGTCACAACATTAGGAACTAGTCCCTGTTTCTGCATTTCTTGCCAAAACACAAAAGCCTTATTGTACTTCTGTACACGGCAAAGGCCATGTATAAGGATACTGTAGGTATACGTGTTTGGTGAACATTTCATTTCTTTCATTGACTGGAAGCAAACAAGGGCTTCATTGATTTCTTCAGCTTTCACTAAAGCATCGATAAGGCTGTTCCATGTGTAAACATTTGGAGTCAAACCTTTCTTCATCATCTCTTCTAATATTAAATAAGCTTCATCTATCCTACCAACCTTTCCAAACCCATCAATGAGGGAGCTATAAACAATAACATTCAATTCTATTCCTTTTGATTTTGCTTCCTCAAAAAGCATATAAGCTTCATCTAACCTGTCAATCTTAGCCAGACCATCAATAATTGATCCATATGTAGCAACTGTCGGAAGAACACGTTTTACCTTCATCTCCTCAAGAACTTCATAAGCTTTGTCCACCTTACCAGACTTGCAGAACCCATCAACAACAGCATTATAAGCCCAGGCATCAATAACAAAATCCTGCTGCTTCATGGCATGATAAATGTTGGAAGTTTCTCTAGCCTGACCGGCTTTCGTGAGACCATGAATCAAAATGGAATAACTTCGGACATCAGGAAGGAAGCCATAACCCTTGATGTCCTCAAATACCGATCTTCCCCTTTCAACATCACCAGCTTTGAAAATACAATCCATGTATGTATTGAGTAGGGTAAGATCAGGTCGGCATCCTCGACGGTTCATCTCTTTGAAAATTTTGTGTCCATCTTCTTTCCTCCCATGCATGAAGAAATTCCTTATCAAGGATGTATATATAACAGGATTAGCATTCTGGCCTGCATCTAGCATACTCTCAAATAACCTATAAGCATCGTCAACCTTTCCTTTCTTTCCTAATCCATCAATAAGAGAACAATATGTTACAGCATCAGGATTGCAACCTCTCTGACTTGCAGTCTCAAAAATCTTACAGGCCTCCTCAAGCTTCTTTGCCTTGCACAACCTATCAACCATTATATTCACTGTTAACAAGTTAGGGAACAGACCGGCATGCTCCATCTCGTCTCGTATCTTATAGGCCTCCTCAACTTTGCCAGCAATGCAAAGCATATCAATGATGATGTTATACGTCGAAGAATTTGGCTCTGCATCCTTCTTCATGGCCTCAAACAAGGTCAGTGCCTCATCGACTTTCCTCTTCTTCCCAAGGCAAGTGAGAATCGAATTAAATGACACAACAGATGGAATACAGCCCCTCTCCTTTAACTGATCAAGCAGCCTATAGGCATCCTCAAACCGGCCCACAGACCCATAACCCATAATCATTGTATTATAAGCATATGCACAAGGCACAGCTCTTTCCGTCTCCATCTGACCAAACAGCTCCTCGGCCTCACTTAGCCTCCCTGCCTTGCACAGTACCCAAATCATGCTCGTATACGAGACGTCATCTGGCTTCAGCCCTTGCGCCTTCAACTCGTGGAAGAACTTCCAGGCCATGTCCACATTCCCAGCCTTCCCGAAACAATCGATGCACACATTGTACAGGACAATATCAGGCTCAAGGCAGCTCCCCTTCACCTCATCCACCAGCTCCAGCGCGCCCTGAAATCGCCCCTCACGGGCCAGCGCCCGGACCAAAGTCGTGAACAGCGGCACGCCCACCTCGTACCCAACCTCCTGCATCTGCCGCAGCAGCACCAGCGCGCGCTCGGGCCGTCTTGCCTCCGCCAGCGCGCCGATCAGCACGGTGTACGCCGAGAACGCCGGCCGGAACTTGAGCCGACGCATGGCCCCGATCGCGCGCTCGGCGTCGTCGAGGCGGCGGGCGCGGATGAGGGTGGCGACGAAGTCGGCGCAGGCGGGGTTGGGGACGCCGTACCCGAGGACGCTCATCTCCTCGAGGACCTTCTCGAGCGCCGCGAGGTCGTGGGAGAGGAACGGGAGGACGGCGTTGTAGGCGTCGGCGGGGAGCGGGTGCGGGGAGGCGGCGGAGGAGGCGAGGAAAAATGGGGCGGCAAGGGAGGGATTCCTAAGGGCGCGAAGGACGGGGATGACGGCATCGGCCGCGGAAGCGGGGGATGCCGAGAGGGAGGAGGAGACGGCGCCCGCGAGGTCGGGCGTCCAGGAGGGGGCGGCGGAGAGGAGGCGGAGGAGCTCGGCGGCGAGAGGGTTGGGGTGGTGCGGTGGAGGTGGTGGATCGATGGACGAGAAGTGGCGGCGGGTGCGGAGGAGGGTGGAAGCGGCGAGGAGCTGCCGGCGAACCGCCGGCGTCCGCAGCGCCGCCGCCGCCATGGGAAGGAGAATTGGTAAAACCCTAGCTGGGGTAGAACAGAACAAGGCGGGTTTGCCCGTTTGGGCCCTCGCGGAAACATGGAAATGGGCAATGCGAGGCCTGTTGTTCGGAAGGACTTGTTATTTTCTTTTACATTTTTCAAGATTACAACTTTGCTGGAAGAAGTACAGTACCAGCCTCCATTAGGAAAAAGGTAGTACAAAATACCAATTAAATTGATTTTTGAAGCTTACTGATAATTTTTCTCCTTATAGCATATCAATCATATGTATTGTCAAAATATATTCTTTGATGGATACAGGAAACAAATTTGATATTGTAGAAAACTTGGTCAAAATTGTATAAATTTTACTCAGAATAAAACTAATACGATAAAACACAGAGGGAGTATGTATTTACACATGTACATCATCTTAATTTTAGCACGACATCCTTTGGCTCCATCGTTGATGAGATTGTACTTCTGACACGGATTAGAGTTTAGGATTTGCAGCTCTAATGTTAAGAAACAAGTGTTTCAGGGAGTACACTGTTTTAGAGGGGAGGGAAGGTGGACAAAAGTCAACCTAGTAGTATGGCTAGTCGGTGAGAGCCAAGAATTGACTAGGGAAAAGTCAAAATAGAGACAATTTGTACTGACAAATCTATACAATAAGGATCCAAAACAATTGGTAACTTTTGACCCAACTTATAATACCCAGTACCTCTCACAGAGGGCCCACCGCGCAGCTTGGGATTTCAAAAACTTGATGCGTGTATAAAAAAAACACTGTTTCTAAAATAGCTTTTCACGTTTTGGTAAAACTTTTTTCACCTGGTGATTTTGGTGTACCCACTACCAACCCCGCCCACCAAAACCGCGCCATGCCCGCCAATCCAGCATGCCTTTCCTTTCCCCACCGCGGCATCCCGGACGTCCCTCCCCACGCCAAATCCTTCCGCCACCGTACCTTCCCCATCTAGATAGCGCCGCCCGCTCTTCCTCCCCATGGTCGCATCCTCTACCGCATCCTCCCCTGCCGAAGGGGAAAACGTGGACGACCCGAGTGTCTGGCGGATCAGAGTCCACCTCTGCGCCAATGGCGGTCTCCCGTCCCGTCCCCACGCGGTCCTCACCGGGCGGACGAGGTGGCCCCACATGGTCCTCACCGCCTGCTCCGGCCACTGGGCTCGAGCAGAACACCATCTTCTCCCGCACCAACTAGGCAGCCACATTATTCGGTGAGGACGACGACGGGGATATGGCAGCAAGTGCGACACATCGTCATTCCCCAGTGTCCGTTTATCCTCGTCCACAGGCTGCAGCCACCCACACGGGTCCAAGTGAAGGAGGATGGCCTCCTCGCCGCCAACCGTACCCTCGCGCGCCGTCGGCCTCAAATCAGCAGCGCATGACGTGAAGCAGGATGAGGTTATTCTCTCTCTTATCTTCTCTTCTTGAGATCCCTCCTCCCCTGCCTCGAATCCCGTTCGTGTGAGTTGAGGTTCGCTATCGGTGATAGGCGGACGGTGGGAGAAGGAGAAGTCGAGGGGCTGGGCTATGCTCTAAGGCGGCGGTGGCTGGTGCCAAGGAGCGTGGCAAGGCGCTTGCCTTCGCCCACCACCAAGCGATGCCGCTGCAGTGCATCATCATCGTCAGCGTCATTGACACCGTGCTGCAGCGGGCCGCTGAGCCTGACTAGCTCACCGAGGCCGCATCTGTCTCCTCACGCTAACATCATCATCGGCATGTGAGTGGCAGTCCACCGCCTCCATCTCCATGGTGAAAATGAAATCCAGCATTTTTTTTTGTTAGTGTTACGAGATTTCCGTGTTCACCGTTGTGGATTATAACGAGATTAGCATGGTTGGGCACATGAATGCAGCGTCGGAAGGAGCAGGAGGCCCTGCAGGGTAGCAGGCTCAGGGTCCCACTATGGTGACTGGTGAGTGGCTTTGATTGTTGAGGACATCGATGCTACATACATGAGGTTTCCAGAATTTATTGTCACGTGAATTCATGCTTTGACTTTATGTTGTATGAATCTTTAGCAAATCAAAATATCAGCACAAAAATCCCTTGGAGTATTATATCTTACTTGCTTCTGCAACACTGAAGTAATCATTATATTGTGGACTTCTTATTATTCAAAAAGGCAGTATTGGTTTTGAGTTTTTAGTTCTGTCAACATGTTGCCACTTATGAGACGCAAGGTTAGCAAACTTGGCCATAAATCTTAGGTGATCTATTTAATCATCGCATCAATGCACATCCTCAAATATAATGGTTGATTCATTTTTTTATTATGCAGATGTTTTATTAGGGGAAGGTTTATTTAAAAATTACTGAATCATGGATGGCTGTATTTTATGAGGAAGACAAAAAACATTGACTATAGATGGATGGATGTTTCAAGATTCCAGCTGTCTGATTTTGGTAGACATCAGCCAGCCTCTGTAGGTAAGAAGATCTCCATTTTTTGCCTGAAATATGTACAAATGTACTCATTGTAGCGAACTGCTTCCATTTTAGCATAATAATTGGTATTGAAGAAAAAACTCTCTATTGCTGGATTTACTCATTTGTTTGCTGCAGAGTTAACTTCATTTGTTGTTTATATCATGGGACAAAAAGAGCAAGGACATTGTATTAATAATTACTTCTAACATGCAAAGAATCATTGTGCTCATTACTTATGGTTTCTTGAATTCAGAATACTCTTGTTCTATAAAGATTTCATTTCTTTCCTATTAGTGGCCTCCTATTGTCTTTCCTATGTTGCTATGATGAATTTTTGTGGGAGAAACATTTTGTAATTGACTAATTGGGTTTTTTGGGAGAAACATTTGTGATTAAGAATTTTTTTTACTAAGTGTTGTTAATATAATAGTTTCCTTCATTTCTATAGGCCCATACTTTTGTGATTTAGAGGCTTGATTAGTAGCTTTACCTTTTGTTCTTTGATAATAATAATAATACAGTTCACTTTTTCCAATCTCAGTCAAATGCATCCTAACTGAAACTAAAATTAAACTATTGATTTAGCTCTATTGTAAATTTCTCATGTCATACTAAGTAAATATTGAGTTACTTGTAGGAGTTGTGGGTGACCATTGATGAGCCCTGGAATGAAGAGTTGTGGTCAGATTAGCATTGAGTGCAAACTTGGATTGATCTTGGCATAGTGCATTTTAGGGAACAGCATGATCAGTACAGACTCAATAGATGATGGGATGCAAGAATTCTGATGTTTATCATTTGGATGATCAGGCTGTTGTGGCAGGGAATGCAAGTTTAATCATCTTATTTGACTAAGATTACACAGGAAGCATAAAGGAGAAGTTTCCACCTACTCACCTAGATCCTCCCTTCATATTCCTTTGAGCTGTTTGTCTACTGAAGCGCCCCTGCCTAAGCAGAGACTAAATGTGATACAAATTATCAGTCCCAGGAGGTTGATACACATGTATTCAACAGATAGTTCAGAACCTTACAACCCTCGAGGGAGAGGGCACCTGATACAAACCAAGATAACTAGAAGATAAACTACGGCGATGAGCCAGATGATGAACCAGACCGGTTCAACAAAGGGATCAGAGCTACGCGACAGCGAAAACATCTTGGACGGGACCAAACTCCACAGGCAAGCTGGGTGCGGACACGACCACCTATTCGGCGTCTTCGGCGACAAAGTCCGGGTCTTCGTCTGAGGCAACAAAAGCAAGGATGAGTACAAAAGTACTCAGCAAGTCCAACCCCAACCACGGAAGGGTTTAACACAGGAATATGCACATGATAATTCAAGGATAAGGCTAAGGTTTATTTGCGATAAAGCTAGATTTTACACATGCAAGGGTTTAAATCCTAAAGGCGAAAACAAAGCAGTTTTAGTAACCGAGTCATTAAGTGGGGGTTGATCCACAAAGGATCCAAATTTTAATGCTACCGGATTTCCCATCCGCCGTAGCTGCCAGCACAAAGCCAGACACTTTCCAAAACCAACTCACACAACCCATCCCAAATCTTTGGTATTGTGACCAAGCCATAACTCGTCCTTAACCGTGGACACGGCTATTCGAATAGTTTATAAACTCTGCAGAGGTGTACACTTTCACCACAAGTAGGGTACCGCGACACGATCACCTTAGTGCCAGCGCGGATCCTATCGAAGCCATTACCCACCATAGCCAACTGCCTAGCTGTCCACGAGAAACAATCAAGGGGTTCATGACCATCCAATGAGGCCTGCAACCATGATACAAAGTCTACACTTGATTTCCCGTTGCACACCTGCCTCCAGACAACTAACAGCTAGCTAGTGGGATTTAGACTAAGCCCTTGCACTATACAAGAGTCGAGTGGTTGTACGAGATAAGTTGGGTTAGGCAAGATGACACATCACCTCGGTTTAAAACCGGACAAAATGGATATCTCCCCACTTGCTTAACCACAAAGGTATAAGCCTCCTAATGGTATTTCACACAGAAATACCCATCCATCTCATCCAACACTTTCTTTACTTTCAAAACCCGAAACCCAAACCCTTTACTCAACACACTCACACTTTTATTCTTTGATAAACCGAGTATAGTCATGATTGATTAAGGAGGTAACCAAGTCCTAAGCATTCTAGCAGTGCTTATCAACTAAACAGAGCATATCATATTTAGCGATAAACTAGGATGTCAAGGAATAATCTTATCAATCAAGGAATGGCTATCCAACCGGGTTTCAATAAAACAATGCAATTTTAGCTAACAGGCCAATAGGTTGTGTTTATAAAACTTGGGATAAATATGCATCAAAGATTGGAATTGGACTTGCCGTCTTCAAAGCCTTCCGGGAGCTCCTGCTCGCGGTACAAGTCTTCGGACTCGGGCTCGCGGTACTCTCCTGTGTACTCCGGCTCGCGGTACTGCTCCTCCTCGGTTACTCCGTCGTCTACGGCTCACACAACAAAACACATAACAAGAAAACAATCAAACCTTTACCGATGAGCTCAGAACAGGAAATGATTAAATAAAATAGAAAGGAGTGATATATTTGAGTGATTTGTGTATAGCTCGGCCGAAATAGATGAAAGAAAGGTATGTTCGAGTTTGGTGGAATTCCGGAGAAATTTGGCGCATAAAATGACGGGTTAAGGGAGGATTAGGGCTTAATTGGAGGGTTTAGGACCTCTTTATAATACTTATAAAGGGCCAGGGACCTTTCTATAATTATTTTGGTATAGTGGAAGGACATAAATGTAATATTGGAAAGTACTTGGGGGCAGTGGTAATGACCAGGGATATATTNGGCGCTGCGGTGCTGAGCGGGGAGGAGTGGCGCGGTGGCGTGGGTGGCGTGGCGGCGCGGTTGGCAGAGCAGAGGAGAAGGGAACGGGAGGAAGAAGGAGGAAGGGAGAAAAGGAAAGGAAGGAAAGGAAAAGAGAAAAAGAGAAAAGAAAGAAAGGAGAAAAAGGAAAAGAGAGGAAGGAAGAAGGGAGAGAGAGATCGGCCGGACTTCGCGGCGGCGACCGCGGGTTCGGTCGGGCGCGTCGGAACGCGACACGCGGAACGGAACAAAAGAGTAAGCGGCGGAAAGAACGGGAGGTTTGAATTCGAAAAAGGTCGGAAGGATTTTTCGGGAGATTGAGATTTGGAAATTAGAATTGACGGAAAGGATTTTAGATAGATGTCGGAAACTCATCGATAAAGATTTTTGAAAATTCGCTAAACTCGATTTAGGATTTTGAATTTTCGGGATGTTACACCTACTAATCTGTGTCTTGCATGAGGTAATGTAACACAAACAATTCTCAACAAAACAATGTGCTTAAGTTAATGCAAACTATTGTTTGGTTGATGCATCTCACTATCGACGACTATGCTCAATGATTTAGTAGTCACATCAGTGCTCATGAAAAAATGACTCTAAATAGGAAGTCATTGCTGGATGTAGCACGTGAGAACAATGCTCTGGGTTACTGCTTTACTATTCTTCTCTCTGATTGACGGTTTTTTTTTCCATGAGTATTCAGATGCACGAATGGCAGCAGGGAGCTTTTGTACCTATACGTACTGAGGTAGTGATGTATAGTGCTAATTTGTTATTGTAGTCTGTAGCGATTGTATATGTTCCTCAATCCTCATAGGGTATAGCTCACAAAATATTTCTGACTAATTAACTTCCTTTCCTGCAAAGGTTTGTGTTGAGTATATTCTTCTAGCTTTGGAAGTGCATTTTTGTTTGGATACACATTGAGTGGTGTGTGTGCAAGCTTTTGTTGATTAGAGTTTGCAATGGGTGGTCGTGCACAGAAGGTGAGCCTTCTTAAACAATATTTATTATATTTTGTTTGTGTTATTAGGATTACATAATTAATACTAGCAGCCAACACTTGAGCCAGCAATATTGGTTCTCTTTATCTTTTATTTTATTTGGATTTGTAGCTTTCAACACTACTAATTAGGATGGTAAATCTTGCAAACAAGAAAAATAACAAGACCATGGACAGGAATAGCATGCACTCTATATTTTCTTTGTGAGATTAGTTCAAACTTTGAACCGCATAAGTTTCTGTAGTGTGACTGTCAAAATTTCCTGTAGTAGTTGGTTTTATTCTAAAAAAGTATCCATGCTGTCAGATTCTGAAAAAAAATGAGGGGTTGTAATAGCTGATACTATCATTTCCTACCTCTATTGCATCTATGGTATTATTGGGGCTGCTTGGTTCTGGGCCACGGATCGCCACGCGCTTGTGTAGCGGCGCCACGGTTGGTGGCGGGGAAAATCGGCGCCACCAAGTTAGGCGAGTTTCCTTCTGTTTTTTGCCTGTGATCTGTTGTGGCCGCCGATAGTTAGGCTTCAACTAAACAGCTCCTTTTTTTCCATGGCGACAACTCCTTTTTTTTCCATGGCGACGCCTCACCTGTAGCGTGGCAGACTGTGGCCGTGAGCCAAACAGCCCCTATTTCCCCTCTGTTACTTCTTTTATCCTCACCTGGTGCTAATCAATTATTTTTATTTGCACCAGTTGGTTTTTTGGTCTTCCACCGATGGCTTCTCCCCTGAACATGTGCTGTGATGCCATCCCAAAAGAGATCTGAAGTTTGGGTGATTGACCTAATGCCTGAAGTCGTTGAAGAGGAGAGCTGTGTAGAAGGAATGTCTGAAAAAATCAGTTATGGCATTGGCCTTAAACATGACAGCTAATCCTATGATTAGGTATTTAGGTTCCTAAATATAGAAACAATTCAGCGGTTTGAGTGTCTTTTCTGGATTGCTTTGTAAATAAGATTGAAATTCAGATATCAGTTTGAGTGTCTTTCCTGGATTGCTTTGAAATAAGATTGAAATTTGAAAAAAGTTAACCAGGAATCGGGATCATATTTTATTTGTCTTTTTTTTTAAAAAAAAAACACGTGCGTGCCGCACGTGCACCTTACTAGCCAAACTTTTTTCAATTGTTTCATGCAGAGTCCAGGGTCAAGAGATTTTGGAGAGGTTCAGTTTTGAAATTTGTAAATAAGTCAATATTGCAATTCAAAAAAATCTAGGAATTGTAGAAGTGGCTCACCTATCAACTGGACCCGGTCATACATGAAGAGGAAGATAAAGCATCATCAATTAGCTCATGAATAGTGTCAGATGATGCTTCTCTTAGGGCATCAACAGTGTATCTTTACTGACCAGTAAGTTACTAACAAGATTTATTTCTATGCAGTGGATCGAATAGCTAGCTTAGTGGTGGCCATTGTTCTACTGCCTAAGCATGCCTCTCTTGGAGTGTTGTTGATTGCTAATCATAGCCCATGACCAGGGTCGCCAGTAACAAAGACACGCGAGTCTAGGCTAACCATATTCTTTACTACGAAGATCCTTCTCAAATGTTTGCCCCTAGGTTATCATAGGGATAGTTATCAGGTGGAACATGTATAATTTTTCATTCATTTCTTTTATGGTTTCATATTCATTCCTACGCAGATGGATTCTCTGTTAGCATTCATGCAGAAGGTCACTTTAATAGACTGCAACCATCCATCCATTTATAATATGATTAGCAAGACACCATATTAATATATAATTTGTAAGTTCCTTGTATTAGTTCTAGGGTGGATTTATAGAGTCATGGCGGCATTTTTATTCATAATATAATATACATATGATGATAATTATAATATAGTCCAATTTTCAAGAAATAATTTTAATGATTTTTTGATTTAACACGTGCATGCCGCATGTGAAACTTACTAGTTAACTGGATAATAACGTAAGGACAAAGGAACAAGATGGGATGACAATATGTAGCTTTGACTAAAACAAAGCTAATCAGGGAGGTGCACCGCTCCCACCACAGCTTATGTTGTCTTTGATGAAAACAATGGAAGACTTGATTCAAATTTTTATTTGATGTGTTTGGTAGAGCTCCATCCGATTTTGATTCTTCATGGTAACTTATTCTTGGCGAAAGTGATGGTGACTAAAAGCAATCCTCTTTTATTCTTTAGCCTAAACTCTAAAAATTGGGATAGAGATTCACTTCACATAATCAAGAGAAACTACTTTTGTCGGCTTTTAAAATCATTTCCAATTTTAAAAAAATCATTTCAAAGAATTAACAGTGAATCATTCTTCTCTGAAAAATTATTTACAGACCTTCTGTTGGATTCAACATAAAATAGCTTTAAACTTTTTGCACAGTATCCTTATCGATTCCTATAAAGGTTTTCAAATACTATATGTCAATGAACATTTATGCGGGACATATGGTAAGGCATAAATGCATTTTTTTCACCAAATTTACTTCTGTAATATTATATAAATCCTTAGATTTAGTAAAAACTTGTCATAATGCTAGTACACTTGCTATGAAAAATCGTTGTGTCGTGTCAAGCAAACTTGTCATAATGCTAGTACACTTGCTATGAAAAATCGTTGTGTCGTGTCAAGTAGCCACAAATCTTCACTGAAATGACTGTTCCTTTGTCCTAAAAGTGGCGCTCGAGTACAGAAGCCCCCAGAAGAGAAGTTTGGAGTAAAATCATGGCAAAAATGCAGCGGCGAAAGAGAAAGGAGCAAAAGCAATCAATGTCTGAAGGACAAAGGTCGCGAACAAAGGAAAAGGTCGTCCAGCACGAGAGGGCAAAAAAGCAACCGGAAAAGCCGGCCGGACACTGTGTGGCAGGCAGCAGCAGCCAGCAGCACGCATTCCTACTCCAGCACTGACTGACAGAGTGACGGCGTTCGCCCCTGCACACTCACGAGCTCGAGCTCGTGCTCGATACTCTCCCCCGGCACCAAGAAACCACGGGATCGCTCTTCGCTCCCCACCTCCTTTCCTCGATCCCTCCCTCCCGATCTTGCCAAGAACCCAAGATCCGACTGCGGCGGCGGAGCGGCCCTGTCCTGATCCGATGGGGTCGCCGGCGCCTGGAGGGAAGGAGGCGGGGGAGGGCGGCGGCGGCAAGGCGGAGTGGCTGATCTACGCCTTCGTGGCGCGGGGCACGGCTGTGCTGGCGGAGTACACCGAGTTCACCGGCAACTTCCCCGCCATCGCCGCGCAATGCCTGCAGCGGCTACCCGCCGGCTCCTCCTCCGCCAGCACCGGCCCCGGCGGCGCCCCGGCTCGGTTCAGCTACGCTTGCGACCGGCACACATTCAACTTCCTCCTCCACCGCGGCTACGGTGAGGCTCGATGCGGATGCCATCAATTGATGCCTTAGGCTTTTGGCTCGTTTTAATCAACCATGCTCGAGTTGTATAGTAGAAGTAGGAAATGCTGTTGCTATGTGAGGGTAAAGGATTCTACTTTCATTATCTAAAAAAAGGATTATACTTTTGTGTGGCTTCTTATAGTTGTGCTAAAAATAGTAGTGGCAAAAGTTCCAATCTTGATTGCTGCAGCATGTAAATCAGTATAGAGAGTTAACGATCTCAGGTTTTGTCGCAATTGGATAGCAAGCCCCAAAAGGCATTACTGATCCTTTATGGCAACAGACATTCCTCACTGGAAAAACAAATTGGAAGAGAAGAAAGGGAATCCATTTCAGGACCTCATGTTGAATGATGCCCTTCATTTGTCAACACCAGGATGCTCTGTCCCTGACAATTGCGGTCTCATATATAGGAGGACTCAGTTATGTTTGTAAATATGGAAGAAAACTCTATCTCCTGTAGTCCTGTAGCTATAAAAACTTTGCCTCGATTTTATGGACCTTGAAGATCTGGCTACAACATTTTAACTGCTATAGGTTGCATGATAATAATGATATGGAGATTGATGGTGACACCTTGCTCTTTCTGTAGCCTATTGTGTAGTTGCGAAGGAATCTGTTCCAAAGAATGTCTCGGTGGCCTTTCTTGAGAGGTTAAAAGATGACTTCATGAAGAGATACGGAGGTGGTAAAGCTGATACAGCTCTTGCAAAAAGTCTAAATAAAGAATATGGGTATGTCTTGTAATAAGTTGTGGTGAGAATTGCATAGAATGTTTTAGCGTTTTTTTTTCCTGAAAAATTGAGCTTTTTATTGATGCAGACCAATTATAAAACAGCACATTCAGTATGTTCTTGATCATTCGGAGGAACTAGACAAAACTCTGAAAGTGCAAGCCCAAGTTTCAGAAGTTAAAAATATCATGTTAGACAATATTGAAAAGGTATGCTGTCCCTCACTTTGTATAGAAGGGGCATATGCTGTTGTGTACTTGTGTTGTTGTTGTTAGGGATTTCATGGGCCATACGTGCCACCACCAAGTGATTGATTATAACTCATGGAAAGATATCATTTCCCATTACTGCTATTTTTTTTATTCAACCTTGGGATGTACATAGAATCATTGATACAGATAATTTCTTAAGCACATAGAGAACAATCAAAGTCATTTTTTCTCATACAAGGGAACGCTAGTAAAATTTATTTGCCTGTTTAGGTGTACAGTTTCATGTTGTTTTCTCAAAAAAAAAATTATTGTCCGCCCCTGTTATTAGATGTTAGTTGATTTGATCTTCAACAAAACGTAGTTGACATTTTTAGGTAAATGGATGGTATTTTTCATGTTGCCCATGAGTTGTTTCAGGTGTACATGATTTTCAATTGATAATGTAAAAGTTTAATGTTATAAGGATATTAAAATTGCACAACTGTATGATAGTTATCTTGTTTTCTTTAGTTATACGCTAGACATGGCATGCAGATACCAAGTTATCATTCATAGTTGCGATCATTATCCTTGAAAGAAATGATACAGCATCTGCACAAGTCAGAATGTGTTGCATGGACCTTGTAATGATCATGTCAACAAAAGCTAAAAAAAAAGTGAGAGATGTTACTATACTTCTACTTCCATGTTGAATTCCCGCAGCACTTCAGCATTCCTTTGACTGTTACTCTGTTAGCTTGAACTGGGCATCCCTATTATAGTTTCTTCATTTCTGCGTCTTGTGGTATTTTCAGACATTGGGTCGTGGAGAACAGTTGAGTGAACTCCAAGACAAAACTTCTGATCTACATAGTCAGGTACATGTCATCCCTATCAATATACCAGTCTTCTGCTGCTTTTCCTTCCTGGCGTGCATAATGAACCTGCATCACATGTATGTAATTCAGGCTCAGGAGTTCAAGAAACAAGGGGTGAAAATTCGAAGGAAAACATGGTTGCAGAACATGAAAATTAAGTTGGTGGTTCTTGGAATCCTTTTGCTTCTTGTACTTATTGTCTGGGTGTCCGTTTGCCAAGGCTTTGACTGCACGAAGCATGAAACATAAGAATGGTACATCACTACTATAGTGGTAGCTAGGAGTCTGAGATGAACGTGAATTTGTGCTGGTGGAATCAATTGTACCGACATATGCTTGTCTCACTAGTTCGATTCCACTGAATGTCTACTGCTATACAAATGTAAAGCTGAGTTGGTCTTCCTGCACTAATGAGGTGTATTCAGAATGTATGCCCAGCACGATATAAAGTAATAGTATGGTTTCTTGTGTATCTAGCTGAAAGTGTATTCCTTCTTTCCTGTCTGCTGAGTATAACAAAGGAGTTGCATTCCAGTTCTATTGTGGGCTTGTGGCACTGCAGGCAATTATGGCAATCTCGCTCAGTAACAATCAGTACTTCTCTCAGTAATAGTATGGTTTCTTGTGTATCTAGCTGAAAGTGTATTCCTTCTTTCCTGTCTGCTGAGTATAACAAAGGAGTTGCATTCCAGTTCTATTGTGGGCTTGTGGCACTGCAGGCAATCATGGCACTGCAGGCAATTTTGGTGTTAGACTAGCTATTTCAGATAACAGTACATCAGGAGTGAAGATTTGTATTTAAGAAAAGCATAGAACTTGATTTGGTTTGCCACCAGATTGAGCATTGCTTTGCTACCAACTGCAGCTCCCTTGTTAACACGTTTTTTTTTTCTGGCATCGTTGGTTAAGCCCACTTCTACTTGGGTTGGTGTTCCTCTTCACAGTTTCCATTTTGTTTGCTTCAGCCTTCAGCAGAGTTGCTACATCAGTACAGAATGAGCGATCATGAGTTCTGTGAGCCTGCAACTCCAACCCACTTGTTTCTCAACTATTTCAGTCAAATGCATGTTTAGTTGTTTACTGCCCCATTGAACATCGCACATGTGACATCTATTCTCTTTTCCTGATGACACCAACAACAGTTCACACAACCCATCAGAGAAAAAAAAAATTGTCTGAAACCATTGGAGTCAGAAATTGTACCTGCACCTCTCCTGTATCTACTGGAAAGCAATATACAAATGGTAATAAAACGTCCGAAACTAGGCACCTCTGCAAAACCATACCATTGTTTTGTGTTAAAACGTCCGAAACTAGGCACCTCTGCAAAACCATACCATTGTTTTGTGTATTAACAAATTAACTCTGCCATATTCAGAACAAATGGACGGCATCATCATCCACAGACCACAAGTCAGGCTCACTAAATTGTCCAGCCATTCAAGTGAAATGCCAACAGGAATTGATTCAGTTGCACAGAGAATACATAGCAAGTATAGAGTACATAACCAAAATTACATGCACAACTCTCGTTCGGTCGTTCCTCACCGCCAGTCACCATTTACCAACCTTGCCCATTGGTGTAAACGAACTTAATAACATGAAGGTTTGAAACCATTGGAACAAGAAGCTATAAACCATTACTTTGGACTCATCACTGAAGCAAGCTGCGAGCTGCATCTTCAATAACTTATTTGTAAAAATGGTTGGACCATAGTGTATAAACGAACAATTCCACATCTTGATTGGATTGCATTGTTCATAGCTTGCATGGTAAATCTGATAAAAGAACATCACCACGCACCCTCTTGACATACAGGTATAACTAACCAGGGAGCAGAGTTCAGTGGAACAGAAATCCCCGAGGTGATGCCTAATCTGCTCTATAATCTCAAGGTACACACCTAGAACTACGAACATGTTGTAAACAGAACAAAACTCAACCCAGTACACTCCCCCTCAGCTCCCATAATTTCACTGTGCCATCATCGCTCGCAGATGCCAATAACCTCGGGTCCTAGAAATTTGTTAGAGAAGATAAGTATCTCTACCCAAAATTAAGGGACATTATTGGCAGAAGTAAATGCACCAAGTAGATGTAGATTAAATTCATTGCACCAGCACAATAAATCAAGACTATTTTGCTGCTAATTCTCAGACATTACCTGACAACGAAATAAATTGAAACAATTTGTTAATAATTCTCAGAAATTACCTGAGGACACCATCGCACACAGTTTATGTCCATGCCATGTGCCTTCTCTTTCTTCAATATTAGTTTGTACGAAGGCCCCTCAACCTGCACCATCAAGGTTACTTCAACCCTCTTTACAAAACACCATATATCCTCCACACACCCCTTCTTCTATACTAATTTCACTGCCAAAAAATGTGTGAAAGCTTATGCGCTTTGCAAAAGAAAAATGCTACTATGGTACTGCAAAATAATGGCATACATTTTTGGGGGAAATAAGAGCCATAGATCATTCACAGTTGAAATAAACCTTTCCAAATGAGAATAAGAAAGTTATTCTCATTTACACTAGGAAAATGAGAATAAGAAAGTTATTCATCCAAAGGTCATGTACACTTTCCAAATTTATTAACAGCCCTTGAACCGTTCATTACATGAAAGCTTGAATACTAGATAATGATTAGAACATTGACTTCAAAATTTATCGCAAACATAAATTGAATATCCAGCTAAACACAACACACAAGGATTGAAATCATAAAAAAAATAAATGTGGAATGGAAGGATAACGTACCATACTACTCTTCTCCTCAGCAAATAAGCAGATTGCATCATCGCCAGCACCACTAGCTATAATATCCTCACTGCCATGTAGAAGAAACAGGGAACACAGAATAGTATAAGAGATCATTCCACCAAAATTAGCATGAAATACCTAGATGCAACGGTCACAGAATGAGTAAATAATATGTTCAATGACTCAAACACCAATTAAAGGTGCCCATATAATCTGGGGACTTAAAATTTAACCACAAAAGAATGCTCAACTTACATTAGGAAAGCAATGAAACTTTGAAGCTATAAAAATCAATGGTCTGATTCAGGCAGAAATCTGATACTTCACCAGCATAGTCTGGTTCAGGCAACAGTGCTTTAAGCAGCTTCCATTTGTTTTTGGCCATTGGTTAATAAAATTTTGATGTGTGTCATAATCAAGTTTATCAACAAAAAATACAATGGGCCACTATTTATAGAGCAGTGGACTGCACAATGCTCCCAACTAGAAATCAGACTGATATGAGACACTTTATATAGATGGACTCAATTTAGAAACTGTTCTTATATTTTAGCTGACAAACTTGACAAAGAATTTGATTCTGATCATCTGATGTATCAAGGATATCTTAGGGGTGATAATCCAACTCACCTTGACCAATGGGCAGAAAAAATGGTTCGGTCATGATATCCTGTCAGGGTAGAAAGGTGTCGCCTGAAATCAATAGTCAACATTCTGTTTAGAAGGTATAGTGAAGAAAGACAACAGAGTTTCCACATCTAGCTTTACAGGGTGATGTAACAGTACTTTCAATTGTCAGGATTATCTAAAACACATTATCAACTATGGAGAGAACTAAAACAATTATAGTTAAGTCAACTCATATTCATTAAGTGAAGCATAGTAGGAAGTATGTCTTAGCTAGTCAACTTTAACCAAACTGAAAGGGATGCTAGGAGACAAACACTTCCATGTAAAGAGAGGTACATCCTAGTTAGTTGTTCTACATTCGACATAGTTTTGATACACCGTTTTGTAATTTTAAATGGCATAAAGGCATTAATATGTTCAATACATAGTCCAACTGGTGATGATATTATTACTATGTCAGGTTCTTCTGCAGCCTAATCTTTTAGGCACAGCTTTGCTGTTCGTGGGTTAAAAGATACATACAAATCTTGAATCTTGATGGATGTCACCATGCAGAGAACGTATATATTCATAATGGAAGAAAACTAACATCTTACCAAGATTCTTGACCTTCGCCAGTTTTTGGTTGAGACAAATCAGCACTTGTGTCCCATATTTTTAAAGTGTGGTCATCACTGAATAACAGTTATAGGACATTAGTACCTGCTCTAGGGTAAACCCAAGCAAAAGAGCAATACTAATCAAGCGCTGTAGCCCATCGACCTCCCCTTCCAATCCTGGCCGACCAGTACGTCTTCCTCCCCTACAAATGCAGCGGCCGAGCCCCCTTCCTTCCCTTTGTTGCTGTGCATCAAACCCACTGACCCTTCTGCGTTCGTGAAAACGACGGGGAGATCACCCCGGCCGGCGTCGCCCCCTCCCTTGGACCGAACAGAACCAAGCAGATCCACCATCCTCCGTCCGTCTCTCATCCTACGACCCACAATAGAACCCCACATACCCCTTCGGCGTTTATCCTAAAGAGTCCTCGAGGAAAACACAGAACAACCCCCCATCCCTGCCTTTGTTTTGTTTTTCTTCCTTGCTACCCCCTGAAAACTAGGGTTAATCTCGTTCAGGTCATCGGTTTATCGCAGCATAGACCTTCGCCTTGTTTGTAGCGTAGTTTAATCCCAGTAGATCCGATTAGAGTGATTCTCGCGTTCATGTGATCGTAGAAATGCGTAGATTAGTTTTCTACCTTTTTGCTTTTGTTTTCATTGTATGGTGTACTGTTCTAATAGAGATATTTTTGTATGCATGTATTGGCTTGTGATGGATGTATGTGTGGTGATGGAATGCGTGTATAGATTGCGAGCAGTACGAGGCCGGATTTGATCAAGAATTTGAAGACCAAGATCAGCAGCAATACTTTGAGGAAGGCAAGTGTAACATGATTCATCCTTGATACCTATTCACCTATTAATCATGTTATTCATTCATGCATGTGTCTAAATTTGAGAAACCATAGGGATGACTAGTATCTTTTACCTTATACCTTGACTACCTTGGGTTTATGCATGTGGGTAGACAGGTTAGCTTTGCTTAGTTGCTCAAACTCTAATAATCGATGTTAATGGTTAATCTTGATTAATGGTTATATGGAATTGATATAAAATGTGCTTTTTAGCAACATGGTTTAGGGAACTAGAGCATGTGTTGGATTGCTCTAGTGTCTCTCCTTAAGGTCCGGTTCTTAAAGCGGCCATCCAGAAAAACCGTACAACCACAAGGATCACATGGCTCTGGTCTTGGCTAAGTACACTGTACGGCTCTAGCTTGTTTAGTGGTTACCGAAAGGCGCAAGTGGGGCTGCCAGGTTTAAGTGTGGACCTCGGTCAGTTCTCGTTGGGGTTTGTGTGTGATGGATTTGTGTGA
This sequence comes from Alloteropsis semialata, assembly GCA_004135705.1. Taxonomy (NCBI): domain Eukaryota; kingdom Viridiplantae; phylum Streptophyta; class Magnoliopsida; order Poales; family Poaceae; genus Alloteropsis; species Alloteropsis semialata. Next base: position 66,537,215 of record CM014271.1, on the reverse strand, counting down.
TGTTTAGGCTGGAGCCTGGAGGGGTCCATGCGCCTGTCAGGAAACCATAGCGGCCACTAACTTGTTAGGGTGTCTGTTGAAAGGCCTCGTAGCGTCCCTATGCAGTCACACCAAAGGTAGTGTGATGAATGTGCCTGATCAGCACTGCATGGTTGGGTTTAAAGTTCTTCTGAACTTTTACGCGACTTGTGGTGAAAGTGTACAACCTCTGCAGAGTGTAAAACTGTTATAACAGCCGTGCTCACGGTCAAGAGCGGGCTGGATCCTTTTGAGCGGTTCCTTATTTTTTCCAGTTAAATGGTTTAATATGATGTTGTTCATTCATAATATTTCACATGTTTTCATAATGTGGGTTACAACCGGGGCTGTCATATAATTCTAGTAATTCAGGTTAATTCTAAAATCAACCAACTAAAAATGCTAACCGCAGTTTAAACCTTGTCTAGCCTTTTGAGCCTCATTTAATCATGTTATGCTTGCTAAGTAAGATGGATTACTTACACTTGCTTCATATCAACAAAATCCCGGATGGGTACTCAGATGAGCCACTAGTTGATGCATTCCCCAAGGAGTATCTGGATTTCTAGGCTGTGTTCTTCCCCAGTCAGAGTCCCTGTGGAGGCATTTTGGATTTAGATGCTCTACTCTTCCGCTACTTTGATGAATTAAATAGTATTTGTAATCCCCTATGATGTAAGACTTGTTATGATTTATGTTATCGAGCACTGTTTTCCTTTCTTTGATATTCATTTCTGAGCTATATGTGTGTAAAGACTTCCTGGGTACGCATATAGTAGCATTCGGATTTCTTTCGTAAATCCGGGTGTGACAGAGTGGTATCAAAGCAGTGCTGACTGTAGGAAGCGCAGCCTAGAGTAGAATGGTCGTTTAGTGTTTAAGATCCTTGCTTCATTTCATTTTGATTTAACCTTGCTTATTTTATTCATCGATTATACAGACCTCATTTTATTTATTTAATCTATCCTTGTTTTGCCTTGTCATTAATTTATTAAAAATCTCTGCTTATACTTCTATCCTTATCTATTGCAAAATTTGGCTCTCTCCTGTGTTTCCTTTTATGAGATAGGCCGTGCCACCAAAGGTAAGGATCTTTAGATTTTCCTCATGAGCTGTAATAAACGACTTAGATGCGTTCTAAGTTTGTAATAGGTTTGTCATGTTTGAACAAGTGCTCTTGGATGTTTGAATAAATTGTCATTATGATTAATGCATGAGTTGGCTTTTTGTAATGATTGTGATGATTGTGGGTTCTATACTCACAAACATCTAGATATAGGTTTAAGTTAAGTGTGTAAATAGTTGGGTGGGTTTTTGTTCTGCACATCTACCATTCCTGGAAATTCACTACCATCCAGAAAGACAAATTTGGTGGCAGGTGATCTAAGCAGAAGAAGTCATGCAAATAGAATTACAAGAAGTGGCAGAAAGAGTCACAAGGAGTAAGGTAATACGGATATAAGGTGCAGTAGATCCGACACTCAGTGGATGAGGCAACTTGGGAAAGAGAAGAAGATTTAAAGTCAGAATATCCGCAGCTGTTTGAAGGCACAACCGAATCTCGAGGACGAGATTCATTTTAAGGGGGGTAGGTTTGTAACACCCTAAAAATTCCCTTTTCAATATAGTAATTAATTTGCTAGGTTTTGTGTGAGCATTCACAAAACTTAGGAAAATAAAAACCTTTTCAGAAATTAAAATCAACAAGGGTTAGAAACATGTTTTGTTCATATCATGCTGGAGCATTGTTTTCTTGTATGTGTGCATTTTTGTGCTAAACCAAAACCTAGCCCAAAAACCCGGTGAGCCTTACCCTACCCGAAAACCCAGAGCCCATAAACCCTAACCCGACCGGCCCTATCCTTCTCCCCCTTTCTCCTTTCTTCCTCGTGGCCCAATCGCAGTTGGCCCAAAAGCCGTCGGCCCATCTCTCTCTCTCCCTCCTTTTCTCTCTTGGGCCCAACCCATCCTCTCTTTCTCTTCCCTTGGGCCAAACAGATCCAGCCCAGGCCCAAAACAGATCCATTCTCTCCCCCCACCTTTTCACGAAGAAACCACGCCCCCCTCATCGTGCCCCCTTCCCTTTCCTCCTCACGCACCACGCAGGAACCGTCGCCCCTGTCCCTTCCCCTCTCCTCACGTCTTCTCTCTTTCCATGCAGAAACAAAAACGCCGGACCTCCTCCCCTCCCACTCGCGAAGACCAGGAGGCAGCGGCCCCTCCCTCTACCCTTTTCAACCCGAGCACTGCTGCCCCTTCCCTTCTTCTCCCACTGGAAACCGAAATCCCCTTCAATTCTTCTCAGTGGCATTCAATCCATGGCAGCAGAAGCTTGCCCATCGACCTCACCTTCCAATCCTGGCCGACCAGTACCTCTCCCTTCCCTACAAATGCAGCGGCCGAGCCCCCTTCCTTCCCTTTGTTGCTGTGCATAAAACCCACTGACCATCCGTGCCAGTTGCCCTTGGAATTTCGTCGTCGGTGCTCGCTGCAGTAAGGGTCGCTTCCACCATGGTTCTGCTCCTTCCCGAGCCGCCCTCACCCTCCCTCTGTTCTCCCTGGTTATGCAGGTACACCACGAGCGCAACCCCGATGCCCTGCAGTCCGAACCGAGGCCGCAGTCCCTCTCCTTCGCGTGGCCTTTGGACCAGTCTGCCCCTTCCAAGGTCTACCTCCTTTGCTGCCTTTCCACCCAAAATTGATCCCCAAAATGAGTTCGCGTCGCAGCACCGATTCCGTTTTGCCGTTCATCGTAGAAATCCGTGCACCGTAGCCTTGGTCCCCTGTCCCTGGCAAGCTTCTGTCCGCAGCAATGGCCGCCGCCCTTCTGCGTTCGTGAAAACGACGGGGAGATCGCCCCGGCCGGCGTCGCCCCCTCCCTTGGACCCAACAGAACCAAGCAGATCCACCATCCTCCGTCCGTCTCTCATCCTACGACCCACAATAGAACCCCACATACCCCTTCGGCGTTTATCCTAAAGAGTCCTCGAGGAAAACACAGAACAACCCCCCATCCCTGCCTTTGTTCTGTTTTTCTTCCTTGCTACCCCCTGAAAACTAGGGTTAATCTCGTTCAGGTCATCGGTTTATCGCAGCATAGACCTTAGCCTTGTTTGTCGCGTAGTTTAATCCCAGTAGATCCGATTAGAGTGATTCTCGCGTTCATGTGATCGTAGAAATGCGTAGATTAGTTTTCTACCTTTTTGCTTTTGTTTTCATTGTATGGTGTACTGTTCTAATAGAGATATTTTTGTATGCATGTATTGGCTTGTGATGGATGTATGTGTGGTGATGGAATGCGTGTATAGATTGCGAGCAGTACGAGGCCGGATTTGATCAAGAATTTGAAGACCAAGATCAGCAGCAATACTTTGAGGAAGGCAAGTGTAACATGATTCATCCTTGATACCTATTCACCTATTAATCATGATATTCATTCATGCATGTGTCTAAATTTGAGAAACCATAGGGATGACTAGTATCTTTTACCTTATACCTTGACTACCTTGGGTTTATGCATGTGGGTAGACAGGTTAGCTTTGCTTAGTTGCTCAAACTCTAATGATCGATGTTAATGGTTAATCTTGATTAATGGTTATATGGAATTGATATAAAATGTGCTTTTTAGCAACATGGTTTAGGGAACTAGAGCATGTGTTGGATTGCTCTAGTGTCTCTCCTTAAGGTCCGGTTCTTAAAGCGGCCACTTAGAAAAACCGTACAACCACAAGGATCACATGGCTCTGGTCTTGGCTAAGTACGCTGTACGGCTCTAGCTTGTTTAGTGGTTGCCGAAAGGCGCAAGTGGGGCTGCCAGGTTTAAGTGTGGACCTCGGTCAGTTCTCGTTGGGGTTTGTGTGTGATGGATTGTGTGATGTTTAGGCTGGAGCCTGGAGGGGTCCATGCGCCTGTCAGGAAACCATAGCGGCCACTAACTTGTTAGGGTGTCTGTTGAAAGGCCTCGTAGCGTCCCTATGCAGTCACACCAAAGGTAGTGTGATGAATGTGCCTGATCAGCACTGCATGGTTGGGTTTAAAGTTCTTCTGAACTTTTACGCGACTTGTGGTGAAAGTGTACAACCTCTGCAGAGTGTAAAACTGTTATAACAGCCATGCTCACGGTCAAGAGCGGCCTGGATCCTTTTGAGGGGTTCCTTATTTTTTCCGGTTAAATGGTTTAATATGATGTTGTTCATTCATAATATTTCACATGTTTTCATAATGTGGGTTACAACCGGGGCTGTCATATAATTCTAGTAATTCAGGTTAATTCTAAAATCAACCAACTAAAAATGCTAACCGCAGTTTAAACCTTGTCTAGCCTTTTTAGCCTCATTTAATCATGTTATGCTTGCTAAGTAAGATGGATTACTTACACTTGCTTCATATCAACAAAATCCCGGATGGGTACTCAGATGAGCCACCAGTTGATGCATTCCCTGAGGAGTATCTGGATTTCTAGGCTGTGTTCTTCCCCAGTCAGAGTCCCTGTGGAGGCGTTTTGGATTTAGATGCTCTACTCTTCCGCTACTTTGATGAATTAAATAGTATTTGTAATCCCCTATGATGTAAGACTTGTTATGATTTATGTTATCGAGCATTGTTTTCCTTTCTTTGATATTCATTTCTGAGCTATATGTGTGTAAAGACTTCCTGGGTACACATATAGTAGCATTCGGATTTCTTTCGTAAATCCGGGTGTGACACTGAGAAGGAATGTCGGGCGTCAAATGGAGGAGGACCGCCACTTGAGCTGGACGACTGATGATAGTGCGGGTCTTGGGGATTCCATTGGGCTTGCGGGGCTTCTTGCCATCCCGAACCTCCCGCCATATAGGGTGGGGGTGGCTGTGGCTGCTCCCAGTTCGATCCTTCTGGTACGTATGGCGGAGTTGGAGGTTCCCATGCTCCTTGGGATTGCGGTACTGCGGATTCTCCTCGTTGGGACATGCTTCTTGTCACCCTTCCTGTCACGCTTTGCCTGCCTTCCTGTTGCAACTCCAACAAAAGTGTTTTCCATCTGTGCAACCAGTATTCCGGTGCTGGCAACGGAATTCTGGTTGTGCTATTATGATAAACCATAACAAGCTTTTGGTCTACAGCATGAGTAACAAGGTTACTCTGAATGAAATGAGATTCATCCAGAGTTGGGTGAGGCTGCGGAAGGAACTCGACTCGGTAATTATCTAGAAGGCCCATTGACTCAAAAATGCGAGTAACCAAAGAAGTACACTCAATGGGACCTTGCCTCTTAAAAACACCCATCCATTGATCAATCATAGAGACAACCGGTGAGATTTTTATCTTCTTACCCATCGCATACAATAATTTTAATTCATCAATGCGAACGGTACAAAGATCATTTCGGGTGAAAAGAGTCATGACAATCCAGCGGTGCATAAAACGAAGAGTGGGGTTATGAATGTGGCTTGTTCTAGGAGGAGTGCCATCTGTGATACCCGAGATGTCCCGCCAGAAAGACTCTCTAACAAAAAGCCTCAAAACTTTATCAACCTCCAAGCTGCAGCGCTTGCTAAAACCCAAATAGGTACTAAGCTGTCTCCAAGAAATGAAATACTCTTCCCTTAAAAAGCGAAAAGTAATCCCCTCCTCACATTTTCTCAAAGTAGCAAGAAATTGGATTGTTAACAAATGACACCCATCCTCATGAATACGTGCAAAATCTGACCAACCTACTGCACTCCAAACATTTTCAAAGTCAGTGGCCATACCTGATTTCTCCATGAGTTCGCTCATGAACACACGTGTGTGATCAAAAGCGCGACCCAGGAGAATTTGATACGCTTCTGTTTCGTAGCCTTCGTCGATGTCGAGTTGGTCGTCGGAGATGAACGCTGGGCGAGGGTCGTCTTAATTGTGGTTGCTGCTGGAGCTATCCTCGTTACCATCTCCATTGCTGCCGCCACCTCCGCCTCCTGCAGATGTAGCACCAGCGCCGGTGTAGTAGTACTGGTCTTCGGAGATCTCCACGGAGTGTTGGCTGCCCATCCTCTCTTCAGAGCCACCGGCTGAGTCCATGATCTCCGTGCTGGAGGAGATCATCTCAGTGCTCCCGGAGTGTCGGCTCCTCCTTGAACTTGACCCTTTCATTTTCTTTGCTTGCTTCATGAATCCGCGAACGAGGTTCATGATGCCTGCACAAAGAGCAACAAGAACGACACTTGGAAGACAAAAGGATTAGCGTTAGTGGGTTAGTCGTCCAAGAGTTAGTCATTCTTGTGGGGCGTAGTTGCCTCCACAAAAATCGTTCTTGTGGGTTACACACCACAAACAAGCATTCTTGCGGGGCTGAGGAACCTCCACAACGCGTTCAAGATCTTAAGCATAAGAAGAACAGCACTGTTATGCAGAAATGAAATCCATTTTTACTCTTTTTTTATTGAATCCAAACTATGGAGCTAAATACTTGAGAATTTATCAGAGGGAGAAGAGAAACTCCGAGGGCGAAACGCAGCTCGGGTTGGGGCGAAGAGAGCAAGCACCTGGCCAAGACTTTTTATAGCCGGAGCTCACCCTTGGTCGGCCGACCCCCCTTGGATTCAAATCGGCCAAGCTTTCATCACGAGCACATTGGATACCCTGGCTCTCGTAAATTGGTTGAAAACTTTACAAAAGAGGGAGCCACGAGTCGGGCGACATGAGCTGGTCGGCCGAGCAATGATGGACACCATTGAATTCCCCCTTTGAAAGATGTGATCTATGCCTATGGTAGGGAATGATGATGTTTGAATGCTCTGCAAAGGCCAAACTTTGGAGTCGGCCGACGTGCCACGGTCGGCCGACCGAGCCATAACTAGGTTCGGGCTATACTTTTGTAGGGTGGCACATGGTTCAAAGATGAGATGAATGCTGGTTGTAATGAGTAAGGGTGGCCAGGTATCCAAGAAAAAATCATATAGATGGCTCCAAAGTTTACAGATTTAAATGCAATGACTTGCGAAATTTCAAACATGCTTGAACAAATAAATATGCATTGTGAAATAAATATGGGATACATACCGATTTACCTGTCGGTGAGGACTCATTATTTTTCGTCCGTCGAGTGCGGACGTCTCCGGGATATGATTTAGCTTGATGAGCTTTCTTCCGCATCTAGAGATGATGCGGAAGCTTTGCGACGCCAGTCCTGTTCGGTTTTCTTGACGCAAGGTGTTGTTGGTGTTGTCGCGTTTAGAGCCTTGACACCTTGTACAAACTCTTTGGGCAGGGGCAGGAGTGGCTCACTGTTAGTGACGGGTGGTCCTTGCGGCTTCCATCCATAAATGACCTTGATTTCGGGTCCGTCATGATTTTGGTTTGATTCTTTCTTGTTTCCTGCATCATTAGCCAAAATCTCCCGACTGGTTTCTTGTACCACAGCAGCTAGATGAGCTGACTGGGCCTCGAGAATTTTGCTTAAGCGCAGCTGGTTTTTCACAGTGACTGACAGGGCATGGAATCTAGCACTTAGATCATTTACCTTTCTCTTGGCAGGTATTGTATATGAACTTACTCCTTGCTGGGATGGGTTCCAGTCATGTGCTAGGAATAGTTCTCTGCACTTCTGCCAGGAATCCATCTTTGCCTGATGATTGTAGTACCATTGCAATGCCCTACCTGCTAATGAGAACGGGAATAACCATTGCATTGCCTTCT
>CM014271.1:66510804-66529023 GCA_004135705.1 Alloteropsis semialata | reverse complement strand
ACAAGACTATAAGTCAAGTAACATAAGCAGGATTGCATTTCCAATTAAAGCTCTAAGTCTTACAAATAAGCAAAGGATAAAAGATAACTGAGCTCTAGGCTTACCAAGACTCCTTCGAAAACCCGTAGAAGCTCAACTCCTAGAACTACTTCACTACTAACTAAGACTATAACTTGTAGCTAATGGAGCTCTTCCTTCTAGTGTGTATTGTACAGGAGGCGATGGCCATCTATTTATAGCACTAGGAGGCGGTTCAGGGCCGGTACAAGGCGGTTGAGGACGAGTGGACCCACCCCCGAGTCGGCCGACTCCTTGACGTCGCCCGACCCTCAGATGCACCGACTGAAGATGTGCACGGTGTGGATGATCTCCTGGAGGCGGTGTTGACGCGTGATAGAAGGCGGGGGCTCAACGGCCTTGAGACTGGGTCGGTCGACCCAGCCCGGTCGGCCGACCTGGTCCAGGAACTTCTCGTCTAGTTCTTCTTCTGAGTGTCTACAATATGGGCCCTGGTACACTTGGAAGCTGGGTATATACTCTCGGAGTAAATCTTGATTCTCATGTGGGTCCATCAATCCATATGCTTCTCCTTATCTCCTTGTCATCCCTTGGATGTAACCGTCATTGATTCAACGCTTTGGATGACATGTGCTTGTGCTTCATTTGCATGGCCTAAGTTGGGCTCAATTTGACACCAGGCCAGGTCGGCCGACCAGGGAAGGTCGGGCGACCTGGGCTTTGTCCTGTTTTGCTTCATCTTTTGGCCCATATCTCCTGCAACCAAATAATCTCCATGTACAAGTGGAACTATGTTATTTGAAACCAAATCCTACTGATCTATGCTTGTTTATTTTATTTTATCATGTTGGCATTACAAGATATTCATGACTTAACAAGTGCCAACAAACTCCCCCAAACTAAGACCTTTGCTCGTCCCTGAGCAACGCTTTGGAGAGTTAGAACTATTGGATCAGAGTTTGCTTGCTTCGCAGAACATATAATGCCAATAAGGACGCATTTCATAGCTTGAATAAGCTGGCAAAGATCAAATCATGCCTTTTCACCTTGCTACTTATGAGGCTTCTTAGCTTTTCTTCATCATGAGCAGTTGAAAGCCAGAACAACTTAGCTAGAATGCTCCCCACACCTTCATTCCACCTTTTTACCAGAGGTTTTTCTAGAAACTTTTGCAAAAGAAAACAAGGCTCCTCAAGTGACTCTCTCAAGTCTCTCATAGGTGTATGAATCCTCCCCGTCACTCCTCTCACATTTCCCTCAATAGCATAACAAGTGGGGTTCATAAACAGGAATCTTTTGTTTCACACATGCATTGCTTCTTTTGTTGAGTCATATCCAGGATCAAAGAAGACTTAAATCATACACTCAAATCGAAGTGTGCAAGTGTGGATATGTGGTAGTGGAAAATAAACTCCTTTAGGAAATTTCTCTCCTTTAGGAAATTTGTTATAAAGCTTGGATCCCCTTTTTTTTCATGGACTACACACGTGTCCATTTTTTTTTAACATAAGCAGGCATAGGGAGCCCAAGCCTTACACCAAGAAATATTTTTGGAGAGAAGTCCCTTTTCTTTGGAGCATTTTATTCTGGTAGGCAAATGATAGGCATGTTGCGCTTTACTTCCAGAATAGAAGTTTAGCATATATGTGGTGTGTACGTGACTCCGATTTTAAGAGCATGAAGTAAATCTTACAAAGATCACAATGAACTTGACAAAACTCAAAACAACTGCACATGCTTTTTGTAAGTGGCTGGAATGAGAGGCTGTGGTAGGATTTTCACTCTTCACTCGAGGAGCTTAGAATTTTATTCTTTTTAAAATAAAGACTCCGGGATCAAGTTCAACTTGGGTAGATAAAGCAATTCTAGCTTATTATATCATAGCCCCCAACAACCTAGAATCAGATTTAGCATTTGCTACCCACAAGTTTTAAGTTTCCAAGGAAGTCATTAATTTAAGCCAATAAATTCAAGACACAAATGACTACCTTATTGAGACTTGCATAACAGGGGAAGGTCATAGCAAAAATTCATCATTTCCATACAAGGACAAGTTTTTTTTACTACCCTATATGAAAATCAAAAGAAAAACAATAAAAGACATGGTCGGATGAACTTACCTGTGCGGGGATCCTCCCCCAAGCTGGACTTCTTACTGCTGGCGATAGCGAGGGTCATTCGGGTCGAACCCTTGGGACCGAAGGTATGCGTTTAAATTCTGGTTGCCCACCTGGATGCTGTTTTGCAGGGTGTTGTAGTGTTGTACTGACTGATCCCACCACGCCTGCGACCGCTGCACGTGATGGGTTAATGTATCATCAATGCATGAGTGGTTACCTCTAGGGTTCCCATGCGGTTGGATAACCCGTCCACGCTGCTGCGCCAGTCCCTTGCTGAGAAGGAACATCGGGCGTCGAACGGAGGAGGACCGCCACTTGAGCTGGACGACTGATGATAGTGCGGGTCCTGGGGATTCCATTGGGCTTGTGGGGCTTCCTGCCATCCCGAACCTCCCGCCATATATGGTGGGGGCGGCTGTGGCTGCTCCTAGTTCGATCCTTCTGGTACGTATGGCGGAGTTGGAGGTTCCCATGCTCCTTGGGATTGCGGTACTGCGGCTTCTCCCCGTCGGGACATGCTTCTTGTTACCCTTCCTGTCACGCTTTGCCTGCCTCCATGTTGCAACTCCAACAAAAGCGTTTTGCATCTGTACAACCAGTATTCCGGTGCTGGCAATGGAATTCTGGTTGTGCTATTATGATAAACCATAACAAGCTTTTGGTCTACAGCATGAGTAACAAGGTGACTCTGAACGAAATGAGATTCATCCAGAGTTGGGCGAGGCTGCGGAAGGAACTCGACTCGGTAATTATCTAAGGCCCATTGACTCAAAAATGTGAGTAACCAAAGAAGTACACTCAATGGGACCTTGCCTCTTAAAAACACCCATCTATTGATCAATCATAGAGACAACCGGTGAGATTTTTATCTTCTTAACCATTGCATACAATAATTTCAATTCATCAATGCGAACGGTACGAAGATCATTTCGAGGGAAAACAGTCATGGCAATCCAGCGGTGCATAAAACGAAGAGTGGGGTTATGAATGTGGCTTGTTCTAGGAGGAGTGCCATCTGTGATACCCGAGATGTCCCGCCAGAAAGACTCTCTAACAAAAAGCCTCAAAACTTTATCAACCTCCAAGCTGCAGCGCTTGCTAAAACCCAAATAGTTACTAAGCTGCCTCCAAGAAACAAAATACTCTTCCCTTAAAAAGCGAAAAGTAATCCCTTCCTCACCTTTTCTCAAAGTAGCAAGAAATTGGATTGTTAACAAACGACACCCATCCTCATGAATACGCGCAAAATCTGACCAACCCACAGCACTCCAAACGTTTTCAAAGTCAGTGGCCATACCTGATTTCTCCATGAGTTAGCTCGTGAACACACGTGTGTGATCAAAAGCGCGACCCAGGAGAATTTGATATGCTTCTATTTTGTAGCCTTCGTCGATGTCGAGTTGGTCGTCGGAGATGAACGCTGGGCGAGGGTCGTCTTCATTGTGGTTGCTGCTGGAGCTATCCCCGTTACCATCTCCATTGCTGCCGCCACCTCCTCCTGCGGATGTGGCACCAGCCCCGGTGTAGTAGTACTGGTCTTCGGAGATCTCCATGGAGTGTTGGCTGCCCATCCTCTCTTCAGAGCCACCGGCTGAGTCCATGATCTCCGTGCTGGAGGAGATCAACTCAGTGCTCCCGGAGTGTCGGCTCCTCCTTGAACTTGACCCTTTCATTTTCTTTGCTTGCTTCACGAATCCGTGAATGAGGTTCATGATGCCTGCACAAAGCAACAAGAACGACACTTGGAAGACAAAAGGATTAGCGTTAGTGGGTTAGTCGTCCAAGAGTTAGTCGTTCTTGTGGGGCGTGGTTGCCTCCACAAAATCATTCTTGTGGGTTATAACACACCACAAACAAGCGTTCTTGCAGGGCTTAGGAACCTCCACAACACGTTCAAGATCTTAAGCATAAGAAGAACAGCACCGTTATGCAGAAATGAAATCCATTTTTACTTGGTTTTTTTATTGAATCCAAACTAAGGAGCTAAATACTTGAGAATTTATCAGAGGGAGAAGAGGAACTCCGAGGGCGAAACGCAGCTCGGGTTGGGGCGAAGAGAGCAAGCACCTGGCCAAGGCTTTTCATAGCCGGAGCTCACCCTTCATCGGCCGACCATGTGGGGTCGGCCGACCCTCCCGTCGAGTCAATTAGGCCAGGCTTTGATCACGAGCGCGTTGGATACCCTGGCTCCCGTAAATTGGTTGAAAACTTTGCAAAAAAGGGAGCCACGAGTCGGGCGACATGAGCTGGTCGGCCGAGTGGTGATGGACACCATTGAATTCCCCCTTTGAAAGATGTGATGTATGCCTATGGTAGGGTATGATGATGTTTGAATGCTCTGCAAAGGCCAAACTTTGGAGTCGGCCGACGTGCCATGGTCGGCCGATCGAGCCATAGCTAGGTTCAGGCTATGCTTTTGTAGGGTGGCACACGGTTCAAAGATGAGATGAATGCTGGTTGGAATGAGTGAGGGTGGCCAGGTATCCAAGGAAAATTCATATAGATGGCTCCAAAGTTTACGGATTTAAATGCAATGATTTGCGAAACTTCAAACATGCTTGAACAAATAAATATGCATTGTGAAATAAATATAGGATACATACCATTTTACCTGTTGGTGAAGACTCGTTATTTTTCGTCCATCGAGTGCGGACGTCTCCGGGATATGATTTAGCTTGATGAGCTTTCTTCCGCATCTAAGGATGATGCGGAAGCTTTTCGACGTCAGTCCTGTTAGATTTTCTTGACGCCAGGTGTTGTTGGTGTTGTCGCGTTTAGAGCCCTGACACCTTGTACAAACTCTTTGGGCAGGGGCAGGACTGGCTCACTGTTAGTGACGGGTGGTCTTTGCGGCTTCCATCCATAAATGACCATGATTTCGGGCCCGTCATGCTTTTGGTTTGATTCTTTCTTGTTTCCTGCATGATTAGCGAAAATCTTCTGACTGGTTTCTTGTACCACAGCAGCTAGATGGGTTGACTGGGCCTCGAGAATTTTTCTTAAGCGCAGCTGGTTTTTCACAGTGACTGACAGGGCATGGAATCTAGCACTTAGATCATTTACCTTTCTCTTGGCAGGTATTGTATATGAACTTACTCCTTGCTGGGACGGGTTCCAGTCATGTGCTAGGAATAGTTCTCTGCACTTCTGCCAGGAATCCATCTTTGCCTGATGATTGTAGTACCATTGCAACGCCCTACCTGCTAATGAGAACGGGAATAACCATTGCATTGCTTCTCTTGCTAGTCGACTGCATATTGCTGAGAAGTGTCGGAGATGTTCTGCTGCGTCTGTTGTAGCCTTTCCGCTGAATGGCTTAGCTTGCACCATGGTAATGTACGTTGAGTCGATCATCAAGGATTCAGTTGCCATGTTGGTGCAAGGGTGCTTTGGCGAATTGATGATGTACTATTCTGTTTCACACGAAGAGAAACAGAACAAGGGTAAACCTGTCTAGACGCTGGCATTTAATTGTGACATAAAGTTAATACAGAGGTTAACACATTCTTTTGCCAATGCTTTTCCCGGCAACGGCGCCAGAAATGCTTGTTGGCATTTCTTAGCGTCACCACTACATGAGTGATGGCACTAGAGATGCCTTAATATAAATCTTAGCGTTACATAAGTTCTGCAAGCGCACAGAAGTACATTGTAGCATTTCACCCGGGAGTATTCCAGAGTATCGTATTTAATTCCTCAGGGAAAGCGTATGGCAAAGTACTATGTCTTCCAATGCATCAACTATATCACAATCAACGTACCAAGACTAGAACAGGAGATAACATGATAGGAAGGATTTGGGATGGTGACACACAGAAGATTTCATTGCTCATTATATAAGTCTAGTCAATATGAAGGTCCTAAGAGAGAGCTAGGGATTCTATGTGCTTCCTACATAAGGGTTACATTCATTACAAGTGTATCCTATACAAGCTTAGTAAGGGACTCATGTTAGAGGACAAATCAAGGAGTCCTGGGATCCCCTCATCCAAGGGTACTGTCACGACGTCTATCACAAAGGCCTGCAAACGCCCGAACCCGAAAGACGACGATTACAAGGGACGGACAGGGCTGTCACCACCTGCCGCCTACCTCTTAATACGTGGGGAAGGGTATCCCCAATGCTATTCCATATACCAAACACCATGCTTACTATTTGAAATACAACTCTATCTATTGTCCACCTAGACAGAGCAACCTTGCGGTACACTGGGCCATTGCCATAACATGTATCAGCTAGACTAAGGTGCAAGACATACATCTCATATGATGAACACACAAGACTATAAGTCAAATAACATAAGCAGGAGAGCATTTCCATTAAAGCTCTAAGTCTTACAAATAAGCAAAGGATAAAAGATAACTGAGCTCTAGGCCTACCAAGACTCCTTCGAAAACCCGTAGAAGCTCAACTCCTAGAACTACTTCACTACTAACTAAGACTATAACTTGTAGCTAATGGAGCTCTTCCTTCTGGTGTGTATTGTACAGGAGGCGATGGCCATCTATTTATAGCACTAGGAGGCGGTGCAGGGCCGGTACAAGGCGGTTGAAGACGAGTGGACCCACCCCCGAGTCGGCCAACTCCTTGACGTCGCCCGACCCTCAGATGCACCGACTGAAGATGTGCACGGTGTGGATGATCTCTTGGAGGCGGTGTTGACGCGTGATAGAAGGCGGGGGCTCAACGGCCTTGAGACTGGGTTGGCCGACCCAGCCCGGTCGGCTGATCTGGTCCAGGAACTTCTCGTCTCGTTCTTCTTCTGAGTGTCTGCAATATGGGCCCTGGTACACTTGGAAGCTGGGTATATACTCTCGGAGTAAATCTTGATTCTCATGTGGTCCATCAATCCATGTGCTTCTCCTTATCTCCTTGTCATCCTTTGGATGTAACCGTCACTGATTCAACCCTTTGGATGACATGTGCTTGTGCTTCGTTTGCATGGCTGAAGTTGGGCTCAATTTGTCACCAGCCCAGGTCGGCCGACCAGGGAAGGTCGCGCGACCTGGGCTTTGTCCTGTTTTGCTTCATCTTTTGGCCCATATCTCCTGCAACCAAATAATCTCCATGTACAAGTGGAACTATGTTATTTGAAACCAAATCCTACTGATCAATGCTTGTTTATTTTATTTTATCATGTTGGCGTTACAAGATATTCATGACTTAACAAGCGCCAACAATAAGCCTTGATGCTCTTTTGGTTTACATGGCTATCCTTGATTGGCTTGCATATTGTTTATTCCTTGTACATGCACCTATTACTTGTGAGCATATATCTTTAGGAAAACATGTTTATCTAAGTGGTTGATTAATGAGATATGGTATGATGAAAGAAATCTTGCTCTTTCTGTATAAAGTGCTTGGGATGTTTTTCTTGTAAAATGTTAAATCAATAGCCTTACAAAGCTCCTCAGTGATGCCTTATTCCTACCAAAGCCATATGATGTTAACATTGCAAAAACTTATACACATATGCTGCTTGTTGTCACTTTGAGCTTTGTCAAATTGTTGTGACCCTTGTAAGATGCTTTTCATACTTTCATGATCAAGATCACGTACACTCCACATACACATGCTAAACTTCTACACTGGAAGTTAGCGATATTCCATCCATCCACAAAATAAATACTCCATTTAAGTGTTGATCTCCTCTCCAAGTATTATTTCAAAAGTGACATGGGCTATAGAAAACAAATATGGACACATGAAGGTCCAAGCAAAAAAAAGAGAGAAGAGAAAAAATATATGGGCACATGAAAGCCCAAGTATCATAAAAAAAAAATTTATAGCCATATTCTCAAAATAAATTCAAGAGGAGAGAGATCATACAAAAAAAGGAGTTATCATTCCATTGTTTTGCACACATGCACATCTTGATCAGATTGTATGGATAGTTATCTTCATGGATCCACTCTTTGACTTTGCAATATATGTGATGCAAGTATGCCTTATCTTCACTCCTACCTTGAGCTACATATAAGCCTTTTAGAAGTAGGTGAAAAGAGGCAAAGAAATGCCTTGGTGAGGAATCATACACAATGAGTGATCTGAGAGAATCATTTGAGGAGCTAGGTAAGGTTGAGTTTTTTTTGAAAATGTATCGAAAACCCAAGTTACTTAACAGAAGAGTTGATGATTTGAATCAAGAGCCTTTGTATTCCTCAACCACCCAAGATCGCATGATAGACACTTCTAAATTCACAAGTGCAGGTATGTCTTGGAATAACTTATATGCTAGCTTCATATCAGAAGGAGTCATGGTTTCCACCTTAGTCTTTAAAGCTTTACTCGAGGACGAGTAAAGGCTAAGTGTGGGGGGAGCTTGTTGACGGTCATTAATGCACATCTCAGACCGTCAACTTTGATATACAAATATACATTCACCATAGTTATAGGGGTTATATCTAACAAGTTCAACTAGTTTTGTTGACTATGTTTACGCAGGAGGCAACATGAGAAATTTGACGTGAAACGGGCTCGGTGGGCCGTCGACCGACCTAGCCAGGTTGGCCAACGTCCAACCGACGCCAAATGCGCCTATCTTTGGATATATGCTAGGAAAGACACTCTAGACCAACCCTTGCCTATGCACCAAGGCTTGGTCAAGCCCATAAGTGAGATGGACCTCAAGAGAAGCACATAAGATCAAAGGGCCACATCCACAAGTACACATACTCAAATGGAGTGGTGTCACCTTGGGTAGGACTCCAGGACCTACAAGATAGTGGCTGGTCAAAGATGAGGCCAATCGGGCAAAAAAGATACGTCGGCCGACCTGGCCCGGTCGGCCGAGCCTGGCCCGGAGCCCAATGGGGCCCACTTTCCTCCAGGGCAAAGAAGCACACTCTAGGAACATCCTAGTCACTGATTCCATGTCAGTTGGATCCAAGAGATGGGAATGGTCCAAGGGGAGGTCACATGGATTGAAGGGCCCACCTTGCAACCTAAACATACTCAAATGCAGCTATACCACCTGGAACCGCCATGAGGACCCACTACACAGTCACTCAGCCGAAGATGGGCCCGATCGGTGCCGGTGGACGGTCGCCCGACCGAGCCCGGTCGCCCGACCTGGTCCGGAGGCCAAACCGCCTCATCCTTCTGGTGCGCGTTCCCACCGACTCCAGGAGTCCATCTATGCCGTGCATCACTCAAGGCGGTGGATCCAACGTCGGCCGACCTCCCCGCGTAGCCTGACCTGTGACTGAGTTCGTTCGTCCTCATCTTCCACGTGTCCACTCCAAACCGCCTCTACAAGCTATAAATAGCAGCATACCGGTCATTGAAGATCATCATCGAGCTGGAGCATCAAGTCAAGGCGAAGCCCTCCTCAAATGAGAGTAGAAATAGGGAGAGAGTGAGGGAGAGTCTGGAGGAGTCCCGGCGTGTCGGCGACCCTCCACCTGTACCTCGACGGATGCGAGCTACTTAGTAAGTATCCGGGATTCAACTAGTATTTAAGTCTGAGTTATAGAAAGCTGAGTTCTTTATTGTGCTTGTGGGTTCATTGCTTTATTTATAAAGTGCTCTAGTCTTTAGCTAAGATTAGAGTAGTAGTATATATCTTAAGCGTAGTGCTTAGGTTATCGACTACCTTCGTTTGCCTCGTAGCCTCACCGATTAGAAGAGGTAGGCGGCAGGTGGTGACAGCCCTGTCCGTCATTTGTAATCCTCCACGTTCGGGTACGGCGTAGAGCTGTTGGCCGGCAATTTCCTAGAGGTCTAGGATACCCCGGTGCCCAAAGCAAGCATAGGAGAATTCCCTTCGCTATATTCACAGCCTTAGTGCTAAGTTATCCTCTCTACCCAACCTTCATATAACCTCGATCGATCCGGTCAACTTTAGTGATTAGACAGTGTCCTTTCGTTCCCTATGGATTCAATACCCTGAATACTTCCGGGTGAAAGCTACAACAGTATCCGTGCGCTTGCGGATTTATCGATGATCGTAAGAAATACCAACACTAACCTTCTAGCGGACTTGGTTTGCAAAATCTCCAAAAGTTATGGAAATTTTGGGCATGACTGTTGCCGCTTGTTAAGTCATGAATATCTTGTAATGCCAACATGATAAAATAAAATAAACAAGCATTGATCAGTAGGATTTGGTTTCAAATAACATAGTTCCACTTGTACATGGAGATTATTTGGTTGCAGGAGATATGGGCCAAAAGATGAAGCAAAACAGGACAAAGCCCAGGTCGCGCGACCTTCCCTGGTCGGCCGACCTGGGCTGGTGACAAATTGAGCCCAACTTCAGCCATGCAAACGAAGCACAAGCACATGTCATCCAAAGGGTTGAATCAGTGACGGTTACATCCAAGGGATGACAAGGAGATAAGGAGAAGCACATGGATTGATGGACCCACATGAGAATCAAGATTTACTCCGAGAGTATATACCCAGCTTCCAAGTGTACCAGGGCCCATATTGCAGACACTCAGAAGAAGAACGAGACGAGAAGTTCCTGGACCAGGTCAGCCGACTGGGCTGGGTCGGCCGACCCAGTCTCAAGGCCGTTGAGCCCCCGCCTTCTATCACGTGTCAACACCGCCTCCAGGAGATCATCCACACCGTGCACATCCTCAGTCGGTGCATCTTAGGGTGGGGCGACGTCAAGGAGTCGGCCAACTCGGGGGTGGGTCCACTCATCCTCAACCGCCTTGTACCGGCCCTGAACCGCCTCCTAGTGCTATAAATAGATGGCCATTGCCCCCTATACAATACACACCAGAAGGAAGAGCTCCATTAGCTACAAGTTATAGTCTTAGTTAGTAGTGAAGTAGTTCTAGGAGTTGAGCTTCTACGGGTTTCCGAAGGAGTCTTGGTAAGCCTAGAGCTCAGTTATCTTTTATCCTTTGCTTATTTGTAAGACTTAGAGCTTTATGGAAATGCTATCCTGCTTATGTTACTTGAATTATAGTTTTGTGTGTTCATCATATGAGATATATGTCTTGCACCTTAGTCTAGCTGATACATGTTATGGCAATGGCCCAGTGTACCACAAGGTTGCTCTGTCTAGGTGGACAATAGATAGAGTTGTATTTCATATAGTAAGCGTGGTGTTTGGTATATGAAATAACATTGGGGATACCCTTCCCCACGTATTAAGAGGTAGGCGGTAGGTGGTGACAGCCCTGTCCGTCCCTTGTAATCCTCGCCGTTCGGGTTCGGGCGTTTGCAGGCCTTTGTGATAAACATCGTGACAGTACCCTTGGATGAGGGGATCCCACGACTCCTCGATTTGTCCTCTAACATGAGTCCCTTACTAAGCTTGTATAGGATACACTTGTAATGAATGTAACCCTTATGTAGGAAGCACATAGAATCCCTAGCTCTCTCTTAGGACCTTCATATTGACTAGACTTATATAATGGGCAATGAAATCTTCTGTGTGTCACCATCCCAAATCCTTCCTATCATGTTATCTCCTGTTCTAGTCTTGGTACGTTGATTGTGATATAGTTGATGCATTGGAAGACATAGTACTTTGCCATAAGCTTTCCCTAATGAATTAAATACGATACTCTGGAATACTCCCGGGTGAAATGCTACAATGTACTTCTGTGCGCTTGCAGAACTTATGTAACGCTAAGATTTATATTAAGGCATCTCTAGTGCCATCACTCATGTAGTGGTGACGCTAAGAAATGCCAACAAGCATTTCTGGCGCCGTTGCCGGGGAAAGCATTGGCAAAAGAATGCGTTAACCTCTGTATTAACTTTATGTCACAATTAAATGCCATCGTCTAGACAGGTTTACCCTTGTTCTGTTTCTCTTCGTGTGAAACAGAATAGTACATCATCAATTCGCCAAAGCACCCTTGCACCAACATGGCAACTGAATCCTTGATGATCGACTCAACGTACATTACCATGGTGCAAGCTAAGCCATTCAGCGGAAAGGCTACAGCAGACGCAGCAGAACATCTCCGACACTTCTCAGCAATATGCAGTCGACTAGCAGGAGAGGCAATGCAATGGTTATTCCCGTTCTCATTAGCAGGTAGGGCATTGCAATGGTACTACAATCATCAGGCAAAGATGGATTCCTGGCAGAAGTGCAGAGAACTATTCCTAGCACATGACTGGAACCCGTCCCAGCAAGGAGTAAGTTCATATACAATACCTGCCAAGAGAAAGGTAAATGATCTAAGTGCTAGATTCCATGCCCTGTCAGTCACTGTGAAAAACCAGCTGCGCTTAAGCAAAATTCTCGAGGCCCAGTCATCCCATCTAGCTGCTGTGGTACAAGAAACCAGTCGGAAGATTTTGGCTAATCATGCAGGAAACAAGAAAGAATCAAACCAAAAGCATGACAGGCCCGAAATCAAGGTCATTTATGGATGGAAGCCGCAAAGACCACCCGTCACTAATAGTGAGCCACTCCTGCCCCTGCCCAAAGAGTTTGTACAAGGTGTCAAGGCTCTAAATGCGACAACACCAACAACACCTGGCGTCAAGAAAATCTAACAGGACTGGTGTCGAAAAGCTTCCGCATCATCTTTAGATGCGGAAGAAAGCTCATCATGCTAAATCATATCCTGGAGACGTCCGCACTCGATGGACGAAAAATAACGAGTCCTCACTGACAGGTAAATCGGTATGTATCCCATATCTATTTCACAATGCATATTTATTTGTTCAAGCATGTTTGAAATTTTGCAAATCATTGCATTTAAATCCGTAAACTTTGGAGCCATCTATATGAATTTTTCTTGGATACCTGGCCACCCTCACTCATTCCAACCAGCATTCATCTCATCTTTGAACCGTGTGCCACCCTAAAAAAGCATAGCCTGAACCTAGCTATGGCTCGGTCGGCCGACCGTGGCACGTCGGCCGACTCCAAAGTTTGGCCTTTGCAGAGCATTCAAATATCATCATACCCTACCATAGGCAAACATCACATCTTTCAAAGGGGGAATTCAATGGTGTCCATCACCACTCGGCCGACCAGCTCATGACGCCCGACTCGTGGCTCCCACTTTTGCAAAGTTTTCAACCAATTTACGGGAGCCAGGGTATCCAACGCGCTCGTGATCAAAGCCTGGCCTAATTGACTCGACAGGAGGGTCGGCCGACCCCACATGGTCGGCCGATCAAGGGTGAGCTCCGGCTATAAAAAGCCTTGGCCAGGTGCTTGCTCTCTTCACCTCAACCCCAGCTGTGTTTCGCCCTCGGAGTTCCTCTTCTCCCTCTGATAAATTCTCAAGTATTTAGCTCCTTAGTTTGGATTCAATAAAAAAACCAAGTAAAAATAGATTTCTTTTCTGCATAACGGTGCTGTTCTTCTTATGCTTAAGATCTTGAACGTGTTGTGGAGGTTCCTAAGCCCCGTAAGAAAGCTTGTTTGTGATGTGTTATAACCCACAAGAACGATTTTGTGGAGGCAACCGCGCCCCACAAGAACGACTAACTCTTGGACGACTAACCCACTAACGCTAATCCTTTTGTCTTCCAAGTGTCGTTCTTGTTGCTCCTTGTGCAGGCATCATGAACCTCGTTCACGGATTCGTGAAGCAAGCAAAGAAAATGAAAGGGTCAAGTTCAAGGAGGAGCCGACACTCCGGGAGCACTGAGTTGATCTCCTCTAGCACAGAGATCATGGACTCAGCCGGTGGCTCTGAAGAGAGGATGGGCAGCCAACACTCCATGGAGATCTCCGAAGACCAGTACTACTACACCGGGGCTGGTGCCACATCCGCAGGAGGTGGAGGTGGCGGCAGCAATGGAGATGGTAACGGGGATAGCTCCAGCAGCAACCACAATGAAGACGATCCTCGCCTAGCGTTCATCTCCGACGACCAACTCGACATCGACGAAGGCTACGAAACAAAAGCATATCAAATTCTCCTGGGTCGCGCTTGTGATCACACACGTGTGTTCATGAGCGAACTCATGGAGAGATCAGGTATGGCCACTGACTTTGAAAACGTTTGGAGTGTTGTGGGTTGGTCGAATTTTGCGCGTATTCATGAGGATGGGTGTCATTTGTTAACAATCCAATTTCTTGCTACTTTGAGAAAAGGTGAGGGAGGGATTACTTTTCGCTTTTTAAGGGAAGAGTATTTCATTTCTTGGAGGCAGCTTAGTACCTATTTGGGTTTTAGCAAGCGCTACAGCTTGGAGGTTGATAAAGTTTTGAGGCTTTTTGTTAGAGAGTCTTTCTGGCGGGACATCTCGGGTATCACAAATGGCACTCCCCCTAGAACAAGCCACATTCATAACCCCACTCTTCATTTTATGCACCGCTGGATTGCCATGACTCTTTTCCCTTGAAATGATCTTCATACCGTTCGCATTGATGAATTGAAATTATTGTATGCGATGGTTAAGAAGATAAAAATCTCACCGGTTGTCTCTATGATTGATCAATGGATGGGTGTTTTTAAGAGGCAAGGTCCCATTGAGTGTACTTCTTTGGTTACTCGCATTTTTGAGTCAATGGGCCTTTTAGATAATTACCAAGTCGAGTTCCTTCCGCAGCCTCGCCCAACTCTGGTTGAATCTCATTTCGTTCAGAGTCACCTTGTTACTCATGCTGTAGACCAAAAGCTTGTTATGGTTTATCATAATAGCACAACCAGAATTCCATTGCCAGCATCGGAATACTGGTTGTACAGATGCAAAACGCTTTTGTTGGAGTTGCAACAGGGAGGCAAGCAAAGCGTGATAGGAAGGGTAACAAGAAGCATGTCCCGACGGGGAGAAGCTGCAGTACCGCAATCCCAAGGAGCATGGGAACCTCCAACTCTGCCATACGTACCAGAAGGATCGAACTGGGAGCAGCCACAGCCGCGCCCACCATATATGGCGGGAGGTTCAGGATGGCAGGAAGCCCCACAAGCCCAATGGAATCCCCAGGACCCGCACTATCATCAGTCGTCCAGCTCAAGTGGCGGTCCTCCTCCGTTCGACGCCCGACGTTCCTTCTCAGCAAGGGACTGGCGCAGCAGCATGGACGGGTTATCCAACCGCATGGGAACCCTGGAGGTAACCACTCATCGCATTGATGATACATTAACCCATCATGTGCAGCGGTCGCAGGCGTGGTGGGATCAGTCAGTACAACACTACAACACCCTGCAGAACAGCATCCAGGCAGGCAACTAGAACTTAAACGCATACCTTCGGTCCCAAGGGTTCGACCCGAATGACCCTCGCTATCGCCAGCAGTAAGAAGTCCAGCTTGGGGGAGGATCCCCGCACAGGTAAGTTCATCCGACCATGTCTTTTATTGTTTTTCTTTTGATTTTCATATAGGGTAGTAAAAAAAACTTGTCCTTGTATGGAAATGATGAATTTTTTCTATGACCTTCCCCTGTTATGCAAGTCTCAATAAGGCAGTCATTTGTGTCTTGAATTTGTTGGCTTAAATTAATGACTTCCTTGGAAACTTAAAACTTGTGGGTAGCAAATGCTAAATCTGATTCTAGGTTGTTGGGGGCTATGATATAATAAGCTAGAATTGCTTTATCTACCCAAGTTGAACTTGATCCCGGAGTCTTTATTTTAAAAAGAATAAAATTCTAAGCTCCTCGAGTGAAGAGTGAAAATCCTACCACAGCCTCTCATTCCAGCCACTTACAAAAAGCATGTGCAGTTGTTTTGAGTTTTGTCAAGTTCATTGTGATCTTTGTAAGATTTACTTCATGCTCTTAAAATCGGAGTCACGTACACACCACATATATGCTAAACTTCTATTCTGGAAGTAAAGCACAACATGCCTATCATTTGCCTACCAGAATAAAATGCTCCAAAGAAAAGGGACTTCTCTCCAAAAATATTTCTAGGTGTAAGGCTTGGGCTCCCTATGCCTGCTTATGTTAAAACAAATGGACACATGTGTAGTCCATGAAAAACAAGGGGAGCCAAGCTTTATAACAAATTTCCTAAAGGAGAGAAATTTCCTAAAGGAGTTTATTTTCCACTACCACATATCCACACTTGCACACTTTGATTTGAGTGTATGATTTAAGTCTTCGTTGATCCTGGATTTGACTCAACAAAAGAAGCAATGCATGTGTGAAACAAAAGATTCCCGTTTATGAACCCCACTTGTTATGCCATTGAGAGAAATGTGAGAGGAGTGATGGGGAGGATTCATACACCTATGAGAGACTTGAGAGAGTCACTTGAGGAGCCTTGTTTTCTTTTGCAAAAGTTTCTTTAAAAACCTCCGGTGAAAAGGTGGAACGAAGGTGTGGGGAGCATTCTAGCTAAGTTGTTCTGGCTTTTAACTGCTCATGATGAAGAAAAGCTAAGAGGCCCCATAAGTAGCAAGGTGAAAAGGGATGATTTGATCTTTGCCAGCTTATTCAAGCTATGAAATGTGTCCTTATTGGCATTATATTTTTTGGGAAGCAAGCAAAATCTGATCCAATAGTTTCTAACTCTCCAAAGCGTTGCTCAGGGACGAGCAAAGGTCTTAGCTTGGGGGAGTTTGTTGGCGCTTGTTAAGTCATGAATATCTTGTAATGCCAACATGATAAAATAAAATAAACAAGCATTGATCAGTAGGATTTGGTTTCAAATAACATAGTTCCACTTGTACATGGAGATTATTTGGTTGCAGGAGATATGGGCCAAAAGATGAAGCAAAACAGGACAAAGCCCATGTCGCCCGACCTTCCCTGGTCGGCCGACCTGGCCTGGTGACAAATTGAGCCCAACTTCGGCCATGCAAATGAAGCACAAGCACATGTCATCCAAAGGGTTGAATCAATGACGGTTACATCCAAGGGATGACAAGGAGATAAGGAGAAGCACATGGATTGATGGACCCACATGAGAATCAAGATTTACTCCGAGAGTATATACCCAGCTTCCAAGTGTACCAGGGCCCATATTGCAGACACTCAGAAGAAGAACGAGACGAGAAGTTCCTGGACCAGGTCAGCCGACCGGGCTGGGTCGGCCGACCCAGTCTCAAGGCCGTTGAGCCCCCGCCTTCTATCACGCGTCAACACCGCCTCCAGGAGATCATCCACACCGTGCACATCCTAAATCGGTGCATCTGAGGGTGGGGCGACGTCAAGGAGTCGGCCAACTCGGGGGTGGGTCCACTCATCCTCAACCGCCTTGTACCGGCCCTGAACCGCCTCCTAGTGCTATAAATAGATGGCCATTGCCCCCTATACAATACACACCAGAAGGAAGAGCTCCATTAGTTACAAGTTATAGTCTTAGTTAGTAGTGAAGTAGTTCTAGGAGTTGAGCTTCTCCGGGTTTCCGAAGGAGTCTTGGTAAGCCTAGAGCTCAGTTATCTTTTATCCTTTGCTTGTTTGTAAGACTTAGAGCTTTAATGGAAATGCTATCCTGCTTATGTTACTTCACTTATAGTCTTGTGTGTTCATCATATGAGATGTATATCTTGCACCTTAGTCTAACTGATACATGTTATGGCAATGGCCCAGTGTACCGCAACGGTGCTTTGTCTAGGTGGACAATAGATAGAGTTGTATTTCATATAGTAAGCATGGTGTTTGGTATATGGAATAACATTGGGGATACCCTTCCCCACGTATTAAGAGGTAGGCGACAGGTGGTGACGCCCTGTCCGTCCCTTGTAATCCTCGCCGTTCGGGTTCGGGCGTTTGCAGGCCTTTGTGATAAACATCGTGACAGTACCCTTGGATGAGGGGATCCCACGACTCCTCGATTTGTCCTCTAACATGAGTCCCTTACTAAGCTTGTATAGGATACACTTGTAATGAATGTAACCCTTATGTAGGAAGCACATAGAATCCCTAGCTCTCTCTTAGGACCTTCATATTGACTAGACTTATATAATGAGCAATGAAATCTTCTGTGTGTCACCATCCCAAATTCTTCCTATCATGTTATCTCCTGTTCTAGTCTTGGTACGTTGATTGTGATATAGTTGATGCATTGGAAGACATAGTACTTTGCCATACGCTTTCCCTGATGAATTAAATACGATACTCTGGAATACTCCCGGGTGAAATGCTACAATGTAGTTCTGTGCACTTGCAGAACTTATGTAACGCTATGATTTATATTAAGGCATCTCTAGTGCCATCACTCATGTAGTGGTGACGCTAAGAAATGCCAACA
>CM014271.1:66488081-66509804 GCA_004135705.1 Alloteropsis semialata | reverse complement strand
GGAGCTCGCGCCCAGCCCCGGCGAGACGCGCGGCCGGCGTTGGGGGTCGATGGCGCCGCCCCTCGCCCTCCTGCGGCCGCCATGTGCCATGTGCCATGGAGGGCGGCGCTCTTCCGCTGCCATGTGCCATGGAGGAGCGGTTCGGAGGTGGAGGTCGACGAGGAGCCGGCGGTGGTGGAGGTCAACGAGCGCGCGGATCCGGGCTAGGGCCTTCCTCTGCTATCTCCACGGGCGTCCATGGCGGTGGAGCTCGCTGCAGGCCTCCGCCGCCCGGTTCTCTCCCCTCTTCCGGCGAGCGGCGCGGAGGAACGGTCGGCGCGCGGGCCCCGCGCCACGTAGGCGTAACGGACGTCCACGAGCTGCGCTCGATTTGGCGGAAGCAGGCGCGTACGCAACCGTTCCGGATGGTTTGGCGGACGCCGCTGCAGAGGATTTTACGCCAAAGGCGTACTGCAGGATGCGTCCCGTACCGGGTAGCGCACCCACAGCGGGCAGCCTGACTCACCGGAGCGCCAGTCCCCCACTCAATCATGGACCGAGGAGAGGGCGACGTCGCGGCTCGGCAGCCGGCACGGTTGGTGAAGCAAAAGCAAAAGCCCAGCATGTGTCGAGTCACCCGCCGCCTTGTAGGCCGTGACTCACCGGATCCCAGCGGCAGCCGAAGTGCCGCGCGTATGGCCCGCCGTCCACGGCGAAAGGCAAAGCATCGCACCGTCCCGCACTTTTACGCGCGCTCCTGCACTCCGCGGCCAACAACTGTGCGACGGAGAGCGGACGGACGCTCCCGAGATCATCTCCTTGCGTTGCGTTGCAGACGTTTTTTCAGTTTTCACCATGCCGCGCTGAACGCTGATGCGAGCTTGGTTCTTGGCTCTGTTGTTGTCCATGGGCATCAGTCCCCGTGCCAGTCTCGCCCACGCCCGGCGAATATGCCGATCGGCTCGCGCGCCGCGCACGGGGGGCCGCGTGATCCCGCGAGCTCCGGTCAGAATTGGAGGCGATCTGTGAGCTCCAATTATCAAGCGAAACAAGATCTTCTCCGTGAAGCCGCCACCTAGACCGAGGCCGTAAACAAAAGTGGCGCGCGGATCTCGAGAAATGCTGCTCCCCGGGGCGAGACCTGCCTGCCGGACCGATGGAATCTCGGGCAGCTCCCAGCTCCACTAGCACTGGCCGCCTGCGCTCGCAAGCAAGGTGCCTTGCGCCTGCTCCAAAGCGGCAGCGCGCACGCCTGTCGGGGCCAGGACCTGGCGATATCTCGGCACAGCGAGCGCCGTTTTCTCCAGCAATGTCAAGGCCGTGACAGTAAAAACCGTTGCCGACGGCGCAACCACACAGATCGCGTGCATGTGCACCAGCCCGTGCGTGACCACTGACCAGCAGCTCCGAGTCCTGGCAGGTTGTTTGTGCGCCACCTGCCACCGTTCCCCTCGGCTGCGCACAGAGGCGCTGCCTGGTGGCGTGCATGCACCGCGGTCGCCAAAGAATCTCTCGCGTCAGGAACAAGGCGGAAGGCGCCTACCGCCCATGCTGAAACCGTGAGAGTTGCAAGTTGCAAGTGTCTCTCTATAATATGCCATGTGGTGTGGGGCGCCCGCATCGTGTCATCGTGTGTGTTGAGGAAAGGCTGGCGCGCCAATTATCAGCCCTAATTGGGTGCTCAGGGTCTAGATTAAGCCAGAGTTTGGGACCAGCATCACAATCAATGATGCTTCCGATTGGCCAGGATGCGCCTCTATATCTACCTCGCGGTTTTGTCCCACGGAGCGGAGCAAGTAGCACTGTAGCAGTGTCTGTATTGTAATCCACGACCACGAGTAGACTCGTTCCCGTGGCAGCAGTGCCGCACACGGGTTTTTGCTTGCAAGTTGGCGGAACAGACGGTTTTGTTGTGGCGCGACTCGTCCCTGTCGGGGTCCAGAACCCGCCACCACGTCATACCACGTGGGGCCCGCCTCACGGTCACGGCCTGGCGTCCTCGTCGCGGTGGAGCCCGCCCCGCGGGCCACCCAGCCACAGACACGAGTTGCCTCCATCACGCCGAGTCAGCCAATCACTGCACCATGGGTATTCCACGAAACGGCGTGCTCTCCCGGCCCGCGGTATTCGACGATCCGTGGGTCGCCTCGCCCGTGCCCGACCGCTGCGACGACGGAACCGGAACGCAGTCTCTCGCCGTGCCCATGCCCGTCCCCGTCAGCCCACCTTATGTCCATATATACCCCACGCCCAGCCTGCAAGTTCAGCTCAGCAAACCTGCCTCGTAGTCGTTCTCTTCTCCCTGACAGCACCGTACCGCAGCAGCGCACAAAACTTTTGCTGCACCTAGCATGATGGCCGCCGCCTCTGTCGCCCGTGCGGGGTTCTTCTTCGACGCGGAGCCGGTGGGCGAGCCCAGGCTGCCGGCGCTGGACGCGTGCGCGCTCTGCGCCAAGCCGCTGGCCCGGGGCAGCGACATCTTCATGTACAGAGGGGACACGCCCTTCTGCAGCGAGGACTGCCGCCACGAGCAGATGCAGCTCGACGCCATTGGCGCCAGGCAAGCCGCAAGATCATCAGCTGGCCGCCGGCAGTCTCCTCGTTGACCGGCCGGTACGAGCCTGGCTGGGGTGTTTGATTCGTTCAAGAAGATCCGATCCTTCCGGAGAACCGCCAGTCTGACGGAACAAAAGACGAGAGGAATCCCAGCTCTCCGCCACAGTTCGTCGGGCTTGAGCAAGGCGATGAATTCGAAGCCCGTCCCTCGGCGCCGGAGAAGGGGGCGTCAATGTTCATCCGTGCTTCAGCACTTGCATCAGTCTTCGCCATCTGAGCCACTCACTATGTATGCAATGCAACAGTTGCTTTGTGGCCTTGTGCTGCGTGCGTACCGTTGCACCGGTGCGTGTTTCAGCCACATGGCAACACACCTTGTAATCAATCTCTATGGAGAGCAGGGAGTCTTGTCTGAAATTAATATCCATGAGATGTGAATATGTGATATACTCCTATTTTTATAACCGAATTTCTCACTTCTTAGTTGCCTGAAGACAATCAATATTTAGTTCAATATCCGATGGTTGAGATTACGTGGAAATTAGGGTTCAAGAGAGGCGCTTCACCGTAATAGGCTAGATAATAAATAAGAGATATAGTATTTTTTTCAAAAAAATGTGGAAACTCATTCAAAACCTTGCACGGGCGGAGGGAAGGGAGCTGCCAACAGTGATGGGTATAGATCTATGATCTTACAGTGAGGACGTCACCGGAAAATTCGGAAAATTGTAAGAAGATAACAGATCTTACAGAGCTGATGGGTGTGGGTCAGTGCAGCTAGCTGCATGAGAAATATGAGATATGCGGAGGCAGAACTAAGAATCCAACGGCCACAAATCAGACACTAAAACTCCTAGTGCTTTCGGTCTTGGTCAACTGGCCGAGAGTACCTCCATGGTTGCTGTTCTTAAATATATATATTTTTTTTGGGGGGACAATGATTCACTTGATTGGTTACAAACCACAATTATTTGATTGTTCTAGTCGCTTACATTAAGAAAAAAAAAGAATATGCTAGTGGGTTGCGTAATTGTCCATCAAGTGAGTAAACAAAGGGCCAAAGCGGAGGGGAATGATCACTCCCACGTCAGATCCGCTAAACGACTCAATTCTTTATGCTTTTGCCTGTACATCTCTCGCTCTCTCTCTCCCTACTCAGGGCTGAGTCATTGGGCCACCCCAAAGAGGAGGTGCGTCATGGCTTGGCTGGACCTGCACAGGCCGTGGACGTCCGACCGAACGTGTGTCCGCTCCCTACCCTGTAGGGCGTGACTCAGCTGACTCATGGAGTCGTGGGCTCATGGCAGGACGTAGCGAGTATGATCACCTCCGTCCATGGCATCAGGCCATCAGCAGCCCGCGCTTCTATGAGCTGTCCACCACTCAGCAGGCAACATCTGAGTGGTGCACAACGGTACACCAGTGAATAATAATTCCAGACGAATTTTGGTGCCGTGGCATCCACCATGCTATCTCAATGCTCTCTGCTGTGGTTTGTTGTTTGTTCGTGTCAGACACAGTGACATATATGATATATCTCTAGGCGAATATGGCGATCGGCTCACATGCTGCTATACTCTAAGCTACGCACGGGGCCACGTAGTACTATGTCAATTGGCAAGAACGTAAACCTAGCAGGGCGATCTTTGGGCACCAATTATCAAGTGCAGTGCTTATCTGTTACGCCGTCAAAACAAAATGTTGCCCTAAAAGAAAAGGCATGTAAACAAATGCCCCGGCTCGGATCTCAACAACGGCTGCTCCCCCGGGCGAAACCTGCCTGCCCGAGGGGTGGAATGGAATCGTTTGAGCCGTGCACCCGCAGGCGCGCCCGGCTCCAAAGCGTGCACGGTTGCCTAGGTCTGAAACCGGACAGCTTCCCAGTTAAACAACGAGTCATTTGGGCGGCGTCTATGATTGTCGCCACACGACGCAGCCAGCCCTACATCCCGTGCACAAGAGCACCAGTAGGCGCGAGACCGCATCCGGCATCCAAGCACACACGCGAGTGCTTATGTTAAACCTGGAGCTGCCGCCTAGTGATCCCGTCCATTGCAGTATGCAGATGACACTATTATCTTCTATGATGTAGATCTGAACCATCTTTGAAATGTAGTTTAGTATGGTTTGAGAAATTATCAGGAATGAGAATTAATTATCACAAAAGTGAGCTCATTACCTTGAATATGGATGAAGAAGACACCCATAGAATAGCTCATCTATTTTGTTGCCCTACTGGGACCTTACCAATTAAATATTTAGGTATTCCTCTGCATTTTGACAAGCTGAGGAGGGAGGACATACAACCGCTTATTGATAAGATAATAAAAAGGATAGCTAGTTGGAGAGGGAAACTCCTATCTCAGGCAGCTAAAGTAATGCTTATTAAAACCTGTCTGATTAGTACTCCTGTTTATCTTTTGTCATTTATAAAGTTCCCCAAGTGGGCCATAAAGCTAATAAATACCCATCTAGCTAATTGTTTGTGGAATGACCATGAGGGTAAGAGCAAGTTCCATCTCTTAAACTGGGATAGCATTAGCATGGCTAAGGAGTTTGGTGGTCTAGGTGTGCCTAATTTGAGAGATCTGAATCTTTGCTTGCTAGGTTCATGGCTAAAAAGATACCAAGTAGATATGGGTAAGTTGTGGAAGGAAGTGATTGATTATAAGTATAACACTGAGTGTCCAAATATCTTTTATGCCAAAGATCTAGGGGCCTCACAGTTCTTCAAAGGAATGATGTGGGCTGTTGAGCAGCAAAACTAGGTTTTAGATGGAAAATCGGGAATGGTAAGAAAATCAGATTCTGGGAAGATAATTGGATGGGTACCTCTAGTTTAGCCATCCAGTATTGGGAAATCTACGTGATTGTGAATGAGCAGACAGCTACCATAGCGGATCTGTGGGACGGTGAAAATCTAAAATGTTCCTTTAGAAGAACTGTTGATGACAGATTAGAAAACCTTTGGTTCGAGGTAGTCCAGTTGGCCTCTACGATTAGGTTCAGTTCGGAGAGGTTCAGTTCGGAGGAGGATGAGTTAATCTGGCTGTTCCATTCAAAAGGAGTTTATTCATCGCAGTCCTTATATAGAATCATTAATTTTAGGGGAGTAATACCAATATACACTCCTGCAATTTGGGCTTTAAAAATCTCACCTAGAATACATTTCTTCCTTTGGCTGCTCTCCAAGAATAAGGTGCTTACTAGGGATAACTTAGCCATTAGAAGAGCAGTGGAGGATGATACTTGTCTGTTCTGTAAAGAAAAGGAAGCATGCCAGCATTTATTCTTTGACTGTGTGGTAGCTAGAGAGATGTGGGTAAATTTAAGTTTGGCTATTAATTATAGTTTGAATCCTATCTTTGAATCTATAGGTTCTTGCTGGTTGAGTAATAAAAAGTTCTTGGTTCTCAATATGATTACTTCAGCTGTCTTATGGGGGCTTTGGAAACTGAGGAGCAATTTTTGTTTTCAGAATCTGTCATGGAGGAGCATGAATATGCTACTCCTGAAGATAGTTGGCTTGGCCCAAAATTGGGTTATCTTGTGCCCAGAAAACAGGAAAGGGGAGCTACAACTTTATATCAGCAATCTGAAGATGTTGGCGATGAGGCCTGGAAGATTAAAAAGCTGACTGGAGACCCAAGTGGTGCTTCCCGGTGGAATGATCCTAGCTACTCACCTCTCAACATGGGAGACTGGCTACTCCAAATGAAGGAGCTGGAAGGAGTTCTATCAAGCTGAGTAGGTGGTGTTTTCTGTGAGGTTCTAGTGGTTTAAGGAGTTTTTTTGTTGCTCTAGATGTTAAGTCGTTTTGATGTCTTTTGTCGGCACTGTTGGCCATCTCGGCTGGTGAGCGAGTGGTGAGTGGACTCTGAAATGCTGTAACTGATGTTCTGTCTTTTAATTAAGACGGGGCATTCCGCCCTTGAACTCTAAAAAAAAAAAATCCCGTCCATTGCTCACAGGGTGATGCCTGGCGTGCAAGCACCCCAAGATTCCCGTTAAGAAAAAGGCTGACCCAATGTGCCAGACCGTGTGGAGCCCCCTTGCGGCCTTGCCTCGTACGAGTATGTTGGCCAAAAGGCTGGCGCCTGCCCTAATTATCAGCCCTAACACGTTTCCATTACTAATTCAAACAAAGTTTTTTTTTGCGAAATTCAAACAAAGTTTAGGCCCTACTAATAACATACTAATGTGCTGCTAGTCGCTTTGGTGCAAACATGTTGCTGGCTACGCTTTTTAACTGATCATCGATGCTTACGAATATTAATCTCCTCGCACTTGCCGCACAAAGCGCGGATCAAGTGGCACTATACTGTATTGTAGTACCCAGTTCCTTTCTTTCGCGGTGATGGGCTGATAGCACACGGTTTTCGCTTACGACAGATGCTTTGGTGCGCTTCGTCCCTGTTTCATTCGGAAACCACTACCGCGCTGCAGGCCTGCAGCTCGGTCCTGCGCTGCGGTCGTAGCGGTGGAGCCACCCAGACATTTTAACACTGTCGCCATCACCATCAGGCCGGAGCCAATCACTGCACCACTGAAACCAGGACGAAATGAAGAACCGGATCACTCCATACTGCTGACTGCGTGGTAGCCCCGTCCAGCGCGCGGTATTGCCCGTAATTGAATTTTTTTATTTTTTAATCCTTTTTAAACTGAAATTTAAAAAAAAACCCCACCCGAACTGTATTTTCAAGAAATAACCCTTTTGGTCGCGCCACAAGCCGTGGCGCGACTGAAGAGGCAGTCGCGCCAGAGCATGTGGCGCGACTGGCCTGCCACGTCGGTCGCAGTTGTTGCATGTGCCTTGCTCCCATATGATTGCTTCGTGCCGTGTNACAACGACAGTCAACAAAGAAAGAAGAAGAAAGCGGCGGCGGCGGCTGCTGTATCCGTCCCTCAGCAGGCCAGGAGGTGGCCCAGGCAGCCCAAAAAGAGGAAAACAAGATTTGGCCTACAGTGCACAGGGCTGCGTGGACATGGGCCGTCGCGGCAGGACGACGAAGGCAGCCGACGTTTCTTTATGGGCTTTCGGTGGTCTCAGATAGTTGTTGATTTCGCTGCGTTAGCCTGTTAACTTTTAGCCCATTGAAACAACGACTATGAAACAAACACATGAATACAAAACCATCTGAACTGCCGTTTTTGTTTTATACTAAAAAAAAAGACAAGAAAGTAACCCGCTACTGTATATAAATTCTCTTTCTTTAAACAGCGGAGGCTTGTTGCTCTTTTTCACATTTTGTTCTTAAGTGGCCGAGTGCTTTTAGTTTAATAGAGAGAAGGACAATTCGCAAGGGAGAAAATAAATTGGCAACCAACCATGATCTCCAACCATCATTTCCTAACCAAAAAAAAATCGTCATTCATTTCTTAAATCATTGATGAAAATATATTTATTATACTAAAGCATCCTTAGCAACTTGGCAAAATTCAAAAAAAGACTAACGGCCGTTATTCATTAAAAAAGGCATTTGGGAAATATATATTGAAACTAGAGTGTATGTATGCTCAGATTTTTCTTTATGTCACGAAGCTTTTGCTACCAAATGCTACACTCCACAAATATTCAATGAGCGATGTTTCACAACAAGCATGACCGACATAGTTTAATATGAACCTGTAGTGTCCTTGTTAGCATACCTTTTAAATTGGGCATAAGATCCAATGATATATGCGAATTTTTCTCAAAAAATGCTTTCATTTTATCACAACTTTATTAGGTTTGGTGACATCATCATAGGCAGCCGTGCGTAATTTTATTTTCAAAGATTCTTTCCTGTCAAAGAGATTTTTTTTGTTAGTTGCAACCTCACCTTGTTCTTGTAGAAAATAAATTTTGTGATGGGCAACGTGCCCAATTGCTCATCAGTAATTAGCTTCATGCACTTTCTTGCACAGATAAATAGTGTAGTGTAGTAATAATCATGTCACCTTTAACCGATTTTCATACAGTGTTGCTCTGTTATTTACTGCTAGATCCTTTGTGCTAAAACTCTGAGCAACCAATTTTTCTTTCTCAATTAAGTTTTATTTACATTTTTGAAAAATGCTAAGCTCGACATTTCTACCTCTCAGTATCCTTGATGAACCTGCAGAAAAGAAGCTAGAATAAGAAACTGTCGCAATGCACTAGAAAAAACAAACTAAAGAAAATGACGTCACCTTCATGAAGAGCAACGCTCCTGTATTTCCCCATTCAGTTTCATTTTGATGCATGTTTCTTCAAGTATATTCAATTGCCACGGCAGCATGGAATGCAGATCCTATTCACGAGTCACATAGTGAGGGGAGTGAAGTTTATGGGCTGTTGCCATTGTGCACTCGTTGCGGATTCCAATGTTGAAGAAGGCGCCCGCCATTCTCTGAGCATAGAACCCAAAATCCTCGGCACCCATGACCAGGGGAGAAACCTTGACGTTCTCTTCACCAAGGAAGTTCTCGGCCACCGCCTTAGCATGACCATACATCCCTTCGTCGTTGATCACGACAGGATATGGCCTCATCTTGTCGTCCATGAAGTCCACAGAGGCAGTACAATGATGTACCACTGACTGTCCTTCTACAATCTTCCATATATAGAATCACTTATCAATTGCAAGAGTAGCAGAAACTATGCAGTTTTCAGGTTTGAGTGGAGTTTAATTACCTCTTTGATCCTCTTCTTGAGATACGATAAACTTCCATTCGTCATGCTCCTCAAGGTGCCACCAAAGGTTACAGACTCTGGAATAACATTGTAAGCTTCTCCTCCTTTCACAAAAGTGACAGATACCACCTGAAAGTTTCAACAGCAAGAAAGGCACCTGTCTTTCAACATCTGTACACAATTCATACATAAATCAAACTATATTTATAGGATTGTAAGCCAATCGCTTACTGCACCCTGGAGCGGATCGATTTCTTGGGCACAAATTTGCTGAAAACTGGTGATGGCAGTGGATGCAGCTACAATGGGATCGACGGATTGATGGGGTGCCGCAGCATATCCATCTTTTCCATTGACAGTTGCTATGAATCGACCTGCTGTTGCAGAGAAGGGTCCTGGCCTGGATGAAACGGCACCTAATGGAAGGTCTGGGCTGACATGCAAGCCAAATATGGCTGACACGTCATCAAGGGAGCCATCTTGTAGGATGTAATAGGCCCCGCCATAACCCTCCTCTGCTGGCTGGTGTTGGAATGTGTCATCGTGACCGATTCATGACCGATTCTTCAGGCGCTCGTGGCCTCAACGGCATGCACGCATGCACCGGATCTCTCCGTAGAGTTAGGCCCTCAACCGTGTGCGTATGTGGTGTATATTCATGTACATGTAACCAGGACTATTTAAGGTCCATTGATGTTGTAATACAAGTGCGGCATTCAGCATTCTTCATGGTAATCAGAGCCTGACGATCTTGCGGCTTCTCTCCAATCTCGTTTTTTTCAGCCATGAGCGACACCACAGCCTCAGTGAGTCAATCCGCCATGGCTGCCCTCTCCAGCTCTTCTGCTGCTCTTGTCACTGCTGCCGCCACCGCTGCCGCATCTGCCGCCGCCGCCAATTCTTCTCTTTCCTCTTCTACACAGAGCGTCAACATCAAGGGCCTCATTCCGGTCACCCTTGATATGCAATCCACCTGCTTTCGTCGCTGGAAGAACTTGTTCCGCATCGTCCTCGGCCGCTACAACCTCCTCTCCCACATCGACTCCGAAGCGCGCCACCCCGACGATCCGGCCTGGGTACAGGCCGACCTCACCGTCATCATGTGGATTCACGCCACTCTCGCCGACGATCTCATGGACATGGTCATGGCCGACGACCCCACCGCCCACTCCGTCTGGACCAAGGTCGCCACCTTCTTCAACGCCAACAAGCCCAGTCGTGCCGTTCATCTGGAAGCCGAGCTCCACGCCTTCGAGCAGGGTGCACTCTCCGTCTCCGCCTACTGCCATCAGCTGCAGTACTACGCCCACGCCCTTGCCGATTGCGACGCCCCGGTGAGCGATCGCGCTCTCGTTCACCAGCTCATCCGCGGCCTCGACAAGTCTCGCTTCGGTACTCTCAAGACTCTGCTCCCTGCACTTCCCACCTTTCCCACTTTCGTTGAAGCAAGGGAGCATCTGTACCGGGAGGAGCGATCGCTTGGCAAGCCGCCGTCGTCGTCCGTCTCCTCCACTGAGTCGGCCCTCGTCGCCACTGACTCGTCATCCGGCTCCTCCGACTCCTCCGCCGCACGCCCCGACAACTCTGGTGGTCGCGGCTCCTCCAGTACTCGTGGCGGTCGCGGTGGCGGCGGGCGCGGCGGTGGCGGACGCGGCTGGCGTGGCCGCGGTCGTGGCGGCGGGCGCAATTTCAACAACAACAACTCCAACGGCGGCCGTGGCGCTCCGTCCCACCCAGCTTGGATCCCCTACTACCCGCAGTGGAATGGTGCGTCCTGGAGTGCCCCCGGCGCCTCCTGGCGTGCACCGTGGACCGGTGCCACGGGCCCCGGCGTTCTAGGGTCTCGCCCTCCCGGGAACACCGGTCAGGCGTATCCTGCCTTCGCTGCCCCCATCACGATGTCTGCGCCGTTGGCTCCTCCTGCTTTCGACAACAGCGGCTTGGTTGCAGCTCTTCAGGCGGCCTCGATTCAGCAACCTTCCTCCACTGGTGAATGGTACATGGATACTGGTGCTAGTTCTCACATGACCGGCGATCAAGGTAACTTGCCCATTTATTGTCGTTCATCACCGCATAATTCCTCTCATATCATTGTTGGCAATGGATCTTCCATTCCTGTTGTTGGTACTGGTGCTACTTCACTTTCTTCCCCTGCCTCCTCCTTTGTTCTCCATGATGTTTTACACACTCCTTCTCTTGTCAAAAACTTAATTTCCGTGCGCAAGTTCACTAAAGACAATTCATGTTCTGTTGAATTTAATCCATCTGGTTTTTCTGTCAAGGATCTTCGCACCAAGAGAACTCTCATGACCTCCAGTAGCGGCGGCGACCTCTATCCATTCTCTCAAGTGGCGGCTCCTGGTTCTGTTGCCCTCACGGCTCAGACCTCATCCCATGTGATCTGGCATCGCCGCTTAGGGCACCCTAGTCCACAGTCTTTGCAACACTTAGTTTCCATTTTTCATATTCCTTGTACGAATAAACATAGCACATCTGCTGTTTGTGATGCTTGTCAGAAAGGTCGTCATGTACGCCTTCCCTTTTCCTCTTCTCAATCCACCACTTACTTTCCATTTCAAATAATACATTGTGATCTTTGGACCTCACCTGTTGCAAGTTTTACTGGTTTTAAGTATTATCTTGTTGTGCTTGATGATTTTACACACTACTTGTGGACCTTTCCCTTACGCAATAAATCCGATGCCACATCCACCCTACAACAATTCTATACTTATGTTCTTAACCAGTTTCATCTTTCTGTGCAATCCATCCAATGTGACAATGGCAAAGAATTCGATAACAATTCTCTCCGTGAATTTGCCTCATCCCGCGGAATCTCCTTTCGCCTTTCCTGTCCCTACACGTCTTCTCAAAATGGAAAAGCCGAGCGTGCTCTCCGCACCATCAACGATGTCCTTCGTAGCCTTCTCTACCAGGCGCATCTGCCACTTCCCTTTTGGGTTGAGGCTCTCCACACCGCCACATACCTTCTTAATCGTCGCCCTACTAAACCCCTAAACTTCGACACACCATACTCTCAACTCTTTCAGGTTGCTCCTGATTACTCTCATCTTCGAATTTTTGGATGCTTGTGCTATCCAAATCTATCCTCCACAGCGCCTCATAAACTTGCTCCTCGGTCTACACCTTGTGTCTTCCTTGGCTATCCTGCAGATCACAAAGGCTACAGGTGCCTAGACATCCAAAGCCGGCGCATCATCTTGTCCAGGCATGTCATTTTTGATGAATCTGTGTTTCCGTTTGCACAGGAGCTCACACAGCATTCTTCCGCACCGGATCCAGCGTATCCTACCAACCCGATCTCGGCTATTACCTCGTACCACGGGATCCGCGCGGATCTTGGCTCCACCGCTCTCCCGCTGCCACCTGCCCCGTCTGTGCGCGCGCAACCGCCGACCGCGCCTTCTCCGCATTCGCCCGCGGCACCTGCGACCGGCCCAGTTGCTCCCCAGCCACCTCGTGGTTCGCCGTCACCCAGTCCCCGTGCGCCACGCCCATCCTCCTTCTCGTTCGGTAGCGTTTCTTCGCTCGGCACACCCGACCACCTCCTCCCCACGCTACATCCACCCCACTGGTTCAACACAGCATCAAATGCAGACACGTTCCAAACACGGAATTGTTATTCCAAAACGCCACTTCAACCTATCTGCTGCATCTATCTCACCCATTCCATCCAATTACCGTCTTGCTCTTAAAGATCCTAATTGGCATAATGCTATGGTTGAGGAATATAATGCTTTGATGAACAACAATACTTGGTGTCTTGTTCCTAGACCTGCAGGTACCAATGTGATTACAGGGAAGTGGATCTACCGGCACAAGTTTGAACCTGATGGTACTCTTGCTCGCTACAAGGCTAGGTGGGTGGTTCGTGGATTTTCTCAAGAATATGGTGTTGATTATGATGAAACATTTAGCCCGGTGATCAAACCTGCTACTGTTCGCGTGGTGCTGAGCATTGCCACTTCGTTTGCATGGCCCATCCATCAATTGGACGTCAAGAATGCATTCCTTCACGGTAATCTCACTGAGACTGTCTACTGTTCACAACCTGCCGGCTTTGTTGATGCATCTCACCCTGAGTATGTTTGTCAACTTAATAAATCCTTATATGGTTTGAAACAAGCGCCTCGCACTTGGTTCTTGCGGTTCACAAAGTTCCTTTGCTCTCTTGGTTTTCAAGCTTCCAAGTCTGATTCTTCACTGTTTATTCTCCACACTTCAACCGCCACTGCCTACCTTCTCTTGTATGTTGACGATATCATACTCACGGCAAGCTCTGACTCACTGTTAGCTGGTTTGATTTCCAGTCTCCGAAAGGAGTTTTCCATGACTGATCTTGGTCCCTTGAAGCACTTTCTGGGTGTTCATGTCACACGATCCCCCAGTGGTCTCTTTCTGTCTCA
This sequence comes from Alloteropsis semialata, assembly GCA_004135705.1. NCBI lineage: Eukaryota > Viridiplantae > Streptophyta > Magnoliopsida > Poales > Poaceae > Alloteropsis > Alloteropsis semialata. The sequence continues at coordinate 66,496,184 of CM014271.1, read as the reverse complement.
GGAGCAGTATGCTCAGGACATTCTTGATCGGGCTAACATGGCAAACTGTAATTCCTGCTCAACACCAGTGGACACTCGATCTAAGATCTCTGCTTCAGATGGTCCTTTACTTGCTGATGCTACTGCATTTCGGAGTTTGGCCGGAGCTCTTCAGTACTTGACCCTCACTCGGCCGGACATCAGCTATGCTGTTCAACAAATTTGTCTGTTCATGCACTCACCCCGTGAACCTCATATGACTCTTCTGAAGCGAATCCTCAGGTATCTGAAAGGTACATTGCATTATGGGTTACATCTCAGTCGATCTTCGTCCATGGACATTACAGCATACTCGGACGCCGATTGGGCAGGATGTCCGGATACTCGACGGTCTACTTCAGGATACTGTGTGTTTGTTGGTGATAATCTCATAGCTTGGTCTTCTAAGCGCCAAACAACAGTATCCCGATCAAGTGCCGAGGCAGAATACAGAGGAGTTGCAAATGCAGTGTCTGAAACTTCTTGGATTTATCAGTTACTTGTGGAGCTTCACCACCGGCCTGCTAAAGCAACAGTTGTTTATTGTGACAACATAAGTGCCATGTACTTGTCTACCAATCCAGTGCAACATCAGAGAACGAAGCACATCGAAATTGACCTGCATTTCGTCAGGGACAAGGTAGCTCTTGGTGAAGTTAAAGTGCTTCATGTGCCATCTCGTTTTCAGTTTGCTGATGTTTTCACAAAGGGCCTTCCACGAGCTTTGTTTGATGAGTTTCGAGACAGCCTGCACGTTTATCCACGTCCTGGCTGAGGGGGGCTGTTGGAATGTGTCATCGTGACCGATTCATGACCGATTCTTCAGGCGCTCGTGGCCTCAACGGCATGCACGCATGCACCGGATCTCTCCGTAGAGTTAGGCCCTCAACCGTGTGCGTATGTGGTGTATATTCATGTACATGTAACCAGGACTATTTAAGGTCCATTGATGTTGTAATACAAGTGCGGCATTCAGCATTCTTCAGCTGGAATACAAGCTTTACGGTACCCTAACGAACAAAACAAGAATCACACAACTTATGCATAGATGATCTATTGACAACCACAGTAACAAAAGTGGTAAAAAATCAAATTAAACCACGGTGAGATCGTCCAATTTTTGTGATATCTGCCCATGCATACTGACATTGTTCTAATCGTGAAGAACAATCTGGCAACATTCAAAATGAGCCATTCCTTTCAGTAGCGTGATACCTTCAAGTCGCCCTTCTGATCTTGAAGTAGCTTAGCAGCTCCTAGGAGCATTGTCGTGTGTGCATCGTGTCCACAAGCATGCATTTTCCCACTTTCCTGGCTCCTGTATTCCCAATCTACCAATTCCTGCCAAAGGACGATGCCATAATAAGCCAAACAAGCACATCTTAATGTAGTAATTTTTCTGCAATGCTATATGTTTAATTGTTTATCAAAGAATGTAATGGGTTTTATTATTTGTTTGTCGTACAGGACTACACAAAATTTATTTTTCATGATTATTTAAAATTTAAAGCATAGCAATGGAAGAAAAAAGTTTTTATCCTTTTATTCGGTAGACATCTACATTTTTATCTGGTACTGTGGCAGTTGTGTTGGCTCCCCTGCCAGATGCTTTGATAATTTGCACCACTATTTTGGATAACAGTCTTGGCAATCTTGTTCGGATGACTCAGTTACTTTTATGTCAGTGTCACCTGGGTTTATTATTCTATCTGATACAGTGGCGAAGCTACGTGCAATCGACGCTGTCAGCTGACAGCGACGATTTTGCCAGAAGCTTTATACCTATACGTTGTTTACAGGCCCTGACACCGGTAAAAATAAACATGTTGACACCGGCGCACTACCAGAGAACGGTCGATCGGTCACGGTTCGTAACCCTCATAGGTACCGGTTCTGGAACCGGTACCGCGACACCGTGACTAAAGGGGGGCGGCCTTTGGTACCGGGTCCAGACCCGGTACCAAAGGGAGCCTTTGGTACCGGTTGGTAACACCAACCGGTACCAAAGGACCCCCCCGCGTAGGCGTTCGGCGGAGGGCCTTTGGTACCGGTTGGTGTTACCAACCGGTACCAAAGACTCTTTTGGTTATTTTTTTTAAATGTTTGATATTTGGGTTAGTTATATACAAATCTACGCGTCTACGTGTCTGCTCGTCATATGTCATATGTCGTACACGATCTTTCACGCAATAAGATTGAAGTCGTCGCAATTGTCAATTGATTTTGACCCGACTTTGATTGCATTTTTTCGAACATTTACATATAAACATTTGAGATCGGCCAATACAAAAGTTAGAGCATTTAAAAGTTATTTACAATTGACGAGCTGAACTGGAAGAAGGAGCAGAAAGGGAGTCCAATTGAGCGATTTCGGTTCCGTCATGGTGGTACTCTCCCAGTGGACTTATAACTTGGTCCATAATGAATCCAAAAAATTGGTCCACAATAGCTTTTGCTTTTTCTCTCATTGGGAGCTCTTGATGGTAAAACATCCTCTGCATTAATCACAAATGACAACATTCATTCATATAATAAATAAATTTTGCATGTAATCATTTCTAAACAAGTAACTAATAATCATTCATTCATATAATAAATAAATTTTGCATGTAATTATAAAATATCCTAACACATTCATTTCTAAACAATAACAAATAATTATTTCAAAACAATAACTAATAATCATTTCTAACCAAGTAATAATCATTTCTAACCAAGTAATAATCATAATAAATATACACTAATAATCATATTTCCATATACACTAATAATCTAATGTCCATATACACTAATAATCTAATTTCCATATACACTAATAATCTTATTTCCATATACACTAATAATCTAATTTCCATATACACTAATAACCTAATTTCCATATACACTAATAATCTTATTTCAATATACACTAATAATCTAATTTTCATATACACTAATAATCTAATTTCCATATACACTAATAATCTTATTTCAATATACACTAATAATCTATTTTCCATACACACTAATAATCTAATTTCTATATACACTAATAATCTAATTCATACCATGAGATCTGCTTGAGTCGCTTTTTTGGGAGAAACAAAGGTATGGATCCACTGGCAGACGAAGTATCCGCATAGATTCGTCCCTGCTTCCTGTCTGGCACACTGATAGTGGAGAAGAATAAAGTTAGACGTAACAACTATATATTAGTGTGATTTTACGAGATATGCGGGTACACCAGCCACGTACCGGAAAGTCCGTCCTCACATGCAGTCTTTCTTTGAAATTTCCTTTTTGGTTCGCACGGAAACGTGTCTATGCCATGTCAATCAAGTCTAAAACTGCTTGGTAATCCTCTTGTGGTTTCCGCAGTGAGTCCAAGACAACAATTTTACCTTCATTTATGATTATCACAAGCAGTATCCAGTGGAAGCTGTATATATATATATATAAATACATGCACAAGTATTGAGAACAAAGTCTTAAAGTTATACATACATAGAGAGAAGTACTCACTGGAAATTGTATGGCAAAAGAATGTAATACTTGCTTCTTTGTTTCTCCAGGTACAGGTATATGTTGTCCACCGTCTCCAGCGGCTGTGTCTGTACATTTCTCTCATTTACCATCAATGGATCCATGAAACCGACATCATCATACGATTTTTCACGGCATGTATGGATCTCCATCCTACATGACAAGAATAGATTGTTATTGTTGAAAATTATAATTAAGAAAGCAAGTATTGCGAGAATAGATCAGTGAAAGAAACTTACACAACCCAGCAGCTCATCAATGAGAGGTCTATGGCATCTTGACGGTACAAATCATAGACATCCTTGAAATCCAAAATCAAGAGCTCATGCCCACGGAAGTAATCACGGTCTTTTATCAAAACATTGAGCATCTGTCTACCCTTTTTGGACTCCTTCATGTACCACTCATGAAATCGGAATGCTTGAGTGGTTAGGGACTTCAAAGAATCTGGGGGCACCATTGGTTTGCCATATTCAAATGTCCAAATTTCCACAGGTGTTGCCACAGGAATTTCGCCCGTGCCCGATAAAAGTTCTGCCGCTGAGAGGCCTGTTTGCTGGCACAACAACGCAAGCTGTTCGTCGTCATATTCCTGTTGCCCTTGTGTCCTCCTAGCCGAGCTCTGACCGACTTGTTTCTTCTTAGGAGTGGCCGCCTTCTTCACCGAGGATCCACCGCTGGCTTGTTGTTTCTGCTTATCATAAGACTTTGCAAGCTGGCGGTCGTAGTCGGAGGGCAAGAATCTCTTCTGATTCGCCGCGCTCATTTTTGTGAAAAATGTCTTCGCTGTCGGATCTATGGGCACCGGCTTCTCTGGCTCTTTTGGTTTGAAATGCTCTTTGACATGGGCTGCGACCACCAAAGCACTTTCCTCGTCAGTTCGGTCGTAGGGTAACTTCTTCCTTATGGCGGCCAACCTTTCTTCGTCGGTAGGCTCTTTCTCCACCGTTTGGCGCTTCTGGCGAGTAGTCCGCCGTGGGGGCGGAGCTTGGCGCTTTGGGGGATGCCGTGCTGGTGGAGGAGGAGACCTGTGTGAGCCGGCATCATCCTGACCTGGAGGTAGGGATGAAAACGATCGGAAACGGTCAAAAACGGTATTGCAAATTATGCAAATGTAGAAAACGAAAACGGTATTGCAACCCTACCTGGAGGTGGCAGCTCTGGGTCATCCTCGGCCCTTCTTGAAGGTGACGGTGGCTGCGGGGGATCCCTGGGTGGAGTAGCTGATGGCCCTTGACTGCGAAATTTGACGTAACGCTTCTTCCATAGAATGATACTGCCGTGGGCAGCATCCGCTAACGTCTTTTCTTCGTCGCCACCTGGATGTCGAGCTCCAATTCATCATATCCTTCACAAATCTGCTCGACCCCCACCTTGCAGTAGCCACTTGGAATCTGTGCCCCATGAATGGTCTGCCCTTGCTCCACCGGATAAGCCATACCGTAAGCCACCTTAGTGGATAAGTTCGGCTTGGTATATGAAGCTCACATGGCGTACGCAGAGTGATTTCGTCCACTGGATAGCGAGCACTGTCGTCCCCGGCATCGGCAGGTGGGAGCTCTGTAGAAGCAACACTGCTGCGACGTTGGGAGGGCGGGCTAACACCATCAGCTGATCCACCAGCTGGTACTATTCCTGGCACCGTCTGCCCTTGGCTCAGCAATGTCTGTAGCTGTCTAGACACCATCTCTGGGATGCCGGCCTTTGTCTCCCGAAGCTCTCTTTCCAAGTTCTCCACTCTTCTCTCTTGTGCGGCCTTGGAGCGGCTTCGACTCCTGTATGTGTCACTGTCCGCAGGGAATGCAGTCTTCCACGGGACTACGCCGACACCTCTAGCTCGTCCGGGATGTTCGGGGTTCCCCAGAGCCCTTGTTAGCTCGTCGTTTTCTCTGTCGGGAACGAATGTCCCATCGGCTGTCTCTTGAATGACCTTAAGGATACCAGCGGCCGCCTCTTTTACCTCATCGCTGTAAATAAGCGACCCATCGGAAAGATCCAGAGTGCCACCATGAGCGTAGTACCAATGCCTTGATCGCTCGGGCCAATGCATTGTCGCCGGCGTGATTCCCCTGGCAACCAAATCTTCTTCCATCTTGTCCCAGATAGGAATTTTCTTCTTATAGCAGTTGGTCCAAGAGAGTGGAAGTATCTTTTCTTCGCGGCATTGATCCTATTCTGTCGCGAGTTCTTTTCACCTAACTCCGACCGCCTGTACTGCACGAAGGAATCCCAATGACCCCTCAGCTTTGGGTAATCATCGAAGTTGGGTGTCAGGTTCTTCTCGGCATATTTCTTGTACATGTTTTTCTTCCATGTTTGAAATGCAGTACACATCGTCTTTAGAGCCCAATTTTTGACTCTTGCCTCTGAACCTTGAGGCACCGCGAAATGTTCTTGCAGACTGGCCCATAGCATTTCTTTCTCTGATTGCGGCACGTATGTAGCATCATCGCAGGGTTTCCACCTCTGCAGGCTGATGGGCACGTGGTCTCTCACTAGAACACCACACTGATTGGCCATCTTTATAGCAGCTTTCTCTGGCGCAACTGGCCGACCATCCTCTGCCACATCAGTGATTACAAGTCTGCCCTCTAACTTCTTGGTCGGGCCACGTTCGTCTTCTTCGATGATGAGGACCCAGAAGGCTGTGAGCCTGAGGGCTACATGTACGAGAAAGAAATGTATATATTAAGATTTCATGCTTGAACATATATATATTCGATATTGACAATATGTATACATATATACCTCCTCGGCCCGAACACTTCCAGCGGCAGGTTCTTCCATGCCATCACCTGACATATTCAGGTATTGGCTGCCATCGTCACCACCTGCCTCCTCGTCGACGTCGAGAAGGTTTGTGGCACGTGCACTGCCTTGTGCGATTTGTTCCATCATAATCACGTTCATTTCATCTTCTGTGTAGTCCATTTTGTCTTCCGTCTATCAAATATACATGAAATAACAATTATATCAAATCCTATCAAATTCGATCAAATTCTATCAAATTCTACCAAATTCGATCAAATCCTATCAAATCCTATCAAATTCTATCAAATTCTATCAAATTATATCAAATCCTATCAAATTCTATCAAATTCTATCAAATTATATCAAATCCTATCAAATCCTATCAAATTCTATCAAATCCTATCAAATTCTATCAAATTATATCAAATCCTATCAAATCCAACCAAATTCGACCAAATTCTATCAAATTCGATCAAATTCTATGAAATTCAACCAAATTCTATCAATTCTACCAAATTCTATCAAATCCAACCAAATTCTAAACATTTCTAAATATTTCTAAACATTTATAACAATCATTTTCACATACACTAATAATCATTTCTAAACATTTCTAAACATTTATAACAATCATTTTCACATACACTAATAATCATTTCTAATACGATGAATCTAATAATTACATACAAGGTCGTGCGACGGCGACGACGAGGTCGTGCGACGACGGCTTGGGGACGCGGCGGCGGCTTGGGCACTTAGGCGTGGAGGAGATCGGTGGAACTGATGGCAGTCAGGGGCCATGAAATTGTATGAAATTCTATGAAATTATATCTTATTCGATGAATTTCAATCAAATTCGATGAATTTCCATCAAATTATATCAAATTCAACCAATTACAAAGTAATTTCTAAAATTGTATGAAATTCTATGGAATTATATCAAATCTTATAACTAAAAATCTTATAATTATATCAAATTCAAATTATATCTTATTCGATCAAATTATATCTAAAGTGACAATAACTAAAAATCTTATAATTACACACATACATGAAATAATGTAAATTCTAGATTCATATTTCAATAAATTACATGAAAAATCCTATAATTACATAAAAAAACTTATAATTACATAAAAAATCCTATAATTTCCAATAATTACATGAAAAATCTAATAATTACATACAAAACATAATTTGGGCAGCATTTCCCCTAAAAATTGAGCATTATGAGACCACCACAAAAAAAATCTAATCCAATCCACGTATCATTCATGGCATATCCGAATTATTACATCCATCATCCAAGCATCATTCATCCAAATTCTAGATTCATATTTCTATAAATTACATGAAAAATCCTATAAATACAATAACTCACACAATTCCAATAATTCACACAATTAGTGCTAATAAGTTTCTCTATAAGTACATAAACTGGCTGAAAATGGTTACATGCCTTTTTGTCTAAGCTACAATCGAATCAAAACTTATATTAGAGTTGATCTCGACCAAAGCTCTCTGCTTTTGGGCTCAACAATTGAACTTGCTTGGTTACTCAAAACAATATAACAGTGATATCTTATATGCATCACGTCAGAGCTCCACTTCCATTTGACCAGATCATGCACGATACGAACTAACAGAACAAACTGAAATGGCTAAACTAAGTTAACAAGGATTATTCAGCAGAGTAAACCCTACAGTTCCGCACCTAGTTGCCGAAACTGAGTTGAGGAGGGGCGCGGCGTCGGGGAGGGGCGGCGGCGTACGTCGAGGAGGGGCGCGGCGTCCGGGGCGCGAGGGGGTCGT
>CM014271.1:66467194-66478208 GCA_004135705.1 Alloteropsis semialata | reverse complement strand
GCATAAACCCAGCGCCTCCAACCACCACCATCTTCTCCTCGCTCGGCTGAGGCTTCAGCCAGTACAGGTACCTCCACAAGTTGAAATGGGGAGAGATCCCCAGATACGCCTCGCAGAGGTGGATGAAGACCGAGATCGCCATAATGGAGTTGGGGTTGAGGTTGATGGCCTCGATCCCGTAGTAGTGCAGCAGCCCTCGGAAGAACGCCCCCGTGGGCAAGCCGAGTCCTGCCTCGAAGAAAGGCTTGAAAAGGACCAGCTCGCCGGAGTTCTCCGACGGGAACACCTCTCCTGCGCTCGGCCGCCACTCCGCCACGGCCTGAGACGGCAGGATGCTCCGCTCCACCATCTCCTCCAGCATTTTTGTGGTTACCTTCCCCCGCACCCACGCGAGGACAGGGGAGGGGATCTTGTCAGACTTGGGGACGCCAGTGAGCTTCTTCCTCCCCGCCATGGATCTAACGGCAGGGGTCTTTGATCGCATCAGCGAGGCTGCGCTCCCCGTGGTGGCTGAGATCGCACAACGGACTGGCGAGCAATGGGAGCTTTGGTGGCGGCGGGATGAAAAGCGAAGAACAGGGAGGACGGATCTGGGAATGGGAGGATTTCCCTCCGGGTCTAACCCTCACCTTTTATAGCGCGCCTTGACGCCCGAAATTACCGCGAGATAACGCGATTAGCGGGGCGGGCGAAACGGTAAAAAGAGCCGTTGGGCGCTTCGCCTTCCGTTACACGCCGGGCGTCAACGGTAAAAAACGACTCCAAAGCACTCGAGCAAAACAAAGAAGTCGGCGTGCCGCTAAGGCTCGAACAGCTCCCACGCTCGGGGGCTGGCGCCGTAACAAAGCCAGTGTGCCTCTCGGGTTCGATTGGCCCCGAACCACTCGGGAGCCAACACTGCAAACCCAGTGGTGTGCCGCTAAGGCTTGAACAGCTCCCACGCTCGGGGGCTGGCGCCGATTAAGTCAGTGTGCCTCTTGGGCTCGATTGGCCCCGAACCACTCGGGAGCCAACACTGCAAACCCAGTGGTGTGCCGCTAAGGCTCGAACAGCTCTCATGCTCGGGGGCTGGCGCCACGATTAAGTCAGTGTGCCTTTCGGGCTCGATTGGCTCCGAACCACTCGGAGGCCAACACTGCAGAATTGAAGGCGTACCGCTAAGGTTCGACCAGCACTCGGACTCGGGGGCTGGCGCCATATCAAAAGCAGCGCGCCATGCGGGCTCGATCAGCCCCGAAACGCTCGGGAACTGACGCTGCGAACAAATTGCGACAGACAATGCAATCCTTTTGCAAGAAATACAGTTACAACGGAGCCGGACTTGCGCCGGTTACAAACATCAAACACATCAGCAAGCTCGGTTCACCTGAGCTCCTCGCAAGCTCTCTTGTAGCACCACTGCAGCCGTTTACGGGACAACACCGGTGGAGGGTTGGTAGCGAATGCCTTCGGCTATCCCCTGCTCTACAAAGCATTTCACCCCACATGGCCCTCATCACATGGGAATGCGGGGGTGAATGGGACAGCACTCAGACGCTGATCAACGCCTCAGGTTCTTCGCAAGCACTCTTCTAGCACCATATCTTGCTGGCTCCCTGAACTCTCCCCGGTGGATGAACCCAACAATGAGCCTCCGGCATGTCGACAGCGAGGATCCTATATCCATTCGCTCTTGGGTAGCAGCTCAGGCTTCCCGACGGGTATTTATAGCCCCTGGTCACCCGAGGACGAGAAATTTCCTCCACAACGACGAGCGCGGACTCCGCGCCACGCGTCTCCCCTTCGGACCGAAGATGCACAGGTCACCCTTATCGCCTTCGGCTCCACTCGACCACGGGAGCGTCCTGTGCGATCACGGAAACACTATTCCTGATGCCGCGTCTCGGGTACGACACCGCTTTGCCTGCCTCGCCTTTGGCATACCCGACAGAGAAGGAATCCTCCGGGACTCGAACCCTTCGCCAAGATAAGTATCAATTGAATAACTTCGTCAATTCCGCGAGCTTTAAAACAAGTCGCTAAAGTACTCGGGAGCACACGCCTTAATCCGTGAAACCTCGACTCTTCCGTACGCCTACGCTCCTACGCGTGCACGCGGCCCAGCTCCCTGCGCTATGGACTACGGCTATCGGGGATCAGGTGCATAAACGTAACAGGCTAACTGCCCGGGGAAATTAAAAGACTTAAAAGCAGGAAGCGGAGTTCATTAATATTTATATCGCCGAATGCCTTCTCCTCTCGAATTTCTACTTTGTTGCAGGGTATGGGAGACTACTCGGCGCGCCTCGGCCCTCACGCTCGGGGGCTGGCGCCGGGACGACCACTCGGCGTGCTCAGCCCTCACGCTCGGGGGCTGGCGCCGGGACGACCACTCGGCGTGCTCAGCCCTCACGCTCGGGGGCTGGCGCTGGGACGACCACTCGGCGTGCTCGGCCCTCACGCTCGGGGGCTGGCGCCGGGACGACCACTCGGCGTGCTCGGCCCTCACGCTCGGGGGCTGGCGCCGGGACGACCACTCGGCGTGCTCAGCCCTCACGCTCGGGGGCTGGCGCCGGGACGACCACTCGGCGTGCTCAGCCCTCACGCTCGGGGGCTGGGCGCTGGGGCGACTACTCGGCGTGCCTCGGACAGCTCGACCCGGCCCTCACGCTCGGGGGCTGGGCGCCGAAATTAACGTCGGATGATCTAGCCAGATGCTCCTTGACTAACCCTTGGACCGATTCCTACGGAATCGCTTCAAGGCTCGGGGGCTACGGCCAACGGACGCACCTCGCGGCGCATCCGTTGATTGTCTGACGACCTCAGAAGCAGGCTACTAACCCTTGGACCGATTCCTTCGGAATCGCTTCAAGGCTCGGGGGCTACGGCCAACGGACGCACCTCGCGGCGCATCCGTTGAAGACGGCTCTTTTCTCTCCAGTATCACGCGGTTTCGCTTCCAACTGCAGCAGGCTCGACGCTCACCAGACAGCACGACCTCGCCGACTTGTCTCTCAACCACGTACTACTCGGGGGCTTGTCGGGGGTAGACCCCCAGGGGTACCCAGCAGGCGGATTGGCCCAACCAGCAAGGGGCGGCCCAATCCGAGTGCAACTGGATCGGTTTGACAGACTGGGTGGCCTACCAGTCGGGAGGCCCACCAGTCGGGCGAACCGGATGGGCGCGACGGCGCGCGCGGCAAGGAAGAAGACGGCGTATCCCGCAAGAAGCTCGGAGATCAAGATAAGCTAGCCGGAATTATAGGGAAAGATATCTGTAATCGTTATAAGATCGAATCCTTGTATTTCGGGTAGGTTACGATCTCTAGCCGACTTGTAACTCAAGGCAGCCGGACTATATAAGGCGCCTTGAGACCCCCCTCCAGAACAACGATACAACCCACGATCATACAACCCTAGGACAGAACCCAACTACGGAGATCCTTCCAGAACTTCATACACAGCAATACAATCACCCCCAACACAGGACGTAGGGTATTACGTCATCTCGACGGCCCGAACCTGTTCAATCTTGCGTCTTGTGTTACCATCGACTTCTGATCCTCGATCTGTCCCTCAACAAATCAACCACGTAGGCTACCCTGTGTGGACTGCCGGGTCCATAAATCCGACACTCCCCCTTGATCCAACACGAGGATCAAGTGCTCTCTAGTGGATGTCGATTGTCCCCTCCGAAACAGCAGACTCCAATGTCGTGAACACCTTCTTGGACCTCTCACAAGATGCCTCCTTGAAAGATCACCAAGAACACCACCACCAAACCGTCAAGGTGATGCCGATCACCAAGAGTAACAAGCAATAGCTTCACTTGACCTGCACAAGACCAAGAGGCAAAGGTAAATGCACACTTTACTCTCTAAGCACTAAAGATGTCCTTAATCTTTCAAATCAAGAACTTCTCAATCACTATAAGTGCTTTGCTTGCTCTTAGCTCTCAAATATTGCTATGAACTTCATCAGGTCGCAAGAGAGCTCAATTGAACCAATACATCAAGTATTTATAGGCCAAGGCAAGCAACTAGCCGTTGGACCTCAATGTTAGCTGAAATCAAAAGGACCGACTGTTGTGGTGGTACCCAAGTACAAGCACCGCAACAGTTGGTGCTTGCTTTTTAGCATAGCTCCAACGGTAACTGACACCATAACCGACTGTTGCGGTGGGTGAAAAACCCGACCGCACCGCAACAGTCTGTCAAACCATAGGAGAATTTGCCTCAGCCCCTGCTGGACCGACTATTGCAGTGATGCTCGGCTGAGCACCGCAATAGTCAGTGGGGCACAGTCCCTGGGCCCTCCTGGCCCATGAAAGACCGACTGTTGTGGTGATCATCTTGATCAGCACCGCAATAGTCGGTGGGGCACAGTCCTCGGGCCCTCCTGGCCCATGAAGGACCGACTGTTGCGGTGACCATCTTGATCAGCACCGCAACATCGGTGGGGATGTCCTTTGCACTTCTAAGTATTCAACTCGTCCATTTCAAATTCTTTGAGTTTCTAACTTTCTTCCATAGCTTCCATGGCTTTATCTGAGCTACCTAGTGCTAGAATTCACAAGTGTGCACCACACCTAGACTCTAGGCTAATGTAGGTCAAACTACAACTCTTGCCCCCCTTTATAGTACGGCCAAAGGAAAAACAAAGACCTAAACTGATCCAAATGCCTCTCAACTCCAAATGGCACTCGGAACTAGCTTGTCCTTAAGCTTCTCGCATATCCTTTGATCTGACACATGAAATTCTTACAATGGGGGACAAGAAAACCATGAAAACCCATCATTGCACTAACTTAATTGAATGCCGCTGCAAAACACACATTGGTCGCAATGATCATGTTGTCATTAATCTCCAAAATCGAATTATGGCCTAGATGCACCTTTAGTGACGATCCGGCTGACGGCGAGCCGGGCGTGATCAGACGATCAATGGGCGGTGACGGGCGGCGTGGACGAGAATGGCCACCAGATTAGAAAGGGGAAAGGGTGGACAGTGTGTGCTAGCGGCGTGGACGAGGATGGCCACCGGATTACAAGGGGCGAGGGTGGACAGTTGAAAGCATCTAGGCCCTCTAATTGTGTTTTGGTAATTAATGATAACCATATTGGACTAACGTGCTGGCGGTGCAGACGAGGATGGCCACCGGATTAGAAGGGGCGAGGGTGGACAATGTGCGTTGGCGGTGCGGACGAGGATGGCCACCGGATTAGAAGGGGCGAGAGTGGACAGTGTGCTGGCGGCGTGGATGAGGATGGTCACCGGATTAGAAGGGGCTAGGGTGGACATTGTGCGGGCGGCGCAGTGGGGCTAGCACACCGGTTGGGGCGGGGGTGGAAGGCTGGTCGGAAAAGAAGAGGTAGCTGGGCCGGTAGCGGGCCTAAAGTTACCTTTCCATCTAGCTTGCGAAAAATAGATAGGAAGCCCAGGCCCTATATATCTTCTGAAAGAAAAGATTGGAGTGATCTTCCACTATTTGAGATTCGTGCGGCGAGCGTAAGCCTCATGACCATCATCTTGAAGTGCCCCTGCCTAAGCAGAGACTAAATGTGATACAAATTATCAGTCCCAGGAGGCTGATACACATTTATTCAACAGATAGTTCAGAACCTTACACTCCCTGAGGGAGAGGGCACTTGATACAAACTAGGATCACCAAAAGGTAAACTACGGCCATGAGCCAAATGATGAACCAGACCGGCTCAACAAGGGGATCAGAGCTGCACGATAGCGAAAGCATCTCGGGCAGGGCCAAACTCCATAGGCAAGCTGGGTGCGGACACGACCACCTATTCGGCGTCTTCGGCGACAAAGTCCGGGTCTTCGTCTGAAGCAACAAAAGCAAGGTTGAGTACAAAAGTACTCAGCAAGTCCAACCCCAACCACGGAGGGGTTTACCACAGAAATATGCACATGATAATTTCAAGGAATAGGCTAAGGTTTAATTTGCGATAAAGCTAGTTTTACATATGCAAGGGTTTGAATACTAAAGGTGAAAGCAAAACAGTTCTAGTAACCAAGTCATTAAGTTGGGGTTGATCCACACAGGATCCAAATTTTAATGCTACCGGATTTCCCATCCGCCGTAGCTACCGGCACAAAGCCAAACTCTTTGCAAAACCAACTCACACAACCCATCCCAAAACCTTTGGTATTGTGACCAAGCCATAACTCGTCCATGACCGTGGACACGGCTATTCGAATAGTTTATAAACTCTGCAGAGGTGTACACTTTCACCACAAGTAGGGTACCGCGACACGATCACCTTAGTGCCAGTGCGGATCCTATCAAAGCCATTACCCACCATAGCCAAACTTCCTAGCCATCTACGAGAAACAACCAAGGGGTTCATGACCATCCAGTGAGGCCTGCAACCATGACACTAAGTCCACACTTGGTTTCCCGTTGCACACCTGCCTCCAGACAACTAACAGCTAGCTAGTGGGATTTAGACTAAGCCCTTGCAACCATACAAGAGTCGAGTGGTTGTACGAGGTAAATTGGGTTAGGCAAGATGAACACATCACCTCGGTTTAAAACCGGACAAAATGGATATCTCCCAACTTGCTTAACCACAAAGGTACAAGCCTCCCAAGAGTATTTCACAAAGAAATACCCATCCATTTTATCCAACACTTTTACTTTATTTTCAAACCCAAACCCCAATTTCTTACTCAACACACTCACACCTTTTTCTCTTTGATAAACCAAGTGTTTGTCATGATTGATTAAGTAGTAACCAAGTCCTAAGCATTCTAGCAGTGCTTATCAACTAAATAGAGCATATCATATTTAGCGATAAACTAGGATATCAAGGAATATTATTATCAATCAAGGAATGGCTATCCAACCGGGTTTCAGTAAAACAATGCAACTTTAACTAACAAGCCAATAGGTTGTGTTTATAAAACTTGGGATAAATATGCATCAAAGATTGGAATTGGACTTGCCGTCAAAAGCTTCCGGGAGTTCCTGCTCGCGGTACAGGTCGTCGGGTTCGGGCTCGCGGTACTCTCCTGCGTATTCCGGCTGCTCCTCCTCGATTATACCGTCGTCTACGGCACACACAACAAAACATATAAAAGAAAACAATCAAACCTTTACCGATGAGCTCGAAACAGGAAATGCTTAAATAAAATAGGAAAGAGGATTATTTTGGGATGATTTGTGTATAGCTCGGCCGGAATAGATGAAAGAAAGACGTGTTCGAGTTTGGTGGAATTTCGGAGAAATTTGGCGCATAAAATGACGAGTTTAGGGATGATTAGGGCTTAAACGGAGGGGTTTAGGACCTAATTGAGAAGTTTAAAAGAACCAAGGATCTTTCTGTAAATATCTTTATATGGTGGAAGGACCTATTTGTGATTTGGGAAAGTATCTGGGGGAGGTTTGGTAATAGACAGGGATATATGTGGAAATATAATAAGGGACAGGGGGTTTTCGGGGTTATTTCTAAAGGGGACAAGGTTCTTTTGGAAATAGGATCAAAGGCAGGGGGTTATTTGGAATTCAGCTGGCCTTTTCTCCTTTCCTCGGCCGGCACAGGGGAGGGGAGGGGAGCACGGGCCGGCGGCGGCGCTCGCCGGCGTTCCCGGCCCTCCGGGGCTCGGTGGCGACCACAAGCGGGCGGGGAGAGAGAGGAGAGTGAGGGGAAGCGTTTCCCCCTCCTAACCTTGGTCCGGGGCGGCGCGAGGGGGCTGGCGACGGGGAGGGAGGCGGCTGAGCGGGCGGCGGTGGTGGAGGTGAGCG
The DNA here is from genome assembly GCA_004135705.1 of Alloteropsis semialata. Lineage (NCBI taxonomy): Eukaryota > Viridiplantae > Streptophyta > Magnoliopsida > Poales > Poaceae > Alloteropsis > Alloteropsis semialata. The sequence continues at coordinate 66,470,467 of CM014271.1, read as the reverse complement.
GCGGCGCGCGCAAGGGAAACAGTGGAGCGGCGCTGGGGCTCTGGAGGTGGAGTGGAGGCGGCTGTGGTGGTGGAGGGCGCGGGGAAGGGCCTTATATAGCCGGCCGGTGACACTAGTAGAGAAACCGGATATAGTCTCGGTTGGAAACTGGATTTAGTCCCGGTTATCCAACCGGGACTACGCCACCGGGACTAAAGGTCCCAGCCTTTAGTCCCGGGTAACCAACCGGGACTAAAGGGTCTCCACGCGGCGCCCAGGGTGGAGCCCCTTTAGTCCCGGTTGGTATTACCAACCGGGACTAAAGGGCTTTTTTTTTCTTTTCTGTTTTTCTTTTTCTTTTTCTTTTCTAGTTTCTTTTATACAGAGATACGTATTATACCTGTATAATAATATACGTATATGTCCATATATGTATTAGTTATACGTCACTAATGCATTAAACTATTAATACTGATATTAATATATACGGTAATAATATTAAACTTATATATATTTAAATAAAACAAATTTTGATAAATCCACGATTAATATTAATATTTACATCAAGATTTCAATATTAATATTTACACCAAGATTTCAAAGGAGCATATACAAAATTCCTAATATTTGCTCCTTGTATCGGGCTCGTGTCCATCCCACCAGAACGCCCCTGTCTTGCTCACGACCTCATCGATTATAAATCCGCAGAGTGTCTCTTGAATCGCCGCGACTCTTTGGTCCGGTAAGATCTCATCTTTCATACGCATCATCTGAGGATGTGGTTAATAGAAAAATATAAATAATAGCTTTTATGACTCACATGCATGCATACATACATATAGATTTCAATGGAAATGGAACATACCGTCAGGTCCCAATTAGTGACGATCGTCTTATGCCCTACAAGAGTGTGCATGTACTCACAGACATAATATCCACATAAATTGGTGCCTTGATTCTGCCTATAACACTTTATAGGAGAAATGGTCAAGTCATTACATGCATAATCATGATAATGAAACAAAAAAAAGAGATGTTGGTCTATGTATAGTAGTATTTACCGGAAAGTCTCCCTTGATACCAAGTTGTTCCTTGAATGGACCTTTTTGCTCTGCACGAAACTTTTTCCAACACCTGCGCACACCATATGAAATAAATGGAATTCTTGGCTGAGCTAAAGAGGAATAATAGTGCGAGGACAAAAATTACTTTTGAAGGAGGTCAATCATTGGTTGGTACGCGTCCCGTGGTCCCCTCAATGAGTCCATGATGGCAACAAGCTTATGTTCGATTGTATAACAAATAATATCCAATGAAACCTATTTACATGCAAGTTTTGTACCAAGAGTCACGTCAATTGAAATAAAAATTATGTTAGGAAGAAAACTAAAAGATGCATAAGACAGTAAAAGTACTCACCCAAAGTTGTAAGGAAATAGAATCATTGTCTTGTAATGTTGTACACGTAAGAATCTATCAATGTTGTTCATTGTGTCTTCATAAAAATTTAGTAACATATGCTGGTTTACAGTTTTTGGGTCGATGAAGCCCAAGTGGAAGTATGAGTTTTTCCTGCATTCTTCAATCTCCATTCTACAGGATACAATTAAAAAAATAAATGTTTAATAATAGGTTGACAATACATAGGAGACGTTAAATATAGAAATAAATGAAGCACTTACAGCACCCAGCAGCTGAGGAGAGACACGTCAAGGGCATCCCTATGGTATATCTGGTAAATTTCTGAGAATTCCAGATACATAACATTATCGCCACGAAAGTAGTCATCATCTCTAATCTTCAATCCCACCATGTTCTGGCCTTGGGCCGACGCCTGAAGGTACCATTCATGTAATCTGTACATTTTTGTTGACAGCGTGTTGTACGTATCGGGGTCAACTAGAGGTAAGCCAAGCTGAAATGGCCACCTTGGTATAGCCTTTGGGGTCTTACTCTCATCTAGCATTTGCGAGGGCGTCATTCCTGCCTCTTTGCAAAACTCAAGCAGGTCTACCGGTCCAATTCCAGCATTCACCATGAGTGGATCAATTGTTTGCCTCTCCTGCTCACTGAGCTGAGCAACAGCCTTTCCCTTCCTTTGTTGCTTGACGCTCTTGTGGCTCTTGGTAGACTCTTGGCTCTGTTGACTCCGTCGCTCCTTCTCCTCCCTTTGATTCTTCTCATACGATTTCTTAATAGAGCGGTCATAGTCTGACAACAATTTCTTCTGAGTTTCTTTAGCCATGCCAATAAAGAAAGCAGACTTAGCAAAATCAACTACTTCTTTTTTCTCGGGCTCCTTCTTTTTGAAGAACTCTTTAACCTTATCCAGACTATGCTGCTTGGACTCCTCATCAGTTTTTTCCCATGGTAGCTTGGCAGGTTCCTTGGCTTGCTTTGCTGGCTTCTTTGCAGGTGGCTTTGTTGGTGCCTTGACTTTCTGTTGCTTAGCTTTCTTTGCCAGCGGAGGTGCTGGCGGCGGAGATTGCTTAGCTGGAGGTGACGGAGATTTTTGAGTTCTTGGCGACGGAGACCTTTGTGATAATTGAGATAATTGAGATAATTGAGATAATTTGAGATAATTGAGATAATTGATATAAAATGATATAATTGATCTCACAATTGATATAAACTAATATCCAACTATTATCAAAAAAATCACACTAATATAAACTAAAATAAGTTTTTTGATCTCCCATTTAGGAAATAACATATAATTGACATTTAAAACATAGAAACTAAACTAAACTAAGATTCATTCTTATATATCGTTATAATAACAAAAATTCATTCTTATATACCGTTATATCGTTATAACAAAAATTCATTCTTATAATAACAAAAATTTATTCTTATAATAACAAAAATTCATTCTTTTACTAATAACATATAATTGACATTGAAAACATAGAAACTAAACTAAGTATAATATCCAACTAGTTCCTAAAAATTGATATAAACTAATATCAAAAATTTGAGATAATTGAGATAATTGATATAAAATGATATAATTGATCTCACAATTGACCTTTGTTCAGGAAGAACAGGCGAATATTGCTGCGGCGGGGACTGCGGAGCTGGAGGCGGCGGAGATGCCCTTGAGCTTTGGGGTGACGACGAAGGCCCCTCAGGAGTTAAGACGATGTAACGCTTCTCCCATAGGATAACACCATGAACTGCCTCTTCTAGTGTCGTCTCCCCGTCACCTCCAGGAATGTCAAGCTGGAGTGATTCGTACCCGGCCAAGACCTGCTCCACCCCAACTCTAGCATAGCCAGCAGGTATTTGCCCTCC
>CM014271.1:66443859-66466194 GCA_004135705.1 Alloteropsis semialata | reverse complement strand
TTTGAGACTCTAACCCAGATCGGGATATAAGAAAAATCTATGTCATCTAGACATTTCATTTCGTCAAAATCTTCCATCACCAATAACTCATTCATAAAATTCCAGGGTCCATCTTCCAATGCTCTTTTCTTTCCTGACATCTGCCTAAACGTGAATAAGAAATGATTTTCACCGAGGTCCTTGCATAAAACTCCTCGTACCGGGCACCATATTTTCCCCAATGTCTGTACCAAAGCTTTCGCTGGCACAAGTTTATCGGACAATAACTTCCCTATAGCCATTGGTTCCTCCAACCCTGTACTACTACAACCCGCAATCCGGATTTCTTCCTTCTCTGCTTCCATTAACTTCATGCCTTCCATCTTTGTACGCAGTTGCAGAGAGTGAACAAGAACCGCTGTAGGGGGCGAGGAAGCAGAGGGCGCCGCAGCGGAGACGATCCAACAACCACCGTGGGGCTCTGCTTGGTGGCGATGCAGCAGGATTAGGGCTCGGCCCAAGAAGGACGAAGGTTGAGCGCACAAACCCTAGATCTTGGGGATAGGACCGGCACACGAATCGGGTACAACCACCCCGTCCTACGCCGAGCTGGGTGCAGGTCTCGTCGCTAGGTGACGAGGACGCGAAACCTTGGCGAGCGGAGGATGGGAGTGTGGGTGGCCTCCGCGCCGCCGCTGTTACTGTAGCCCCCAAATGTTACTGTAGCCCTAGACTGGCGAGGGATTGGTTGACTCCGGACGGATTCCAGATAATCGGACAAGAACAACGAGCCGTAGTTTGTACCTGCTGCAGATCCAGATTCGGACGGAATCGACAGCTGCCCCCTCACGCCTCGATCCCCTCCTCTTTCTTTTACGGGCTGGAGCAGGAAGGGTGCGGCGAACCCTTGCTGCGGACGGGACGCGTCGGGCGAGCCTGGCAGGGAGGCGTCGCCCGAGGCTGCAGGAGAGGCGCGCTGGTCGGCGGTGGCGCCCCGCAGCAGCTCCCGCAGTCCGGCGCGCTCGGCGATGGCGCTACTATCCAGTGGACGGACCAGGAGGGTGGCGTCGGTGCGAGCGCTGGTGACGCGGAGAGGCCCTCCTAAATTCTTTTTATGGCGTGTTGTGACTGGGTTGTCTCACTCGCTCCTTTCCTCCTACTCTTGGGCCTCTCTTTGGGTGCGCGGCCCACTTGTCACACACGTCAAATACTAGGCCTGGCCCAGGCAGCCGGCTCAGGGCTTGGCGGCCTTTTTCGTGTTTGTAACGTGGACACCATGGGCTGCTTCGCGCCCTCGTATCCCCACTTGTGAGCAACGGAAAGCCCAAGGCCCAGGGACAGCCACCATGCTAGGCCTAGCCTGGATCACTAGGGGAGCGAGAGCCCAACACCGCAGTGCGCCCACAGCAGGCCGACGGAAAGAAAAAGTAAGCAGACTGCGTAGCGCGAGGGGAACAGCTAGGGGGTGTTCAATTCCCTCAAAAAATTTTCACCAAAATTTTTCTCAAGGGAATCTTACATGCATGGAGTAGTAAACGTGTGTTAATGACAAAACCCATTCCATAACCCCAGGTAACTTTTCGAGACGAATCTAATGAGCCTAATTAGGCCATGATTTGCAACAGTGATACTACAGTAACCATCCGCTAAACATACGCTAATCATGGATTAATTATCATCATTAGATTCGTCTCGCGATTTCCAGGCGAGATCTATAATTAGTTTTATTATTAGTCTATATTTAGTACTCCTAAATGGTAAGATTCTCTTGCAAAAATTTTCACCAAAATTTTTTCACCAAATTAAACACCCCCTAGTTCTTTCGTCAGCAGCGCGCCGGATCATCGACGCGCCTTGACGGCTGCAACGCGGTGCCAACTGGCCCAACTGCATCGTCTTCCACATCTCACCAGCCTTGTGTTTGTCCTGCAGCACGCCACTTCTCCGCAGCACCGGCCACCAGCTTCTAACTTCTCTCCAGTACTGCTCCCCCGCCTCGCCAGCCTGCATAGTCTGCAGCGACGGCCACTGCCAAATCTACCTCCTCTGTCCCTGCCAATGTTAACCGAACCACTTACGTTGCTCTCGCCGTCCTCCACTACCCCCCTCCCGACACAGGGGGCACGGTTGGCCCCGCACACTGGATATCTAGCCCTACTCGGTTGGCGGAGCTCGACCTATCACTAGCAACCGATGATAACCTCGCCGCTGGCCCACTCCCGCCCACCCTGCCGCTCATCAGCCTCCTGGGACTGATAATTTGTATCACATTTAGTCTCTGCTTAGGCAGGGGCACTTCAAGATGATGGTCATGAGGCTTACGCTCGCCGCACGAATCTCAAATAGTGGAAGATCACTCCAATCTTTTCTTTCAGAAGATATATAGGGCCTGGGCTTCCTATCTATTTTTCGCAAGCTAGATGGAAAGGTAACTTTAGGCCCGCTACCGGCCCAGCTACCTCTTCTTTTCCGACCAGCCTTCCACCCCCGCCCCAACCGGTGTGCTAGCCCCACTGCGCCGCCCGCACAATGTCCACCCTAGCCCCTTCTAATCCGGTGACCATCCTCATCCACGCCGCCAGCACACTGTCCACTCTCGCCCCTTCTAATCCGGTGGCCATCCTCGTCCGCACCGCCAACGCACATTGTCCACCCTCGCCCCTTCTAATCCGGTGGCCATCCTCGTCTGCACCGCCAGCACACACTGTCCATCCTCGCCCCTTGTAATCCGGTGGCCATCCTCGTCTACACCACCAGCGCACACTGTCCACCCTCGCCCCTTGTAATCCGGTGGCCATCCTTGTCCACGCCGCTAGCACACACTGTCCACCCTTTCCCCTTTCTAATCTGGTGGCCATTCTCGTCCACGCCGCCCGTCACCGCCCATTGATCGTCTGATCACGCCCGGCTCGCCGTCAGCCGGATCGTCACTAAAGGTGCATCTAGGCCATAATTCGATTTTGGAGATTAATGACAACATGATCATTGCGACCAATGTGTGTTTTGCAGCGGCATTCAATTAAGTTAGTGCAATGATGGGTTTCCATGGTTTTCTTGTCCCCCATTGTAAGAATTTCATGTGTCAGATCAAAGGATATGCGAGAAGCTTAAGGACAAGCTAGTTCCGAGTGCTGTTTGGAGTTGAGAGGCATTTGGATCAGTTTAGGTCTTTGTTTTTCCTTTGGCCGTACTATAAAGGGGGGGGGCAAGAGTTGTAGTTTGACGTACATTAGCCTAGAGTCTAGGTGTGGTGCACACTTGTGAATTCTAGCACTAGGTAGCTCAGATAAAGCCATGGAAGCTATGGAAGAAAGTTAGAAACTCAAAGAATTTGAAATGGACGAGTTTCAATACTTAGAAGTGCAAAGGACATCCCCACCGACTGTTGCGGTGCTGATCAAGATGGTCACCGCAACAGTCGGTCCTTCATGGGCCAGGAGGGCCTGGGGACTATGCCCCACCGACTGTTGCGGTGCTAATCAAGATGGTCACCACAACAGTTGGTCTTTCATGGGCCAGGAGGGCCCAGGGACTGTGCCCCACTGACTGTTGCGGTGCTCAGCTGAGCACCACTGCAACAGTCGGTCCAGCAGGGGCTGAGGCAAATTCTCCTATGGTTTGACAGACTGTTGCGGTGCGGTCGGGTTTTTCACCCACCGCACCAGTCGGTTATGGTGTCAGTGACCGTTGGAGCTATGCTAAAAAGCAAGCACCGACTGTTGCGGTGCTTGTACTTGGGTACCACCACAACAGTCGGTCCTTTTGATTTCAGCTAACATTGAGGTCCAACGGCTAATTGCTTGCCTTGGACTATAAATACTTGACGTATTGGTTCAATTGAGCTCTCTTGTGACCTGGTGAAGTTCATAGCAATATTTGGGAGCTAAGAGCAAGCAAAGCACTTATAGTGATTGAGAAGTTCTTGATTTGAAAGATTAAGGACATCTTTAGTGCTTAGAGAGTAAAGTGTGCATTTACCTTTGCCTCTTGGTCTTGTGCAGGTCAAGTGAAGCTATTGCTTGTTACTCTTGATCGGCATCACCTAGACGGTTTGGTGGTGGTGTTCTTGGTGATCTTTCAAGGAGGCATCTTGTGAGAGGTCCAAGAAGGTGTTCACGACATTGGAGTCTGCTGTTTCGGAGGGGACAATCGACATCCACTAGAGAGCACTTGATCCTCGTGTTGGATCAAGGGGGATCAACACCCTCGTGTTGGGTGCTCCAACGAGGACTAGGGGAGAGTTCCGACTCTTCGATACCTCGGGAAAAAATCCGGCTTCCTAACCCTCTGTTTACTTTTGGCAATTTGCATTTCCACATTTATTTTCTTAGAATTGCCATGCTAGACTAGGATTGGAACTAGGTTACAAAACTCTCTTTATCGTCTAGATAGTCACACTAGCTAGGACTAGACACATGGGGTGAATTGACTTGATTATGTGTTTAATTCCGTAAAAATTTGTTAGAAGCCTAATTCACCCCTCCTCTTAGGCATCTTGATCCTTTCAGTCACCACCTCTCGTCCTCCGCCATTCCTCTTCCTCTATGGCTACCAGCCATTGGATCCTCCACCCTTAGGCAACCTGAGACCCTAACCCTAACGCCACCGCCGCTTGACCACCACCTGCGGTGTCGGTCTTGAGCCCTCATCCACCAACTATTATGAGGCTCTCATCGGCGGCGCATCCAGCAAAAAAAATAATAGAAAAAGCCAGCAGTGAAGAAGAAGGAGATCGTGCGGTCAGGTTTGGCCGCAATAATATGAAAGCCAACAGAAGCCTCTACACCTTGGATCGGTGCATGCAGGGAAATTGAGCGTCACTTGAGAGCTCGCCGCACTATTTGTGTGGAGCGCCCAGGCCAAAAAATGAAAAAAACTTGGCTACAGCCCGACTGCAAAGTCCATGGTGCAGCCCTGCCCCTGATGATGGACACGTGGCACCCTTCGGGATCCAATGCACGCAGCGGCAATGCCCTTCCTCGCGTAGGCTCACGCGCACATTCCGGAGGCTCCGGCTTTGCTTGTCCCGAGCGAGATCGTGGCGACTCGCTGGGTCAAAAAGTTCCAAGCATGGACTCTTCGGTACGCCTTTTTTTAGAACGTTCTTAGCACATATTTCATTAAGAGAAGAAGGAGGTTTACAAACACCAACACCACACAACGACAACAAACCACAACAACGACAAAGTAACAGCACAACACCTACTTGAACAACACAACTGCTACAACAGACAAAAGAAACTACAGCCCTAGAAGCACGTCTTTATTGGAGAACATCGGAGAGTGAAGAACGCCAAAGACAGCAGACCACGACACAACAGAGGGAGACCTTGAAGAGCACCCCCCCTAGATGGTCGAGATGAACAAAGAACCCGCAACCGAAGCGATCAAACGACCATAGCGAAGACGACCACGCCGGTGATGAAGAAGGTGACAAAAGAAGCCGAGGGCCAGAGGACACAATAGAAACTGTAGAATGATGCCTTCAGGAAGGGTACGATGCAAAAGCGACACCATCGACCGCTCATCAAATGACGAAACCAGGAGTTCACCTGACAAAACCAGAAGAGGAGAAGGAAGACCGTGACAATGCCCCCAACAGAGAGAACTACGCAAGAGCGCAGACATTGCCAGCACTGGCAGAAGCCACGCGGGGTTTTTACCCACGGTGTCCAAACCCCTCCAACTGTGCACTCGGTCTCAACAACCCCACGCAGCCTAAACCCGTGAGGCGGGCAGCTTCGCGACCAGCGAACATGTGCAGAAAATGGAGAGAGGGTTGCCAACAACCAAAGGGCGAAAGAGGCAACGACGATGGACGGAGAGGAGCGGATCCGGCGCAAGACCTGCTGGGGCAGTCCTCACCAGCGACCAAGGAGGGAACAGGCGGCAATGACTGACGGAGGAGAACAGATTCGGCGCAGCACCCGTCGGAGCGATCCATGGCGTCGACGCTTAGGGAGAGCAGATCGACGTAGGACCGGCTAGGGTAGGCATCACCGGCGACCATGGGAGGGGAGAGAACAGAGGATGGACGACCAGGCTGGAACGGACCAGCCTGCGCCTTGCCGATGAGGCCACCTGGGACCGACGTGACACGACCATGGCCGCGCAGGCCCGGGGCCGCGCCGCACACAGACCACGCTAGGCCCGGGGCCAGGCTAGGCTGGCCGGTCGTAACCGCCCAGGCCCCCGCTGGCTGCCCGAGCCCCGCCGGCAGCCAGGGGCCGCGCTGATCGCCGGATCCGCCGCCTGCCGCCAGCGGCGCCGGCGGCCGGGGCCGCACCGCCCAGGACGTGCAGACCACCGGGACACACCGCTCAGGGCCATGCCGGTGCCCGTCGAGGACCCGAGGCCAACCACATGTCGTAGATTCAGATCTCGGGAGGGCGGAGATGAAGATAGAGGAGGAGAAAGAAGGGGAGGGAGAGGAGGGGAGGGAGGAGCGGCGGCAGGGGGGCCACCGGCGGCGGTGCGGGGAGAGGGCTCTAGGGTTCAGCGGGGGAGCTGGGGAGCCTTCACTCTTCGGTGTGCTGATATATAGGTTCCAATCCGGTCCAAGTCTCGCCTTCTGCAAGGACTCGTCACTGCCGGGCGATCGGGCGCGACGGCATCTGTCGATCTAACATTTAGCAAAGATATATTGCATCAGGCCGCCGACCAATTTGTCATCTTGATTTTGGCCATGTTGAGGCATCGTGTTCTGAACTTCAACTTTGGATCCCCCTAGTAGTCTTTTTCTGTTGGTTTGATCCGTTGTTGGCTTGAATAACTAAGCGAAGTGATGTTGCATCTCTAGTTCCCAGTGCATATGGAGCCTTGCGAGCCGAGAACTAAATGAAGTGATGTTGCATCTGCAATTCCCAGTGCATATGGAGCCTTGCGAGCCGAGCGAGCTATGGGGATCTGGCTCTACACGAGCAGAGCCTAACCGTGCGTGAGCTTGCGTGGAGCTGCGGAAGCGTATTGCTGCTGCGTGCGTCGGATGTCGAAGGGCGCCATGCGTCCGTCATCAGGGTCAGGGCTGCACCGTGGGGACTTTGCAGCCGGGCTGCACGTAAGTTTTTTCCTTCTGTTCTGTGCTGACGAGTGCAGTCTGCTACCAAACCAAACTAAAATCCTAGAATCTTGGATCGGTTGCATGTAGCGTATACAAAGCAGGATTTGTTTATCCCCTACTTAGATGCTTTGAGCCTTTGACTAAACCATCCGATGATTCTTAACCTTTCCAGTTTCCACGTTAAAAGATAAACCCAGTCCACACTGACAGTAATGTTTACCGTGTCTTTGGGACACTAGTGTTCTCGGGTCAAAATCACAACATATAGTCAAGTTACTCAGATTTTAAGCTTCTTTCCTTTGTCTTGTACAATCTCTACTGACAATTGGCATATAGGTACATAGACGGCGAAATTGCTATTTTTCATCGGGAGATGCTAGCATCCGACTACAACATCTCATCACTGTACGCCTATCACAACAAAAAAATGCACGTAAAAATTCCCACCACAACATCCATTGTCAGGTTATACCGTTATAGCATCACTCTCACCGCAACATTATCTAATGCCTATTGCGACAAATATGCGCGTAAAACACTCCCATGCAACATTCGTCACAAGGTTGGAGTGTCCAATGCATCAGACTTCAGCTCCTTAGCATTACCGATTTTCATCCATTGAATTTTCGTTGAGTTTCATATTTGTAATTCAACTACCAAAATGGCCATGCTCTAGTCCTTCAACTTTTTATTTGAGCTCGGTGTCCTCCTTAGTTTGATGTGGCATGCCTTGTTAGCGTGCCAAGTCAGCTCAGAGTAAATTGATCTTTTGTTTTGTGCTGATTTTAGATTTTAGTTGAACATATAGATTGACTTATTACTCGAAGAAACAGAAGGAAAACACAATGGTTTGGACATAATTGAGATGTCACCATGGCCTTTACCAATTTTGGCTTCAATTTGTATAAGCTGCCTTGCAAATGATGTAAGATAACAATTTGTTACCAGAGAAATAGTGATGGATGATTTTGTATCTTTAATCAAAAGCTTGACAGATAGTGGAGGCATGATGTGAGACCCTCGTCTAAGTGCCTGAAACCTGAGGCGGTTCCAGCATCGAGACTGGGGGCTAGTGCCCTCCCCCAGAGGCGGATCCAGCATCGAGGTGGATACAGCATTTTTTAGTCATGGGTGAAGAGGAGGAAGAAGAAAAAGGTGGAAGAAGGAGAAGAGAAATATGGGAGAGAGGAAGAAGAGCGGGAGCTTGAGCCCTTCAACCTCTAGCTCCGCCTGTGTCTGAAACAAATTGTCTTGGATTTCTGCCACACATGTGATGAGATGCTAAGAGATCAATGCAGTATAGGTGAAACTAGTTGAAATTGCATATTACTTTTACAATTGGTTACAATTCAAATTCATAACCAAGTCTTCATTTCTAAAGTCGGCTTGCCATCTTAACAATATGTCCGTCTCACCCATACAAAAGCACAAAAGATAACCTCTCTAGTGATATAGGAAATGCACCAAGCTATAGCCAAACATGAAATGACATCGGAGGTTGGTCTTTAGTAAGTATGTAGCACTAATTCCTGAACACAATAATATGTCTACCAGACAGTGGTGGACCCAGCCAAAAAATATAGGTGGGGCGGAGATAAATGACAAGCTTAACCGATAGTAAAAATAAATTGCATACGCGTACCATATTCATAACATGACCATATAAATTTGAGTAGAAACAGTAATTCTGTAACTGAATGGCATAGTCAATAACAAAACAATAGTACCTCTCCTGAGAAGGGTCACCAATATGTTTTGCCCCCACAAAATTATCTTACATCAAATTATCTAAATAAGAAAGACCAACCTGTCAAATAAAAAATGATCAATTATTGATTGAAACAATATTTATATCTGGATCAAAATCAATGATAGAGCTACCTTCACCTACATGTTCTGAACCTTGAGCCTGTGGTTTTACTCCTGCAATGCTCTCAACATCTTTATCTGTGACCGTCACAGCTTCAATTCTTTGTTGCTGTTGCACTTGAACCACTTGTTCGGCACTAGAATCAATAGCATTTTGGTTTCGGCTCTGATGGGAGCTTGTGTTTGGAGGATTGGAGGTTCCCATGGCCCTGTTCCGGTCACGATTTCTGAAGAGAATGAGGTCACGAGGAGGAAGGCTAGAAGGGGAAGCGATTGTTTCCTGGACGAGTCAATTGGACCAATAGCAACGTCTTGCAGCCAGGCAGCCGGGCAGTCGGCACAGGTGTTGCCTAGCCCAACTGTGCAAGGCCCAGGTGGCAAATCATCTTCAACCTCACTCACCGTTGCTGGGAATCTGGGATGCGGTGCCAAATAATCAAGCGGTAGGGGTTCCTAGTTGCGCAGCCTACCTGGGGCGACCGCCCCACCTCGCTGTAGCGGTAGGTCCACCTCTGCTACCAGATTGTCTTTTAGAATTAGGACAAGAACAGAGACAACTAATCTCCATTCTTTTAGAATAACTTTGCATGATCCAAGGCTCTCCTTCCATCCAATTTATTTGTCATATAAAGTTTTGCATATTCCTCTACTCCTATTGTCTTGTAGAGGATCTTCTCTTCTGCAGTGCCTGTAACCGGTGAAATACTCCACCAAATGATGGGATGTGAAATGCAGATCCTGTTATCCGTTCCTGATTGGTATTTATTGTAACCCTGTGCTCAATACTCTTATACTTTCCATTTGACATGATCTATGAACATAAAAAATCAAAATGATAGGATCCAAGTTAGTATGATATTTATATGCCATATTCTTCAAAAAATAACATCCATCTAAATGGGTAAAGAAGGTATACTTCAATAGTGGATAATTATTAGGCGTTTACACATGCACAAAGGGAAACTTATTCCTCCTCATGTTTAGATGGAAATTTCCTGTCAGGCGCCTGAGGGAGTAGTCGTGCGAGGCCGGTGGCGGCAGGCTCGTCTCCCTGCAGCGGTGGTGGCGCGACGCCGTCGTGGCGCGATGCCGTCCTGACGCCGGCGACGCGCACGATGCGGTGAGAATTGGTGAGCGCAGGAAAGGGAAACCCAAAAGCAACTGAATAGACGCTCCGAGATCTAATTGATCCCAAGCATAACCAATTCCATTACATAGTGGACCTTAAATACTTCATCTAATACAACTGAACGAAAATCAAATGAAATCAAATCCTACAGGCCCGCGGCCTGGACACAACTGCCGCGACGCGGGCGCGCCGTGCATGGGAGCGTTGGACTCATGTCACGCGTGCGCGCGCTATCGTCCGCTCCTCCTCAGCCACGGCGTCGTCTCTGACAGTGAATTCCCGTCATAACATCTCCCTTCCTCAAAATTTCAATTCACGCTGATGTTGGGGCATTTATCTATAATATTATCTTAGTTAAGAATTTCTAGTAATAGTTTGAGCAATAACAGGGCACAAACCATTCTACGAAATAATCAACAAGTTAAATCTAGTGGACACATTCCGAATGTAACCACAATAGGGCGTTTGAGCCCAATGCATCGAGATACATATGTTGGTCATGGATTTTTCAGATTATGCCGTGTTAGAAACATCTATGACAAACATAATTTGCACTTTTGCAAGAATATTTCATACCTCAAGAAAGTCGCCCACATTTACTAACAATGCTTCAGGATTTGGTTTCACTGGTACCCATGTGTTGCGCCTTTTAATTTGAAGCCCCTCAACTGAATTAATTTCTAGAAGGAGAGTAAGGAAAGTAGCATCAGAATGCGACGAAAATCCCAAAACCTTCTCGGCCATGGTAACGCAAGGAGGGTAGTAATTTTGTGAGGAACCGCCCAAATTATCTTGATTAAACCGAGTTATCATCCCTTGACCGACCCGGCTTAAGCAAAATAATCTCGGTAGTCCCCGGTACTCGTCTCGAGCATCGCCCAGGAACAACACGCATACCATTTTTACACCTTATGGCGACCATCACATGGATACAAAAGAGAGCAAATTTTAAACTTTAGATTATAAGTCTTGACCATATTACAAGTTCTCAAGTTAACCACTACATCTAAAACTAGAACATGAGAGCTACACTAATTAAAGTAGAGATCTTAACTAACTTAGATATAGCCTAGGTCTAGATGTAGCTATCCTATCATATTTTTTCTTAGGTTGAGAGTTAAACGCAGCGAGAAACATAGAGAGTATTAAAAGGCAATAATGATGTCCTTGCCCATAAGACACCGTTTGCATAAGCTCGAGCGACTTCCACCGTCCATCCACTTTGCCGGCTCCGACGGGATGAAAGTGGTCATCACTCCTAAGAGAGAAACCTGCAAAACAACTTAATGGCAACACCGTAAGTACATTTCATACTTGCAGGGCTTATCCACAATACTATGAATTTGGTGGATGCATGAGGCTAGTCAAGTTTTAACTCTAGATAATAAAAACACGAGCAGATTTTATCAAGTGAATAAGCAAAAGACATGGCATCTACCCTTCTATATCATTCACCAAAACAATTGCATAAGTATAGTGATTATGTATGTGAGCTCAATCTTCCATGAACTCTCATCCGACAACCTATGTTGACGCGAACCTCATAGAGCGTGCTCAATGACCGAGAGCGCGACTATTGCAATAGATTAATACCCTGCAGGGGTGTACACCTGGAACCACACGGAACAAGGCTTTTCACCATACCCTAGGCCGAGGGTAAGCATCAGCTTATGTCCCAACCTTTCATATACCCACCCCAACCGCCCATACCGGCGCCCGGTAATGGATAGATACCCTAGAATCCGCTAGCGACACCTCATCCCAATCCGAACATACCATACGGGTGATCCGGGCGACTTATACTACTTAGCTTACATTGCCAATTCAAGTATGTGGTTTGTACGAATAAGTGCTCAAGAGACCGGCGACAATCAAGATCCTTAACCGACTTAGCAAGTCTCCACACTTGCTAAAGCCCCGAGTCATCATTCATAGTTGCTTACCTTTTAACCACTCCTAGCTACTTGATATTAACATTATCAAACACCCTAAAGCTCGCGAGTGGTGGTGACCTTGCCACCGCTCGACTTCTACCGGTATCTAAGCATGGCTAAACAATTTATCTCGAGAATTCTAACATTCATACTCTCCCTAATTAAGTTGAGCTAAGACCAAGAGTGTACATGACTAGTAGGTTCTACTCATTGCATATGTCTAGATAGAGCTAAGCTCATGCACAACCATTAATAAATAATAGTAATTCACATTCAAAGAGTAGGGTTGAGATATATTGATGCCTGCCTGAGTTGGTGCTCCACGATTGCGACACTCCGGAACGTCATGCTCTAGAAATTAAGCGAATGCATGAATTAGAGAGGATGGCATAGATGCATATGTATATGAAATGCAATGATTCATGAGAGAATAGGAATAACATGGTTCAAGGTCATCGAACAAGCAATCAAGAATTGTAATTATGTCACACAAGCATAGCATAAGATGAAAGTGCCAAATAATTACTCATATATGTGCATATAACTTTACTTACAATATAAGGTTGCCATCACAACTTAGTTTTGCTAATTTAGTTGTCTTTAGCATTAACAATACTTCACTTAGTCATAACCTATGTCAAACATGTGATATATTTCACCCTTGATATCAACATTAATTATCAAGACAAGCATCATCATTCTAGTTTATTTCATAGTTGTCTAACTCTAATCATCATAGCACATTTATTTTACAAATAGATGCATGAAGCTATACTCATAGAAGCACAATTAAATTGATCATACCATTAGTAGTTAACATTCACCCAAACAATATATTCAAAGCTACTCTTAAATCATTATCGTGAAACTATAAATGAGAATCACACAAGATTAACTTAACTAGATCCATGAACTTAAAGCATACATGGGTTTTAATATGTATTATTCAACTTACTAGTCCTAAACAAGTGTATTAATATGAGCTGCACCAATCTATTATCATATCATAAGATTATTTGCCCATTCCAAAAAGTAGACCATGGCTATAGAAGTCTAACAAAGTTAGTTTCATAATTTTAGGAGCTCAATTGAATTTATTGTGAATACCATAAGTTAACTAGGTTTTAAGCAAAATGATTAAACTGTACTAAACTAGACATAACTGATACAAACAAGCACCTTAACTAGATAGTACATATCACAAGGAAGCTAGCAAAATTGAATTCACAATTTTTGGACTAACAAAGAATTAATTAAGTATTAAACAAAATTAAAGCATATTTAGATAAACTGGGAAATAATATAATTATTTCAGGTGCAAACACATTTTTAACAAATAGAGAACATCATTATGCAACCAACGCAATTTATTTTATATTAATCTGAGCTATATTCAATTTTATATGAATTATGCAAGCTAGTACATGTTTATGCGATAAAACAAAAAGGCTGACCGAACAGCAGCTACTGTACCCACGGACCGTCTGCCCCTGGAGGCAGACCGTCCGTCATACAAGTGCGAATTGAGGTCTAGAAACAATCAGGTTCTGTGTGGTCGAGGGCAATTCAACTGCGGACTGTCCGCTAGTTAAGGGCGGACAGTCCACTGTTAAAAGTCCGGGAGACGTGAATTCTCGGATGGGTTCTGTGTGGAGTTTGGGAATGAACCGCAGACAGTCCATGGGTGAAGGGCAGACCATCCGCCTTAGAAAAGTGGAAATGGTGACTTCGAGAGGAGTTTCTGTGTCGACGGGGACACGGCACGCGGACTGTCCGACCCCAGGTCGCACACCGTCCACGTGCCGGCCGAGACTCGCCAGTGAGGTCGCCGACGGCGGCTCCAGCAACGGTTTTGAGTGCAGTTTGTTCCTATAGCTTCCTTAGGTGATGGGGAACCTGTTTTGGGTGGGGGATTTGACATGCATGAGGGTATTGGAGCTCGAGGTCAACAATGGTGATATGGCCATGGATGAACTATGGAGCTTGATTTAAGGCGATAGGGAGAAGGTGAGCATTGAGGGGAGCTCACCAGCGATGAGTAGAGTACGAGCAAGGGGCCGCTTGTTGGCGTAGGGTGGCGTTGGAGTAGATCGACTCGAGTTCATCCATGAAAGCTTGGAGCAGAGGAAGAAGAAGCTTGGGTGGCCTTCTCCTTGGTCTCCAGCAAGGAAGAGGTGGACGAGGTGGTGGAGAAGCTCGCCAGCAACGTCCTCCAGTGTTCCTCCGGCCAACTCCGGCGAGGGACAGTGGATTTGGTTGGGGATGGGGAGTTCTCCCTTCCATGGCTCAACAATTTACTAATTGATTCAAATCCAAACGCATTCAAACAAAGCTCAACAATTTCATAATTGCAAACAATTATGCTCATGATGCAATGCTCAACATGCTCATTACGATTGGGTCGTTACAAATTCATCCTCAAAAATTGTGATGCATATTTGTCTTCCATCAGTTTGGGGGTCAATATTTAGTGTTTTTGCGATCACGGTTACAATAGAGTGAGAAACTTTCATCAACTCAGATGAATAGTCTTCGATAGATTTCCTGACATCACAAAAAACAAAACAAATAGTCATCAACTCAGATGAATAGTCTTCAATAGATTTCCTGGTATCACAAAAAAAAAACAGTTATTATTGCTATAGGTATTGATACAAGTTGAAGTTTCTACCTATGGCATGTTATTCTATTGTCGAGTACTGAATTTTGTTAAAACCATATCATTGCGACCACAATAAATTTATGCTTAGAAGGTCAGAAGTATATGAAGGTCTCATTAGAAGAATTCAAATGATGCAACGTTACACTATAAACTATACCAATCGATGATTTCAACAATAACTACCATGTTTATTTGCTTTGCGAATTGCTGCAGTTGTTTTAGAAAAAATATGCTAACCTGAAAGTGTGAGGTTGAGAAGGCCAGTATCTTATATCAGGGGCCTGAGAGGCGGCTGAGTGAAGATGCCAAACATATCAGACCAGTCAAGTGTTTGACTCTCCGACACAATAAATGATTCCATAGCCTTGGATGTCTCCTGGTTGCTGTGCATAGGCATTCTTTACCTCGAGCGGAAGTTGAAAGAATTCCTGAATGCCACTTCTTACATTCGTGATGACGTCCTCTGGTATTCCGTGATTCACAAGCTGTCAATTCCAAAAGAACGTGATGTTGTATGATAGGCCATCACAATTTTTTTTATTTTTTCTTGCAAATGATGGCAATGCAAGTCATCATCAGGTTAATTCATTCCATTAATTGTGTTAGTTTTGCCAAGTCCGTATATATAATTTTCTACAACTATAACATTTGGTTAATTTCGGATGTTAATAATCAGTAGCAAATTGTTTGGATCTCTGAATAAATCATTTGGCCACTACCTTTTGCAGTCAAGTCATGCAAATTGACACTGATTCACCTCGCAAGCAAACCTGAGGCGATCTGCCTACTGCGCCGCAGATTGAGGGTTCAAGAGCCTAGCGAGGTCGATCACAGGTACCTCACCGGATTGTTCGACGAGGACATCACCACCCTGAATGTCCATCCTGATGTACCTTTCGAGAGACTCGGCTGTGAGCTCTGCTTCACCACTTGCTGCGAGATCTTGCACATTCCTGACGGGGAGCCACCGAGCCAGGAAGCCACGCGTGACCATCCGCTCTCGCTGCTGCTCAGAGCCTCCGTCTCCATCACTACTTCAGAACTCTCTACTGAACACTCGATCACACAACTCGAATCGACTGCTACTTAGCTTGCATATACATGTCCCCAGTCTTCTAATTTGATGGCCACTTTATATAAGGCCGCAATGGCGCAATTATTGATTCGGAGTCTACAATAAGATCCTTTTCATGTATCAACAACTTGCTAATTAAAATATTTGCTGGTTCCGATGCAACGCCAACAAGGTGCTCCAACGAGATAGGAATGATCCATCGAGATATAACAAGGAAATTTGTTGGTTCCCAAGGGAAGCCGTTAAACACCCATGTTACTATAGAATCTTGCAAAGGCTCCTTGTTATGCTCGTCTAGCAGATCCTTTGGGTACATTGTTTTGGACATATGCTAAAAGTCTAATAAAACTATAAAAACTCACCGGCTGATTACTGAAGTTAGAAAACAGAATCACTTAGAACCAAAAGTAGGTCCTGCTCGGCTCAGACTCCATCGCCGACGACAAGCTTTGTTTGGATCCGCATTTTCAATTGTTAGAAAAATTGTTATGGCTAGTTAGCAATGTAAGCACAAGTGGCAACTAGTGAAAGACAAACACAATGCCCAAGCGCTAACCGGAGATCGGACTCCAAGGGTAGTAAGACATCCCATTAGCCGGGATGCCCCGACAGAAGGGGAAGCAGTTTGAGAACAGGTGGTTGGCCGGAACGACAGTGGAGGAGAGACCGTAAGTAATTCAGTGAGTGCTTTCTTTTATAAGAAGAGCTGCATGATCCTCTCGTGTAATTCAGCGATACCCATCCATCTCTAGATTCTCCTCTCCTCTTCCCCCAAAATCTCGCAGCGGTGCCCGGTCCAGCGAGCGGAGCGGCGTCGCGCTCCCTTGCAACGGCGCCTTGGTCCAGCGCGTGGGGTCGCGGAGCGCCGCCGGGTCCATCGCGCGGCCCTGAACTGCTCATATGCCATTTAACATCGTACTTCTCTCGACAATTAATAATATCGACGCTGGTAAGAATACTTCTCAGCTATTGCTTCCGGTTTCAGTCAAGAGCTCAGCCACCCCATTTTAGAAATTTTCAAGTCCCTATGGTTCGATTCGCTGAACAGCATATCTCCAAGAGTAGCCGTTGCGGACCCGGATGATGGCAGCGTTCCAGCGGCTGGACAGCCTGGGACGGTGCATTACGGACGTGGGGAGCAGCAGCGAGAAGGGATGGAGATAAATTTCTAGTGGCACTCAAGGGATGAGCTAAATTTTGATGGCATAAAAAGGATGAGATAAATTTCCAGTGACATACAGGGAATTTTCTCAAAATATAAGGGGGCTCCTATATGAGCATGGAAGCCAGGCACGCCTCAATCCTCATGGCTTTCGGCCCATATAGACCCATTTCCTCAAAATGGGTAAAGAAGGTTACTTGAATAGTTCACAACTATGTGATATATGAACATTGCATAAGGGAAGACCCCTTACTCATATATTAAGACAGAGCTCTTCCCTTCCCTCATGTTCAGTATGTGTTCCAGTGCATATTGCTGCACTATTTCAACCATTGATTAGTTCATTTTAAATTTCTTGATAAATACGATTAAGTAAGATCAAGTGCTGCAATTGTTGCTGCATTTTTAATTAGTAATCTCTGATCAAATTAGAGTGTTATTTTTCGATATTCAGGCAAGATTGAAGATCGGTTCCATGGATTTTACTTTGCACAATAGCTAGTGTCATCGCGTGGCGCCCCAAAGGCAGAGCGGAACCAAACACGCCCATAGGCAATCTGATTTTTTTTCATCTGAATTCCCATGGGCTAACCATCAAGCATCTGCAGCGCAGATATATGTACTGTTAGAATCTGATACCCCTCGTAATGCGCAGCAGCCCCCCGGATCTAGATAGGGTATTACGAGTATGACACGAGCTTGCACCGTATCAAGAACAACATAGATGAATCTCGTAGAAAACCCTAAATGATGGCAGTGAAGCAACCACGACAAGAGAATAGGATTTTGGAGAAGCCGACCGCAAATTCTTTAAGCACAACTCAAAAAGAGTACAAGTGATTATCGCTCTCACAACTCTACTTGACCCTTTAGGACCCTCTTGATATCCGCCCTATACAAGAATCTAGTGCTATAGAACTGTCTAGCTTATCCCTCTTGAGCGCTCCTAATTGCTCCTGACAAGCCTTGGATGAGACCTTGTGTTTTCTCTTTGGCTTGATTTTCTCCTTGAGCCTTCACTCCCTTTGCTTATGTAGTCGCCTTCAAGGCCCTCATACATGTAAGTAGGAGTCCTACACCTTGTAGGATTACACGTCCAAGTCCTAGTAGAACTAGAAGTCCTAATAGCACATAACTATGGAATCCTAATCCAAGTAGGATTTGAGTCACCATACAACAATCTCCACCTTGACTCTAATCCTTTGAAGTCACCGTGCTCCTCCAAGAATTTGCTCCAAATCGGCTTCTTTTTTTATTTTTTTGTACTCCCACCACAGGAGTGCCCCCACCACAAGGGCTCATGCACATCACCTCAATGAGCATGTTAGTGTCCGGGCTGGAGCGCCTGGACCCTCCACCTGAGAGCTCCTTCGTTGTGTAGTTTGGTTAACCACACCGTCTTCTCCTACGACCCTCCATGCCATAGGTTTGTACCGTCTCTGAGCTCCACCTGCTCGTTGGTACTGCATGGTCGGTCGCACCACGTCTTCCTCCTTCCAACAACTCGCAGCTTCGCCTCTACGACTGTTAGATTTTCCAACCGCCTTTGTAGCTTTGCACTTGACCACAACTGAGATTTTAGTACATGTCGTTGACGAGACGACTTCCTTTTCCTGATCAGGATTTTTACCAAATCTCCCATTGGTTGGACCACTTTTAAGATTTCCTATCACTCGGTATCCTCCATTAATCCAGATGCTTTTCATGATTACTTGTCCTTTGCAAGTAACTCGCATGACTCCACCTTGAAGCAATAAGCCACAACCTTGGAGTTCTAGCGACCTCGCAGATATTAGATTCTTTTCAACCCCGGGATATACCAAACTCCCGTCAGTGTGCAATGTGTTCCATTATGCATCTCCAATGTAACCATTCCCACCTCTGCAACTGCATACTCCGTGCAATCTGCCAAGTGAACAGTTCCATTCGCCGGACGTAGAGATCCTTCGTCAAACATCTCCCTCGCCGAACATATATGGAAGCAACTCCCTGAATCTAATATCCATTCATGAATAGCACCTGGTTGGCTGACGATAAGTACATCACTTTCATCCTCACTTGCCACTGAGCATACTCCTCTCATAGTCTTCAAATTTGGACAGTCCTTTATCATGTGACCCTCTTTGTCATAAAGATAGCATGTGCGGCTGCCCTTGCTCTTGCCCTTCTTCTTCCTGTGATTCTTGACTTTGCCTGCTCCGCTTGAAACAGTCAATGCTTAATCACCCGAGGATGAAGATTCTTGTGGCTTCTTCAAGGACTCCGCCTCCAATAGATATGCAACTGTCGCATTGAAGTTGAGAGTGGTTTTCCCGATGAGAATATTCATCACCAACCGCTCCCACGATGATGGTAAGAATGAAGCCAGTATGACGACCTTATCGTTCTCCTCGATGTTCTCATCCACACTAATCAGCTGCGTGACAAGCTTGTTGAAGACATTCAGATGGTCGACGAATCGTGTGCCTTCCTCCATGCGCAACCTAAATAGTTGTCGCTTCAGCACCCACCGATTTGTCAGCGATTTTTTCATATACAATTCTTCTAAACTCTTCCATAATTTCTTCGGTGGATCCTCTTTGATTACCGAATACTTTACCTCATTGGAGAGACATAGTCGAATTGTACTGACAGCCTTCCGCTCCATCACCTTCCATTCTTCAGCAGATGTGCTACCCAGTTTGTTGCCCTCAAGAGCATCAATCAACCCTTGCTGAACAAGCACATCTTTCACCACGCACTGCCACACGCTGAAATTTCCTTTGCCATCAAATTTCTCTACTTGATTCCACATCCCTGACATTGTCTTGATTTCGTGCTTCCTAGCACTGCCGATCTTCTCACAAAATCAGATCAATCCGGCCTTGGCTCTGATACCACTTGTTAGAATCTGATACCCCTCGTAACGCGCAGCAGCCTCTCGGATCTAGAAAGGATATTGCGAGTATGACACGAGCTTGCACCGTATCATGAACAACGTAGATGAATCTCGTAGAAAACCTTAAATGATGGCGTTGAAGCAACCACAACAAGAGAATAGGATTTTGGCGAAGCCGACCGCAAATTCTTTAAGCACAACTCCAAAAGAGTACAAGTGATTGTCGCTCTTATAACTCTACTTGAACCTTTAGGACCTTCTTGATTCTCGCCCTATACAAGAATCTAGTACTATAGAACTGTCTAGCTTATCCCTCTTGAGCGCTCCTAATTGCTCCTCACAAGCCTTTGATGAGACCTTGTGTTTTCTCTTTGACTTGATTTTCTCCTTGAGCCTCCACCCCCTCTGTTTATATAGTCCCCCCTCCAAGGCCCTCATACATGCAAGTAGAGTCCTACACCTAGTAGGATTATACGCTCAAGTCCTAGTAGAACTAGAAGTCCTAATAGCACACAGCTATGTGTCGGTTTTTTATACCGGCTAGCCTACTATGGGGGTCCCTAAGTAGTCGAGTTGTTCGTGAGGGCCTCGCCGGAACCAGAAGCACGATGGTGAACACGAGACGATTTAGACAGGTTCAGGCCGCCTCGAGTAGAGAGCGTAATACCTTACGTCCTGTATGGTGGATCTTCTCGTATTAATGGTTATGATTTTACAAGGGGTCCCTGCCTCACCTTATATACTCGGGAGACAGGGTCTACAAGGCAAGAAATACAAACTCCTAGTCGGATACAATACACAGAGTCCTAACATGAGTAGGTCGGGTTGTTTTCTAGTACCTGACTAGTTTCCTTAAGCTATACGCTCCTTCCTTGTATCAGTCAGAGTTGCCGGCCCAATTTCCTAACGGGACTGTGGCCCATGAGGACTCCCATGGATCCTGGACCGTCAAGCCCCCGAGCATCTTCATGTCTTCACGCCTGCCGGGTTGTTTCTCAACAGTTTCAGCATCAGCCGAGTTGTTTCCTCGTCGTCTTGCTTGTTGAAAACCTTCAGAAGTGAACATGATGTGCTCCTTTGCCGACTTCTTTTGCAGCCAGCCCCCGGGCCTTGGTTCATGAACCAAGATTGATGCAAAAACTTCCCCATTTACTATAATGGTGTCCAGCTTTTGAAAAAAGATGGACCCATTATGGGTCTAGCCCCGAGCCTAGAAATGTTTTCAAGGATTAAAAACAATTCTAGGGTCTTTATTGAAAAAACTTTCCAAAAGAAATATACTATTTCCCCTCCAGCCCCCAAGCTTAAAGCAGATGACAATAAGCTTAAAGACTTCTGTTGAAATATGTATATTCTTTGATGTGGAAATGAATCCTATTAAGCATCAGCCCCCGAGAATGAAAATTCATCGGAAAAATGACCTAGCTCATTAGGAAATGGCCGCACAAATATGCATCTGGTTTGTAACCGCGAATACATAAGTGTTGGCGTATTCTGGAAAATGGATTTATGAAAAATATGCTTAGGGTTACCACTTCAATCTTATAAGACAGAGGGTGAACCGTTCGTATTCTCCTCCCCGCCGCCGTCGCTTTCACAACTGAAATCCTCAAACTCTTTTCGCCTCCGCGCGCAATCTCCAATCCACTCAAGCCCCGTTCGAGAATCAATCCAAAGTCTTGTCTGGTAGGATGGGTCGGAAACCTGCTTCCAGCAAGCCTAGTGAGAGCAAATCCGCCACGGGCAAAAAGAAATCCAAGATCCCAACCACAGATATGCCGCTGTTCAAGAACTCCCCTGCGCCGGCTCTTGCCTGGAAGCCATCCAAGGCAACAGACGAGATGGTGCAGGGTCTTGTGGAGCAAGGCTATCTTATGGATAAATCAATCTCCTGTTGGCACATCGATGCTGGTAAGGCCTAGCCTTTTGAAGAAATCTACGAAATCATGGTTTTTGTTGCTTTTTATGAACGCGGATTCGCCCTCCCCGCTCATGATTTTCTCCGAGGGCTTCTTTCCTACTACAAATTGGAACTGATTCATCTCAATCCCAATTCCATTCTTCAAATTTCCCTCTTCATTCATCTCTGCGAAACCTTCCTGGGGATCGATCCCCACTTCAATCACTTCCGCTGCCTCTTCCGTGTGAAGTCCACCCCGGACAAAGTAGTCGGTGGGGCCAAATTTCAGCTGCGTCAAGGGATGAAGAACGTCTACTTCGATTTCAAGATGAATGACTCCATAAAGGACTGGAATGACCAGGGGTTTTATGTGGAGAATCAGCCCCCGAGGCTGTCCAAACACTCCGGTCATCTACCTCGGCCGCAAGATTCATGGAATGAATCCCTCGATAGGGATAAGGTTGATGGAATCGCCAGGCTTATAAAGATGATCGCTTCTCTGAAGGATCAATGCCTAACCGTGTAACACCCTAATTTTCATCACAATAAATCTTAGAAACCAATTCTGAATTTTCTAGGATTTATTTAGGGCTTTAATAAATTTCTAGGAATTAATTGGAATTTATTAGGATTTTATTCAATTTAATAATTAATTATTAGATCCCAAAAAGTTTTTGTTGCATTCAT
>CM014271.1:66413758-66442859 GCA_004135705.1 Alloteropsis semialata | reverse complement strand
CTAGCGGGTCTGAAGGAGAGACCATCAGCGGCGCGGAGTGCCTTCTCGTAAGGCAGAACGCCGGTGCGCCCGCCATCGAATCTCCTTCCAGTTTAATATTTGATATGTGAGGTCTTGTCCTCACAATGATATTAAATTTATTTTTAGTGGGGAGAGTCTGTCATCGTAGCTTGCTGTTTGGGCTCTCGAGTGTTGCCTTAGCGTTGCACAACTGCTGGGGCTTGGCGCGCCCCAACCTAAACCAATATTGAAATGAAATTTCCTAATTATAATTGTAATAAAATTTATAATTAATTAAAACTAAGTAATGAAAATGAAAATTTACGTGCACTAGTTTTGAATTTCAAAATTTTAATTTGGTAGGATTGCAATTTTGTTTAGCAATTTGCACTTTGTTTTTTTTAACTATTTATACACTTGGTTTGTTATGTCAAGCATGCAAAGATAGTGTAACTTTGCTTCGGTGACCCCCAAACGAAGATCTCAAGTCAGTAGGACCGGCTTTCTGTTGCTGGTGAAGAACTGCACTTACACATTTGGGCGCTGTTACTCCTCCCCACTGCTTTTGGCTAGCGGATTGTCGTCTTGGCTAATTGAAGCAAGTACAAACGATGGTATGGGTGAGCACTGCCCGTTCCGGTTCTCCTAAATTGGGATGCACAAGCTGCGCAATGAGGATCGAGGCATGGTGTTTCGCTAGGAGATGCATCCACTAAGGATGAGATCATGCGCCCCGTATTGTCCTGCACTACCGGAACCAGATGATTTGCCGTGCGCCGGCGGCGCACGGTAAAGACCACAAAAACGCACAGCAAACCCTTTGCCGTGCGTTTTTGGCCGATGCGCACGGCAAAGAGCGCACGGCAGCGATTTGCCCGGCAAAGGAACTTTGCCGTGCGCCGTTTGTCGGGGCGCACGGCGAACCTTTTGCCGTGCGCCAAAAAACACACGGCAAACATTTCACAAATTAATAAAAAAAAATCCACTGCCGTCCGGATCGCCGGGGCCGCCCTGGATCCGGATCGAGACCTCGCCGTCTGGATGCCGCCGTCTGGATGCCGGGGCCGGGGCCGCCGCCGTCTGGATGCCGAGGATGCCGCGGAGGAACTGGATGCAGGGGACGGTGTCGAGGCTGCGCGTGAGGAGGAGCGGCGCGGTGGCGAGCTTCCGAGGCTGGACGCCGAGTGAGGCGCGGGCCGAGCTTCCCAGGCGCGCCACCGCCGGATCCTTCGCCGCCGCCTCCTCCTCACTCCGAATCCGCCAGCGAGGCTGCACGGGATGGAGGGAGGCGGCCGCACGAGCGGGCTGGGGACGGGGGCAGCGGCGGCCTGGGCCGCTGGGGAGGGGGCGGCGGCATGAGAATTCCTGCAGCATTCATGTGTTCCAAGCAGGAAAATTCCTCAGCATTCATGTGTTCTCCAACATTCATGTGTTCCAAGGGTGCGNCTGTGCACCGATGATGGCGGGGTTCCTGTTCTATTCTACCTGAGCCGCGACTCGTCCGTGAAGCGGGTGACGAGCTTGGCGGTGTCGCGCCACCGGCACGCCTCGCGCTCCGTCTCCCGCAGCTTCCGCCGCGCGCGCTCCAGCGCCGACTCCAGCTCCGCGATCCGCGCCTCGTGCCGGGACTGCAGGAGCACGTGCAGCCTCCGCTCCAGCTCGCGGGCCGACACGCCGCCGTGAGGCGGGCTCTTCGCGTTGCTCTCGGCGTCGCGCTCGTACTCACTACCGGAACCAGCGCGCAGGGGAGGGGATCAGGGGAGGGGCTCCGCCGCCGGCCTCTGGGGGGATGGAGCCGGGGAGCAGATCGAGGGGGCGGATGGTTCGGGAAAAGAAGAGGAGGGGAGGAGGGAGAAAAGAAGAGGGGAAGGGATAAGGCTGGGAGGTGGGGCCGGGAGCTTTGCCGTGCGCTGCTCCAAGGGCACACGGCAAATATTTCTTTTTGCCGTGTGCCTCATTCCAGCGCACGGCGAAGAGGTGCTTTTGCCGTGTGTTTTAACATGGCGCACGGCAAATCAATAGATTATATAATAGTGATTAATTAATTAAAATTATCAACTGGATTCTAAAAATTATTAAAAATTAGTACGAAATAATTTATGTTGTCTATTGACTATAGAAAAAATTTAGAAGTCAAACTTCAATTCGAATGTCATTGTGCCTATAAATCTAACTGCATATCTCTCTACTCTATGAAACTTCTTCGGAGATGCTTCAGTTTATAAGCATCATACATGATGAATCGTGCGAAACTTTCTTCATTATTTACCACAGCCTATACGTATGATATCATGAGATATTGACAAATCTCATGATTTTCAGACTTCATTTGTATTTTTTAAAATTTTAAAACTATTTGGACACACGGGCGTGGTCGTGTTTTCTGGTCAAGATGATCAAAATTTCTTTTCATTTCATGAGTAAGATCTTAAATTGGGCTAAGTAACATGAATATCATTTTTTCACTCATTTTATTCTATTATTTGAATCACTTGCAGTTCAAATTTGACTTGATTCAAAAAATTACTTGAAATGCAATTAATTAGTTAAATATATCAAACAAGTACAAAAATGTACACAATTTTAACATGGAGTATCAAATATTGTATGTAGAGGGTAGAAAAAATTTGAAGGTAAGATGAGAAAATTTTTGTGAAACTTTGCCGTGCGCCAAGGAATAGCGCACGGCAAAGCCTACACTTTGCCGTGCGCCATGAAATAGCGCACGGCAAACTCATAAGTTTGCCGTGCGTCACAAAAAAGCGCACGGCAAACAAAAAGTTTGCCGTGCGCCAAAAAAAACGCACGGCAAACAATAAATTTGCCGTGCGCTTTTTCTTCGCCGTGCGCCCTCTAAAAAGCGCACGGCAAAGAAGCTCTTTGCCGTGCGCCCGATAAAATGCGCACGGCAAACATCGGGGCGCACGGCAAAAATCAGTTTTCCCGTAGTGCATGGTGTCCAAACCCCTCCAACTGCGCACTCGGTCTTAACAACCCCACGCAGCCTAAACCAGTGAGGCAGGCAGCTTCGCGACCAGCGGACATGTGGACAAAAGGGAGAGAGGGTCGCCAACAACCAAAGGGCGAAAGAGGCAACAATGACGGGCGGAGAGGAGCGGATTCGACGCAGGACCTGCCAGGGCAGTCCTCGCCAGCGACCAAGGAGGGAACGAGCGGCAATGACTGACGGAGAACAGATCCGGCGCAGCACCTGTCGGAGCGATCCACGGCGTCGACGCTTAGGGAGAGCAGATTGACGTAGGACCAGCTGGGGCAGGCATCACCGGCGACCACGGGAGGGGAGAGAACAGAGGATGGACGACCAGGCTGGAACGGACCAGCCTGCGCCTTGCCGGCGAGGCCACCTAGGACCGACGTGACACGGCCGTGGCTGCGCAGGCCCGGGGCCGT
The DNA here is from genome assembly GCA_004135705.1 of Alloteropsis semialata. NCBI lineage: Eukaryota > Viridiplantae > Streptophyta > Magnoliopsida > Poales > Poaceae > Alloteropsis > Alloteropsis semialata. Next base: position 66,439,448 of record CM014271.1, on the reverse strand, counting down.
GCCGCGCACAGACCACGCTAGGCCCGGGGCCAGGCTAGGCCGGCCGGTCGTAACCGCCCAGGCCCCCGCTGGCTGCCCGAGCCCCGCCGGCAGCCAGGGGCCGCGCTGATCGCCGGATCCGCCGGGACACGCCGCTCAGGGCCATGCCGGTGCCCGTCGAGGACCCAAGGCCAGCCACATGTCGTAGGTTCAGATCTAACGTTTAGCAAAGATATATTGCATCACCAATCTGTCATCTTGATTTTGGCCATGTTGAGGCATCGTGTTCTGAACTTCAACTTTGGATCCCCATAGTATGTCTTTTTCTGTTGGTTTGATCCGTTGTTGGCCTGAATAACTAAACGAAGTGATGTTGCATCTCCAGTTCCCAGTGCATATGGAGCCTTGCGAGCTGAGAACTAAACGAAGTGATGTTGCATCTGCAAGTCCCAGTGCATATGGAGCCTTGTGAGCCGAGCGAGCTATGGGGATCTGGCTCTACACGAGCGGAGCCTGACCGTGCGTGAGCCTGCGCGGAGCTGCGGAAGCGTATTGTTGCTGCGTGCGTCGGATGTCGTAGGGCGCCATGCGTCCGTCATCAGGGTCAGGGCTGCACGTAAGTTTTTTTCCAAAAAAACATGCTTGGTGCCATGGTTCATCCATCCAACTAATCATACTTGAATCTCAATGCAACCAATGCCATTCATCTGTAATAATTCCTCCACACTATGGATGTCATAGTTATGAGATAGGAGCACGTATAAACTTGTAGCTCTCCTTTTTTAGTTTGATTGACCCAAATCCGCGTCACTAGTTCAAAATGTTTCCATATAATATAATTTTTTCTCCAATCAGAACTAAAATATCCACGCGGTTCACTAGCGTCATGTTCCCGTTTTGCTTCCGCGGTTTTGTCATGGAGGTGGCGGTTTTCCGCAACGCGGTTCCTCGGTGACCGGTTTTTGCTCCGCGCGCGGTTTTCTCGGTGGCCGGTTTTTGCTCCCGTGGTTTTTCTGCCTTCCTCTAGCTACCATCAACTCCCTTCTAATCTCTTCCAGTGGTCATCACGCAATTGAGTTGCGGCCACGTACTCTAATTTGTTTTGATCCTATACTACTAGACCAGAATCAACCACCCCCCTGCCTTCTCCTGTCGTTGCCCTCTGTCCCCTGCCTGGGCTCTAGCCTCTAGCTAACCCAACAGCTACTAGCCACGGGCAAGGCGCGGCAGAGGCATCATCAGAGCAAGATCCATGGAGGTCGTGACGGGGGCGCTGCCGAGCCTCCTCCCCAAGCTCGCTAGCCTGCTCATCGGCGAGTACAGCCTGCAGAAGGAGGTGAAGGGGGGCATCAGCTTCCTCAGAACCGAGCTGGAGCCTGGAGAGCATGCAGGCTGCCCTGGAGAAGATCTCTGAGACGCCGCCTCACAGGCTCGACCAGCAGGACAAGGTCTGGGCCAGGCATGTGAGGGAGCTCTCCTACGACATCGAGGACCAGATCGACGCATTGGTAGTGCGCTGCAAGGCCAGCACCAGCCCGTCGTCCGAGCAACACCACGCTGGCCACCTGATCAAGAACATCATCGCTAGGACCCACGATCTGTTGGTGCAGCCCAGGATCCGCCGCAGGATTGCTACTGACATCAGAGGCATCAGGACCCGTGTCCAAGAGGTCTCCAAGCAGCGTGATCGGTACAGGATCAATGGCCATGTCTCAGAACCACCCGTCATGGTGGATCCTCGGGTGTTGGCTCAGTACGAGAAGACGACAGAGCTCGTGGACATTGACGGAGCAAGAGATGAGCTAATCAGGATGATGATGATGGAAGAAGGCAATGAAGAAACGCCCGAGCAGAAAGAAAAGATCATCTCCATCGTCGGATTTGGTGGACTGGGAAAGACAACTCTTGCTAAAGTGGTGTTTGAAAATCTTAAAGAACGATTTAAACGCCAAGAGTCCTCGGCGCTCTCTGCTTTTGTTCAGGTTTCCCAGACCCCTGACATGGAGAAATTGTTGAAGGACATGCTGTATCAACTCGTGGTGTCTGAAAATCTTAGAGCACATTTCGACTACTCATCTTTTGTTCCGGTGTCTCGCGTGGAGGAGTTATTTAACAACTTGCTGTATCAACTTGACAATAGACATAATGCAAGCATCAACGCCATCATCGATCAGCTCAGAGAATTCCTTCGGAAAAAGAGGTATGAAGTACGCCTTCAATTTATGATTATGTACTTTGCCATAGTACAGTTGAAAAAACACACACACTCATTTTTTGGAAAAAAAAAATAATTGAAACTTTCTAGCCGAATGGTTAACTCACTCATTTTTGGAAAATACAATTGAAATTTTCTAGTTGAACGGTTAACTTTCTCTCGAATCTTGTCTCACAACATGGCCCACTTTGAGTGGATTGTGACCCCTTTCGCCTTTGCCCGTTATCATCACTTAGTTCCAGTATATGATGTTGGATTTGTTGATTAACAGAAGTAGCACATAAAAGGTTCCTTAGCCTAAACATGATATCAATCTCGTAATGCGGAAAATGGTGGGAAAATCTTATACCAGCGTTAGGAGTGAAAGAGATCGCTGCTCGTGATAGCCTAAGAGGGGGAGGGGGTGAATTAGGCTTTCTAAAACTTTGGCCTACCACATGAAAGCTAATTGCACAAAAGTAAACTAAGACATGCTACCTAGATGTGCAACTAAGGTTTTCTTCTAGTGTTTGCACCCACCCAAAGAGTTTTGCAACCTAGAGCCAATCCTATCAAGATACTACTCTAGAAAGGTAAAGGCACTCAAATTGCAAGTATGAAATGCGGAAGCCTAAGGGTTAGAGAGATGCAAACTTGACACGAAGATTTATCCCGTGGTTCGGCTTACGCCTACTCCACGTTAGAGCTCCACAAAGGATATGCTCCCGGTCGCCAAGTCTTGCTTCCCGGTCAAGGCCTTGAGCTCGCCACAAAGGCTCCTCAAGAGGGATGATGAGCGAGTCACCAAGACCTTGCTGTCATCAACCTACTCTCCCGGAGATCTTGACGTCGCCTCCACTACGGAGCTTCTCCACCAAGGAAGGGGTCTCCTCTTCCCCCGCACAAAGTCGTCGTCGCCGCTCCACACCAAGCCGGAGGGTCGAAGACTTGCCGGCGAGTCACCGAGACTCCAAGGGGCCGGCACACCAAGATTACAAGTGTTGGTTCACTCTAGAACCAAGGCACAAGGCACAACACCTTGCAATTCACTCACTAGGCCTATCCTAGCTCTCTCACTCACTTTGGTTGATCTATGTAGCACAAATGGTGGCTTGGATGTCTTGTAGGTGTAGATGAACTTCTCTGGACTCCAGCAACTCCAAATGACCGAATGGGGTGGGTATATATAGCCCAAGGGGCTCAACTAGCCGTTACCCAAAAGCTGCACAAAAACCATGAGCGGCGTATAATACGCCGTGTGCAATTTCCCCACCGGCGTATAATACGCCGCCTGCTTTTCCAACGGTCAAAAGCCTTTTACGCTACCTGTGCACGCCGTATGCTTCCGAACTTGTACGCCGTGACCGGCGTATCATGCGCCGTGCCTTTTCTTCTTCTTCCATCTGACATCGCCACTGAGTAACTTGCACGCCGTTACTCCGCCGAGGTCGGCGTATAGTACGCCGTGGAGAATCTTGCCGACCCTGACTTGATCTTGATCAACCCATGCACGCCGTATGATCCGCCTTGTATACGCACAGTATCGGCGTATCATACGCCGTGGCCTTCCTTCGGGTTCCTTGGCACGCCGTAGGCTTCTGTGATTGTACGCCGCTGCCGCCGAATTATACGGCGCTGGGAATATTCCTTTTCTGGTTGATCTGCTGCCACACGCCGTAGCCTTCCTGTTTGTACACCGTGCCCGGCGTTTCATACGCCGTTTGCTTAACTCTGCAGGCTTTGGAATCATTCTTTGGGATGTAATTTCCTAAGTATGACACTTAACAAACACATTAGTCCCAAAGACTGTTGTCATTTAATCACCAAAATCACAATATAAATGGCACAAGAGCCATTTTCGTTACAATCTCCCCCTTTTTGGTGATTGATGACAACACAATCAAAGCAAGTATGAAATATGCGAAAATTGACCAAGTTTGAGCACTTACACTTGCTTGAATGCTTACCACTTTTTTCATTGGATTAGGTAGCCATCTCCCCATATAATTTGAAGTTTCACCATGGGTATGGCCTCCCCCTAAGTCCAATATCTCCTTCATGTCTTCTCCCCCTACATGTATCCTCCCCCTTTCTCATGGCTTCTCCCCCTATCTCATGAGGTCACTTACACTTAAGCTTGCTTTGATCCAAACTTCTCCCCCTTTGGAATCAAATCACCTAAAAGGACCTATCAAAAGCAATCATAGCTCATAGAGGGAATTAGTGGCCTAGGGAGTTAGTCAAGTATCACTTGAAAGTAAATAACAAGAAAGAACAAGTGATACTTAACCAAATGGGAATGTATGAGCACATAGCCTATGAATTTAGATATGGAAATCATAAACTCAATGGGCCAAGGCTCAATTAGGCATGAAAGCACCAAAATTTCTATAATCATACATTAGAGTTGAAAGATCATATTGTGAGTGAAACACATTCTCTATGTATGATATGCACGGCATAAGGAGACAATAAAGAAAAGCTTGATGAACAAGTTAGTCTCCAAAATCACAATCCATAAGCTAAGCTCCCCCTAAATGTGTGCATTTAGTGTTTGAATCACTATCAAGTATATGCGCATTGTTTTGAACAACAAATGGGAAGATAAGCTTATAGCTTGTGGTCATGGTACCAAAATCATACCTTGTGAAGCTCATGTACCATGAAAGTGACTAAGTGTAGAAAACCTACACAACCTTTGTAAAACATGTAAGTTGCTCATGGGTTAGAGTGCATGGCACGAGCAACTCACCATATGATGGTAACACTAGAATTTGCAATAGATACCACATGAATGCAAGAGATATGAAAGGTAGCAAATGCAAATCTAGCAAGGCAAATAGGCAAAGAATTTGAATTGAATTACCATTACCTCATTTACCTTAGTGTGGGGGATTTGGGCAAATGATGTCCAATCTTGTGAGCTTGGCTACTTGATGTGATCTTTCTCTTTTTCTTGTGAGCCAAGCCTCCAAATCCCCCGTAGCCAATTCTTGGGCTTCAAGTATCCTTTGGATCCCAAACCTTTTGGGGCCCCTTCATATTGGTGATGACTTCCTTGGGCACCCAAATGGGTCGGTTCCATCCCCATTCCTTCATCTTGGGCTTCCCAACCGTACTAGCAACAACCTTGCCATTAGCATTCTTTTTAAGGACATAGGTGTTGGCTTTTACCTTGTTCTTGCGGTTGGGCTTGGTGTAGATGAGGGAGCTCTTGATGGTGGTTTTGGCCTTCTTCTTCTCACTCTTGGGCGTCCCCTTGACAAGTGGGCATTGATAGAACTTGTGGCCTTCCTTGAAGCACTTGAAGCAAGTCACGGTTTCACCCTTCTCAAGCTTGTTCACCATGTTATCACGGTTATCTTGAGAAGGTTGGACGTTGCTCCCAATGCTCTTGCCCTTCAAGTTTGCCAAGCTTTGCCTAAGACTCTCCAATTCTTGCTTGAGCTCTTCATTCTCCTTGGCAATGAGATCATCTAGAGTTTCTACAACAATTTTCTCAAAGCATTTCTCATTGCAAGGGGGTGAGCAAGATTCATCAATTAAATCAATGCAAGAAGTAGAGGCATCAACCTTGGAGATAGGAATATCACAAGAAATAGATTTCTCCAATTTTAACAAAGAGTCCTTAGATTGATTGTTAAGGCTCTCAATTTTAAGTTCCTCAAGCTCCTTGCTAAGCAATTGGTATTTGCCTAATAAATTATCAAAATTTGAAGCAAGGAGTGCATTGAGATCATTGAGAGCCTTATTATCTTTGGTCAATTTCTTAAGGCCTTTTTGTTGTTGATGGATCAAGGTGAGAAGCTTAGCGGGGGAATCATCACCGGAATCGGAATCGGAGTCATCACTTACATCGCTTTCCATACCTTTGGCCATTAGGCATAAGTGTGATGAGGGAGAGGAGCTCTTGTTGTTGAGTGTATCATCACTCACCCATTCTCCGAATGTGGTGAAGTCTTTATGCTTGGGCTCCTTCTCCTTCTTCTCCTTCCTCTTCTTCTCATACTTGATCTTCTTGATCATCATGTGTTGATGATGCTTCCCAGCCTTGACGTGGACCATGTACCCCATTGAGTTGATCTTCTCCATGCTCTTGATCAACTTTTTGACTTGTCTTTGGAGCTCGGGGGACATCTCATCACCATCACTTTCACTTGAGGAGGCTTCTTCTTCTTCTTCTTCTTCTTCTTCTTCTTCTTCTTCTTCTTCTTCTTCGCTTGAGCTCTCCTCCTTCTTTTTGCTCTTCTTCTTCTCTTGGTTGCTCGCAAGAGCAATGCTTGGAGTAGGTGAAGAAGATCTTGGCTTTGGCTTGATTCCATTGCGAAGCTCAAAAGCCATCACCTTGTTGAGGACTTGATTTGGTGTGCTCTTGGAGAGGTCTTTCTCGTAGAGAATGGCAATCATCAAATCATAGTCCGGCTTGCGAAGGCTATGGAGCAACAACCGAATGATGCCCATATCGTCAATGTTGTTGACACCTAATGAATTTATCTCATTCACAAGCATGGTTAGGCGTGAGTACATTTGTTCGGCATCCTCATGCTCAAGTTGCTTAAAGTTGTTTAGCTTATCCTTGAGAACATGATATCTTTCATTTGCCACATCCTTTGTGCCCTCATGGTTCTCAAGGATAGCCGTCCACAACTCATGAGCATCTTTGCAAGTGAATACACAATTGAAAATATCATTACTAAGAGAAGATAGTAAGATGCTCCTAGCGGTAGAATCATATTGCATTTCGCCTTTGGAATCACTTTTTCTACCTTCACTAGTCACACGCCAAACATCAAGCCCCTTTGCTTGAAGGAAAGCTTCCATGAGCACTTTCCATCTTTGAAACCCCGTGCCATCAAAACGTGGAGCTGATCCTAAGAAATCCATCCTCTCCCCAACGAGCTAACTCACTAGGCGGTGAAGCCTAACCGATCAAAATGAGCCGGTTTCACAAATTGCCAATTGAATGGGTGTTTTCTTGTGAAAGATGTGAGTCCCGGCTCTGATACCACTTGAAAGAGATCGCTGCTCGTGATAGCCTAAGAGGGGGAGGGGGTGAATTAGGCTTTCTAAAACTTTGGCCTACCACATGAAAGCTAATTGCACAAAAGTAAACTAAGACATGCTACCTAGATGTGCAACTAAGGTTTTCTTCTAGTGTTTACACCCACCCAAAGAGTTTTGCAACCTAAAGCCAATCCTATCAAGATACTACTCTAGAAAGGTAAAGGCACTCAAATTGCAAGTATGAAATGCGGAAGCCTAAGGGTTAGAGAGATGCAAACTTGACACGAAGATTTATCCCGTGGTTCGGCTTACGCCTACTCCACGTTGGAGCTCCACAAAGGATATGCTCCCGGTCGCCAAGTCTTGCTTCCCGGTCAAGGCCTTGAGCTCGCCACAAAGGCTCCTCAAGAGGGATGATGAGCGAGTCACCAAGACCTTGCTCTCATCAACCTACTCTCCCGGAGATCTTGACGCCGCCTCCACTACGGAGCTTCTCCACCAAGGAAGGGGTCTCCTCTTCCCCCGCACAAAGTCGTCGTCGCCGCTCCACACCAAGCCGGAGGGTCGAAGACTTGCCGGCGAGTCACCGAGACTCCAAGGGGCCGGCACACCAAGTACAAGTGTTGGTTCACTCTAGAACCAAGGCACAAGGAACAACACCTTGCAATTCACTCACTAGGCCTATCCTAGCTCTCTCACTCACTTTGGTTGATCTATGTAGCACAAATGGTGGCTTGGATGTCTTGTAGGTGTAGATGAACTTCTCTGGACTCCAGCAACTCCAAATGACCGAATGGAGTGGGTATATATAGCCCAAGGGGCTCAATTAGCCGTTACCCAAAAGTTGCACAAAAACCGTGAGCAGCGTATAATACGCCGTGTGCAATTTCCCCACCGGCGTATAATACGCCGCCTGCTTTTCCAACGGTCAAATGCCTTTTCCAACGGCTACCTGTGCACGCCGTATGCTTCCGAACTTGTACGCCGTGACCGGCGTATCATGCGCCGTACCTTTTCTTCTTCTTCCATCTGACATCGCAACTGAGTAACTTGCACGCCGTTACTCCGCCGAGGTCGGCGTATAGTACGCCGTGGAGAATCTTGCCGACCCTGACTTGATCTTGATCAACCCATGCACGCCGTATGATCCGCCCTGTATACGCACAGTACCGGCGTATCATACGCCGTGGCCTTCCTTCGGGTTCCTTGGCACGCCGTAGGCTTCTGTGATTGTACGCCGCTGCCGCCGAATTATACGGCGCTGGGAATATTCCTTTCCTGGTTGATCTGCTGCCACACGCCGTAGCCTTCCTGTTTGTACGCCGTGCCCGGCGTTTCATACGCCGTTTGCTTAACTCTGCAGGCTTTGGAATCATTCTTTGGGATGTAATTTCCTAAGTATGACACTTAACAAACACATTAGTCCCAAAGACTATGTTGTCATTTAATCACCAAAATCACAATATAAATGGCACAAGAGCCATTTTCGTTACAAGGAGCAGCCATAGGAGTTCCATGTGTTGATGACGCCCGTGCCGTAGAGGAAGTAGGCGTTCTTGTTGGAGTAGAGGAAGCAGTGGCGTATCGGTGGCCTTCAGGACACCAACGGCACTGCCCTGGATGGGGTCCCGAGCTTCTGCCCCCCCCCCTCCAGTGCCCTCAGCGATCAGACTCACGGGGTGGTGGTTTTTCTGTGTGTTTGACAAATGAAATTGGTAAACCTCCACCCACGACCTTAGATTTATAAGCACTATGGGGGCAGGGCCGAGCCCTATGTTAGGAAGGTTAGATTTGAGCCTACTGATCATAGCCCACTAATCACGTTGATTAGTTTCCTGATCATGCTCAGGTGGTTTAAACACTTTCTTAATATTGGGTTTATTTCCTCAACAGTGAAGATCACATTTCAAAAATCCCAACATATGATAGTTAATGGATAAGATGTTCTCTTTTATGGATCAATATGGATTTTTTTACATTTTCCATTTTTTTCTGAGAATTGTCAGACCTTTTTCTCATGAATTAGTCTGGTATCGTTGAAGGATCATACATAACGATTGTGAAATGGAGAAATCTTGCGATCGAAATAACGTGAATCTAGTTGTACACTAATTAGCAAAGCTTCTAATATCATGGCTTTTCTGATATAGGTACTTCATTGTTCTAGATGACATATGGGATATCTCAGTTTGGAAACTAATTAGATGTGCATTGCCTGAAAATAGTGGTGAATGCAAAATTATCACAACTACACGGATTCTGAAAGTCGCCGAAGAAATCGGTGGTGCTTACCAGATGAAACCCCTTTGTCTTCATAGCTCTAGAGTACTACTATATAGAAGAATATATGGCAATGAAGGCAAAGAAAAATGCCCTGATGAGGAGCTAGCCACCATATCCGATAGAATACTAACCAAATGTGCTGGGGTACCTTTAGCTATCATTACGATAGCCAGTTTGCTGGCTAATAAAGGAATAAATAAATTGGACTGGTGTGAGGTGTACAATTCCATTGGCACAGGCATGGGAAACAATACAGATGTGGAGAACATGAGAAAGGTTTTGTTGCTCAGCTATTACAATCTGCCATTATCTCTAAGGACTTGCATGTTGTACTTAAGTGTGTTTCCCGAAGATTACGAGATCGACAAAAAACGTCTGATATGGATGTGGATATCGGAAGGCTTTATCCAATGCGGAAAACAAGGGCATAACCTATTTGAAGTTGGAGAGAGTTACTTCAATGAGCTCGTAAACAGGAGTATGATCCAACCCGTGTATGGGACACATGGTACCAAGATACAATCTTGCCGTGTACATGATATGTTGCTTGATCTTATTCGTTCCATATCTAGTGAAGAGAACTTTATTACCACACTGAATGATGTGGGTCGTCACACATCTCCCTTGCACAAGGTTCGGAGGTTATCCCTTGAAAATGACAAGGTAGTAGATCACCATGGTACGCATGGGGCTGCCATGAGAATGCAACAAGTGAGGTCTGTGGTTGTCTTTTCATCCAGTGTAAACCGGATACCGGCCCTTTCAACCATCCAAGTTGTACGAGTCCTGCGTTTGGAAAACTGTGATCTTTCGAGTGGTTACAACCTTAAGGATATCGGGAAGCTAGTCCACTTGAGATGCCTAGGACTACGTTCCACGAAGATTGTTCAGCTCCCCGAGGAAATAGGGAACCTGCAACTTCTAGAGATGCTGGACATCTCGAGCAACGAATTTTCAACCTTGCCATTCGCCATTGTTCAGTTAAGACAGTTGAAGTGCCTATACATTGACACAGATATAGACCCAAACATTATTGGGAGGCTTACAGCTCTCCAAGAACTGTCACTGTCACATATCTGCAGTAGCGCCACGGAATTCGTCCAAGAGCTGGAGCACCTAACAGAGCTGAAGGTTCTGCATATTACCCACTTCGGCTTCGGAATGGATCAACCGAAAGATGTGCTGGTAGATTGCCTGCACAAGCTGCAAAGCATCGAGGCTCTATCCATCGACTTCCCACAAACCATCTACAAGGTAAACCTCTGAAGCCAACAAGCAAATATGAAGTGTCTTTGCACTACTGATGCAATTCTAACTAGCGGAGCCAGAGTTTTAGCTCGGATGAAAATGAAATTGATTTAGCCAACTTACATGTAGACCCCACGTGTTAGGAAAGATAAAAATTAATGAGGGAGATAGTATAAGCTGAAGTTGCTCTTCGTTGCCTCATTTTCTTCTGACGCTAATTTGCTCTGTTTCTGTTGTGATTCAGATTATTCGTGGACTGCCGAAAAGATCCTTGTGATGCATTATGGCTGCTCGCTCGCCGCCTTTAGCTTCCTCGGATTAAGACGGTAGCAAGTGGCTGTGGCTCGGGGTCGACGATGGCCCGTACGGTGGGCATGGCAGAAGGTTTGTTCATGGAGACAACTGTTGTCACTTTCAAGTTTCAACAGCAGTAGGATGTACGTGATACAAAGTCCATGGTCTCACTTTTAGTCTTTTTTTTTTGTCCAGGAAAGAATCTGCATGCTAGCTCGATAGTGTAAATATTTGTTTATATATGCACGTAGACTCCAATATAAGTAGTTGAAGCAGCATGCCACCATCCTATGGATTTACTTGGAAACCTCTATTTCAGTTCCTGTTATCATGTTTTGTTGTATATGTTGTATGGTGACTCAAATCCTACTTGGATTAGGATTCCATAGTGACGGTCCAGGATCCATGGGAGTCCTCATGGGCCACAGTCCCGTTAGGAAATTGGGCCGGCAACTCTGACTGATACAAGGAAGGAGCGTATAGCTTAAGGAAACTAGTCGGGTACTAGGAAACAACCCGACCTACTCATGTTAGGACTCTGTGTATTGTATCCGACTAGAAGTTTGTATTTCTTGCCTTGTAGACCCTGTCTCCCGAGTATATAAGGTGAGGCAGGGACCCCTTGTAAATCATAACCATCAATACGAGAAGATCCACCATACAGGACGTAAGGTATCACGCTCTCTACTCGAGGCGGCCTGAACCTGTCTAAATCGTCTCGTGTTCACCATCGTGCTTCTGGTTCCGGCGAGGCCCTCACGAACAACTCGACTACTTAGGGACCCCCATAATAGGCTAGCTGGTATAAAAAACCGACAGCTGGCGCGCCAGATAGGGGCTCTCGTCGAGAATCGCTCAGCAAGCTCGATGGCACCTGTCATCATCAACTGTGACGGCGACATGGCGTTCGAGAAAGGTGCCACCTTCGTCTTCGGCTCTTGGGTCTGCATGGCGGGCTGCACAGGCAACTTCGACCGCGTCCTCAAATCGCCGACTCCGGAGCAACTCGCCGACAAGCTCGACGAGATCGCGCCCCCGGGTCCGAATACAACTCGGGCTTGGGGAACCTCGAGTTCGAACTCAACTCGGACTCAAGGAACCACTACTCCTAGCTCGATTTCAACTCGGGCTGGGAAAATTCCGAAGCGGACCAAGCGATCCGAGTCGGTTTCTGAACCATCGGTTATGCCAAAATCCGCCAATTCAAAATTCCAGAAGAAAAGGAGTCCAGCCACTGTTAAGCACGAGGCCGACACCCCGAGCCAATATCCCTTTGGACTCACGGGCCCCACCTCTGCTTTCCAGGCGGCGTCCTCAAAACAACTCCGATCTCTGGTCGAATTCGACGAATTTCCCCTAAACGGGAAACAAGTCGGACTCGTCATCACTTCAACCCTCGAAGGACGATTTGTTCACTGGCTGGGACGCAAGCCAACACTTGGAGCAACACCATAGGAGGACCTGGACATGTCTCGCATCATCGCGTGCATCGATCCACTCCCGTTTCAACATGGGCAACCCCTGAATTCTTCAAGCAGCCGCGGCTCAACTGTCCCAGTAACTTCAAGCATAGGAAGCTACTCACCAGGGCGCCAAGCCATGGTGATCATCGCCCAGGAACAAGAAGTCTCCAACGACGAGCCAACTGTGGAGAACGAGGCTGAAGCTGACCGTAACCGACGCAGGGAGCGAAATATTGCTCGTGCAGAACGAGGTCGCCGCCTTGGCCGTAGGCTACCTCCACAGGACCTCAACGCCAAGTTCCGGCAAGTCGCCAGCCAAGACGTCTATTCCAGCGCTGCAGCCAACATCATGGCTATCGTCACAGAGCTGGGACAGATGCCTGAAACTCCTGAAATCCTCAGGATGAAGACAATGCTCGAGACAGCGGCCATCCAGCATGACGAAGTCAACCCGGCGAAGACCATCACCCGAGCACCAAGCCGCCAGGCAAGCAGCCGACATCCTAAAATTGGAAACCGAGGCAACCAGTCCCACCACCCGAGCAGAGAACAACGCCAACGCCAAAACGAGGGAGGCATGGTACTCGGCGGCGGAGGTCATGACCTCGGCGCTGGATCAAGCAACCGCGAAGTTCAGCAGAGCCACGTCGGCGGGCGTGACGGCAACCAGAACAGGGACAGACGCCCTGGCAACCACGACAACAACAGGGATCTGCGACAACAATTGCCACCCAGAGACGCGCGCACCATCATCTCGTCACGGGCACGCGATCGCGAAGAACAAGAACGCCGCAGACGCCAGGAGTACGACCAAGTCTACGGGGCCGCCGGGTCAGGATCACCACAACCTCCACAAGTACGAAGGGTTCCCGGTCTTCTCAGACCGTATCCGCGCTACTTCCTGGCCCGACAAGTTCAAACCAGCTCATATCGATAGATATGACGGAAATGCGATCCCGAGCAGTGGATTCGCATCTACTACTCGGCAATCAAGGCGGCAAGGGGCAACACCGACACCATGCGCACCTATCTCCCAGTAGTCCTCGATCAGGCCCCACTGACCTCGTTAGAAGGAGCCGGGCTCCATCGACTCCTGGGACGAGCTCTGCAAGGCTTTCATCAACAACTTCCAGGGTTCATGGCAGAAGCTGGGTACTCGTTTTGATCTAGCCCAGTGCAAACAAGGCCAGAACGAGTACCTGCGCAGTTACAACCGAAGATTCTGGGAGAAGCGCTCAACCTGTGCAGGCCTATCCGACCAAGATGTCATTGATTGCTTCCACGGCGGCCTTACAGACCCCGTGCTGCACCTCGATTTCGGAAGGAACAGGCCAAAGACACTAGAGCAGATGCGAGACCTCATCAGCCGCCGGTCAGACGCTGAAGACCTGCAGCGTGAAAGATTCAATCGCAACAAGTCGGGAGGAGATCGCAACAGCAACAACGACCGTAACAAGGGCAAGCAAGTTGAGAACAATAGCAAACGCGACTTCAACGACAAGAAACGCAAACCTGAAGATACGGTCAATGTTGCTGAGAAGAACTCTTCCCACAGGAAGTTCGAAAAAACTACTCGACAAGCAGTGCCCTTTCCACCCAAAGGATAAGCACTCAAGCAGGGACTGCTGGTCGCTCAAGAAAGCGTTCTCAGCGGAGGGCGCTCCCAAACCAAACAACCCTGACAACAAAGGAGACAAGGATGACAAAGACACCGGCTACCAACAAGCCAACAAGGTTGTCAACGTCATCTTTGGGGGAATTACTCAGTCAGAATCAAAGCGCAAGCAAAAGCTTGTCCAGCGCGAGATTGCCTGCATTGAGCCTGCCATCCCCACCTTCCTGAAGTGATCAGAAGTCCCCATCAGCTTCTCTCGCGACGATCAATGGACCACATCAAGAACCCGGGGCGATACCCTCTGGTGCTTGACCCCGTGGTAGCTGGCGCGCGACTCACAAGGACATTGATCGACGGTGGAAGCGGACTCAACATCTTGTTCGCCAAGACCTTGAAAAAGATGGGCTTAGACATCACCAACCTGCTCAAGCCCACTGATTCACCCTTCTATGGCATCGTTCCCGGTAACGCTGCCGTGCCCCTCGGCCAGGTATCACTTCCAGTTACATTTGGTACCGAGGCCAACTACAGGACCGAGTACATCACATTTGAAGTCGCAGACTTCGAATCATCGTACCACGCGATCCTGGGAAGACCTGCTCTGGCAAAGTTCATGGCGATTTCACACTACATCTACCTCGTCCTGAAGATGCCAGGCCCTAAGGGGATCTTATCCCTAAAGGGCAACCTGAAGACCTCCTACGATTGTGACACCGAGGCAGTGACGATTGCTGCAAGCATGCAGCAACCGAGCCAGGCAGCAATCGTAGCAGCTATGGCGAAACAACTCGGCGAGGCTGAGTTGGACATCCCAACGAAAAAGCCAGCCGTGTCAAACATGAAGCCCTCCCAAGAAGTTCCAATCAAGGCAATCGACCTGGGGACGGGCGACCCCTCCAAGACGGCGCTGATCGGCGCTGACCTGCCTACCAAATAGGAAAGCACGCTCACCAGCTTCCTACGGGACAACCGCGACATCTTCGCATGGAAGCCGTCTGACATGCCGGGAGTCCCAAGGGAGTTGGCTGAGCACAAACTCAACGTCGATCCTGCTGCCAAACCGAAGAAACAACGCCTACGACGCTTTGCCCAGGACAAGAAAGAAGCCATCCGTTCGGAGCTGGCGAAACTCTTAGCAGCCGGGTTCATTAAAGAGGTGTTCCACCCTGATTGGCTCGCTAATCCTGTCATGGTCCGCAAGAAGAACAACAACGAGTGGAGGATGTGTGTCGATTACACTGACCTGAACAAACACTGCCCAAAGGATCCCTTCGGGCTACCTCGCATTGATTAGGTGGTGGATTCTACAGCTGGCTGCTCTCTACTCTGTTTCCTGTATTGCTACTTGGACTATTATCAGATAAGTCTGCACAAAGACGACCAGATCAAGACGACGTTCATCACTCCGTTCGGCGCCTACTGCTACACTACAATATCCTTTGGACTCAAGAACGCAGGGGCCACATATCAGCGTGCAATTCAGAGTTGTCTCAAAACTCAGATTGGCCGCAATGTGGAAGCCTATGTTGATGACATCGTCGTCAAGATAAAGAACCCGGATAGTCTCATCGACGACCTGTTCGAGACCTTTGCACATCTCAGGGAATTCCAATGGAAGCTCAATCCTACAAGATGTGTGTTTGGCGTGCCCGCGGGAAAACTGCTGGACTTCATAGTCAGCCATCGGGGAATTGAAGCTAATCCTGAGAAAGTCACCGCTATTACATCAATGGCGCCTCCAAAATCCCTCAAGGACGTTTAGAAGCTGACTGGATGCATGGTGGCCCTCAACCGATTCATTTCAAGGTTGGGTGATAGAGGATTGCCTTTCTTCAAGCTCCTCAAGAAGCAAGACAAGTTCGTATGGACTCTAGAAGCTGATGCGGTGTTTGAAGACCTCAAGAAATTTCTCCAGTCACCACCAGTACTGACTGCTCCAGCTGATCAGGAACCACTGCTTCTCTACATCGCAGCAACAACTCACGTCGTGAGTACTGTTATTGTAGTCGAGCGGGAGGAACCCGGCCATGTATACAAAGTACAGCGGCCAGTTTACTTCATCAGCGAGGTGCTTTCAGAATCAAAAGTGCGATACCCCCAGGTCGAGAAGCTATTATATGCTGTCTTGATCACATCTCGCAAGTTGCGCCACTACTTCGACGCCCACCGGGTTGTTGTAGTCACCTCTTTTCCAATTGGCGACATCCTCCACAACCGGGACGCGACAGGGCGAATCTCCAAATGGGCGGTCGAGTTGGGCTCTCACGCCATCGACTTTGTCCCACGAGCTGCCATCAAATCTCAAGCCCTGGTGGACTTCGTTGCTGAGTGGACAGAAATACAACACGCAGTACCAGAAGAACCTCTCGAGCATTGGATCATGTACTTCGACGGATCATTGAAGCTTGAAGGGGCAGGTGCAGGAGTACTACTCATATCTCCAAAAGGCGATCAGCTCAAATATGTGCTCCAAATCCTCTGGAAAGCCACCAACAATGAAGCCGAATATGAAGCTCTACTGCACGGGCTACGCCTGGCTACTTCCCTTGGCATCAAGCACATGGTGGTGTACGGCGACTCCTCTGTGGTGATCAATCAAGTCAATAAAGATTGGGACTGCACCAAGGAGAACATGGATGCATACTGCATGGAGGTGCACAAACTCGAGAAGCACTTTCATGGGCTCGAATTTCATCACGTCATCAGAGACAACAACATGGCTGCTGATGCACTTTCAAAGCTGGGTTCCCACCGAGCGCAAGTACCAGGCGGCGTTTTCGTCCATGAGCTGTTACAACCATCCATCAAGGAGCAGGAAGTACAGCCGACTACAACACCACCCCATCAGCAAGTCATGGTGATTACACCCGAGTGGACAAAGCCCTTCATCGAGTACATACTGCACCAGAGGGAGCCCGAAGATAAGGTGGAGGCTGAGCAAGTCATCAGGCGAAGCAAGCACTACATCGTAGTCGGCTCCACCCTCTTTCGACGCGGCGTCTCATCCGGAGTCTTGATGAAGTGTGTCACTCCAGAAGTCGGACAGGAAATCCTTGAAGAAATCCATGGTGGAATCTGCGGGAACCATGCTGCTCACCGCACGATCGTAGGCAAGGCTTTCCGGTCCGGGTACTATTGGCCATCCGCTGTGGCTGATGCTGAAGAAATCATGAAGACTTGCCAGGGCTGCCAATACTTTGCCCGGCAAGCTCATGTCCCCGCAACGGTCCTCAACACCATATCGCCCTCTTGGCCCTTCGCATGCTGGGGGCTAGATATGGCTGGACCACTCAAGACTGCGCCAGGAGGTTTCAAGTATCTCTACGTGGCGATCGACAAATTTACCAAGTGGATTGAAGTCAAGCCGCTAGTCAACGCTACAGCAGCAAAGGCGGCCGAGTTCATCCAAGACATTGCTCATCGTTTCGGCGTCCCAAATCGCATTATCACTGACCTCGGCTCAGAATTCACAGGGAGCGAGTTCTTTAATTTCTGTGACAACCTGGGAATTGAAGTTCGCTACGCATCAGTGGCGCATCCACGAACCAATGGACAAGTTGAGAGAGCTAACGGCCTCATACTTCAAGGTCTCAAGCCAAGGCTCTATGAACCACTCAAAAAGTACGGCGGCAAGTGGGTGCAAGAATTGCCAGCCATGGTATGGGGGCTCAGAACCCAGCCCAGCCGCGCGACGGGGCAATCACCCTTCTTTTTGGTCTACGGCTCAGAAGCAGTACTCCCGGTAGACATCGAGTACAATGCTCCAAGAATTCAAAAACTACACGGAGGAAGCAGCAGAGCAAAATAGGGCAGAGGATGTGGACATGCTAGAAGAGGCGAGGCTAGCCGCGTTGATCAGGACAACCACGTACCAGCAAGGATTCAGGAGGTATCATGACCAAAACATCCAAATGCGGTCATTTAACATTGGTGATTTGGTTCTTCGGAGAATTCAAAGTACAAAAGATCAGCACAAGCTGTCCTCTCCTTGGGAAGGTCCATTTATAGTATCAAGGGTCATCGGTCCGGGTACTTATCAGCTACAACGGGAAGACGGAACAGAGGTGCCCAATGCTTGGAACATTGAGCACTTGAGGCGCTTCTACCCTTAAAGAAGTTATTAGAGTTTCTTAAGAGTCAATAAACAGTCAGCCTTCTTTATTGTACTGATATCGGCTTCTTAGCCTAATAATAATAAAGTGTCAATATTCCATTATCTTCAAGCTTGAAATTCAGATACAGTCTTACAAATTTGAATCATCCTGGGTTGTTTAAAAACAATCTAGAAAGGGTTGTTTCAAATGCCATCTACTTTCTGTTTCACACAGAAGGATCGGGCGCGTCTTTTTTTGACTCATCCCGGGTTGTTTAAAAACAATCTAGAAAAGGGTTGCGTTCAAAAAGCCATCTACTTTCTGTTTCACACAAAAAGATTGGGCGCACTTATTTTTGAATCTAGTCGGGTTGTTTAAAAACAATCCAGGAAAACTACATTCAAATGCCATCTACTCTTTGTTTCCACACAGAGAGATCGGGCGCACACAATCAGATAAACAGATACTTTTTGTTAATAAAAACATTAAGTATTTACATCTGAAACCAAGTTCTTTACAAAGGGTTTTCTTACAAAAGAGGCTCTAGAACTTAAGACGAGATACAATCTTCTCTACAGTGTCCTTCTCCTCCTCCATGTAGGTATCATACATGGCCCGGGTACAAGCCGGGTTGATTCTTCCTTCAGTAATACCTAAAGGCTGTGAAGGAAACCATGACCGGACAACCCCGAGTACTTGCTTAGTACACGAACGGGCGATCCGTTGGCAATACACCTTTACCTGCCCAGGAGTTGCTCAAAGGCGATCAAGGAGAGGAGGAGTAACACTTCCTGTGGGTACTTTTGCGTAAGCATTCACCAAAGGTAGGGCGGCTTCTTTCCAAGACTCAATTTCCGCGCCGCGACGATTGACTTCTATGCGAAGAGCCTGGATTTCGGCCTCTTGGTTGCGGATCTTGATCAGGTCTTCAATAAGTTGGGCATCGGCATGTTGGCGCATCTTTTGCTCTTCAGCAAGATCCACCATACACTCCGATTCCTGCCGCTCCGCCTGGATTGCGCGCTCTTGCTCCCGATAAAAGCGGTTCTTCATATCGATGAACTCGCCCTCTAAAGCTTCAACGTGCTTGTCACTCTCTGCAGACAACACATCATATTCTATTCATTATATGATCAGTGCAGACAGAGAATAAGTACTCGATGTACACACCTGAGAGTTTCTGTAGTAAAGATTTATTCTTTTCAACGACGTCATCGCGCTGGTCCTGGTACAAGTTGATCTTCTTGTACGCCTCATCCAGTTCTCGACGCAATTGGGTGCGTTCTTGGTCCCAAGCTGCTTGTCCCTTGGCCAGATCGGCTGTGGCTTTCTCAGCGCGGGCAATGGACGTGCTGGCTCTCCGAAGCATCTCAGATTTCTGCTGAGATCGTACAAGTATACTCTACATCCAGAATAAAGGAGGCAGGGTTGATTAAAGTACAAAGGAGATAAGTATTTACAGTACTACGCTATTTCTACTAACCTCTATGAGCTTGGAGAGTTGTTTGTACAGCTCAGTGGCCTTCTCCAGATCTTCGTGGTCAACTTTAGAGTTGAATAAGAAGGCGTCTTCATCCTCATTTGCGTTGACGCCGGGTGTGCCGGTGAAGATCTAGAATGGCTCTGGTGAAGGCTCGCGGGGTTTCTTCTGTTCCCGGATGATCTCTTCAATATTTGTTTCCTTCACCAGGCTTGTGGCGGCGTCCAGTTCCGCGGTCCGCAGGCTCGCCATCCGGATACTTTCTGTGGCTCTGGGCCACGATCCAGAGGCCGAAGTACCTGGAGCGGCTTGTTTTGGAACCTGGGCTGGCGGTGTGATGTTGTCGCTTGGTGCTTGGGGGTGCAGCTGTGGAGATGCCTGGGGGCTTGACCCTTCTCCTCCTCCTGTTTCCATAATTGGAGTCTTTGGTACCTCTGTCGGAGCAGGAGTAGGCGGACGGCTGCATAACAACTGAAGATTAGCAATATTTGTATTTTACAATTTGGCTCCATTAAGGTTGGGTGATTTATCTGGCAAATTCCATGTTGAATTCAGGTTCATCCACAACAAAGTCAAAACCGCCAGAAGAGTTGTTTTGAGGTCCTTGAGGCTCTTCTGACTGAGGGGGTTCTTCTTGTTGAGGATTCTGCAATCATACATTCAAATTCAGAAAACAACTCGGCAAGAGGAAAGAACCAAGATTTTTTGCAAATAAGACAATTGGGGTACCTTGGGTGGAGATGACTGCAGTGGGATTCCAACCGGAATCTCCACATTGGTTTCAGGCTCTGCTTCAGGTACCTCTGCTTCATCAAGAGCAGTATCTGATGATTTCTTCAATGAAGGAGACACTTTTTTCCGCAGAGCCCGTTTCTTCTTGGGGATTGGTGGACTTGGGGCATCTTCAGTACTAGGTCTTTTCAGGCCTGATCCTCCTTGCCCAAGTATTTTCCCAGGAGGTGGTCAGGGTGTATCATCATCAGAATCGGATCCTTCCTCCAGAATTACCTCATCCATGTCTGGTGCTGCCTTTTTCTTCCCTTTTCCTGAACTTTCAGCAGTTTGCTGGGGCTGGGGAGATCCAGGCAACCCGGATTGGTTCTCTGCTACTTCCGAAGGCGAGGAAGCAAGTCTGGTCCGCAATTCCTGGTATTGGATAACACAGCAATTGATTGGTTGTCAAGAAGCTAGAAGGTGTTAATCAACAATGGTACTCGGGTTGTTTTCCAGCTTACTAATGGTGAGGGACGACTTGCCGAGTACTCGGGTACCCGGCGTGGCAGATCCTGGGCGTCCATGAAAAGTGCCTGGACGCGGACGGCGACTTCATCTGACGACAAATCGCTGGTCGAGATCCTGGTCGGGTCTTCAGGGCCAGTACATTCATAGCCAGCGTGCACCCGCTTCTGGCAGGGTTGTACGCGCCGGCGCAGAAAAGAACTGGCGATCCCGATGGCGGTTAGGCCTTGATCCTTCAGAGAAGCGATCATCTTTATAAGCCTGGTGATTCCATCAACCTTATCCCTATCGAGGGATTCATTCCATGAATCTTGCGGCCGAGGTAGATGACCGGAGTGTTTGGACAGCCTCGGGGGCTGATTCTCCACATAAAACCCCTGGTCATTCCAGTCCTTTATGGAGTCATTCATCTTGAAATCGAAGTAGACGTTCTTCATCCCTTGACGCAGCTGAAATTTGGCCCCATCGACTACTTTGTCCGGGGTGGACTTCACACGGAAGAGGCAGCGGAAGAGATTGAAGTGGGGATCGATCCCCAGGAAGGTTTCGCAGAGATGAATGAAGAGGGAAATTTGAAGAATGGAATTGGGATTGAGATGAATCAGTTCCAATTTGTAGTAGGAAAGAAGCCCTCGGAGAAAATCATGAGCGGGGAGGGCGAATCCGCGTTCATAAAAAGCAACAAAAACCATGATTTCATGGATTTCTTCAAAAGGCCAGGCCTTACCAGCATCGGTGCGCCAACAGGAGATTGATTTATCCAGAAGATAGCCTTGCTCCACAAGACCCTGCACCATCTCGTCTGTTGCCTTGGATGGCTTCCAGGCAAGAGCCGGCGCAGGGGAGTTCTTGAACACCGGCATATCTGTGGTTGGGATCTTGGATTTCTTTTTGCCCGTGGCGGATTTGCTCTCAGTAGGCTTGTTGGAAGCAGGTTTCCGACCCATCCTACCAGACGAGACTTTGGATTGATTCTCGAACGGGGCTTGAGTGGATTGGAGATTGCGCGCGGAGGCGAAAAGAGTTTGAGGATTTCAGTTGTGAAAGCGACGGCGGCGGGGAGGAGAATACGAACGGTTCACCCTCTGTCTTATAAGATTGAAGTGGTAACCCTAAGCATATTTTTCGTAAATCCATTTTCCAGAATACGCCAACACTTATGTATTCGCGGTTACAAACCAGATGCATATTTGTGCGGCCATTTCCTAATGAGCTAGGTCATTTTTCGATGAATTTTCATTCTCGGGGGCTGATGCTTAATAGGATTTATTTCCACATCAAAGAATATACATATTTCAACAGAAGTCTTTAAGCTTATTGTCATCTGCTTTAAGCTTGGGGGCTGGGGGGGAAATAGTATATTTCTTTTGGAAAGTTTTTTCAATAAAGACCCTGGAATTATTTTTAATCCTTGAAAACATTTCTAGGCTCGGGGGCTAGACCCATAATGGGTCCATCTTTTTTCAAAAGCTGGACACCATTATAGTAAATGGGGAAGTTTTTGCATCAATCTTGGTTCATGAACCAAGGCCCGGGGGCTGGCTGCAAAAGAAGTCGGCAAAGGAGCACATCATGTTCACTTCTGAAGGTTTTCAACAAGCAAGACGACGAGAAAACAACTCGGCTGATGCTGAAACTGTTGAGAAACAACCCGGCAGGCGTGAAGACATGAAGATGCTCGGGGGCTTGACGGTCCAGGATCCATGGGAGTCCTCATGGGCCACAGTCCCGTTAGGAAATTGGGCCGGCAACTCTGACTGATACAAGGAAGGAGCGTATAGCTTAAGGAAACTAGTCAGGTACTAGAAAACAACCCGGCCTACTCATGTTAGGACTCTGTGTATTGTATCCGACTAGAAGTTTGTATTTCTTGCCTTGTAGGCCCTGTCTCCCGAGTATATAAGGTGAGGCAGGGACCCCTTGTAAATCATAACCATTAATACGAGAAGATCCACCATACAGGACGTAAGGTATTACGCTCTCTACTCGAGGCGGCCTGAACCTGTCTAAATCGTCTCGTGTTCACCATCGTGCTTCTGGTTCCGGCGAGGCCCTCACGAACAACTCGACTACTTAGGGACCCCCCATAGTAGGCTAGCCGGTATAAAAAACCGACACATAGCTGTGTGCTATTAGGACTTCTAGTTCTACTAGGACTTGAGTGTATAATCCTACTAGGTGTAGGACTCTACTTGCATGTATGAGGGCCTTGGAGGGGGACTATATAAACAGAGGGGGTGGAGGCTCAAGGAGAAAATCAAGCCAAAGAGAAAACACAAGGTCTCATCCAAGGCTTGTGAGGAGCAATTAGGAGCGCTCAAGAGGGATAAGCTAGACAGTTCTATAGTACTAGATTCTTGTATAGGGCGAGAATCAAGAAGGTCCTAAAGGTTCAAGTAGAGTTATAAGAGCGACAATCACTTGTACTCTTTTGGAGTTGTGCTTAAAGAATTTGCGGTCGGCTTCGCCAAAATCCTATTCTCTTGTTGTGGTTGCTTCAACGCCATCATTTAAGGTTTTCTACGAGATTCATCTACATTGTTCATGATACGGTGCAAGCTCGTGTCATACTCGCAATATCCTTTCTAGATCCGAGGGGCTGCTGCGTGTTACGAGGGGTATCAGATTCTAACAAGTGGTATCAGAGCCAAGGCCGGATTGATCTGATTTTGTGAGAAGATCGGCAGTGCTAGGAAGCACGAAATCAAGACAATGTCAGGGATGTGGAATCAAGTAGAGAAATTTGATGGCAAAGGAAATTTCAGCGTGTGGCAGTGCGTGGTGAAAGATGTGCTTGTTCAGCAAGGGTTGATTGATGCTCTTGAGGGCAACAAACTGGGTAGCACATCTGCTGAAGAATGGAAGGTGATGGAGCGGAAGGCTGTCAGTACAATTCGACTATGTCTCTCCAATGAGGTAAAGTATTCGGTAATCAAAGAGGATCCACCGAAGAAATTATGGAAGAGTTTAGAAGAATTGTATATGAAAAAATCGCTGACAAATCGGTGGGTGCTGAAGCGACAACTATTTAAGTTGCGCATGGAGGAAGGCACACGATTCGTCGACCATCTGAATGTCTTCAACAAGCTTGTCACGCAGCTGATTAGTGTGGATGAGAACATCGAGGAGAACGATAAGGTCGTCATACTGGCTTCATTCTTACCATCATCGTGGGAGCAGTTGGTGATGAATATTCTCGTCGGGAAAACCACTCTCAACTTCAATGCGACAGTTGCATATCTATTGGAGGCGGAGTCCTTGAAGAAGCCACAAGAATCTTCATCCTCGGGTGATTAAGCATTGACTGTTTCAAGCGGAGCAGGCAAAGTCAAGAATCACAGGAAGAAGAAGGGCAAGAGCAAGGGCAGCCGCACATGCTATCTTTATGACAAAGAGGGTCACATGATAAAGGACTGTCCAAATTTGAAGGCTATGAGAGGAGTATGCTCAGTGGCAAGTGAGGATGAAAGTGATGTACTTATCGTCAGCCAACCAGGTGCTATTCATGAATGGATATTAGATTCAGGGAGTTGCTTCCATATATGTTCGGCGAGGGAGATGTTTGACGAAGGATCTCTACGTCCGGCGAATGGAACTGTTCACTTGGCAGATTGCACGGAGTATGCAGTTGCAGAGGTGGGAATGGTTACATTGGAGATGCATAATGGAACACATTGCACACTGACGGGAGTTTGGTATATCCCGGGGTTGAAAAGAATCTAATATCTGCGAGGTCGCTAGAACTCCAAGGTTGTGGCTTATTGCTTCAAGGTGGAGTCATGCGAGTTACTTGCAAAGGACAAGTAATCATGAAAAGCATCTGGATTAATGGAGGATACCGAGTGATAGGAAATCTTAAAAGTGGTCCAACCAATGGGAGATTTGGTAAAAATCCTGATCAGGAAAAGGAAGTCGTCTCGTCAACGACATGTACTAAAATCTCAGTTGTGGTCAAGTGCAAAGCTACAAAGGCGGTTGGAAAATCTAACAGTCGTAGAGGCGAAGCTGCGAGTTGTTGGAAGGAGGAAGACGTGGTGCGACCGACCATGCAGTACCAACGAGCAGGTGGAGCTCAGAGACGGTACAAACCTATGGCATGGAGGGTCGTAGGAGAAGACGGTGTGGTTAACCAAACTACACAACGAAGGAGCTCTCAGGTGGAGGGTCCAGGCGCTCCAGCCCGGACACTAACATGCTCATTGAGGTGATGTGCATGAGCCCTTGTGGTGGGGGCACTCCTGTGGTGGGAGTACAAAAAAATAAAAAAAGAAGCCGATTTGGAGCAAATTCTTGGAGGAGCACGGTGACTTCAAAGGATTAGAGTCAAGGTGGAGATTGTTGTATGGTGACTCAAATCCTACTTGGATTAGGATTCCATAGTTATGTGCTATTAGGACTTCTAGCTCTACTAGGACTTGGACGTGTAATCCTACAAGGTGTAGGACTCCTACTTACATGTATGAGGGCCTTGAAGGCGACTACATAAGCAAAGGGGGTGAAGGCTCAAGGAGAAAATCAAGCCAAAGAGAAAACACAAGGTCTCATCCAAGGCTTGTCAGGAGCAATTAGGAGCGCTCAAGAGGGATAAGCTAGACAGTTCTATAGCACTAGATTCTTGTATAGGGCGGATATCAAGAGGGTCCTAAAGGGTCAAGTAGAGTTGTGAGAGCGATAATCACTTGTACTCTTTTTGAGTTGTGCTTAAAGAATTTGTGGTCGGCTTCTCCAAAATCCTATTCTCTTGTCGTGGTTGCTTCACCGCCATCATTTAGGGTTTTCTACGAGATTCATCTATGT
>CM014271.1:66383256-66394063 GCA_004135705.1 Alloteropsis semialata | reverse complement strand
TCAAAGATCGACCATGTGAGTTAAGAAATATACAAAACTTGCGGGACGGAAATACGACACACGTACCTGTGGTGGATCGGGTCGACGGAGTGGACGACCGGGAGCGGTGACTCCTGGTAGAGGTGGAACTGCCTCATCACCCTGTGCACCGCGTACTCCTCCACGTGGACGTCGAAGACCAGGGGCTTCGTCGTCATCCAGTAGTCCTGGTCGCGCTGGCACAAGGACGACAGCGTGGATCATGTCAGGCGTGTAGGGGATCCAACGCACGTCTGCGTCAACGAGCCCGTCGAACTGGCCGACGAAGTCTGCGTACGACCTCCTCGTCTGCTGGCCCGCCCAGCTCGGCTGCACAAGTAATACAAATAATATAGCAAGTCTCAACAACAAAAGTATGTTAAAAATAAAAAATGTTCGAACACATACCTTCCGGAGGCACCACAAAGACCCCATGGTGGGGTAGTCACGCGGGTCCGTGCCAGGATCCGGGCCGTCGTACGGCTCGGGGCTCATCGCTGGTCTGCCAACTGGGAACCGCTCGTACGACCACAGCTGCAGCAGCAAGGGACACCCGACGAAGATAGGGTCTCCCTTCTTAACCTTGTGCACGCCCGTGCACAGGCCCCTGTACGTGGCGGCCAAAACCGCTGAGCCCCAGCTGATCTGAGGAATCTGCTCGAGCGGGTACATCGCGACGACCGTCGCGTAAGGGATCAGGAACCTGTGACACGAGTCCCCCTGTGAGCTGCAGAACATCACCCACCCAAAGAGCCAGAGCAGGTACGCCTCCAAGTGACGCTGGACGGTCACTTCGTCAGCGTCTGCCCTCATGTAGTCCGCCTGCAATAAGTGCAATAAGATATATACTCTAATTTAAATTCTATTTTAAACTCTAATATGAAGTCTAATTTAAACTCAAAATTAAACTCTAATTTAAACTCTAATTTAAGAAGATATAAACTCTAATATAAACTCTAATTTAAACTCTAATATAAGAAGATATAAACTCTAATATAAACTCTAATTTAAACTCTAATTTAAGAAGATATAAACTCTAATTTAAACTCTAATATAAGAAGATATAAACTCTAATTTAAACTCTAATTTAAGAAGATATAAACTCTAATATAAACTCTAATTTAAACTCTAATATAAGAACATATAAACTCTAATTTAAACTCTAATTTAAGAAGATATAAACTCTAATTTAAACTCTAATTTAAGAAGATATAAACTCTATTATAAACTCTAATTTAAACTCTAATATAAGAAGATATAAACTCTAATATAAACACTAATTTAAACTCTAATATAAGAAGATATAAACTCTAATATAAACTCTAATTTAAACTCTAATTTAAGAAGATATAAACTCTAATTTAAACTCTAATATAAGAAGATATAAACTCTAATATAAACTCTAATTTAAACTCTAATATAAAGTCTAATTTAAACTCTAATTTTAACTCTAATTTAAACTCTAATTTAAACTCAAACAGAACGGTGTAGGTACTTACGCTGAACTGAAGCAACCACTTCTTGCTGGGGCCGTGCATGCTGGTGAACTCCTGGTAGCTCAATATCAGTAACTAAGTCTAATATCAGTAACTCAAAAATAATACTACAATTTCATACTGTGTAAACTAAATACTAAAATAATTACAAAGTCATAAATCTACCAAATTGAAGTTACAACTACGAGATCGGATTTTACCTCAAACCGAAGCGCAGATCCGGCAGGGCTTCGCCGCTGATTCTTCCTCTCCCTAACCCTCCTCTCTAACCCTAGTTTTTTTTCTGATTTAGAATGAATTTTCAAACGTGATTTCAGCTTATATAGAGGCCAGGCCCCTAACCGCCGAATGGTTCGGCGGTAAGGGGATCCCGCCGTGGATCCGACGGCGGGAGCCTTCCCGCCGGATCGGACGGCGCGGCAAGGGGCGGGATCCCCCTACCGCCAAATGGTTTGGCGGTTAGGATCTCAGGCCCACGTGCCGACACCTACCGCCAAACCATTTGGCGGTTTGGTTCCTCGTACAGTTCAAATTTAAATTTTTAAATTCAAACTGCAAATTCAAACGGCGGTTGCTCTAACCGCCGTTTCATTCGGCGGTTAGCTTCTGTTACCGCCGTATCATTTGGCGGCAGCCAAATGATACGGCGGTTGGATGACAGATTTGCAAATTCTGTCATCCAACCGTTATTTTTGAAAAATCATGAAAAAAAATTAAAAAAAATTCACGGTCCGGTTGTGTTTAGTTCCAAATCGCCAGAGAAATGAGAACGGGCGGATGGCCTAGTGGTAGGGAGCGGCTGCTGGCTCCTGCCCACGAGCGTTCGAGCCCCAGGCTCGACACTCTGCGTCTCACCGGGGTAAGTTCCCAGAGTTGTTTCGTGCAGGTCTTAGACACTAGCGTGGTGCCACAATGAGATTACGACGTGTCCGTCGTCTACGAGACCATGGCTTCAGTGATCTCTAGAAGGACGCTTAAGGTGTATAGGTTGTAGTTTCTAGGGGTGTGTGTGGTGGTGTGAGTGTGGTGTAGAGATCAGATACTACAGCTTGTATACTAGGAGTCTGGGCTAAAAAAAATCGGCAGAGAAACGGAGACACTGGACGTGACAACCGCATCAGGTGCGGCAGGCGCCCAGTGCAACTTCAAACATATAGGCCCCGTTTGGTTTTCCAGTGCTAGAAACTGTTCACAACTTTGACCACTAATTAAAGGTATTAAATAAAAGTATTTTACAAAACTAACTTCAGAACCCCTGCACTAGGAACCCTGAAGAATCTAATGAGGCCTTTGACCGCATGATTAGAGGATGATTAGAGAATGGTTACTGTAGCATCACTGTAGCCAATCATCGATTAATTAGGCTCATTAGATTCGTCTCGAAAAGTTACGCTCATCCGTGAAGAGGTTTTGCAAATAGAATTCATTTAGTACTCCATGCAAGAAAGATTTCCTCCATGCTAGATGCTACACTAGACAACCAAACGGGGCCATAATCACAGAGATCTTTGTTGAGTTGGCCTTTCATGGCTGACACACTACACGTGTGCCATGCTTTTTTGGTTTACGAATTTTCTTTTGAGGAAAATGCATTGATCTGAAGCTCACTCTGCCTATCTGTTTGAAGGATATAGATTCTGTGTAGTGGGCCATAAGAAACTAAAATATTATTGAGGCTAATAAAATATTATCGAGGGTAATCGTTATATTTATTATTTTTACTTCTAACTAAAGTGTGTACAGTGAGCCATATGAAACTAAAATATTATTGAGGATAATCTTTATCTTTTTATTTTTATATACTTCTAAAGTGAGAGGTCTCAGAGATTCGTCATAATTTTGCCAAAACAAAGCTTGGGTGACAGATTTTTGAAATCTGTCACCCAACCGCTGTTTCATATGGCTGTCGCCATATGAAACGGCGGCAAGGTCTGGTAACCGCCAAGTCATACGGCGGTTACAAAGACCGCCATATAAATCGGCTGTTTAATTTAAAAATATATTTCTGCGTCGTATACCCGACCTAACCGCCAAATGATTCGGCGGTAGATGTCGGCACTTGGGTCTGACCCACCTAACCGCCGGATCATTTGGCGGTAGAGGGAGGCAGGGCCTTCCCGTACCGTTTGATCCGGCAGGAAGACTACCCGCCGTCGGATCAACGGCGGCAGCCCCCTACCGCCGTTTCATACGGCGGTTAGGTCGCTGTCGCCTATATAAGCCCAAAATCAGTTGAAAATCTCATTCTAAATCAAAAAAAAAGAAAAACTAGGGTTAGAGAGGGAGAGGGAGAATCAACGGCGAAGCCCTGCCGGTTCTGCGCGTCAGTTTCAGGTAAAATCCGAACTCGTAGTTGTAACTTCAAATTCGTAGATGTATTACTTTGTAGTTATTTTAGTATTTAGTTTAGACATTATGATATTGTAGTATTATTTTTGAGTTACTGATATTAGACATAGTTACTGAAATTAGTTTTAGAGGTAGTTACTGATATTAGATTTAGTGATATTAGTTTGATTGACCTTAGATTTAGTGACATTAGAGATAGTTACAGTCATTAGTTTTAGTGATATTAGGTTTACTGATATGTTTATATTAGAGTTAGTAATATATCTTTTTATATTAGAGTTTTATGCATATTAGAGTTTATACAAGAGTTTATATTATAGTTTTTATATTTTTATATTAGATCTACTGATATTAGAGTTTATATTAGAATTTTATATAAACTGTAATTATGCATATTAGAGTTTATATCTTTTAATATTAGACTTTATATTAGAGTTTATATATTTTGATATTACACTTTATATTACAGTTTTATGTATATTAGATTTTATATAGGAGTTTATATTAGAGTTTTATGCATATCAGAGTTTATATTACAGTTTATATCTTTTTATATTAGATTTACTGATATTAGAGTTTACATTTGCGATTCCAGCGATTCCACGCCACCCCGCCTCGTCCTCGAGCTCGGCGTCTACTGGACGTTCGTACCACGTACCGTCCAGCTCCTCGTGGCCACCCTTCCCTCCAATGGGTAGGTCCGTCGACGGTACCCCCATGCTGAGCACTCCTCTCCCGGCTCAGAGTGCTCCCTCGGGGATACCCACGTACACGCCGAGGCCAGCAGCTGTCTACAGCGCAGGTACACCATAGTATCCACATTTTGTTCGGAACATCTAGCATTGTGTAATTACGTTATCGACTAACGTTTAATGTGACAGGGCAACCAGCGATGACCACAGGCGGCGGGTCCACGTCGGCAGGGCACGCCGTTCACGGCTTAGGTACGTCCGTAATTGACCAAATCATATGACTACATACTTTTACTTGCGTACTAATGTGATTGTGTATAATGCAGCGTACGCTTCAGGTGGGACACCCGACGACATAGTCGAGGAGCAGCACCTAGCAGCGACCTAGTGGACGGTCCCCTTCGACATTGACCGGTGGTATCGACAGGGGCAGGGGTCACAGGACGAGATTGGTAGTTCGCAGTTAGCCGGGGCCCCGTACCTGCTACATAGTTCTCCCAGCCACCGTTCGCGACACCCCCTCCTGCGGATGCAGGGCGCCCAAGTCGGCAGGCGCCGCCACCTGACCCCCTTACGTACTCTGCGCACCACACGAGTGCCGCGCAGCAGGCGCTCAGGAGGGGAAAGGCTAAGGTGGCGGCCAAGCGAGGCCGTATTTAGTTTTTTTACTTTCTAGCTCGAGTCATTATGTATCGTACTGTATGTTGTATTATACTTTTCATGTTGACTTGTTTGTGATATTTTGCCGTTCGTTGTTATAATTTCTCTTCGTTCACAATCATTAAAAATAAATGAACGGTTCCAAATACAAATTACAATATTTTTTTTCAATGCAAAAATGAATTTTTTATTAAAAAAACAGCTACCGCCATTTCATTTGGCGGCTTTAAAAACCGCCTTTTGATTTGGCGGTTCCAAGAACCGCTAAATGCAAGCCGGCGGTTCCTCCCAAGGAGTGAACTGTCGGTTAAAATAGCGGTTTTATTAAACCGCCAAATGAACCGGCGGTTAGATTTAACCGTCGATTTATTTGGCGGCTAAGTCTAACCGCCATTTCAATTGGTGATTTAAACTCTTGCCGCCGTTTCACGACGGTTGGGTGATAGATTTACAAAATCTGTTACCCAACCATTGTTTTTGTAAAATCGTAAAAAAATTAAAAAAAATCGAGAGTGCGAGACAGGCGGGCGGCAATTTAACAAAAGCCGTTCCGAATTCCGGTTGTGTTTTTGGTGCCACATCGTCGGCGATACCGAGAACACACCAGGTAAAAACTGTGGCCGTGACAGCCCCGTCAGGTGCGGCAGGCGCCCAGCGCAATAACCCAAAATCACAATGATATAATACCTGATTTCTCTTGGCTGCAATGGCTGTCACACTACACGTGTGTCTCGCTTTTTTTGCTCCCGATTTTGAGCCGCGTTAGCATGCTACAATTTAAAAGATTTTGCTCTCGATTTTGAGCCTCATTAGCAGGCTACAAATTAAAAGACAAAATTTTTCAATGACCCCTCTTTGGCTTCAGTTTATTACATACTCATGTTCACGAAGTCGGTTCCAGAAAATATTTTGTGAGTATAAAAACAGGGATTGTTACACACAGCCAAAAGCTCAAAACACGCATCATGTAACTATGCTCACTGTAAGCCTATATATATTACGTCTATTGTACAAGGAGAAGAAATAAAGCTTTGTCTTGTGCCCATCTCTGCAGTACTAGAGCAACTGGACCGGAAGGAGAGATTTCGAAGGCCTTTATCACCAGCCCAAAAACTAAGTCTTGTCCAGAACCACCACCCAGTTGATCCGACTCCCCCGAATAGTAGCCTCCATTGGGCCAGGCCCGGGATCGCCCTACGGGCTGGGCTCAAGTGTACGCGAGACAGGCGGGCGACAAATACAGGCCCGTTCCGAGTTTTGGTTGTGAAATAGTGCCACATCGTCAGGGAAACCGCGAGCGCACCGGCTAAAAACTGTACCCGTGACAACTCCGTTAGGTGCGGCAGGTGCCCAGCGCAATAACCTAAGTATCAGACAGATAATACCTAACCTCCTGGCCGCAATGGCTGGCACACTACATGTTTGTCTCGCTTTTTTGTTTTTGATTCGATCAATGGACGTTTTCAGTTTATTAGACTTTTTTGTAATCACGTATACACAAATTAACTAGTTTATTAGACTTTTTTTGTAATGACGTATACACAAATTAACTATTTCTTGCACAGGTGCATGAGCGTGAACTCTTGAGCAAAGGACAATATTTGTTTTTTTATTGTTTCGGCAATGGAATGGAGCACTAGAACTCTCGAACCGTAGTCTACAGTTTGATAAATAACTCTAACGAAATATTGGTCAACAATTCAAATTTTCCCAACTACAAATCGATTGGTATAGATATTTAGGTTTTCAATCGAGCGGTGTTGGTCGGTATAATTTTATACTGATGCCACTTGCTTATAACAACTAAAATTTAGTATAGCTCAGAACTGACTTATGGTTGATCGATGTAGTGACTTATACCAACTCCATGTAGCCAGTGTCCTTTCGCGGTTGGGCCTATGGGTATAGCGAAAACTTGTGGTGGTGTTGTCGAGCTAGCAGAAGTTAGATGCTCAAAACGATCCTCGCCTGACTGACACATGTGGGAGGACCTCCGCGCCCTGGCATGGACCTGCAGTAGCGGAGCTCCCAAACGTCTCAAGTCCATGAGCTCGATAGCACCAACCAGTGGCGTGACGTACCTCTACGGCAACCAATATAATGCCTGAATACGTAAGTTAGATGCTTGCTGAGGAGAGAGCAGCGTGGCAGACAGAAGCAACTACGTCCTACCTCAGGATGCAGAAGTTTTTTCGCTTTCTGCGATGCCTCTACTCTCATATCCATGCAAAACTGACGGGTCATACTTACGTATGTGTGTACATGTAGAATCTTGCATTTGACGGCACGTTGGTACTGTCGGATTGTGTATTTGTTACATATCAGGCCCGTATATGGCCCAGTGCAAGTGGGCCGACTGCACTAGGCCTCCAAAATTTTGGGGCCCCCAAACAATGCTTTTCTGCTGAATACGATCTATCATTGGCCCATCCGTCTGGTTGTGTCACGACTCCCGAGCATCAGCGAATAGCGAAGAGACGATCTGATTTCCAAACTTGAACCGTCGCTTGTTGCCGAAACGCGAGCTTCGCTGGTTAAAGTCGAACAGGCGCTACCTGCCGCGACCTCGAGCGCGAGCAACTGCAGAGCCATCCATCACGCATCAGTGCTTTTCAGGTAATCACGTATGTAGCTGTGTGACTCTTTGTTTTATCTGCCGTAGATTTATTTGCAAAACTAATCTTTACTTCGTATTTGCCATTTCTTTGGCCTATCATAGATTCAGATGGATTGTGCACTTGCTTGAGTCCTGGAGATCTAGATTGATATGTCTCATCTTTTATTCTAATTCTACTCATCGCATCAATGCAAGCAAAATTTCTCCATTATTGGTTAGCGTGAACTTTATGTTCCATTCTCTTCATTGGTCAACTACAGTTTTTAAATTAGTATTGTTGTGTTTGTTCATGAAACAGAGAGGTCTATATTTATTATGTCTTCTAGAATTAGAAAATATAAAAATATAATTGAAGATTTTATTTCAAAGAATACTAGACGAATGATGCTTTTAAATAGAAGTTAAGAAGATATGTAAGAAATATTATCCATCTAGTCTTTTAGCATGAATGTTTAATACTTATGATAGTTGCACGATGAATTCGAATATATTCTGGTTATTTAAATTTTCTAAATAAGGGGCCTCCATTTTGTGTTTCACACCAGGGCCTCCAAAACTTAGGTACGGCCCTGTTACATATGTGGCTCTTCGCTTCGGCCTGTCGTACGCAGGTTCACGAATCATGAAGGCAGATCGACAAAATACATAGTGAGCAAAGCTTTTCCTCTTTACATATCTGCACCATGCAAAGCACACTGCAAACCTGCATTCTTCACGTAACCTGCTCGTGCAACGTGCGTCGGGCGGGTTCGACTTTGAACTTCATCAATCGTCAGTGTCTACCGTGGACCTGAATTTCAGCCCGCTAGTAGGGAGACTGGACCGGCCGGTCGGCCATACACACCAGATCTAGTCCAGAAACAAAGACCGGTCCATAACCATACAGGTGACCTCTCGATTCGGCCAGGCCCAGAATCGCCCCATGTACGGTTGGGCCAAGCGTACACTACAGGACGGGCTGCAAACTATAAGCCGTTCCGGTTGTGCCAAATCGCCAGAGAAACGAAGAGAGTACCGGCTGATAAACGTTGGACGTGACGCCTGCCCCAGGTGCGGCAGGCGCTCAGCGCAACTTCAAACATATAATCACAGAGATCATTGTTTACTTGGCCTTTCATGGCTGGCACGCTACACGTGTGCTTTGCTTTTTTTTGTTTTCGATTCGATTTTTCTTTTGAGGAAAATGCGTTGATCTGAAGCTCACTCTAGCCTATCCGTTTGAAGTTTCAACTTTCAACACGCCATCCTGACGTTACTTACCAGGCTACATATTATGTGGCGGAGGAAGCTCATCTTTTTGAAGTTTCAACTTTCAACTTGATTTCAATTTTCCTTTTGAGAAAAATGCGTTGATCTGAAAATCTGAAGCTCTATTTTTTAGGAAAATACGTTGATCCGAAGCTCACTCTAGCCTATCCGTTTGAAGTTTCAACTTTCAACAGGCCATCCTGATGTTACTTAGGGCAAGTACATTGCTACACCTAGACGGTCTCATACGTTGTCTCATACAGTTCCACGTAGGATTTTTGATGATGTGGAAGGGAGAGAAGGAGGGGAGAGAATAAGGCGGTTGTTTCGCGAAGCAATCACCTCAAAACTAAAAATTAGGATTATGAGACCACTTAATCACCATTGTATGAGTTGTTGTTGCCATGCAACTCACAAATATTTATTTTTATATGCACAAATTAAGGAATTATTAATTACTATAAGACAACCTATTGTACAAATTGTCTGTTTAGCTATCTCAAGATTACGTGTCACTACATGAGACAATCTATTAGACGACACCAATGTACTTGCCCTTACCAGGCTACATATTATGTGGCAGAGAAAAGAGAAGAGAGAAAGGCAGCTTAGCGCAACACACGCTGCTAGGCAAATTCTCTCATATCTATTCTACTGTGCTGCTCAGTGAGTTACGAGATATAGATTGGCTATAATGTGGGCCATAAGAAACTAAAATATTATTGAGGTTAATAAAATATTATCGAGGGTAATCATTGTCTTTATTATTTTTACTTCTAAAGTGAGTCCAGTGGGCCAAAGAAAATTAAAATATTATTGAGGTTAATAAAATATTATCGATGGCAATATTTATCTTTATTATTTTTTACTTTTAAAGTGAGAAAGGTTTCAGCGATCCGTCATAATTTACAAAAAAAAACCTTATGTTATTTTAGTAAATCAACCTGCAGCCATGTATACGTCTCGGTTATAAATTTTTGTTCGTCGCATCATATAAAAACTTTAGTTTTCCATCCCAATCCGTCCGTTACAGTATAACAGTAACATGCTCATGTCCTGGCCACTGGATCCGCACGATCGACGGCTCAACTCGGCCTGCGTCGATACTGGCCGATCAGCATGTGTAGGGAAAGCTGATCCCTGGCCCAGGCCTAGGTTTATGGGCTAGAGCCCATGTAGAAGAGTGGGAGGTGATAGCAGGCCCATCCAAATGCGGCCCACCTTTCCAAATTCTGTTATCCCAGTGAAAATTTTAGGTTGTTGGGGTGAAGAAATTAAGGGCTTGTTTGGTAGAGCTCCACCTGATTCTGATTCTCTATGGGAACTGATTCTTCGAGAGAAATGACTGTGGTTGAAAGTGATTCTCTTTGATTCTCTACTAAAAACTATCAAAATCAGGATGGAGAATCACTTCACAGAATCAGGAGAAGCTACTTTTTTCAGCTTCCAGCCCTTTAGTTCATTTCAGAGAATCACTTCACAGAATCAGCTGAGAATCACTTATATCTAAAAAACCGTTTGGCAAAGCTCCTGCTGGATTCAGCCGAGAATCAGCTCTGGGACTCTGCCAAACAGGGCCTAAGATTTCGCTTTGACATTGGCTGCCGGGGTCCATAGTATTTCGGGTTAGTAACGGCCTGTTCCGTTGCTCCTGCTGTGCTCTTCCCGCGGCAACGCGCGGGCTGCCTGCTAGTTATTAATGCCGTGTTTAGATTCACAGGAACTTA
>CM014271.1:66367512-66379155 GCA_004135705.1 Alloteropsis semialata | reverse complement strand
GGGGGAGCTCGAGGGTCGGGGGCCGCGCAGATCCGGGCTGGGGTTGGCGGCGCCGGCGCACGGTCGACGGAGAGGGGCGACGGGGCGTGGAGACAGAGGCGGGGAGGGCACGGCGGGCGGCGGTGACGGGGGCGGGGAGGCAGAGGCCGCGCGGGACGTCGATCGAATTGGGGAAGAACCGGGGAAATTATAGGGTGACGGTTTAGTGCCGGCTAGCCTTCCCAGCCGGCACTAACATGTCCGTGGTGCACGTTAGTGCCGGCTACAAACCACAGCCGGCACTAACTGTTGCACGTTAGTGCCGGCTGCAAAAACGAGCCGGCACTAACCTGCACGACCATTTTTTCATCTCCCGCCAATTTTCTTTTCCTTTCTTTTTTTATATGTGTAATTTCATTTATTATATGCTTAATAATAAGATTAATGTAATGACAATGGGTACCTTAAATTCTTATTAGCATACTATTAATTATATCTACACAACAACAATAACAATTAATGAATCTACTACCATTAGCAATTATGTGTAGCTAATAGGGTATATATGTGTTTATACTTCTGTTATTCGTAATAAACAGAAAATATTTCATTTTTAAACATGCAAAATATTCAAAAATCTTTAATGCAATATTCTATACAATGATGTAATCAATTTGCACATTACTTGATTAGTTGTTTGTAATAGAATATTTCTAAGGTATTCAAGACGTGGTATTAAGAAGCCCAAAGAAGAACCCGCGAAGAAATGAAGCGCAACACAAAGAATCAAGAGCACCGCAACAATAGGTGCATAAGCACCGCAACAATCGGTGACCATACGATCTTAGCGGGAAAATTCAAATAGAAGCACAGCAAGTTGCGGTCCAAGAGGAGCTGCAGCACCGCAACAATCGGTGCTAAGGCAGAAGTTGAAAATAGCTACCGGATTGACAGACTATTGCGGTCGTCGCCAGGAATGAAGGACCGCAACAGTCGGTCGACTACGCAGGTGCAAGACTTGGGCAGGCAGCAGTAGCAGCACCGACTATTGCGGTGCTAGCTCGAAGACCCACCGCAACAGTCGGTGGTGGTCAGGACAAGTGCAGTTCGGCTCTGGTTTGACGGACTGTTGCGGTCCTCACTTTGCATCAAGCACCGCAACACTAACTTTTGCACGTTAGTGCCGGCTGGAAAGACGAGCCGGCACTAACCTGCACGACCATTTTTCCATCTCCCGCCAATTTTCTTTTTCTTTCTTTTTTATATGTGTAATTTCATTTATTATATGCTTAATAATAAGATTAATGTAATGACAATGGGTACCTTAAATTCTTATTAGCATACTATTAATTATATCTACACAACAACAATAACAATTAATGAATCTACTACCATTAGCACTTATGTGTAGCTAATAGGGTATATATGTGTTTATACTTCTGTTATTCGTAATAAACAGAAAATATTTCATTTTTAAACATGCAAAAATATTCAAAAATCTTTAATGCAATATTCTATACAATGATGTAATCAATTTGCACATTACTTGATTAGTTGTTTGTAATAGAATGTTTCAACGCTCCTAGTAATAAAAAATTAACGGAAGTAAATAAATTTTTTACCATGCAAAAATATAAATATTGTATTTTGATGATATTGTGTTGTAATTGCATGAATAATATCGATAATTGAGAGAAATATGACACATAGTGCGTTACATTACATCACTTAACGTGAAATACAACAACATATATATATATAGAATACAATGTATCTAAAACTACGTACTACTCATCATCATCTACTGCAACATTGATAATCTTCCTTTTGACGAAAGTGCCTTGGGCGTGGTCGCGGCGTAAGTAAGGTGTGTCCTCTTTAGATAAGAGGATGCTGGGATCAACGTCAACTGAGAATGGAGGAAGGTCATCAATCTGGTCATAATCTTCTGACTTGTCCGAAATATCCTCAACTCCAACAACCTTTCTTTTTCCCGGAAGAACTATGTGTCGTTTTGGTTCATAATCTTCTGACTTATCTGTTACCTTCTTCTTCGGTTTGCTTGACATATCCTTCACATAGAACACTTGTGTCACATCCTTGGCTAGAACAAATGGTTCATCTTTATATCCGGTCCTTTTAAGGTCCACTGTGGTCATCCCATACCGGTCCTTCATTACGGCTCCTCCAGCTACCCATTGGCAACGAAACAGAGCGACAAATATGGGTCCATAGTCAAGTTCCCATATCTCCTCTATGACCCCATAGTAGTTGTCCTTTTTTCCATCAGTACTGTTTACTACACACATACGGACACCACTATTTTGGTTGGTGCTTTTTTGGTCTTGATCTATTGTGTAAAATGTATACCCATTTATTTCGTACCCTTGGTATTGTTGGACGGTGATCGATGGTCCCCTAGCCAGCCATTGAAGTTCTTCATCCACTGTGTTGTTGCCCAATAATTTTCGTCTGAACCAGTTCTCAAACGTATTTATATGTTCGCGTGTAATCCAAGCAACAGTCTTCTCTGGATTTTCAGACCGCACAATATCCATGTGCTCATCAATATATGGAGCCACCTTGGATGAATTCTGAAGAACCGTGTAGTTTGCTTTGCTGAATTCACTAGAAGGGATGTTCACATTAGATTTCTTTCCTAGTGTGCCTTTTCCCTTTAGTCGCCCCTCATGGTGTGACACGGGGAGCCCAATCGGATTTAGCTCAGGAAGATAGTCAACGCAAAACTCAATGACCTCCTCTGTTCCGTAGCCCTTAGCAATGCATCCTTCCGGACGAGAACGGCTGCGGACATACTTCTTCAAGACTGCCATGAACCTCTCGAAAGGGAACATATTGTGTAGGAAAACAGGTCCCAGGATAGTTATTTCAGTCACAATATGAACTAGAAGATGTGTCATAATGTTGAAGAAGGAAGGTGGGAAGACCATCTCGAAGCTGACAAGACATTCGACAATGTCTTTCTGCAGCTTTATTAGATTCTTCGGATTAATTGCCTTCTGTGAAATTTCATTCATGAACGCACAAAGCTTTACAACTGCCAATCTCAAATTCTCCGGTAGAACACCCCTCAGTACAATCGGAAGTAATTGTGTCATCAGGACGTGGCAGTCATGGGACTTCAAGTTTTGGAATTTCTTCTCTTTCACGTTTATTATGCCCTTTATATTTGAGGAGTACCCGGACGGGACCTTGATACTTTTCAAGCAATCAAACATACTTTCCTTCTCCTCTTTGCTCAGATTATAGCTGGCAGGTTTTAAATAGTGGCCTTTGTCTCTCTTTTCGGGTTGCAAGCCTTTTCGTCCAGCTATCTGCTGCATGTCGCGCCTTGCGGCAATTGTGTCTTTTGACTTCTTACCATACACTCCCGGAAGCCTAGTATGTTCACGCAAAGATTCTTCGACAGATGCATCACATCAATTGCGTGGCGAACATGTAAGACTTGCCAATAAGGTAGTTCCCACAATATAGACTTCTTCTTCCACATTGGAGCATGTCCCTGGCCATCCTTGGGAACAGGTTCGCTACCGTGACCCTTTCCAAATACTACCTTCACATCCTTGATCATCGAGAACACACGCTTTCCATTACGGAACAAAGGCTTAGCACGAGTTTCGGGCTCTCCTTTAAAATGCTTTCCTTCGGTTCTTAGGGGGTGATTGGGAGGAAGGAATCGGCGATGGCCCATGTATACGCACTTCTTACAATGTTTCAAATAGATGCTATCTGTTTGATCTAGACAGTGTGTGCAGGCCATGTATCCCATGTTCGACTGACCCGACAATTTTGCAAGTGCAAGCCAATCATTGATGGTTACGAAAAGCAAAGCTCGGAGGTCGAAAGACTCTTGTTTATACTCATCCCACACACTTATGCCTTCTTCCTTCCAGAGCAGCAAGAGATCATCGATCAAGGGTCGCAGGAACACATCAATGTCGTTGCCAGGTTCTTTTGGCCCTTGTATAAGCACCGGCATCATGATGAACTTCCGCTTCATGCACAGCCAAGGAGGAAGGTTGAAGATACATAGGGTCACAGGCCATGTACTATGAGCGCAGCCAAACTCACCGAACGGGTTCATTCCATCCGCACTTAGACCAAATCTTATGTTCCTTGGGTCGTTGTCAAATTCAGGAAACTCTCGGTCAAGGTTTCTCCACTGGGACGCATCTGCGGGGTGTCTAATCATGTGATCTTCCTTACGATCTTCTTTGTGCCAACGCATCAACTTAGCGTTATCCTTGTTTTTGAACAAGCGCTTCAAACGTGGTATTATAGGGAAGTACACACCAACTTTGCGGGAACTCTCTTCTTGACTGGCTGCCCATCAACATCACCTGGATCGTCTCGCCTGATCTTATACCGCAATGCGCCGCAAACAGGACAAGATTCTAACTTCTCATATTCCTCTCCGCGATACAGGATACAGTCGTTAGGACATGCGTGAATCTTCTGTACCTCCAATCCAAGAGGGCAAAGCATCTGTTTAGCTTCGTATGTTGTCGACGGTAGTTCGTTACCATCAGGAAGCCAGTTCTTTATAATCTTTAATAGCTCACCAAATCCCTTATCGGTGACACCATTAGTTGCCTTCCATTTAAGGATCTCCAGCGCGGAACCCAACTTCTTTTGCTCCTTCTTGCAACCAGGGTACAACGGTTTTTTGTGATCCTCCAACATCTTCTCGAACTTGAATGACTCCGTCGTTGTTTCACTGTTTTTCTGTGCATCAAGCAACACCTGACCTAGCTCGTCAGGTGCCTCCTCTTGCGCAACATGTGCTTCACCCTCGTCCATTGGTTCATCTTGAAAGCCACCAGCTTCATGAACAAATGCCCAGTCTGGAATGTTGTTATCATCATCTTCTTCATTATCTTCCATCATAACTCCAAGTTCACCGTGCTTGGTCCAAAGACTATAGTTGGTCATGAAACCTCTTTCATAAATGTGGTTCCACAGAGTACCTTTATTCCTGTATTCCTTTTTATTTTGGCAAATGGTGCATGGACAACACATTAAACCCTTCGGTGACCTGTTGGCCATTGCCGCATCGAGAAACGTTCGTAGGCCATTAACCCACGCCAAGGTGCTCCGGGGGCCGTACATCCATTGCCGGTCCATCTGCAATAAATTTATCCATAATAAAAGACATAAAGTACAGAATGTATTCAAAGAAACATAAATTTCTCCCTAGCCTTTTCTTTTAAAAAATGGCATAATAATATACACACATATCATAAAGAAATAATTCAAAATTAATGTATAAATCAAAAAATCATGCTCATTCTTCCTAATATCTTCCTAATATTCTTCCTAAATAATTCAAAAAATCACTCTATATGTGTGATAGGCAAAATATCTAGTAAACCTTCTCTAAAAAGCAAGAAAGCAATTCTACATAGTTCAAATTAATGTAAAAATCAAAAAAATCATGCTCATTCTCCCTAACATTTCTTATAAAAAAATGACATAATAATATACACACATGTCACAATGAAATAATTCAAAAAAATCACTCTACATGTGTCATAGGCAAAATATCTAGTAAACCTTCTCTAAAAAGCAAGAAAGCAATTCTACATAGCTCAAATTAATGTAAAAATCAAAAAAATCATGCTCATTTTCCCTCATCCTTAAAATCACTAATTACTCTATCGAGAAAGCATGAAACGAAAAATAAACACCGTGATAGAAGAGAGGATGAAGTTGCTAACCTTTTGGCGCACTTAGATGAGTGAAATCTCCACAAAGTTTGGAAAAAATGGGCAGCACCTCCCCTCTAACACGCCAATATAGCAGAGCACAATGTCAGCAATAGCGTCGAAATCAATGTAAATGGCAGTATCAACCACGTTATTGCCCAATGGAGCCTCAAATGAACACCAATAAATCAAATGCCTGCTGGCTGATGATCTCCCTTCATCTGAGAATCAGAGAAAGATGCTCATATACATGCACCTGCAGTAAGTACATGCAGTCAGCTCCTAGGTATTATCCTACCTGGAGGAAACAATTTCAATGGCTAATTTATTTCAGCTAGCTCAGTCAGCAGCAATGGTGGTAGCCTACTAATAAATTCTTCATCTAGTAGCCAGGTGATTCTGTTTCCTAGCCATGGTCAACAATATGGGCCTCCTAATTGTAATATCACTTAGTTTGAAGTATCATTTTGCTTGATCTTGAAGAACCTTCTGAGTTTTATGTTTATTTTCAGTGGATTTTTTATTTTAAGTGGCAATCTTGCTTGTTGGTACAATACTATTGTGTGCCATATTTTGTTTCCTAACTTATTTGTTGATAGAAATTTCTTGTGTCTTGGTCATGACATTTCTCTTAAAATTGCAGATCATTTTATGATTTCACATTGATATTTTCTTTCCATCCATATATAATTAAATTGCACCAAGGTAGTCAAACTCTACCAATTCCAAAAAGTATAATAACTGCATATTGCATCCCAATTTTCTACAAATTAAGTTTATCAGCAGTTTAAATCACCTGCTGTTTTGCTTCCAATGGCCTCCTTGCCCACAACTTAAATACACAGAATACCCGCATTAATTATCATGACAAAAAAATTAAAGTTTATGCTGGTTGAAACTCGTGAACTATAAACTTAGAGTTCTTATACTTTCCCATTAGTCTCTTTGGTGCATCAATAAT
The DNA here is from genome assembly GCA_004135705.1 of Alloteropsis semialata. Taxonomy (NCBI): domain Eukaryota; kingdom Viridiplantae; phylum Streptophyta; class Magnoliopsida; order Poales; family Poaceae; genus Alloteropsis; species Alloteropsis semialata. The sequence goes on along the minus strand of CM014271.1, from coordinate 66,372,489 downwards.
TATACTAATTGATATGTGATGCTAAATATTGATCTTTTGCACATTCTAGTATTATTATATTATTCACATGATCTCATCACACTGCTTGGTTTGGGATTTTTTTTTCATTTGAGACCTAGTCCTGTCAAAAGTTTTGAATTCTTAGTTTATTAATAATTAAATTATTAGTCCTCTTCTGAGCCTAACCTTGCTCACTGATTTGTCATTGGTTGGTTTAATGTGGGTAACATATATTCCTTTTAGCCAGTGCGGTAAACCTGCAGCACTTAAGAACCTTGAGATTCAGCACTGTGAAGACCTTGTATCAATTTGTGAATCAGAAGTAACCACAAAAATAGAGCATGTGCTTATTTCAGGCTGCCCGAAACTGAATCGACCAGCCCAACCTTTCGTCAAAGGTATGCAGAAAATAGCCAGTTAGAACTAATAAAATTCTGACTCTCTCCCTCTTTTTCATGCAAATAAATAAGTATTCATTAAAGAAATCTCTGGCTTATGAAGGACTGAAGTCTCAACTGTAATGGATTAAACGAGAGAGAGAGAGAGATTAAGTTCACCGGAGATTCAGTCGGGGGCGAGCAGCGGCGGCACCGGCCATGGGAGAGAGGAGAAGGGCGATCGATCGAGGTGTGATGGGTCAGGCTTGGCGAAGAAGAAGGTGGCCGATTTATTGTCGGACAACTTAGTGCCGGCTGGTAGGTTCAGCCGGCACTAACGTGCATTATTTAGTGCCAGCTGATGCTGCAAACCGGCACAAAACTCGCCCAGCCAAGTTTGTGCCGGTTTATAAGTTGAGCCGGCACTAACTGGGCATTTGACCGGGTGCTGACCGTTGCGGGAGCGCGCGTTAGTGCCGGTTTGCGATTCTAGCCGGCACTAACATGGCTCCCGCGGCACTGTTTCCTGGAGCCGGCACTAAACGATGACATTAGTGCCGGCTCAAGGCCGACCGGCACTAACGTGCGCGCACCAATATGAAGTTCTCTCGTAGTGCAACTACAAATCGATTGGTATAGATATTTAGGTTTTCAATCGAGCGGTGTTGGTCGGTATAATTTTATACTGATGCCACTTGCTTATAACAACTAAAATTTAGTATAGCTCAGAACTGACTTATGGTTGATCGATGTAGTGACTTATACCAACTCCATGTAGCCAGTGTCCTTTCGCGGTTGGGCCTATGGGTATAGCGAAAACTTGTGGTGGTGTTGTCGAGCTAGCAGAAGTTAGATGCTCAAAACGATCCTCGCCTGACTGACACATGTGGGAGGACCTCCGCGCCCTGGCATGGACCTGCAGTAGCGGAGCTCCCAAACGTCTCAAGTCCATGAGCTCGATAGCACCAACCAGTGGCGTGACGTACCTCTACGGCAACCAATATAATGCCTGAATACTTTGATGAGACCCGCAGCATAGTCCTGTACGCAATTTGGCATTTTTTTTGTGTGGTATAGTTTGAGGTTTCTTATGTGACTATGCATGCGAGTTGCTTGACCAAAGGTCGCCACATGAAGATCCGTAAGAGGCTTGCTGAGGAGAGAGCAGCGTGGCAGACAGAAGCAACTACGTCCTACCTCAGGATGCAGAAGTTTTTTTCGCTTTCTGCGATGCCTCTACTCTCATATCCATGCAAAACTGACGGGTCATACTTACGTATGTGTGTACATGTAGAATCTTGCATTTGACGGCACGTTGGTACTGTCGGATTGTGTATTTGTTACATATGTGGCTCTTCGCTTCGGCCTGTCGTACGCAGGTTCACGAATCATGAAGGCAGATCGACAAAATACATAGTGAGCAAAGCTTTTCCTCTTTACATATCTGCACCATGCAAAGCACACTGCAAACCTGCATTCTTCACGTAACCTGCTCGTGCAACGTGCGTCGGGCGGGTTCGACTTTGAACTTCATCAATCGTCAGTGTCTACCGTGGACCTGAATTTCAGCCCGCTAGTAGGGAGACTGGACCGGCCGGTCGGCCATACACACCAGATCTAGTCCAGAAACAAAGACCGGTCCATAACCATACAGGTGACCTCTCGATTCGGCCAGGCCCAGAATCGCCCCATGTACGGTTGGGCCAAGCGTACACTACAGGACGGGCTGCAAACTATAAGCCGTTCCGGTTGTGCCAAATCGCCAGAGAAACGAAGAGAGTACCGGCTGATAAACGTTGGACGTGACGACTGCCCCAGGTGCGGCAGGCGCTCAGCGCAACTTCAAACATATAATCACAGAGATCATTGTTTACTTGGCCTTTCATGGCTGGCACGCTACACGTGTGCTTTGCTTTTTTTTGGTTTTCGATTCGATTTTTCTTTTGAGGAAAATGCGTTGATCTGAAGCTCACTCTAGCCTATCCGTTTGAAGTTTCAACAGGCCATCCTGACGTTACTTACCAGGCTACATATTATGTGGCGGAGGAAGCTCATCTTTTTGAAGTTTCAACTTTCAACTTGATTTCAATTTTCCTTTTGAGAAAAATGCGTTGATCTGAAAATCTGAAGCTCTATTTTTTAGGAAAATACGTTGATCCGAAGCTCACTCTAGCCTATCCGTTTGAAGTTTCAACTTTCAACAGGCCATCCTGATGTTACTTAGGGCAAGTACATTGCTACACCTAGACGGTCTCATACGTTGTCTCATACAGTTCCACGTAGGATTTTTGATGATGTGGAAGGGAGAGAATAAGACGGTTGTTTCGCGAAGCAATCACCTCAAAACTAAAAATTAGGATTATGAGACCACTTAATCACCATTGTATGAGTTGTTGTTGCCATGCAACTCACAAATATTTATTTTTATATGCACAAATTAAGGAATTATTAATTACTATAAGACAACTTATAAGACAACCTATTGTACAAATTGTCTGTTTAGCTATCTCAAGATTACGTGTCACTACATGAGACAATCTATTAGACGACACCAATGTACTTGCCCTTACCAGGCTACATATTATGTGGCAGAGAAAAGAGAAGAGAGAAAGGCAGCTTAGCGCAACACACGCTGCTAGGCAAATTCTCTCATATCTATTCTTTTTTTGAGGCGAACAGCAGGGGAGGCCCCTACTGAAATTTTCTATTAATGGTTAAAGAATATTTACATACATGGACCTTAAGTCCAAAGAAAGAAAGCAAATATGTTCATGTTAAATTACATAACCACTGATCAAGCTCCAACTTCAAGGATGGCTTGGCCCTGAGGGCCACTAGCTTCAGTTGCTCCTTGAAGATAAATTTCCAGCGTCGAGGGGAAGGATTGACATTATCAAAAACCACTTCATTTCTATGCATCCAAACAGCCCAGCAAGCCACTATCAAGATTTCTCGAAAAATTCTAGCTCCAAAGTTTCTTCTGCCATCTATAACTCTATCCCATATAGGTAACGTCGGGTTCCAAGTAATATTCAGGATTCTCCAACACCAGCTGCTGAAGGAGCAGAAGAAGAAAAGGTGGTCAGCAGATTCTTCCATTCCAAGTGCACACATGGGACATGAATAATCATCCAGTATCCGACGCTTCCTTCTTAGAATGTTTCTTGTGTTTAATCGATCCCTGAGAAGCAGCCAAAAGGTAAATTTATGTCTTCCACGGGAGCAGGATTTCCATAACCAAGGGAAAACCGGTGACGCATCTGAAGAACCTCTCAAATGTGTGTATACTTTCTTGGATGTGAAATCCGTCGATCCCCAAATATAGGACCAAGAGTCAAACATATCTTGGTCAAAATGCAGGGTGTCCAGCAGAGCATTCAGGTTAACCAGTTGATCAGAGGCTATAGGTGACAACGGAATGAAAAAATTTGTGTCTACTTGCTGCCTCAGAAAGTTCTCAACTGAAATATTTCTATTCTTGACAAAAGAGAAAAGTTCTCAACTGAAGTTCTCATATCTATTCTACTGTGCTGCTCAGTGAGTTACGAGATATAGATTGGCTATAATGTGGGCCATAAGAAACTAAAATATTATTGAGGTTAATAAAATATTATCGAGGGTAATCATTGTCTTTATTATTTTTACTTCTAAAGTGAGTACAGTGGGCCAAAGAAAATTAAAATATTATTGAGGTTAATAAAATATTATCGATGGCAATATTTATCTTTATTATTTTTTACTTTTAAAGTGAGAAAGGTTTCAGCGATCCGTCATTAATTTACAAAAAAAACCTTATGTTATTTTAGTAAATCAACCTGCAGCCATGTATACGTCTCGGTTATAAATTTTTGTTCGTCGCATCATATAAAAACTTTAGTTTTCCATCCCAATCCGTCCGTTACAGTATAACAGTAACATGCTCATGTCCTGGCCACTGGATCCGCACGATCGACGGCTCAACTCGGCCTGCGTCGATACTGGCCGATCAGCATGTGTAGGGAAAGCTGATCCCTGGCCCAGGCCTAGGTTTATGGGCTAGAGCCCATGTAGAAGAGTGGGAGGTGATAGCAGGCCCATCCAAATGCGGCCCACCTTTCCAAATTCTGTTATCCCAGTGAAAATTTTAGGTTGTTGGGGTGAAGAAATTAAGGGCTTGTTTGGTAGAGCTCCACCTGATTCTGATTCTCTATGGGAACTGATTCTCCGAGAGAAATGATTGTGGTTGAAAGTGATTCTCTTTGATTCTCTACTAAAAACTATCAAAATCAGGATGGAGAATCACTTCACAGAATCAGGAGAAGCTACTTTTTTCAGCTCCCAGCCCCTTAGTTCATTTCAGAGAATCACTTTACAGAATCAGCTGAGAATCACTTCTCTCTGAAAAAACTATTTGGCAGAGCTCTTGCTGGATTCACCTGAGAATCAGCTCTGGGAGCTCTGCCAAACAGGGCCTAAGATTTCGCTTTCACATTGGCTGCTGGGGTCCATAGTATTTCGGGTTAGTAACGGCCTGTTCCGTTGCTCCTGCTGTGCTCTTCCCGCGGCAACGCGCGGGCTGCCTGCTAGTTATTAATGCCGTGTTTAGATTCACAGGAACTTA
>CM014271.1:66339397-66361938 GCA_004135705.1 Alloteropsis semialata | reverse complement strand
TTTAGGTGAGGAGCGAGGATGTCGGCTGCTCCCAGCCGCCACTTCCCGAGGACAGGGCGAAGAATCGGGCCAAGGCCGAGCGGGCCAAGGCGAAGAAGAACCGCCGGGAGAAGTGGAAGATGCGTGAGGTGGCCAAGCGGGAGAGGAACGCCGAGCGGGCCAGGAGGAGGGGGAAGGGAGACCGAGTCTCCGAGGATGAGGACCCCGAGTCGGAGCCCGAGGAGGGGGGACTCGAGGAGCGAGGACGACGAGGAGGACGAGGACGAGGACGCGCCTCCCGCGAAGCTCAGGGCAGTTGCCGTGGTGGCGGCTTCGTCCTTGGCACAGCGGCCGAGGTCCAGCGGGAGAGGGAGGTCGCCTCCGTGTCGGGGGTAGACCCCCAGGGGTGCCCAGCAGGCGGATTGGTCCAACCAGCGAGGGGCGGCCCAATCCGAGTGCAACTGGACCGGTTTGATGGACTGGGTGGCCCACCAGTCAGGAGGACCACCAGTCGGGCGAACCGGATGGGCGCGATGGCGCGCGCGGCAAGGAAGAAGACGGCGTATCCCGCAAGAAGCTCGGAGATCAAGATAAACTAGCCGGAATTATAGGGAAAGATATCTGTAATCGTTATAGGATCGAATCCTTGTAATTCGGGTAGGTTACGATCTCTGGCCGACTTGTAACTCAAGGCAGCCGGACTATATAAGGCGCCCTGAGACCCCCCTCCAGAGCACGACATTGCGAACATCTACGCTACAACCCACGATCATACAACCCTAGGACAGAACCCAACTACGGAGATCCTTCCAGGAACTTCATACACAGCAATACAATCGCCGCCAACACANAGAACTTCATACACAGCAATACAATCGCCGCCAACACAGGACGTAGGGTGTTACGTCATCTCGACGGCCCGAACCTGTTCAATCCTTGCGTCTTGTGTTACCATCGACTTCTGATCCTCGATCTGTCCCTCAACAAATCAACCACGTAGGCTACCCTGTGTGGACTGCCGGGTCCAAACATCCGACAGTTGGCGCGCCAGGTAGGGGTTGATCGACGAGATCAATCTGAAAGCTCGATGGCATCTACTTCCGTCGTCATCACGCCGGCTTCCATGAAGATTTCCATCATCGAGGGAGCGATGTTCTTCTTCGGATCCATGGTCTTCACCGCCGGACCCGAGGGAGAGCTCTCCTTCACCCGTGACGCCACCCCGGAGGAGACAGCGCCACGACTTGACGCTACGCCAGACGGGATCGTCACCATCACCGCTCCGTCGCCAGCCATCTCCAACAACTCGGCAACTGCGACGCTCAGCATCGTTCTCCCGCCATCCGAGGGGAACGCATCTCCTCTTGCACCGCCGACTGCTTCGTCCACTCCACCTCCGCCACGCCGGGCGCAGGAAACGCCCGAGGAGCGAAGGCTCCGATGGGCTGCACGCCAACGCCAGTTCGAGGCGGACATGGATCACGCCATCGCCTCCATCGGTGAATGCATTGAGCTCACCGAGTCAGCTCGTCGGAGCATCGCCTCGCCGACACGATTCCCGCTGGGGCTCAGGAACAGCGGGGTCGCCTACCAGCAAGCACTCGGCGAACGCATGGACGCCGACTACTCTCCAGATGCGATCGGGGCGGTCGATCCCATCACGGCCGCCCAGATCGGATCTACTCCGGACGTTGCGCCAACTCCGCCTAAACCAGAACCAACTTCGACTTTCCCGCGGGTGACACGTGTCCTCCCTCCAAATAAGAGGATCACGCCTGCCAAGCGGGAGATGTTTGTCTCCGACATATCCGCCGACGAACCGACGGTCCAAGGCGAGGATCAAGCACACCGTGACGCCAGGATCGGGCGTAACGGTGAGAAGCAACGGCGCCGCGACGCGCGGCGAGAACGCCGGAACCCCAGGGTCACGCGTAACCTCCAAGACGACTTCATCCAAGAAGTTGGCGGTGTGGGTGTTTACGCCACCCCGTCGGCCAACCTTGCCGCCGCACACCAAGAGCTAGAGGGGATCCCGGAAACCCCAGAGCTCAATCGTATCAAGGTTAGGCTGACCGCAGCCGCGGGTATGATCAACGCCCAGAGGGCTCCAGCTTCCTCGTCTCGCCACTCCAAGTCAGCTAGCCGCCGAGAGGCCGATCACGACGTGGTCGAGCAGCCGGATCTCCGCGAGCAACTACGCAACCGCGATCTCCGAAGGAACCCCGACGACCGTCATCGGCGGAGGGATGAGGAAGAGCTCCGACGGCGCGCCGAGTACAACCGTGAACACGGCCCCCCAGGGCTGGATCGCGAAGCACGCCAACGCCGAGACCTTGAGGCCGCTGAGGCCGCACGCCGCCGAGAGTTCGACCGAGTACAAGGCCATCGTCGGAACTCCAACGTCAAAGCAGGCCGCCGCCTTCGTCGAAGAAATCACACACCGGTTCGGAGTCCCTAACAAGATCATCACCGACTTGGGGACGCAGTTCACCGGGTCCGCCTTCTGGGACTTTTGCGAGAACAGCTGTATCGGCGTATACTACGCCTCCGTCGCCCATCCCAGATGCAACGGACAGGTGGAACGAGCCAACGCCATGATACTCCAAGGATTGAAAGCAAGGGTCTTCGACCCATTGAAGAAATTCGCCGGACGGTGTCACCAGGAGCTACCACAAGTCATTTGGGGACTCAGAACTCAGCCGAGTCGAGCGACAGGTCATACTCCATTCTTCCTCGTCTACGGCTCCGAGGCTATCCTCCCCACCGACATTGCTTTTGGATCGCCGCGCATTGATAACTACGACGAAGGTGAAGCTGAGGCAGCTCGCGAGGTGGACCTAGTCTCCATCGAGGAACAACGGGTTAACGCGCTCATACAGCACGCGCGCTACCAGCAACAACTCCGACGCTACCACGACAAGAACGTCCAGAAAGGGACTTCAACATTGGCGACCTCGTCTTACGCCGAGTGCAATCCACTGCAGGGGTTCACAAACTCTCCGCCCCATGGGAAGGCCCGTTCATCGTGACTCAGGTCATATGTCCGGGTACTTTTCGTCTCCAATACGAGGACGGCACCGAGGTCCCACACCCGTGGAACATAGAACACTTACGCCGATTCTACCCATGAAAAGCTATGTATCACAAAGTTCAATACTACTATATGCTTTCTTTGTATATTGTTCTCCTCGCAAAACTTCTCGGAATCACTCCGTTCCCGAGTAGCTCTTAACTAGATGCTGTGTAACCGGGCCCGGAACGACGCCTAAGCCTTCTACACGTGCACGGGATCTGCTCTCGACGTTATGAACTTAGGATAAGTGAGGCAAAGGGAAAAGCACATTTCAGCCAAAAGCTACTCGGGCAACAATAAAATACGAAACAAAGTACCCAACACTTTTGTTTTGCTTGATTACTTGTATATACAAAGGTTTACACTACTCTGTACAGGATACAGGACTCTACTCAAACTTGAGAGCCTCGCCGACTTTCTCGGCGATAAGGCGAGTTTCCGCCATCGCCGCGTTAACTTGCTCCGCCGTGGCGTCCGCCGCCACCCCATCTCCAACCGGCGCAAGGTCGATCCGCGGGTATAGTGTCCGGACACGCGCCAAGGCGTCGTTCGCACACACAACAGCGGACTCCTTGATCAACTCGGCGATGCGGGTCGGCGCGGCTTGAAGACGCGGGACCAAAGCAGTCGGCTCACCCTCCTCCGGGGCCACGGAGTCCAGCAGGTCCCTCGCCGCCTCGTTGACCTCCGTCAAGGCCAGATGCGCCGATGAGAGATCTTGCTCCAAGCCTGTTATGATTTGAGAGTTATTCTGGATTGTATACATGGCTTGGAGCATCGTCATGTCCGCACCTTTCCGGAAGTCCTGCTCCTGCTTCAACTTGCCCGCCATCACCTCCTCCGATTGCTGAAGAGTCGCGTTTGCAAACCGCAGCTGCTTCAGCTCAGAGATGTGGCGCTCCCTCTCCATCTCCTTCTCTGAAAGGGCAAGAAAGCACTCGGTCAGGATGAAGATAACACGGTACAATTCAGCAACTACTCGGAAATCACAATGAAAAGGCCTTACGATGAAGAATGTGCCGATGCTCCACGACAGCGTCATTCAAGCTCTTCTTGGCAGCGTCGCGTTGACGCTTGACCCGCTTGAGCTCCGCTTCCGCCTTCGCCGCACGAAGGAGCGCCGACTCCGCGTCCTGAGCCTGCGCAAGGCGCGACTGCCGGAGCGTGGCCAATTTCTGCAAAGATTCCGAAAAGGCGAACGACTCAGAAAACCAACAAAGAGAAAGAAAAGATGAACAAGACAGGGGAGGAAGCTAACCGCTGCAAGGCGCTGCGCGTGGTCGACAGCAATTTGAAGCTCGGCGATCACCGAGCCCTCTTTCTCCGCCAAGGCATCCGCCCCAGGGACAGTGATAGTCCCCGGAGCGTCCGACTCCTTCGGCGAGTCCTCCTCCTGGATTTCCTCCCGAGTAACATCACCGGCGCCGACGGGCGACTGGATCACCGTGTCCGCAACAGGATCTCCAGCGACGCTTGGGGTGATCGCCGTTTCATCGGCCGCCGGCACCTCCACCGCCACCTCCGGGTCAGGCCTGACTGGGACCTCCGCAGTCTGCGCCGCTCCCGGTCCTTCCGCCAAATTCCTCACCTCGGGCGAGGCACCCGAAGATGATTGGCCTGCAGGTGCGGCGGGTGGAGCACTCGGATCTCGCAGAGCATCAGTCGAGGGAGCCCTCCCACTCGCCGCCTCTCCGTCCAAATCGGAGGCATTACTGAAAAAAGCACTCGGAAGTTAGTACAAGAACTCGGATAACAAGAAGAAATGCGAAGACCAACAACTCACCGAGTACCCTTCACGATCGCAACCCGGGGCCGAATGACGGGGAGCTTGGGACGCCGCTGCGCCGAAGCCGCCACAAGGATCGGCCTGGTCCCCAAGTTGGAGACTGGCCCTGCGTCCGCCGAGGCTTGCACGAGCGTCTCCGCCACCATGCGCCGCCTCTCCTCCACCGAAACGCCCATGGCCCGGGCGTGCTCCTGTTCTTGGAACACTTCGTCGGGCACCGCCTCGTCCTTCTCCTCCTCCTCGGTGACGACCGGGGAAGAGCGCACCGGCTCGTCAACGTCGGCCTCCGAACCCGCAGACGGCCTCCGGGCCGGCTGCGCGTCCGGCTTCTTCGCCGCCACCTTCTTCGCCGCCACCTTCTTCGTACGCCTCCGCTTGGGAGGCGGCGGCGCCGTACCCGCCACCGCGTCCCGGACGGAGGGCGCTTCGTCTGACAACGTGGCCGAGTCGTCGGCCGCCCCGTCGTCAACCTCCACCGCCCGCTTGGAATCGCCGCCCCCGCGGCTCTTCCTCTTCGCCACGGCCGCCCGGCGCTTCCGCGGACGGTCCTCCTCCACCTCCTCATCCGAAGGGCTCAGGGAGCCCTCCGTGTCACTCGGCGCCCATATACGGGGCGCAGGGGGTTGAACTGCCCCCTCTGCCCGAGTGCTTCCCTGAGCAGCCGGAGGCGTGTCCTCGAGAATTACCTTTCTCGGGAAGTCCTCTGGAAGAGGGGCAGCAGAGAAGAACTCGAAGCATCGATCCTGCGCAAGAAAAGGCGCAAAATCAGAACGGCCAACGGACGAAAACAAGAAATCACGACAAGAGAAAATACTCAAAAGGACTCGGAAAGGAAACTCACCGGTGGTGGAGGCCTCTTCAAAGAAAAAGGGCGCGGCTGGCCCTTCTCCGACACACGGCCGAGGAAGAACCCGCTGACGCGCTCCTTCATCTCCTCCTTCCCCACGGTGCGGTTAGCAGCCCGAGTGGGGTCATCCCGCCCCGAGTACTCGTAGCCCGGGTGCTTCCGCTCCTGGATGGGTTGGACCAGCCGCCTGCTGAAGTTGCAGGCGATGCCGATCGCCGTCAGACCTTGAACCTTCAACTCCTTGATCAACTCGAGGAGCTCCTCCACCTGGTCCATCTCCGAGGCGTCTGGAAGCTCGTTCCAGCAATCTTGGACCTTTGGCCGCTCGCCGGTATGACAGGGGATCGCCGGCTCGTGGTTCCCGACGTAGAACCACTCGGCTTTCCACCCTTTGTTTGAGGTATTGAGGGCGATGTCGAAGTAGTCGTCCTTCCGCCCTTGACGAAGCATGAACCCGGCTCCCCGACAACCACCATCTTCTCCTCACTCGGCTGAGGCTTCAGCCAGTACAGGTACCTCCATAAGTTGAAGTGAGGGGAGATACCTAGGTACGCCTCGCAGAGGTGGATAAAGACCGAGATCGCCACGATTGAATTGGGATTGAGGTTGATCGCCTCGATCCCGTAGTAATGCAGCAGCCCACGGAAGAATGCCCCCGTGGGCAAACCAAGCCCCGCCTCAAAGAAGGGCTTGAAGAGGACCAGCTCGCCGGAATTCTCCGACGGGAACACCTCCCCCGCGCTCGGCCGCCATTCCGCCACGGCCTGAGGCGGCAGGACACTCCGCTCCACCATCTCCTCCAATGCCTCCGTGGTCACCTTCCCCCGCGTCCACGCGAGGACAGGGGAAGGGATCTTGTCGGACTTCGGGACGCCGGTCAGCTTCTTCCTCCCCGCCATGGATCGGACAGCAGGGGTCTTGGATCGCATTAGCGAGGCTACGCTCCCCGTGGTGGCTGAGATCGCGCAAGGGGCTTGTGAGCAATGGGAGCTTCTGCGGCGGCGGGGTGAAGAGCGAAGAATGAGGAAAACAGATCTGGAAATGAGAAGATTACCCTCCGGGGGTTAATCCTCGCCTTTTATAGCGCGCCTTGATGCCCGAAATTACCGCGAGATAGCGCGATCAGTGGGGGCGGGCGAAACGGTACAAAGAGCCGTTGGGCGCTTCACCTTCCGTTACACGCTGGGCGTCAACGGTAAAAAAATGACTCCGCAGCACTCGAGCAAGACAGAGCAGTCGGCGTGCCGCTAAGGCTCGAGCAGCTCCCATGCTCGGGGGCTGGCGCCATGATCAAGTCAGTGTGCCCCTCTGGTTCGATTGGCCCCGAACCACTCGGGAGCCAACACTGCAAACTCAGTGGTGTGCCGCTAAGGCTCGAACAGCTCCCATGCTCGGGGGCTGGCGCCACGATCAAGTCAGTGTGCCCCTCTGGCTCGATTGGCCCCGAACCACTCGGGAGCCAACACTGCAAACTCAGTGGTGTGCCGCTAAGGCTCGAACAGCTCCCATGCTTGGGGGCTGGCGCCACGATCAAGTCAGTGTGCCCCTCTGGCTCGATTGGCCCCGAACCACTCGGGGACCAACACTGCAAACTCAGTGGTGTGCCGCTAAGGCTCGAACAGCTCCCATGCTCGGGGGCTGGCGCCACGATCAAGTCAGTGTGCCCCTCTGGCTCGATTGGCCCCGAACCACTCGGGAGCCAACACTGCAAACTCAGTGGTGTGCCGCTAAGGCTCGAACAGCTCCCATGCTCGGGGGCTGGCGCCACGATCAAGTCAGTGTGCCCCTCTGGCTCGATTGGCCCCGAACCACTCGGGAGCCAACACTGCACAACTGAAGGCGTACCGCTAAGGTTCGACCGGCACTCGGACTCGGGGGCTGGCGCCGTATCAAAAGCAGCGCGCCGTACGGGCTCGATCAGTCCCGAAACGTTTGGGAACTGACACTGCGAACAAATTGTGATGGGTAATGCAATCCTTTTTACAGGAAATACGGTTACAACGGAGCCGGACTTACGCCGGTTACAAACATCAAACACATCAGCCGCCAAGATGACGGCCTGGGGCACTCGTCCCTGCGCCTAGTGCTACATCCGGAGCAAGCTTGGTTCACATGAGCTCCTCGCAAGCTCTCTTGTAGCACCACTGCAGCCGTCGACGGGACAGCACCGGTGGAGGGTTGATAACGGACGCCTTTGGCTACCCCTTGCTCTACAAAGCATTTCACCCCACATGGCCCTCGTCACATGGGAATGCGGGGGTGAACGGGGCAGCGCTCACGCGCTGATCAACGCCTCAGATCCCTCGCAAGCACTCTTCTAGCACCGTGCCAAGATGACTCCATGAACTTTCCCCGGTGGATGAACCCAACAATGAGCCTCCGGCATGTTGACTGAAAGGGTCCTATAATTTGCCCTTGGGTAGCAGCCCAGGCTCCCCGACGGGTATTTATAGCCCCTAGTCGCCAGAGGACGGAAGATTTTCTCCACTATCACGAGCGCGAGCTCCACGCCACGCGTCCTTTCCTCCAGCTTGAAGTGCACAGGTCACCCTTATCTCCTTTGGCTCCACTTGACCACGGGAGCACCCTGTGCAATCACGGGAACTCTATTCCTGACGCCGCATCACAGAAGCGACGCCGCCTTGCCTGCCTCTCCTTGGCATACCCGACAGAGGAAGAATCCTCCAGGACATGAACCTTTCGCCAAAGATAAGTTTCGATTGATTAACTTCATTAATTCCGCGAGCTTTAAAACAAGTTGCTAAAGTACTCGGGGAGCACACGCCTTAATCCGTGAAACCTTGGCTCTTCCGTACGCCTACCCTCCTACGCGTGCACGCGGCCCAGCTCCCTGCGCTATGGACTACGGCTATCGGGGACCAGGTGCATAAACGTAACAGGCTAACTGCCCGAGGAAATTAAAAGACTTGAAAGCAGGAAGCGGAGTTCATTAATGTTTATATCGCCGAACACTCTCTCCTCGAATTTTTACTTTGTGGCAGGGTACAGACGACCACTCGGCGTGCTCGGCCCTCACGCTCGGGGGCTGGCGCCGGGACGACCACTCGGCGTGCTCGGCCCTCACGCTCGGGGGCTGGCGCCGGGACGACCACTCGGCGAGCTCAGCCCTCACGCTCGGGGGCTGGCGCCGGGACGACCACTCGGCGTGCTCAGCCCTCACGCTCGGGGGCTGGCGCCGGGACGACCACTCGGCGTGCTCGGCCCTCACGCTCGGGGGCTGGCGCCGGGACGACCACTCGGCGTGCTCGGCCCTCACGCTCGGGGGCTGGCGCCGGGACGACCACTCGGCGTGCTCGGCCCTCACGCTCGGGGGCTGGCGCCGGGACGACCACTCGGCGTGCTCGGCCCTCACGCTCGGGGGCTGGCGCCGGGACGACCACTCGGCGTGCTCGGCCCTCACGCTCGGGGGCTGGCGCCGGGACGACCACTCGGCGTGTCTCGCAGGACTCCGCTGGCCCTCACGCTCGGGGGCTGGGCGCCGAAATTAACGCCGGATGATTTAGCCAGATGCTCCTTGACTAACCCTTGGACCGATTCCTTCGGAATCGCTTCAAGGCTCGGGGGCTACGGCCAACGGACGCACCTCGCGGCGCATCCGTTGGAAGACGGCTCTTTTCTCTCCAGTATCACGCGGTTTCGCTTCCAACTGCAGCAGGCTCGACGCTCATCGGACAGCACGACCTCGCCGACTTGTCTCTCAACCACGTACTACTCGGGGGCTTGTCGGGGGTAGACCCCCAGGGGTACCCAGAAGGCGGATTGGCCCAACCAGCAAGGGGCGGCCCAATCCGAGTGCAACTGGACCGGTTTGTCAGACTGGGTGGCCCACCAGTCGGGAGGCTCACCAGTCGGACGAACCGGATGGGCGCAACGACGCGCGCGGCAAGGAAAGAAGACGGCGTATCCCGCAAGAAGCTCGGAGATCAAGATAAACTAGCCGGAATTATAGGGAAGGATATCTGTAATCGTTATAGGATCGCATCCTTGTATTTCGGGTAGGTTATGATCTCTAGCCAACTTGTAACTCAAGGCAGCCGGACTATATATGGCGCCTTGGGACCCCCCTCCAAAGCACGCACAACATCTACGCTACAACCCACGATCATACAACCCTAGGACAGAACCCAACTACGGAGATCCTTCCAGGAACTTCATACACAGCAATACAATCGCCGCCAACACATGACGTAGGGTGTTACGTCATCTCGACGGCCCGAACCTGTTCAATCCTTGCGTCTTGTGTTACCATCGACTTCTGATCCTCGATCTGTCCCTCAACAAATCAACCACGTAGGCTACCCTGTGTGGACAGCCGGATCCAAACATCCGACACCATGTCGACAAACTTGAGCCCAATGATGCTTGGTTGTTGCTCAAAAAGCAGGTGTGTACATGTTAATCCATGCATCAAACTTATTTTTTTGTTCATGCTCCTTCCTTACGTTTGTTTGACTTCTTAGCTACATTTATATATAGCAGAAGCATGATCCCTTCAGCGGCAGTAATTTTTGTCGAAAACATTGATTTCTACGCTGTTGACATCCCGTAGTAGTGGGAAAAAAATGCCTTAGCTTTGTTGGCATGCGTACCTGGACTCCAGATGCGGTAGTTCCTCCCCATTTTAATCAGCATAGGGGATGAAAATGAATGGGTCTTTCAGTCGAATCAGCATGGTGCCGGACCGTGTATATCTTCCATAAGATTTGCTTCAGGACTTTCAGTGATTGAGATTAGTGATCTAATAGATAAGGCAACCGTCCAGCCATATGCATGACGTGCACAAATTGATTGGTGTGGAATGGGCGCGCTGATTAATTTTTGTATCAAATTTTAAATCTAAATTGCATTTTTTGACCAAACTATGCGTCTTTTTTCGGTTCTGTTGAACCACTGTGTTATTTAGAATAAATGCAACACAGTAAGAGATCCAATAATCCTAGTTCAGAACATGCATTATGTTAGTATAGTTTTGACTAGGAACTGTTCAGGTAAATAGTTATGAACTGAACTAGTTAATACAGGGAGCTCGCTGCTGGCAGCAGCAGGGAAGGTGGGGCCACGTGTATTGTACGTAAAGGACGTTAATTTGTAAGCTGAAACAGAGAGAACATTCGTAGAGACACAGTATCCATTAGGTAGTCATAAGGTGGAAGTAAGATCCAAAACGTCACTAAATGAGTTCTGGAGCTAACGTGCATGTCTTTGTACTCGCATATGAGGTGGGAACAGCAAAATGTTAAGCTCCATCTATAATTCTCTGCGACGAAGAGGATATCTTGACATATTATAAATTATTAATTGGCCTAAGCGCTACTTGCAGGTAGTTGGGAATGGAAATGACGAAGCTCATATTGAACTAGTCAAGGATATCGGAATGGGAATTATAGAAAAATGTGATTGTTTACCACTTGCTGTTAAAGTAATGGGTGGTCTTCTGCGCCAGAAAAGGATAAGCAAAAGAGATTGGGAAAATGTCCTAACTGACTCTTTATGGTCAGCATCTCAAATGCCTGAGGATCTAAACTATGCAATATATCTTAGCTACGAAGATTTGCGTCCTTGTTTGAAGCCTTGCTTTCTGCACTACGCCCTCCTCCCCAAGGCCACAGTGTTCTCTGTAGATGACATTGTTGCCATGTGGATTAGTGAAGGATTTGTTCATGGAACCTTACATGACTTAGAAGAAACGGGAAGACAGTACTATGACGAGTTAATACAGAGGAACCTTATTGAGCCAGTTTCAAAGTACATTGATCAACAAGTTTGCAACATGCATGATGTTGTCCGCTCATTTGGGCAATATGTGGCTAGAAATGAAGCTTTAGTAGCTCAGAAGAGTCAAATTGATACTTCTGGCAAACTCAATTCGCAAAAGTTTTTACAGATATCACTAGAAACCAGAGGATCAGAATCAAGTGAGTTAGACTGGTGTTCATTACAGGCACATACATCATTGAGAACACTAATATCAGTTGGTCATATACAAATCAAGCCTAATGATTCATTGCTTGCTTTTTCTAATTTAAGGACCCTACATGTCGAAGGTGCAAATTTTAATGCATTAGTTGAATCTCTGATTCAACTCAAACACTTGAGGTATTTGTCCATAGAAGCCACGAACACATCCAGGCTGCCTGAAAACATTGGTAAGATGAAACTCTTGCAGTATGTTAGCCTTCGTGGTTGTAAAAGTCTGTCGAAGCTTCCCAACAGCATCTCAAAGTTACAGCAGTTGAGGTATCTTAGTCTTTCTGGAACAAGTATAAAATGTATACCTAGAGGTTTCTATGGTTTAACTAGCTTTAGGAAATTATATGGGTTTCCAGCCCACATGGACGGTGACTGGTGTAGTTTGGAAGAACTAGGGCCTCTTTTGGAGCTCACTAGTCTTGATATAAGTGGACTGGAGAATGTATCTTCTTCCTCATTTGCCACAAAGGCCAGGCTTGATGAAAAGGTGCGCCTAACTTATCTGTCTTTAGGTTGCACCAGTAGACTTGGAGATGATGGGCTGTTGGTTGAAGAGGAAAAGGGCATCTCTGAGAGAGTGCAGCAAGAAATCCAGGAGGTATTTGATGAACTCGGCCCTCCGCCTGGTTTAGAAACTCTTTTCATCGATGGGTATTTTGGCCGGCGGCTTCCAAGGTGGTTGATGTCAACAGCAGTGGTGCCCCTTGGGAGTTTGAGGATTCTAATGATGAATGACCTTGCATGCTGCATGGAGCTTCCTAATGGTCTGTGCCAGCTCCCTTTCTTGGAACTCCTGCAGATCGTTCGTGCCCCTGCAATTAAGAGTGTTGGGTCTGAATTCTTGCAACCAGACCATCAGCAGCCACAACCATTCGAGGTAGGGGTCCCGTTTCCCAGATTGCAGGAGCTAATTTTTAAAGGATTGCTCGAATGGGAGGTATGGGAGTGGGAAGAGCAAGTGAAAGCCATGCCTGTCTTGGAGAAGCTTATACTTGAGAAGTGCAAGTTGAGGCGCGTGCCTCCTGGCTTGGCCTTCCACGCAAAGGCTTTGAAGAAATTATACATATACGATGTCAAGCACGTGAGCTATTTAGAAAAATTTACTTCTGTTCTTCACCTTGACGTGTTTAGAAACACTGACCTGCAGAGGATCAGTAATCTACCGAAACTGCAAAAGCTCGTCATCGTCATGTGCCCGAAATTGAAGGTATTGGAGGGCATGCCTGCACTACAGAGACTCGAGCTGGTGGATTACGACATGGAAACAATCCCCAGATACATGAAGGATGTTAAGCCAAGGCATTTGTTGCTATACTGCTCTTTATCGCTGCTCACATGCATAGCAGCTGGGAAATCTAGTCCTGAGTGGAACAAGTTCAGCCATATCCAACAGGTGAAGGCATATGCAGCTGATGAAGGCATTCCGAGGAAACGTTATGTGCTGTACACAAGAGATCCTTTTCGCTTCGAGACAAATATAAGCCGCGCTGCTGTTGCCCAAGGTAACTTAACATCGCACCTGCTTCATCTAATACTCCCTCCATACCCATAAAACAAGTCGTTTTGGACAAGATTTCAGTCAAACATTGGGAATATAAAACATGAATAACTTTTAAGTTGTTGAGTTTGAAAATGTGAGAACTACATGAATAGATTTGTCTTGTAAAATACTTTCATAAAAGTATACATATGGTAGTTTTTAATAAGTATTTTTATAAAAATAAGAAGTCAAAGTTATGCTTTGGAGACCGTGTCGTTGTCCTAAACGACTTGTTTTATGAGTATGGAGGGAGTATATTTTATCTTCAGAGTCATTGTTTTGCTCAAGTTGTTTCAATCTGGCATCAACAGCTTCCGCAGCACGCATCGCCCTCAAGATTGATGTCTTTCACGGGAAAATGTGTCCCATTGAAGATGAGTGGGCTGAAGGACGACATGCATCTACTGAGAAACGTCTGCCCCTCTGCCTACATTTTAGGTAATAAATTTGCCTGTTTTTGGCGGCATCCTGAGAATATCTGTTTTTGGCGATTCCAGTCAATCAAATGTGCATGCTTGCCCCTGCTTTTGGCACTTAACTGCTCGTGCTCTTAACTGCTTTGCTTACATCCAGCGAACATCTCGTGCTGATCCGTTAATTTCAGTTGACTGCAAATGCATGTGCCATATTTCAACAACATCATGAGACCACGCTATTACGTTATGGAATTTAATTATCCAGCTGGCTCTAATGGCGGGTTCCAAATGGAGACGATTCCAGCTTTAATTTTGCCGACTGACTGCATGTACAAAACGAGACTTGTTTTCGCCTTAATTTTGTCAGCTGTATGAGACAAATGGAATTTATCTTCTTTTCAGTTTTCGCGAGTTGCATCAATTTTGGAGACCAGGCTCCCAATAAGTTGTATAGTTCGTTCTGGTTCATTTGACTTGCCTTCAGTTGGAGTGTGTGTCCATCTCTACTGATTTTTACTCACATCAGCGCCCGCACAAAATCATTCCACCATATTCAGGCTGGCCCTAGGTGTTCTGTGCGGGGCGGCCGCCCCGGGCCGCTGAATCGAGAAGGGCCCCCGGTCAGGTTTGTATGCAGTATACACTACGCATACTGCAAAATACACATATAGTACACACATTACGCACACGTTGAACCAGCGACCGAACGTACGAGGAACGCGAACAAAACGTCGACTCGGCCGAGAAGCAGAAGCCGGCCGTGCGACTCCTCGTTTAGAGTGCATAGCAGAATCTTATCTTATCTTACTATTGCTAATTGGAGGTTTCTTTTGAAGCCTGTTGATGAAGCCACCTAGGATCCCAGGTGGACGCCATAGGAAAAAAAAGAGAAATTCTAGAAATTCTCGCAAAAATGTAAAATATCTGGCCATCAATTGAAACACTCAAACCATCATAGTCATTAGATCTATTATATTTTCTAAACAATTACCCATCTATGCCATTATGAAAATAGTTTAAAGTAACCCCTAAATCTATATGAAAATTACCCACCTCTGCCATTATATAAAATAAACCAAAGTAACCCCTAATCTTCATCAAAATTACCCACTATGCCATTATAAATAATATTTAAAAAACCTCATAAATTTGCAACTTAAAGTTACCCACTACGAATACCTAAACAATAACTTAAAGTAACCTCTTAACTTTACATCTATATTACCCACATATGTCATTATTAAAAATAACATGAGGTAATCCCACATTGGAATCCAAATCACCTTAATTAAAAATATGCATTAATATAAGATTCTAAATCATGTATTTCATACACTATTGGTATATTATATAGTGATTAAGATATATACGCATAATGTGTGTTGTCATATATAAGTATACAGGGGAAGTGACGACAATATAGAATCTACGTTAAAACTATAGTTCAAACTTAGGATTTATTAAATAAATTCAAGGCATACATATGATGCAAAGTGAAAATTTAAAGATTATAATTGTGTATGAAAACATTATAAAGTAATTATTAACAAAGATCTATCACAATCGGATAAAATAATAAGTATATATCTATATAGGTATTGTGTTCAAATATTTAAACAAATGAGACATAGCCTATAATAGTTTGGTAAAAATGTAGCCTTAATTTTTTTAATTAAAGACTCTGCATTAGTTCTCACGAGACACGCTAGAAAAAAGATAAATTCTAGAAATTCTCACAAAAAATCAGAAACATCAATCATGTAAACTCTAATAACCATTATCATTGGTCTATTATATTTTTGTAAAAGTTACCCACCGCTATCATTATAAAAGTATTCTAAAATAAATCCTAAAAATATATTAAAATTACCGAGCTATGCAATTATAAAAAATAATTTAATTAACCCAATAACATGCATATCATTATAAAGGATAACTTAAAATAACATTCAAATTTGTATCTAAGTTACCCATATATGCTGTTATTAAAGATAACCTAAACTAAATATCTAAATCTTAATCTAATTATCTTCATGTGCGTCATACCAAAAAGTCTAAAAGTAAACTGATATATGATTCTAAATTACAGTAATTTATCATTGTTAACATAGAAATAATAAGTTAAGGTACATATGCATCATAAGTGTCACCATGTAGACCATTTATACATGTACTAACAACCTTGCTCGTGCGTTGCTATGGATGAAGACCGTTATATCGTTTTTCTAAGCAAGTTAAAGTAATTAACTTGCTTTTCCTAATCTGATTGTGGTATAAAATGGACTACTCCTAATCCGATCAGACGACAAGATGACGCATGTCTAATCCGATCGTGAGGCATATGTGACAAACCGCTGAAACGTTCCTTTCTTTAGAAATAGGTAAAGATATATATAGATAGAGATAGAGAGGTATGAGATATAGATTGATGAGTTCAGTTAGGATTCTAATCCAATTATAAAACCGATATCGACAGTTAGAACCGTGGTTAAAGTTTGTCGCAATAGATGGGACCCACCTGTCAGGACGGAAAAAAAATGAAGAAGCAATCTTCTCTTTAGAAATAGGTAAAGATATGTGAAGAAGTAATGAAAAATATTAATTTTTATGTTAAATATATTGTATGGAGGCGCGACACAAAATTTAAGAAGTGTGAATGTGGAGAAAAAAGTATATAGAGTAATTACTAATTAAAAATCAATTACAAATAAAAAAAGATAAGTACACATCTATATGAGCATTATGTTGAAGTATTAACAAAAATGAAAGAGAAGTACGCAAACAATTTTATTATTAGGTAGGAGTTTAATTTTTGAATAATTTTAAATGTAATAGCTTTTAAAAATATTATTGATGGACTAGGTTGATCTAATTGTCTCCGCTATTCACGCTCCGATAAATGGCAGCGCCACTGGCGAGAGAGGAAGGCGAGTACGTACGCAGGACATACTACGGCAGCAGCAGATCCTGGCCCGGAGTCCGGAGAGGAGAGATAGAGACTGCCGGCAACGACCAGTGGCCGGCGCTACGGCGTGACCAGAAGATGCTGCATTTGACATTGTGAAAAAGGAAGAAGAGAAAATACGCAGGTGTGCATAGTTATGTAGAGTACCCATTGGCAAATTATTTGATAATAAGTCTAATACAAGCATCACAACAGGTACAACCATTGCTAACGGATTAATATCGATAAATACTGTGAAAAAACTTTTAAGATAAGATGGATACACAGTTTGATATAAATAAATTCATTCACCTTGTTGGTAGTAGAATTTTATAATTCTAAAAAAACAAACTATATATTATTACTACTAAGGGGCCTCTGGTTGGAGGTTTGCCCTGACCATTTTTCGTTTTCGGCAAAATTGGTTGACCATCACACATCTGGTTGTATATCATTTTTTATTTGAGGAAATCTGGTTGTATATGGTTCTACGAGACTGTGACATGATGCCGGCTTCTTACTTTTTCCACAAAGAGAAAACTGCTATGCCAACGAAGGATTCCTTAGGTAACGTGGTACCGTGAGTGGGGTAAAGCGTCAGGTGAGAAAACTTTTTGCTTTTTTGGTAGAATAATCATTTTCTAACACGTGATTTATATGCATCTCAACCCTTTTCCACCTCCCTTGGCTCCGATTGGTGGAACCAGCGTGAGGGTACGATAGACCTAAATGGGTGAGACACATTTTTAATTATTATTATTTTTATTTTTTATAGTATAGATTTGAGACCCTTCAGCCAACTGTTGTTGCTTTGGTCGCCGGCCTCGAGAGCATTAATTAACCTTGGAAAGGTGTAAGCTTAGCGTAAATTAGTCTTCCCGGCCGGCCAATAGATCGAATGCATGGGACCAGCCATGACACAAGAGAAATGGCTGACCTTTTCTTCGAGAGAATCGTCCACAGGGATAATGGAGGAGATCGAGAATTATCGGGTCAGCTCATTGATTTTTTTTCGAGAATGTGGGTCAGCTCATTGATTCATCCGCCAATTGATGTATACCATTTTATTCTTATCTATACTATAAAGAGAATAACTTTTGAAAACAATTCTCACCGAGGCTTGATCACCCCCACCCCTCACAAACCTATGCAAAAGGTGAAACGACCCGAATTTCCAAATCGGAGAATCCGACTCCCTGTACCATTGTGATAGTCCCAGAATCAACTGCTATCACGTACAGAACTCATTTCAGCATAATATCATATCCATACTTCGAATCAGAGTACAATTATTACAAGGACAATATGGAAAGCGTAGCCGATACAAGCCCTTTGGGCTAAACGACAAGAAGAAAGCCTACGAAGCGGTAGCTAGGTCTTCAAGTCTTCATCTCCAGTCTTCGCCACAGGCAACCTTGAGCGAAGCAACACAACCCTTCAAGTAGCATCCGTCGGCTGAATTCGGAATCCAAGTCCAAACCTGCAAGCTCACGAACTGTCCCCAAGGAATGGGACAGGTCCACGTCACCATCCATATGCAAGCTTTAAGGTGGCCTAATTCTAGTATAACAAATATATCAAGAAATTAAGCTGGGGTTTCCTATGCAGCAGCAGCAGCAACAGAAATAAAGATCTCCAACAACAGCTTCCCAAGCTATCATCTCCACGGGTCAACCCTAGCACACTAGGGTCCCGTCGCATTCTCACCTCCTGCTCCTCACGAGTCGATGGGAAGACTCCCACTCTTCCCATCTCAGCGGCTACAAGCCGGAATTCGTACTAACAGCTCTCAACCAGCCCAAGGCTATGAAAAAGGGGAGAGGTAGAATATCCCAAAAACACTAATCAGAAGAAGCCGGATCGAGGGGTGTCCATGACCGAGGACGCGGCTATACGTATAGTTTTAACTCTGCAGAGTGTGTACACCTGGCCCCACCCGGGCTGCGAGTTGGTGGCCGCCAACTCGAGACGTAGCCCACAACCATGACTTCCTAGCTAGAACGGTACCATCCTGCTTTCCCGGGCTTGGGACCCAGAACTGTGAGTCTCTAGCCTGGCCACCGTGGTGTCGAGAGTCTCGGAAACAAAGGGCTGTGAGACAGCCGGGCTTCGGTGGCGCCACCGGTGAGCCCAATCCTAACACACTACTCCACAGAAATGGTACCGCCTAACTAGAAATGGCTGGAATCCTCCCCTTCTGAGGATAAGTGGTGTGCACGTTTAACAAAGTCCCGTCACCAGGTCCAACTGACTCAGCCTAAGCTAGAGCAAGCAATCCTCCAAACTGGGCCGTCCGACTCCGCGGTACGCCAGTCTACCCATTACAGGTAACATCCTCCAGCTCCTCCAAAGTAACCACAACAATGTACCCGCCACAGGTACTCCGTAGAAAGTGCCCAACACACTTCCCGAGCCCCGACCAGAAGGTCGGTTAATGTCTGCTCACTCCAGCCGGGGGTTCGAAACTCTTCGGTTTTATCCCACCCAAAACTCACGCCAAGATAGATCAAGACCACAGCTATTCCCACACATGCAAGCATAGCACGAGTATAACAATGTATATAGGTATACAAGGATATCAGGTAATAATCAAAGGCTATGCATGGGTTTAACATCATCATCATGAATTAAAGCGCTAGCAATTCTAATAGCAATGCCTAATAGGATTCAAAGTCGGAATGGGCGTGAACCTGGAGCAAGGTCCTTCACTTTCACTTTGTTGATGAAGTCACGATCGTCGTGGTCGTAGTCGACGTAGTCGTCCAAGTCTTCCGAGGGTCCTAATATTCGGATAACAAAACGATAAGCTAGTTGCAAATAAACTCCAAATAAGAACCAAAGAAGAGCCAAAAGCACTCAACTTCTACGCTAACGCATAGGTCATGATTTTAGAAGAATTATGAAACTGGTTTCATAATTTTCTGAGCTATATTGAATTTATTATGAATTTTCTTTGATAAAGCCTATTTCTGAAATTCTGAAAAAGAAAAAGAAAAGGGCAGACACGTGGCAGCTTGAGGAGGTGACACGTGGCAGCCTGACGTCATCATGACGTCAGCAGCGGGGTCCGCCTCTGATGACGTCATCGTGACGTCAGCGTTGACCAAGTCAACGGTCAGCGTTGACCGGGTCAACAGGTCAGTGGGGTCAGCTGTCAGTGGGACCCACATGTCAGTGACACAGTGTCTATGACCGGTGGGCCCCGATAGTCAGTACGGTCAAGGGCTGGGTTTGGGCCGATTTTCTCTGGTGGGTTGGGCTCTAGCTGGGCTTCAAAAGAGGCACGGGGTTCTTGGGCCGAGACAGATTCGGCCCATGGCCACTTGCTGTGGGAAGTGAGTTATGAGAGAGAGAGGAGGCTGCAGGTGGGGTCCGCGTGTCATAGAGAAATGGGATGGGGTAGGTAGGGTCCAGTCGTCAATGACACAAGACATCGCTGGGATCCACTGTGGCTTGTGTGGCGTCGAGTTGGTGTGGTCTTCCGTGTGGCGAGTCCGATCGGCGGCGGACAGAGCGGACGGGGATCCTCGGCTCGGCGACGGGCGATTCTGGGGTGGTGCAGGGCAGCCATGTGTGCGTGTACGTGTTCCTGTTGAGAGGATGGTGGCCGACGGCGGTGATCGGAACAGAGCAGAGCAAGCAGAACGGCGGCGGAATCGGGGCGGCTCGTGTATGCGTTCAACAGAAAGAGCAAGGGAGGGCGGAGCAGCAGCGTCGCGACGGCGGCGAGCAGAGCAGCGAGAGGAACAGAGAAGGGAGATGCGCGTGCCGTGAACCTGCAGAGGATGAACGCGGCACGAAGGCCGGACTGCACAGACAACAAGCGGAGCAGAGCTCCCACGATCTTCCATGGCGGCGCGACGGCCGAACAGAGCAACAGAGAGAGACGGGTTGAGATGGGAATAAGGCTAACAGGAAGGCGAAGGTGAAGTCGTGGCCGAGCTCGACGCAGTTCTCGTGGTGCGGCCTCCCGGGCAGTGCTCCCCGTCGTCCTGCGGCGTCGATGTGGCGGTGACGAGATGCGGCCGGTGCAGTGGAGTCGACGCCGTGGCTCTTCGCGGACGGCCTCCTCCTCTCGATTCACTTCTTCCTGGCTCCCTTCTACTCCTCCTCGTCTTCAATTTTGGTGGTGGACTGGTGAGACAGGGCTCCGCCCGCGGTGGATCTTTGGAGATCAGAGAGGAAAGGGGGGGAATTAAGTAGAGGAAGATTGCGTGGGGGAGGAGGAAAAGGGTTGGGCACGGCTGGCGGCCAGGCTGGGGCGGGGTGGGTGCCGTGGGCGCGCGGCTTGCGTGGGCGCCAAGGGGGAGCGGTTGGGGCGGTCTCGGCGTCCCGCGTGGGGGCGGGGCGGTGCTTGTCGCAATGTGGGGAGAGGCGTCGCGGCGCGCGTGAGGCAGGAGCGTGCGGAGGAAGAAGGCGCTGTGGTGGCCGGGCCCGCACGGCAGAGACAGAAGGAAGAAGGGCGCGGGGAGGTGCTGGTGGGCCGGGTTGCTGGACTGGCCTGCTGGGCCGTTGGTTGGGCCTGCGTGGATAAAGGAAAAGGAGAAGAGGGGAAAATGGGTCGGGCCGACATGTAGGGTTTTAAGAGTTTGGGTCCAAGACAGGTTAGGAGATTAGGCCCAAGAAAGGATAGTTAGATTAGTTAGCATTTGAATTTGTATTTGAAATAGAATTTCAAATACCAATTCACACACAACAATTTGAAACCAAACAAAAGCCAAATCACACAAACAATTAATTTCCCTATTTACAATTAAAAGCACAATTTATTTACTAAGAGTTTATTAGAGGAGAGAGAGATCACACTTCTAGGTTTAAGCAAACAATTCAAACAAAAATTTTAAATCCGCAAATTTTCAACACGGAATGTTACAAAAGGCCCACCTGCCAGGTAAGAAGCTTGACGAGAGGAGGGGGGAGATCGAAAAAACTGGCGCTAGAAAATACTTTCGCCCATCCACGGTATTTTTTCTCACCGGCGCTTCGCACTTACCCGCCTCGCGTACCCGCCCGACCCGCCACCGCCAATCACGCTCGCTGATATCCACCTCCCTCGATGCCGCGCATCTCACCCCCAAAATCTCTCCTTTTCCTTCTCTTCCCTTCCGCGGCTCCCTACACGCCACCGATACAGATGCGCCGCCGCCGCAGAGAGTATCCACCCAACATCCTCGGCACTGCCTCTTCCACCGCCGCACTCATGGTGAGGAAGGGCGCGCGGAGGAGACGCAACGTCGGGAGCGTGGGAGGAGGGTCGCGGGGGCGAGATCGACATCGACAAGTGTCGCGAGGCCGCAGGCGAGGTGCGTTGGCATGCCTTCCCCACCCGATTCACGTCGCCCTCCCCATCCGCCTCGTGCAGTTCTCCCCATCCTTGCTCCGCTCTATGCTCACTTGAGGAGATGCCGGTAGGGGAGGAAGCGGAGCAGCATATCAAGAAAAAAAGGCTGATCCGTGCCCTTTGATTCATCAAGAAAAAAAGGCTGATCCGTGCCCTTTGATTCACTGCCGCCGTCAGTTGATCTCGCCCTCCTTCCCGCCTTTGATCTTGCCTAAGAACGTTGGTGAGATCCCGCCTAAATCGGCTCCAATCCTAGGTGGTCGAACACATACAGGGTGGGAGTTCATTTTTTATGTCTAGGGTTTGGACTGGTTCAGCCCGTAATTAGGTATTTACTTGATATTACATCTTTCAGTGCTATTCCATCCTTCGGTGCTAACTTGCTTCTTTTTTGCCATATAAAATAGCAACGGTTTGTTGATTGAACTCTTGATATTTTGGATTATCAATTGAATGCTTTGATAATTTGGATTATCAATGAGGTTTATTTTAAGCACGCATGAGTTACACAATTGCAGCTTGCATGGCATCCTGGAATATGAAAAAGGGGAGGTGGTAATTGGGGATATTATGCCACTATGTTCTGAATTCTGCAGTTGCCAAATTACTTTATTTTTATTTATT
>CM014271.1:66336107-66338685 GCA_004135705.1 Alloteropsis semialata | reverse complement strand
GGCAAAAAGGGCTTTTATCTTGTGATATGTTGCTGTCACTCCACTGTGTCCTCCCAGTCCACTAGTGTGCAAGGCCAACATGATTGCTTGATGAGCTTCTACATGATTACCCAACCAAACTCTGCCCTTGTACCTGATGATTCCATCCACAAGTGTATAGCATTTTTCATTGGTTCCTGTGAGAGATAGTTCTGTGAGTAAGCTCTTGGCCATGTCATCTTGTTGATAACCTTCCACAATCACTTCCAGCCACCTTGGTATACTAGCAGACACAGCACATAGCTCTTTAGATTCTTGCTGTCTAGACAAGGCATCAGCAGCTTTGTTTTCAAGCCCTTTCTTAGACAACACCTTGTACTGCAGCCCAAGGAGCTTAATGAAAGCTTTTTGTTGCGGTCCTTGTTGTAATCTCTGCTCTCCCAAGTGCACCAAGCTTTTGTGGTCAGTTAGTATAGTGAATGCCTTATGCTGTAGATAGGACTTCCATTTTGTGACTGCCAGTATCAAGGCCAAACATTCTTTTTCATATGTGGATAATGCTTGAGCTTTGACTCCCAAGGATTTGCTGAGGTAAGCTATAGGATGCCCTTGTTGCATGAGGACAGCACCAATTCCTATTGCAGATGCATCAGTTTCCACTGTAAATTCCTTTGTGAAATCTGGGAGGGCCAAAACAGGTGCAGAAATAAGGGCTTGTTTTAATGTCTCAAAACATTGCTGCAGTTGTGGAGTCCAGATGAATAATTGATTCTTTTTAAGAAGATCATTCAGTGGCCTACTCAGTATGCCATAATTTCTGATGAACTTCCTGTAATACCCTGCTAACCCCAGAAAACCTCTCAACTATTTCACATCAGTGGGTGTTGGCCATTTCTGGACATCAGTGATCTTACTTGGATCAGTAGAAACCCCTTTAGCACTTATGATGTGTCCTAAGTATTCCAATGACTGCTGAGCAAAGGAGCACTTTGATTTTTTGAGGAGGAGTTGATGTTGTTTAAGTATACTGAACACTTGCTGAAGGTGTTGCTTGTGATCCTCCAATGACTTGCTATAGATGAGTATGTCATCTACAAATACTAACACACACTTTCTCAATAGTGGCTGAAATATAGTATTCATGACTGCTTGGAATGTTGCCGGGGCATTGGTCAGGCCAAATGGCATAACCCTGAATTCCCAGTGGCCATGGTGTGTTCTAAATGCTGTTTTATGCTCATCAGTTGATGCCAATCTGATCTGGTGATATCCCGACCGTAGATCTAGCTTTGTGAACCAACTGGCCCCTTTAAGTTCATCCAATAGCTCATCAATGATAGGCAATGGGTACTTGTTTTTTATTGTGATTGCATTTAGCTGGTGGTAATCAACACAAAAGCACCAGGAACCGTCCTTCTTTTTGACCAACAGGACAGGTGATGCAAATGGACTAGTGCTAGCCTTGATGATCCCATTGGATAACATTTCTTTTACTTGCCGTTCTATCTCATCCTTCTGGGTTGGTGCGTAACGGTAGGGCTTGATGTTGACAGGTTTGACCCCAGAGATCAGTGGAATATGGTGATCAAAAGAACGTGCTGGGGGTAATCCTTGAGGTTCATGGAATAGCTGCTCATTCTGTTGTACCACCTGATCAATTTCCAGTGGTACCCGTTCCTGATCCGGCACGTTGTTGATGGGCATCAGCTGTACCATCTGGGCAATGCCTCCCTTCCTGATCAACCCCCTGAGCTTCTGCACCTTGAGTTTGGGACAGGTAGAAGTGCAATCCTTGACTCCATGTAATGTTATCCTTGTGCCACTGTGGTTGAATCTCAAAGTTTTCCTTCTCCAGTGTATCCACATGGGGCTATACTGTTCTAGCCAATGCATACCTAAAATCATGTCATAATATGGAAGATCTAGCACTCTTGCTGCAGATGTAAAAGTATGACCTTGGGTCCACCAGCTGATAGAGGAAACTTGTTGTGTACTGGTCATCCTGCCCCCACTAGCCACTGTAATCTGCGCTTCTTCAGCAGGCTCTATCTTTACTTTCAGTTCTTTGACTGCCTGTGAACTGATGAAGGTGGAAGAGCCTTTGCCGAGTGCCAAAAAAACACTCGGCAAAGACCGGATGAATCTGAGCACAAAAAAATCAAAAATAAATAGCAAAAAAATTTATTCAAATGTGGCTGGTGTACCCGCATATCTCGTAAAATCACACTAATATATAGTTGTTACGTCTAACTTTATTTTTCTCCACTATCAGTGTGCCAGACAGGAAGCAGGGACGAATCTATGCGGATACTACGTCTGCCAGTGGATCCATACCTTTGTTTCTCCCAAAAAAGCGACTCAAGAAGAACTCATGGTATGAATTAGATTATTAGTGTATATAGAAATTAGATTATTAGTGTATATGAAAAATAGATTATTAGTGTATATGGAAATTAGATTATTAGTATGGAAATATTAGTGTATATGGAAATTAGATTATTAGTGTATACGAAAATTAGATTATTAGTGTATATTGAAATAAAATTATTAGTGTATATGGAAATTAGGTTATTAGTGTATATGGAAATTAGATTATTAG
>CM014271.1:66308607-66331107 GCA_004135705.1 Alloteropsis semialata | reverse complement strand
AATGCCTGTGTGAAGCCCATTGGAAATGGTTGTAGAGATCACCACCACTATTGTAGTAGGAATCACACGTCTGGTTAAGAAGATCTCGATGGTGATGAAACCAATAGCATTGAATTCAATACAACAATGGTTGTCACAAGTGAAATGTCTACCCTAGTAGGTTACCAATTATCAAAGGGCCTTCTTTAAAGTGAAATTGGATGCATGTGGACGCGTGATGGTATGACATTTAATTATGTCGAGAGTAGAGGTGCCATCGGCTAATGTAATAAGGGCGTGTTTGGTTACTTGTACCATTTGATACATGTATGTAATGATCCAAGTTTGATGGTGACGTTTGTGTTTGGTTGAGTGAATTGTACCAATTCATGTAGGATTGAACCTTCCCACTTGAGTCAAATTATTGCTGAGAGTGATGAACCATATGGTTCAAGCAAATTGGTTGAACCATCCCAAGCATGAGCATCCATTCATGCATCATTTGGTACACCCAACCAAACACATTCTAAAAGAATGAAATGGTTGTAAATGGCAAAGAGGAATAGCATCCGTGAACGACATGTGTGAGGTTGTTGCCTATTAGGGTACCCACGGGAAAGACCTTGCATTATGATTAAGGGCTCGGGGCTTGCCTTCAATGTGATTCCTATTTACTCGAGATTGATTTCCTTGAGATCCGAGCTTTGGACTTTTCGTACTCTGGTTTTTAGCTTCAGGCCGACCTCTTGTTGAGATTACAACGTCTAACAACCAAAAAAATATATAAGAACAAATTCCTAATTAAAAGTATAATAGGGGCTAAAAATGTTTGGGTAGGTTTTCATATTTGTGGAAGGATTCTCAATATGTGGAGTCAAAAGTTTTATGAAAGGTTGAGCATGAAAGGAAAGGTTAGATGAATATTTATATATTTGAACTTGAACTAAGATTGGACGGGATTATCATGACATATTGTAATTTAAGGGATGTATCTAAGAATTATCTGGGATTTAAAGCATAACAGTTGATTTCTATATACATGCAGTATTATAGAATTCTAACAAGGTGATTTCAGGAAAAGGCTGATTTTAACTTTTCAATTATAATAAATATTCAGTGGGTTTGTCCTTGGCAGTGCCTAATGCATTTTTTTTCTCGAACACGCAGGAGAACTGCATATCATTGTATTAATAGTAGAAGGTTGGAGTCATACAGAAAGACCCTCACACACACACACACACACACACACACACACACACACACACACACACACACTCTAGAAGGTGATTAAATCGCCTTTTGCATATAAGGACGACCCATGACCCGGGACAAGAGCGCCCTAATGCATTTTTCATCCAAAGTCTGTCCAAGGATCGTCTTCAGAATGGCAGAGTTGGGGTACTGACTACTTGACCTGCATAGTCATGTTACATCAAAAGCTGGTGTGTGTTAGAGGGGGGGCTGTTTATCCCTCTGTGGCTGAGCAGAAAACTCTATAACCACCATCAGAGCTACTTGCTCAGGGTAGTATTTATATAACTTGCGGTTGTAATTTTTGTTGGGTTAACTATTTTAGTTGTATTGTTTTTCCAGTAATAAAAGTAAATTTCACTGCATATATGGACAATGTATCTGGCGGCTGTGCTTCTTATGTTGCTATTACTATTGTAGATTTTGTCGGTCATTTTTCATCTCCTGAGATTCACACTGTATATTGGTGGATTGTTTACTTCTGAGGGGCATGTTGTATATTTTTTAGAGGGTTTTATCAAATCCAAGTTTAAATTGGTTCTGTTAAGGCTTTCAGGTTTATGGACTCAATTAAAGGTTTGAAAAGGGCTCTGTTATCCAACTTTTTTATTTGAAAAGGAAAAATGAGAAAATCGCAAGTGCACATGCTTTTAAATGTATATTATCTGTACAGTTTGTTTAAGTGGTTAAGGGCCATCCACTACGGGAAATCAGGGGTTTGCCGAGTGTCCCAAACACTCGGCAAAGGCCGAAATACACTCGGCAAACAACACTCGGTAAACAGCGACTCGGCAAAGAGCTGTTTGCCGAGTGTATTTTTTCGGGCACTCGGCAAACCCTTTGCCGAGTGCTATTTGACACTCGGCAAACAGCCGGTTTCCAGTGCTAAAAAAACCGAAAACAAATAGCAAAAAAATTTATTTAAATGTGGAAAGGCACCCAACCACCCAAGCCATCAAGTCGCAAGTCGCGCCATTTTTCGCGGAAAATTCGCGCGCTACGCGGTTGGCGGGATTCGAACCCGCAACCTCTCTCTCGCGCGTGACCTTCTCTACCACTGCACCACACTCTCATTTGTGACTAGATATTGTTTTGATTCCTACCGTATTATACTAAACTGAGTGTAAATTACTTGTTTGAGGCCCTAAATGATCTCAAATTAAAAACTTGTCAACTACAAAGTTTTATAACTTTTTGAAATCTACAAGTTTTATTTTGGTAGTTTCTCCATCCGAGGTCATTTACAAAATTTGAATTTCAAATTTGAGAACATTCACACTTAGTTTTCGTTGACTATATGATTTCAAATGAAAAAGTGGTCAACTACAAAGTTTCATAACTTTTCAAGATCTACAACTATTATTTTGACTGTTTTTTCATCCGAGGTCATTTGAAAAAACTCAAATTTTGAATTTTGAGAACTACAAACGTACTTTTCATTAGCAAAACAAATTCAAATTAAAAAATTTTAAACTACAAAGTTGTATAACTTCTGAAGATCTACAACTTTGATATATGACATTTCTTCATCCGATGTAGTGAGAGTAACATTGTTCACAAATCTTATAGATCTCTCTTATAGTTTCAGGAAACTCTACGAGAGATCTAGATTTTGTGAACAATATTCATATGAATTTGTCGAATGAAGAAATGACCAAACTAAAAGTTCAGCATCTTGAGAAGTTATACAACTTTGTAGTTCAAAACTTTTTAATTTGAATTGATTTACTACTTCAAAATGTGGTTTTAATTATGACTTTGCCGAGTGTCAAAAAAAACACTCGGCAAACAGGACCTTTGCCGAGTGTCAAAAAAAACACTCGGCAAAGATATTGTTTGCCGAGTGTTTTTTTTTTGACACTCGGCAAAGAATTTGTTTGCCGAGTGTTTTTTTTTTGACACTCGGCAAACCATATTTTTGCCGAGTGTTTTTTTTTGCCGAGTGTTTTTTGAAAAACACTCGGCAAACAAGTTGTTTGCCGAGTGCCCGAAAAAAAACACTCGGCAAACATGAAGACACTCGGCAAACTTGGGATTTCCCGTAGTGATCAAAATTGCATTGCAACACAAAGGTAGGTTACGTTATTGACAATACTTGTTGGAAGAACACAACTATCTTTTACATTTGTTGAACAACCGTGCGCAGACTTGTAGGTTGCGCTAGAAGGTTTTGGCCACTCGGACCAGTTAGGATTCTGCCTCACATCAGCAACGTGCCAAAGCGTCAGCACGGCCAATACTCGGCGGACCATTTCATCGTTGATTGGACATTCCCAGTAGCTTTGAATAGCATCTCAGAAGAAAGATGGCTCATCCATTGTCACGGGGCATGAGGAGACAAGGGAGCCGATACCAAAGCACTTGTAGCATCCATCACCTTTGGGAAGCAAAATGCGATATGCGGCAAGGTTGGAATTCTGCAGCCTCGATGACAGAAGGACCAATAACTTAGCTGAACTGAAGCCCTTCTACTTGGGTTGCAAAAAACAAAGCCTTTGGGAGCTCAAAGGTTTGCCGTGAGAACAGACCCCAAAGTGATCGCAGACTAAGTCGCAGACCCCAAAGTGATCCGCCCGCATATGGGAATTCACCAAGATCGAGAAAGGACATTTTATAATGTGATTGATAATGCTGCAACCATCTCTTGAGCCCATGTCCCTACACGCTTATCTAAAATTTAACTTTTGCCATGTGGATTTTGTCAGGCATGTATGAACTGACTTGAATACGTACCCGTGACATGGAATACTTGTTTACTAATTAGTATGTCCTTGTACAAAATAAACTTAAAATTTAATATATAGCCTGAGGAAATATCTTACTCTTCATATATAGAAAAATAAATGTAGATGACATCGACAGGCAGAGTTACTCTTCATATATAGAAAAATAAATGTAGATGACATCGACAGGCAGAGTTAGGACGCTTACAACTTGATTTGCATAGTCTTATTTTACATGTATAATCGATAGCTCCTTGCACTTATCTAGTAGCATGGTACAATATTTATATATTTGCAGTTGTGATGAATTTAACTCTTTGTTGTATTATTAGGACTGGGATATCCCGCAACAGGTTGTGCGGACGGGAGCGCGTGACCCGCCGTGGACGCCGCCACCGCAGTCGCCTCCGGCGGCCGAAGCTCCTCCTGCCGCTGTACGTCCTCCTCTTCCCTCCCTCCTGACTCCGCCTCCCTCCCTCCTCGTCCTTCAATGGCCTGCCGCCCACCCCGCCCTCCCTCCTCGTCCTTCAATGGCCTGCCGCCCACCCCGCCCACCGGCCATCTCCCACCGTCCCGTCCAGCGGCACCATTGCCGCCCGGCGACAATCACCACCGCCGGGCCAGCAGCCACCCCCACCACCTTTTAGGTCCACCAGGCCAAATCCCCCCTCACCAGAACCCAAACCCTAACCCTAACCGGCCGGCCGGAGGCGGCGCGCGGTGGCGCGCACGAGCGCTCCGCGCAACCGGTCGTCAAATAGATTTAACGTATTATTAACCCTGTAAATAAAAATTTCACTGCATATACACCTGAGAGTGGTTTGGGCTTCTTATGTTGCAAATGAATTGATATTGTTGTTCATTTTGTCTGTAATTTTTCTTATCCTGAGATTCAAACTGTATTTTGAGTACTGGTGACAAAAGTTACTGTACTGTGCAGCCTTCGGTTGAAAAGTCCCTAATAACTGATTGCGCTAAGGCTGGTGTGATAGAATCATCCATCAGTATATTTTTCCTCAAGAGATTGCACAAACCTATGCGAGTTTATCTCACACTTATTCTGCCCAGATTTCGAAGGGTCTTATGCACATTTTTGGGGGCTAGGTTTCATTAACATTCTATGTTTCAAATAACTTAGGTCTCTTCTAGGGTTCGTTGACCCATTGGAAAGTAACTGCAGGATCTTGTTCTCAAAATTTTTTGTTTCACGAAAAAGGAAAATCCGGTAAGAGTATGTTCTTATGCAGACTGTGTATTGAGTTCCTACTCCATCATTATACGCGATGCTGTTAGCTCTTGCATTCAATTAATATTTATAAGTCTAATTTTGTTGGTTCATGGAGCATCCCAATTATTCCTTCACAAAATGAAATGAGGGTCATGAAACATTATTCGGATCTGATTATCTTTAAACCTTTTGGAGGTGGGCTCTCTTACATGGCCGCCATCATGTATATGGTCTAAATTAATACTATACGACACACATGGACACCAAATTTCAAGTTTCTGGCTACGTATACTCGAGATCAATGTGCAGCTCTACGTATCATCAGAACCTTGTTGCTACTCCAATGACTAGGAAGCTCTCATGACTCGTGCCAACTTATTGCCGATGTCTCCAAAGCCTAAAATTGCTTTCATCATCCGCAAATTGGCTAGTGTACACTCGTATAATATCTTGCTCTCCATTTGCACGGAGAGATGGGAAAGCACCCACTGCATTAGTGGATTGAGGGGAAGGGGGAATATATCTAGCCATTGTAGCTTGGTGTATAAAAAACTCGACCTGCAGAGGAAGAAACCCCGAGCATTGAATAAGAGAAGACCTCTCATGCAGGCCAAGTAAACCCCTGAACCCCTGACCCACACACGGAGGCTCTGTTCCCCGTATGAGTGCGGGCCGAGACCTTTCGACGTGCTTTGGGAATTGGGATAGGCGAGGAGATTTTTTTAACCTCAGTCTGAAATTCGCTCCTATCGGGAGTCGAACCAGAACCTCAGGAAGTGTCCCTCAGCCCCTAACCATGTAAGCCAGAGGACCTTAGGTACTTGGTGTATAAGACACGGCACGTACAACACTAGTACAGTTCTAAAATTTTTAATACCCATCTTTGGTTGCAGTAGGAGGATCTCGGACTCAAAGGTTGGATCTAAAGTCATTGGAATCTACAACCTTTATATGATCTGGGATAAAGACAAACATTCTATCAATCAGATGATGGTTGCTTTCGCAAATTTATCGGACACATCGGTAGAGCAGTTTTCGTGTGCATATGTCCAGTATGTTATGTGGTTCTTCTGAGTTTAATTTCCAATCAATGAATGTTTGGCCTTGTTGGAGTACCATATTATTGATTGCAAAAGCATTGGACACTACCAAAAAAACATATGTCACATGTCATGCACTGAAAAAAAAGGAAGAAAATACAACCTATGGCTGAGACTGATGACTCTACTGTTAGATAGAGTATATGTTCATCATGTAACTCACGTAGTGACCTGATCGGTATGACCAGCTGTGGTTGTTAGTTTGTTGTAATCTTGTACCTAGTTTAGATAGCTTCTGTTGTATCTCAACCAACCAACAGCTGGTCATCCGATACTTGTGCTACGATCATTGTAATCCACGCGAGAGGAGGTTTCTCGCCTATATTAACACGCAACCCGCCGGCCAGGAGGCTCACGGCGATTCCACCATCTATCCTAGCGCCTCTGTTATCTTTCATGGTAATCAGAGCCTAAACCACCACCAAACCATGTCTTCTTCCTCTTCCTTTGCTCCAATGAATCCCCTCGTCGGCATTGTGATCACTGAGAAGCTGTCGAAGCAAAACCACGCAATGTGGAAGGCGCAAGTCCTCACAGCCGTCCGCGGGGCGCGCATCGTGGGGCATCTCACCGGTGTCTCCAAGGCTCCTGAAGCCGAGATCGATGGCAAGGCGGGAGAGAAGCCGGCCAAGGTCTCCAACCCTGCATACGAAGAATGGTATGCTACTGATCAACAAGTCCTGGGTTTTGTTCTCTCGTCATTGACCTGGGAGGTTCTACCCCAAGTTTCGGCGAAGGAAACTGCAGCAGAGCTGTGGACTGCGATCGAAGCAATGTTTGCGTCGCGCACCAAGGCGCGTGCCCTCAACACTCGTCTTGCCCTTGCGACAGCACAAAAAGGTAATCAATCTGTTGCAGAATATGTGGGCAAGATGAGGGCTCTTGGCGATGAGATGTCTGCCGCCGGGAGACCGATCAGTGAAGATGAGCTCGTCGACTACATTCTGACGGGCCTTGATGAGTTCTTCAACCCCATCGTGTCGGCGCTGGTGTCACGACCGGATGGCGTCGGGGTGGACGAACTCTTCTCGCAGCTCCTCGCGTTCGAGACGAGGATGGATCTCATCAGCGGCGGCGGCGGCTCTGGTTCGTCGGCCAATCTGGCGAACCGCGGTCGTGGCGGGAATCGCGGTCGCGGCAACGTCCGTGGCCGCGGGCCCAACAGGCGCACTGGAGGCCGTGGTGGTTTCTCCCAAACCGGCAATGGCGGCGGGAACAGCACCAACAACTCGCGCTCCACCAACAATGGGCGCGGCCGCGGCGGCAACAGCAACAGCGGCGGCTCTTCTTCTCGTCCCAGGTGCCAGGTGTGCTTCAAGGAGGGCCACACAGCAGATCGCTGCTGGCACAGGTTCGATGATGCCTATGTTCCTGATGAACGCCACGTCGCTGCAGCCACCTCTACTTCCTACAACATCGACACTAATTGGTACACCGACACGGGTGCTACTGATCATGTTACTGCTGAACTAGAGAAGCTAGCAACTCGTGAGAGGTACAATGGTGCTGATCAGATCCACACCGCTAGCGGTGCAGGTATGCATATTAGTCATATTGGTCATTCTACTATTCATACCCCTACTCGTGATTTGAATCTTTCCAATATCCTTCATGTTCCTTCTACACATAAAAACCTTGTTTCTGTTCATCACTTAGCCACTGATAATAATGTGTTTCTTGAGTTTCACCCTGATTTCTTTTGCATAAAGGATCGGGACACGAGGAGCATTCTGCTTAGGGGACCTTGTCAAAGAGGTCTATACCCTCTTCCATCATCACCAGCCGCAAAGCAGGCCTTTGGAGTTAATAAACCATCCCTTGAGCGATGGCATAGTCGTCTTGGTCATCTTGCAGTTCCAGTAGTAGAAAAAGTTGTTAGAAATTACAATCTTCCTCATTGTTTTGAGTCCAATAAAAACTCTGTGTATGATGCTTGCCAGCAAGCAAAAAGTCATCAGCTACCCTATCCAAAATCTACGAGTGTTTCATCTAATCCTTTAGAACTTGTGTTTTCTGATGTTTGGGGGCCTGCTCCTGATTCTGTTGGGCGCTATAAGTACTATGTGAGCTTTATTGATGATTATAGCAAATTCACATGGATTTATCTTTTAAAGTATAAATCTGAAGTTTATCAAAAGTTTCATGAATTCCAGCAACTAGTTGAGCGCCTATTTGATTGGAAAATCCTTTCTATGCAAACTGATTGGGGTGGTGAATATGAGAAACTTCACTCCTTTACTAAAATTGGAATCACTCATTTTGTTTCCTGCCCTCATGCTCATCAACAGAATGGGTCAGCAGAGAGAAAACATAGACATATTGTTGAAGTTGGTCTCTCTTTGCTTGCACATGCTAGTATGCCTC
This sequence comes from Alloteropsis semialata, assembly GCA_004135705.1. Lineage (NCBI taxonomy): Eukaryota > Viridiplantae > Streptophyta > Magnoliopsida > Poales > Poaceae > Alloteropsis > Alloteropsis semialata. The sequence continues at coordinate 66,322,462 of CM014271.1, read as the reverse complement.
TTAAATTTTGGGATGAAGCTTTTCTCAAGGCCACTTATTTGATTAATCGAACTCCTAGTCGAGTCATTCAGTTTGAAACTCCCCTTGAACGTCTTTTCCACACAAAACCAGAATACTCATCTCTGAGAATTTTTGGGTGTGCATGCTGGCCCAATCTTCGTCCTTATAATAATCGCAAGCTTGAGTTTAGATCAAAACACTGCACTTTTCTTGGTTACAGTAATCTCCACAAAGGGTTCAAATGTCTTGAACCTTCCACAGGCCGTGTCTTTATTTCAAGAGATGTCATCTTTGATGAGTCCCTTTTTCCCTTCTCTAAACTCCACCAAAATGCTAGCTCCCGTCTAAAATCTGAAATCCTTCTTCTTCCTCCCTCTCTCCGTAATTCCTTTCCAGGGGGTGAATTAGTAGAAAACCAGATGACTAATGCTACTAACAGTGAAGTTTTGGATGCAGAAGCCTCTGTTTTTCAGGGAAAAATGGTATTGGATGTGCCGGACAAATGCCGGAGTTGATTCAGCTCCAGAAGCACAGGGGTTTCCTCTCCATCCGACGACATCTTCCCTGCACCAGTTGGCAGCCGACGCGCGGCAGCTGTCTCCACCGCGGTCGGTTCCGGGCACAGAACCAATCTCCGCGCGCCACGCCGGTGCCGGAGGAGTGCGTGGGTGCTGTACTGCCGGGAAACGTCCCAGGCGGATCCGCCCCGGGATCGACTCCAGAGGGATCCTCTGCGTCTTCTTCGCCTGCGTCATCATCTGCCGCCGGTTCCTCTCCATCGAGCTCTTCTGAATCTGCTGCCTCACCTCTCCAGCAGCCTGCAGAACCTGTGCATCACAGGACACGGCTACAAGCTGGTACACGCAAGCCTAAGGTATATACCGATGGTACTGTTCGATATGGGTGTTTTTCTTCCAGTGGTGAACCCCAAAGTGTAGATGAGGCATTAGGTAGTAAAGAATGGAAGCATGCAATGGATCTAGAATATGGTGTACTCATGAAAAATAAAACATGGCATCTTGTTCCACCTCAGAAAGGTAGAAATGTTATTGATTGCAAATGGGTGTATAAGGTTAAAAGAAAAGCTGATGGCAGTCTTGATCGTAACAAAGCTCGTTTAGTTGCAAAGGGATTTAAACAAAGATATGGAGTTGATTATGAAGACACTTTTAGTCCTGTGATTAAAATGGCTACTATTCGCACTATTCTGTCTATAGCTGTCTCAAGGGGGTGGAACCTAAGACAGCTAGATGTCCAAAATGCCTTTTTGCATGGTGTTCTTGAAGAGGAGGTGTACATGAGACAACCTCCTGGTTATGAGGATAAGTCAGTACCTAATTTTGTTTGCAAATTAGATAAAGCCTTATATGGATTAAAGCAAGCTCCGCGTGCTTGGTATGCTCGGTTAAGTTCAAAGTTAATTGATATTGGTTTCAGTCCTTCCAAGGCAGATACTTCTCTCTTTTATTTTAATAAAGGGGGTGTGACAATGTTTGTCCTTGTCTATGTTGATGACATTATAGTTGCCAGTTCTTCTCAGCAAGCTACAGATGGGTTGTTACAACAATTAAATCAAGCATTTGCTTTGAAAGACTTGGGAGAACTACATTATTTCCTTGGCATAGAAGTCAGCAAGGTGCATGGAGGTATTGTACTGACTCAAGAGAAGTATACATCAGATCTTTTAAAAAAGGAAAATATGTCTGACTGAAAATATGTCTGACTGCAAGCCAGTAAGTACTCCTTTATCAACAAGTGAGAAGTTATCTGTTCTTGAAGGCTCTCCGCTTGGTACTCATGATGCTACTCATTATAGAAGTATAGTAGGAGCTTTGCAATATTTAACTCTTACTAGACCTGACATAGTTTTCCCTGTTAATAAAGTATGTCAGTTTCTTCATGCTCCAACTACCTCTCATTGGGCGGCTGTTAAAAGGATTTTGAGGTATTTGAAGTGTAATGCTAAAGTTGGGATCAGAATTAGCAAGGGAGATTCCTTGTTGGTAAGTGGATTTTCAGATGCAGATTGGGCAGGGTCACTAGATGATAGAAGGTCTACTGGTGGCTTTGCAATTTTCTTGGGAAATAATTTAATTTCTTGGAGTGCTCGCAAACAAGCAACTGTGTCAAGGTCTAGTACCGAAGCGGAGTATAAAGCTATTGCTAATGCTACAGTAGAGATTATGTGGATTCAAACTTTGTTAAAAGAAATAGGTGTTCAGTGTCCTCCAGCAGCAAAGCTATGGTGTGACAATATTGGAGCTAAGTATCTTTCTGCAAATCCGGTGTTTCATGCAAGAACTAAACATATTGAGGTGGACTATCATTTTGTAAGAGAAAGAGTAGCAAAGCGCTTATTGGAAATCGACTTTGTTCCTTCAAGAGATCAAGTTGCAGATGGCTTTACTAAGGCATTGACGGTAAGACAGCTTGAGAATTTTAAGCACAATCTTAACCTGGCTCGGTTATGATTGAGGGGGTGTGTTAGATAGAGTATATGTTCATCATGTAACTCACGTAGTGACCTGATCGGTATGACCAGCTGTGGTTGTTAGTTTGTTGTAATCTTGTACCTAGTTTAGATAGCTTCTGTTGTATCTCAACCAAAACCAACAGCTGGTCATCCGATACTTGTGCTACGATCATTGTAATCCACACGAGAGGAGGTTTCTCGCCTATATTAACACGCAACCCGCCGGCCAGGAGGCTCACGGCGATTCCACCATCTATCCTAGCGCCTCTGTTATCTTTCATCTACAACAATGAAAAAAATGATGGGTATTACAAGATACTAACATCAAGTAACATTGTTGGTTTGGATCAATTTCTGATCGGTATACTTGATTTGTTGTTCTCTTCCCAGAGCCTAGCAAGAGATTATTCTGCAGCAAAATTTTCCATTCCCTTGTGCTTGTTCTCATATCAGGAGAAAAGAATGATGCAAAGCTGTTGACTCCATGTTTTCAGCTGAGATGTGTTGGTATGTAGTGAAATAGTACAGCTCAGGTATTTTAATGGAAGATTAATGTGATTCAATATAGCAAACTATATTCACAGTCTTTCAGACCAGAGAGTATCTGTTGCCTCAGCAAGGTTCTTCATTGGTTTCACATGCCATAAAGGTACCATTAATCAATTTTGCTATAAATGTACCATTAATCAATTTTGCCATAAAGGTACCATTAGTTATAGTGATCATATTGTTTGTTTTTCACTTAATTTCAATGAATTGCTATTAAATGATATAGAGTACTATGTAGTTTTGCTTTACATGACCACTGGCTTAATGATCGTGCGGAGGAAAAACTTGCACCTTTGATAATACAATGGTGTGTTCTATTTGTTCAAATTTTGTTATGTCGATATCGGTTAGCATGTTGCTAAGTATTTTCATAAATTAGATTCAAGTGCTGTCAAGTGTTTCCCAACTCCATGTTACATCACAGTTGACTCCAACCACAATCATCATGCGTACAAGAAAGATAATGTTGTTATCTCGCTAATCAAATCATATGGCCACATCCGAGCTGTATTGACTATGCTATCGTTAGTATCATTCTGGTGTAACAAGGTTTATTATCTTAAGGAGGGATGCAACCATGAAACAACTTTCTTTATTGTTGGGTCCAAACTGGTGGATTAAATATCACGGCATTATAGAGATGTTGAGCAAGTCACCAAGACCTTGCTCTCAGTTGATTACGAATGGTGGCCCAACTACAGTCGTCCTGGAAATATAAAAAAACAGACAACGATCTTATCTGGTAACCAGAGCATATGGCCAAAGTAGACTTGTATTGTATTTTTCATTGTGAGGGATGCTACCGTGAAACACTTCTCTTCTTGGGTGAAAACAGGTGCATAAATATCATCATCAACATTGGGATATACCACAATATTTTTTATTGTTGTTAGTCACTTTCAAGATTATCTTATTAGTGAGGGATGCCACCGTGAAACACTTCTCTTCTTGGGTCAAAACAGGTGGGATAAATGTCATCATCGTCATTGGGATATACCACAATTAACATTATATCAACAATTTACTGCAAACATATGTCTTCAGTTTACTGCAGCCCCTTATAAGGAAAGCAACCACATGTCCTACAACCTACAAATAAAAATAGTCTTGTTGTTTCAATATTTTTTTATATGTCCAATCCTACAACCAACAAATATGCCACAGTTTAGTCAGTCGCTGCTGGGCTCAACGAAATCCTGCAGAGACATGATAACACATCGACATCGCAGAAAACACAAGCCATTCAAAGAATTCAATCCCATTAGCGGAACATGCAAGGGAATTTTATTGACCAAGTCTGACGTGTTGACCACAATCCGGAGTGATCATCTAGAGCAATTCTTTCATGTGCCTTATTTGAAATATATCAGTGATCAATACTGTAGCATTTGTCCACCATGGCGCCATGCACAACAATACGAGCAAGATTACACCCATCGCAGTTCTCTTCTTGGGGCTGTTCGATCGGAGTCAACTGAAGACAAATTTGTGCAGTAATCCCTTTGCGCACAGCGACAGAACACGGATCGAATAGATCGTCGGCGATGTGGGGCAAACTGCAGAACGCCTCCAGCATCGCGCAGCTCACCGGCGTGGACCCCTTCGTGCTAATCACCATGATCGCCCGTGCGGCGGAGACGGCCAGGCGGAACAAGAAGACCTGCCGGGAGCTGGCGGAGCAGGTGGAGCGGATCGGCGACCTGCTGCGGAGCCTCGCGGAGCAGCCGGGGATGGGCATCATGCGGCGGCCGGAGACGAGCGCCCCGCTCGTGGAGCTGCACGAGACTCTCCGGCGGGCATGCTCGCTCGTCGAGTCGTGCCGGCGCGGAGGCTACGTCCGCGGGCTCTGCGCCGGCGGGTCGCGGGCGACCAGCCTGCGCGACGTGCAGAGCAGGATCACCTTCTTCCTGCAGCTGTTCCCCATCATCAGCCACCTCGACAGCACGCGCCTACTGGTGCAAGTTATCGACAGCGCTGCCGCTCGTGCGCCGAGCTCTGGCGGGGTATCAAATATATATATGTATATTTACTCATATATTTATGTCAATGTTCTGAATTTTTGTGGATCGACTTTATATGAACTCGACATATTTGATTTTCAGGGGGCTGAAGACAATGTCCTAAGATCCCTTGAGAATCACCCAGATCTTCAGGACGATGATAGGTCTCTACCTCTGTCTCCATTCTTTCTCTCATGCGTATATATTTTCATGTTTTCAACTCTTTTGCTATAGGATTCAGAATTTAAGTTTCTCTCAGTTGGTGAACGCCACAAATAGTTTCTCAGTTGAAAACCAAATTGAACAAGGCCCCTTGGCTACTTTATACAAGGTATATATAATAACAACACAATTATTTAATTTTTTTCTTGCTACTATTAATGCCTTTCAATATAATCTGGAGTTAACAATCCTTGGATTCTGTGTGGTTCATGTGCTGACATTCCCAGGGTCAAATACATGGAAATGATGTCACCATAAAAAAGCTTTCATTTGCTAGTGGGGGGCAACAGTTACCACCAATTATGAGTCAATATGAGCTTTTTAAAAACGAAATTAAGATTCTCCCAAAGCTTCAGCACAGAAACATAGTGAAACTCTTGGGATTTTGCTCTGAAAGAAGCGAGAGGGTATCGGTCTACGAATACATGGAAAATGGGAGTCTTGAGGACCTCATATTTGGCAAGTTATTCTCACTACTAATGCATTATTTCTTCATACTCAAAAAGCTTATCTTCAACTGATGATTGTCATATATTCTATACCATACAGTGCGCATGAGAGCAGGGTTTGTAGTTAATTGGCCTGCACGCTTTCGGATAATCGAAGGTGTTGCACAGGGTGCAGTTTATCTGCACAATCACTCAAGGTTGTGCATCGTCCATAGAGATTTGAAGCCAAGCAACATTCTGTTGGGTTCAGATCTGAGTCCAAAATTATCTAATTTTGACTTGGCGAAAGTCTTACGTCCAGGCATGGTCCAGGACAGTGCGGCCTGTGTCGTGGGCTCAGTGTACGTAAGACCGATTACTTCTCCATTATAACACACTACAGTATTTTGTTTTTATCTTGCAAGGTATCTCAAGATTGCAAAAGGGGATAATTTTATGCCATATGGATAGTGTAATCAATGCCATAGAAAGGTTCCTTTATTTTTCATATGAATGATGCAATCACATGACATTGACATAACTTTTGTGATTTTCAGTGGATTTATTGCTCCAGAGTATATGACAGATGGTACCTTCTCGGTAAAGACCGATGTGTATAGCTTTGGCGTCATGGTACTTGAAATCATAAGTGGGAAAAGGTGGACTCGACCACTTCAAGAAACTTGTTACCGAGATCTACTCGCATGGGTAATAATGAAATTATGTATCTCCCATTTCAAACAAGTTACGAATATCTATGCCATAGTCCATGAAATGACAAAATTATTTAAAAAATTAAACGTGATATAGCGTGTATCTTTTTATTTCCTAGGCTTTTAATAGGACACCATATGGCGCCAAACTGGTGCAGAGGCTGAAGGGTTTTGTGCATCCATCACTGCACAGCATCTCGTTCTGTAGCAAGGCTGTACCGAAGTGTCTCTCCTTCCCAGCGAGGAGGACCGTGCTGTCACAGCAGAGGGAGATGATGAGGTGTGTCCGGGTGGCGCTGCTGTGCATCCAAGAGAAGCCCGAGCGCCGACCACACATGTCCAAGGTCATGCGGATGCTGAGCCCCCGGAAGGCAAGGGTGCCATTCCCACGAAGGCCAGGCTACGCCAGGGAGAGCCCAATGTACGCTGGGGATATGGGCACAGCCGCTTGACGGCTTTGGTACTTCTATGTCTGCATTAGCCATTTTGTTTGAACTACATAGAATGGATAGAGCAATCCCATCCAAAAAATCAGTATAATGAGAAAAACAGTGTAATGAGTAGTATAGCAGCGGCCAAATCGGTTTTATTGCCTCCTGTAGCAGCGGCCAAATCAGTTTTATTTTCTGTGTTTATCAAATTATGTAATGACATAGTGGCCATTTCTGGGATGCGTATATGTATGGCATTCTATTTGTTCGCTTAACTTTTGATTTGCCTTTGCAGTAGTGCCAGCAGTACAAGGTCATCCATTTCACAGGCTCAACTTCATTCATTTGGAATGAACTGTTGCCGCCTCTGATTCCTGTAAGCCAAGTGTACTCTGCTTCTGTAACATTTTACGAATCAGTTCTCGCACACAAGTTGTGCACGGGCGCACTTATAAGTTTTCATCCCCAGGCCACTAAGGTTGATCAAGGGTGAATAGTGAATGCAACTGTTTGACTTTTGGAAACATGGACAGTGACTTTGAATTAATTGGCAAATTAAACACGAATATAAGCAATGCGTGATATATTAGTTTTCATTGGAACGAGGTATATAAAGAAATATGCAAGAGGGTGGACAATCTCCAAACGGCCGGTCAATGTGCATAGGTACACAGGAAGGCCAATATCTAGCAAGGGCCGGTCAACGTGCATAGTTAATTAACTGTTTTTAGCCATATTAAAATGTTCTGATTCCAAATACACATTATAGATGTGAATTCTTATAACGGGGAAAAGTGTTACGAGCAATTTGGTCTTCGAATCAGTATTCCCGCCTGATCAGTGTGCGGTGGCAGTTAGCTTCAGATAGTCATAATTGAAAGTGTCTTTGTCAAATTGGGTCAGTCAATAGTGCAACTCTTGTCGATTACTTCGCACGGCTACACATCGATGGAACCCACTAGGTCGAGATAGACTAAGGCCTGTTAAGTCATTTTAAAAAAAGCAGGTAGCACATTTACATTTTTTCTCAATCAGATCTGGAAGTAGCAAACTAAAATAGTAAAAATGAAGCCAACAGGGGTAAATGTCGGTTCATTTACATACATCGATATGTCTTCCCTCCCGATGGCCAATGCCATATATGCAATGTAGCGTTACTGCGTTAGTTCCGATATTAATGATTTATGGTGAGCGGGCAGCATGATATTAATGAAGCTATGTTTGAAAGCTAGGCTTAGGAGATGTCAGGAGCAATCTGACTTTGATCAACCCAGCTGATCTGTGTTCCACTGAGGCTTCCAGCCCCAGCAGAGAGTTCGCGTGTGCCTCGCTGTGGCCAACCAGGTGGCCAACCTCGTTGGTGCCAATACTGCCCCTTTGGAACAGCCACACAGCCAACCTGCTGCACGCCAATTGAATTATGTGCCTACATGTAACACCCAAAAATTCATCATGAGTTTTTGTTTGTGTTTGCAAATTCAAATCTCTATCCAAATTCCTATCCAAACCCCAAATCTAATTCACAAAACAAATCCCAAACAAAGTTCAAACTTTTTCCCTTTCCCATTCTCATTTTAGCCCATCCTGGCCTCCTTTTCCCTCTCCTCTCGGCCCAGTTGCCGCCCAGCCCACTCGTGCCTCTCTCCCTCTCCCTCTCACTGATAGCATGGGCCCGCACCGTCATCTCCCTCATCTCTCCCTTCTCCACCTCTGCGTGCAAGGCCTGTTCGCCCCAACCCCTTCCCTCGCGAGCGCACCCGTGCCCCTTCCCATGGTTCCCCACGCCTCATCCACGAACCGTCGCCTCCCTCTTTAACTCAAATCGATGGAGAGTTACTGCCTTCATGGCAGTAACACCCGTAGTGCTCTGCGCCCTCTCCAAATGCCGCCCCAGGATGAGCCCCGGTCTTTCCCTTTGCCGCTCCAGCAAGCCCTGCCCACCTTGGTGTCGTCCCTCACTGGAATTCGTCACCGGAGCTCGCCACGGTGAGAGACGCCACCACTTTCTTCTATGCCCGGCGGTGCCACACTGACCTCCATGCTCTCCATCTTGTTCGCGCAGGAGCCCAGGGCCACGACATACCCCGATGTCCAGAGCCGTGACACCGAGGCCAGATCCCCTCCTGCATCGTGCGCCGGCCACCCAGTCCGCTCCATGTCGTCTTCGACCCGCTCCACTGCCTAATCAGTGATGAGAAAGCCGGGAACAGGTTCGTCGTCACCTCCTCTTTCCGTTTTGCCACTTCGCGTCGAATTCTAAGCACCGTAGCCCCCGGACCCCTCTCCTCCGTCGTGCTGCCACCGCCAGGAGCGACGGCGCCGCCGTCCCCTTTCCGCCGTCGAGCAGAAACCGAGCCAGACCGAGTAGGAGACCCCCAGTCACCCAATGCTCATCCGATGGCCCAAATTAGAAGGCGGAATACCCTTTGTGTTTTCCTAAAGAGACCCTAGAACAGTTTAAAACCAACCCGCAGTCCACCTTGTGTCTTGGCCATTTTACATAAAACCCCCTGGATAATTAGATCCTTGCTAATCAACCGGACCCTTGTGTTTTTGCATCAAAACCCCTCGGTTTTGACCTTTTCTCGAGCACTGTTTGATGTGTCTTGCAATTCTTACCAGCTAGCCCCTGAAGTCTATGTTTAATTACGTTTAAGTCCCTGAACCTTTAAACCTCCGCCGTTTAATCGCTTTAGCTCTGAATCGATTTGTTCAAGTTGTGTTAGGATCTTGATCATATAAAACACACGTTAGTGGTGTTGTTTTTCATAATGCTTGTTTTTGAAAATTAATTTAGTATTAATTTGATTAATGCTGATTAAACATTGTGTTATTTAATTAAAAGCTACATAGTGTCACACATCATGTTTTATAATAAATGCTAATTTGACTAAATATTTATTTCATATGCTTTTTCTAATTAAAACTAATTAGTTTACACATCGGCTTTTCTTGAATAATATTAACTTGATTAATGTTCAACTTAATCTAGCTTTTCTAAATAAAAGTTGATTAGGTTCTTACACCGGCTTTTATAATATTGTTAATATGATTAATTCTCAAAGTCAATGTCTTTTCAATATTAATGTGGTTAGCTGAACACGAGACATAAAGTTATCCGATAGATGTTCACACTTTTTTTTATTTCCACTTAAATGTTTAGTTGGTATAATTAATAGTTGAACATTATAAATAAACTTGACTAAGTCTTATCTCAGTTTTATGAAATAAACTCTAATATGGCATAATTCTAACTTAAGGTATTTTTCGGGAATATCCTCCATATTGTTTTTGTTAAACTAAAATGAACCAAGCGTATAATATGGCAAACCCAAGCAAGAACGAAATCATAAAGAGAGGCACTTGATCGCTAAAGATTCGGAAACACATATAACTTCACCATGTGTAAGTACATAACAAGATCACCACCGGGATCCTACCTTGATCATGATCATCCTAGCTCCAGAACTCCGATGTGGTCTTCCTCGCAGGGTTCCCATGTTGGTTAGGGAAGAACCCTAGACAACTAGCACGGCTCTTAGATCTCCGAAAGGTGTCCCTCTAGCTCCTCTGCTCCTCGGTGGCGAATGACGAATGAATTGATGCGTGGCACAAAGGCACAAGGGGTATTTATACCCTGAGGAAACCCTAGGTCGAAGGGGGAGGTGAGCCGCCACAGGAAAGGCCTGGGCCGGCCGGCCCAGGGGTGTTCAGGCCGGCCGGCCTAGCCTGTTCCTCGGCCGCCTCGTCTTCATCTTTCTCTCCAAGTCTTCTAGAAGCTTCAGTAGTTGTTCCAACTATGCATGTGGGCCTTTGGACGTCGTTTGCTTTGGGACATCTTCGAGATAAGAATGGGAAGTGATTAACTTCCAAATTCTCCAATTGAGTTGCCTTGACCCCGAAGTTTCTTGACAATATCTTGAAGCACTTGCCTTTCAAATAGTCTTGGAGGTCGGTTCACCAAAGTTGAGCACGAACGGGGCTTGGATCACCTCAGGCCGGCCGGCCTAGGCCATTCTTCGAGCCTCTGGCCTCATCTTTCACTGTGTCATACTTGGTCACAAGCCTTGTCCATATGTGCTCCATTTAAGCCCAAAAACCTGCGTAAACACAATTCCTCCAAAAACACATGCATATGCGAAAACGTCCAGTTATAGAGTATGATCATTAGTTTAGATATAAAATTCATGCCATTATTGAAGATGAACAAGGGTAAAAGTGTGTCGCTAAGGAGGTCAACAATCCCCCCATGCTTAAACCTTACTCGTCCTCGAGTAAGTCTTCAATAAAAATCAGCGTTGCCTTTCGGTGTCCAATCCCTGCACTTGATCATACACGAGAAAATATGCCCTCAAAATATTTTGTATTTAATTCTTTAAGTTGTAACCAACTCTTTCTAGTATGGAGGGTAGATATGAATTAAGTGTTCCCCACAAAGAATTTAAACACATGCTCTCTAATTTAAACAAGCCTCAGGAATTAAGAAGTAAGTTTCAAAAGTATTGCTAAACCAAAGTCAATAATTTAAACCTCATTGCAATTGCTCATGGAAACTCTCAGCTCATCTTGTCTCTTGAACTATGCTAGAACACTCTTTACCTTCCTTTCTCTCATGTATGGGTAAGGCTTTATTTGGAGCTATGGGAAAGGTTAGTCCTAACAAAAGATATTATAATCAATATATTATCAAAACAAGAAATACTTCTCATGGATTTACCGAGACTCGTCAAAAAGACCATGAAAAATAATCAATTTTGTGGAGAGGGGGAAAATGGAACACACGCTTTTTAGATAGTGGACATGTGCAAATGGCAAAGGTTGATCCCGAGGCACAAATGAAGTCCTCGTTATCGTATTGCATATGGTTGGAATATTTGAGTATAGAATAATCTTTAAGGCACTATGGAATTTAATGAAGCAAAAAGAACTAAGGAGCATTTATTTTCACACCTTTCTTTTTCTTTTCTTTCTTCCTTTTTAAACACATATTTTTTCTTTTCTTTTATTTTTTTCTTTATGCTCCTTAGAACTTCTAGCAACATTAATACTTACTCAGCCTCCTCCCATGCTTAAACGATTGCTCGTCCTTGAGCATAGAAGTGGTGGCCAATGCTAGAGTATGTATCCATCTCAATCTTTAGGAAAATGGTTGGAATCTTCAGGGAGTATCTTCTCGTCGAATTTTGAAGCCATTGAAGGAGGATAGGGAGTAGGTCGGTTGGCTCAAGGTATTGAGGCCGGCCAGCCCACTCATTGTGGACCTCCGTTTCTTCTAATTTTTCTTGTACGCACTCTTTGATGTCTCCCAAATAGATGTTCCTTTTATCAAGCTTTTGATTCCGGTGTAGAAACTTACAAATGCATGGATATCCAGCGAAGTTTGCTCGAGATAATGATCCATACTCAAATTGGGTTGTGGTCAAGGAGGTATTTCACAAAAAGATAATTTGGGTTTAGGGTGGATATCCAGCGAAGTTTGTGAAGTTTCCGGTGTAGAAACTCACAATGCATGGATAGATAGGCTAGCAAAAAGAAGGTACACAAAATGGAATGGTCAGCTTCTTAGTCTCGTACCAGAGAAGATAAATCCTGAATCAATTCACATGAAAATAATTCTTAAACTACGGTTCAACATGATATGTCATTTAGGCTTTGGATAGGTAGAGCAATTGCAAAAGGTATTAAAGACAAGGCTAGCTTAATTAATTTCAGCAATTAAACATCCTTTGACAAGTTTAAAAGAGAGAGCAAGAATAATAAATATGGGTCTAAAATTATCATAACCTCCACAAAAGATTGAGCCGGTATTTAGATAAATTTTAGATCGTGTTAGGGAGAGCATTAGTTCAATCATGCATAAGCCAAGCGCAAAAATAGAAAAGTGGCAATGATCATCATATTTCAGCATGACATAAATTTTCTATCATCACTAGTAATCATGTCATGAAAGCATCAGTGATAAATATAGTGATCATGGTGATGATAAACAAAAGGACACACTAACACACATGCTGAAAATAAACAAAAATAGAAAATGCTACGAACACAAGCTTGCACACACGCTGAAAATAAATAAAAGAAAGGGGAAAAACTCAAACCACACGTGCGAGCAATTTATTCTTGGTCTCCGTCGGTCACTCCTCTTGGCTTGACGGCTGTCTTGCGTTATACCCTTGGTCGTAATACANTTTTTGGGAAGGAAGTAAACACGGCCCGCTCACCCAACCATTGCCGCCGTGACGATACAGCTTGTGCAGTTGTGCTGCCTGCCCTTTGTGCGAGCATGCATGCCCGTGTCCATGATGTCCAACATGATCAGTTGATCAGGAGGAGGGGGTTAAAAGTGAAAGTGAAATGCAGGACGGTAAAGAGTGGGTAAGGTGATTAGGCAGCCACGTTGCACACCTGTGGGAACCATCATTTGGTTTGATCTGGGTCAAGAGGAGATAGGAGAGTTTTTAACCAGTACCGTATAGAATTACAGCATCCCGATTGGGCAATTGGTCGGTTCCTTGCTTCCCAATCCATGCTCCGCAGCTGAGCGCATCCGGCATGGGGTCAAAGCAGAGGTCAAAACGCCATGGCAGCTGAGTGACGGGAGCAAGCTGCAAACGAAAGACTGATGACTGAGGCTGACTGACCACTGATGCTTTGCTGACGGTGCCGCGCATGTGGTGGTCAGGTCTGACCGTCTGGGCCTCACCTTTTCTTTTGCTGACTCGTCGCCATGGGCCCAAACGGAACGGAACGGGCCGGGCCGGCCTCGCTCGTCGTCAACGAACGAACATCTTTACTGCCACGATCTCTTATTCTTTTTTCCTACCACGTCGGGTGGATGGGATCCGGATCGCCTGCGGCGTTCCCATCGTGCGGCCAGCCTTGCACTGCAAGCTGCACGTCTCTCTGCCAGAATACGAATCCTGCAAGCTGGGCCGAGGCCAGACATCACCCCGTTCGGCTGGCTTTGGCTGGTTTCGCTGGTGGTGATTTTCTGTGAGAGAAAAGTACTGCTAGCTGATTGGTGGTTGGTGACTGGTAC
>CM014271.1:66283242-66307607 GCA_004135705.1 Alloteropsis semialata | reverse complement strand
ATAATAAACAATTTTTCTGAAAGATCAAATTAACAAGAACCTTTCTTCAGGTCATTTATGTGTTCCTGTTACATACTTAGCTAACTTGGCTGGGACAAATTCACATGGGTGGCCCAGAAATTTTGGCCCAATTCACATGGATGGACCAGAAATTTTGGCCTGGTTCTAGTTACTGGCCCATCCATGTGGATGGCACTCAGATTTGGTCCAGCCAAACACTAATGTCATATTACAATTTGCATCAAGGTTTGTTTTCCCATTCATAGCTGAAAATATTTATACCATGAATAAGGTGTAAGAAGCTGCATTCATGTTACATACTTGGCCAGAGTAAATGATATTTACTCAAATGTAGTCTTATTAACATAATACCATCACAGCCCAGCAGTACACACACACACACACACACTATATATATATATTGCGGGGAGTACACATATATTTCATCATGGCAATCTGCCAAAAGGTGGTAAAGTGTTTAAAGCATTTGATAGTTGGAAAAGATGCCTAGCATATTGATATGCCACAATCGTAAACTAGTCATTTGTCCATGTTTCGTTGAACTGACTACACTAAATCAATCCATTTAAACATACAAGAAGAACGTTCAAGTCCAGTATCAATACTCAACCTTATAATAACCAGTCACACAAGTATTTTGTCTTCCTTGACTGTTTATTCATGTCCACAAATGAAAAAAAAAATCCCTCAGAGTTCTGGGACTGAAACTAGAACATTTGTTTGTTCTTTTCTTTAGGATGCACAAGTAAAATTATCATACAAAGCGATAAATTTTGAACATTGTTTGTGAGCAAATGTCATTGGTATCTGAGGCAACATTTTCCAAAAAATAAAGTCTTCATGGTACAAAGGGCTGTGCTGGGGAGAGGGGTGAGTAATCAATAAGGGAAAACTATGCAGATTCCTAAGGATGTTCTATGTGCATTATCCTGACCAAAAAAATATTCTAAAAGCTTCAAGTCTAAAATAAGGAGTAATTCAGACCAGAAGTAAAGGTCTGTCACAATCACTTCATTCCACTTATAATTTATTTTCGAATTATCAACTACCATGGCTTGAAGGAAATAGCTCCCAGTCTCCTCTTTAGAATCTTGTTATATGTAGGACTGGTCTGTCTGACCAGCATTGAACCATCACATGAAGTATTTATGTCATTGAGTGCCAGTTGTGAAGAGCTTGTGCTACAAATAAGTTATCATGAGATCATACCAGATTTTGGCTTGAAAAACAGCTTTATTCGACCTTTCTGCTAAACCTTCCTTAATTATTAGCATTGGTGTGATCTCCCAATTCTTGGATGCATCCATTTTTTATATTACTGCTCCCATATATTAGGCTTGCTCGAATTGCATAAAACATATGGTAACCTACGATGCTTTATATAATTGTGTGGAGCAGGACATACCGTTCTGCTTTTCTTTATGTAAGGGGGCTTCAGATTCGCTACTCTTTGGGTACTCAGTTAAATGATTTATCTTGCTTATGAGTTATGATAACTTTTAAACTAGACTAGGTACGGACGGCACTATGTTTGAATTGTAGAAGTTTAAATAAAAAAGCCTGTCAACAGTACAATGACATCAAGATCAGATGAGTAACTAGGCATATCATGATTGAATTAATGATGGGCGCCCGCTCATCATTTTTAGCTGAAGCACAAGCATATGACATTCGTGTGGGCAAGAAGTTTATACTGGGAACATGGTGGAAAACTTTGGAAGAACATGTTCTTGAACTATCGATACAGGACTAGCCACACTGGATAACAGATAGTGCAGAACCAAGAACTTGTGTACCCCAAAAACATCAAGGTTTAACTTGTACCTAAGGACAGTTAAATTAGCATCACTCCACATTAACTGTCATCACCACCAAATTTTGAACAATAATGGTTTGCGAAGACTACATGTACTAGTTAACAAGACAGTATAATATGCAAATAGTACAATGGTGCAAAAAAAATGGTTTTTCAGCTCTCTGAATCAACAATCACCATAGTGCATCAAGACAGAGTAATGCTTTAGTTTGATATGGAAACAATGGAATGGTTGTGTCCATTAGCAAAATGGTAGCGTCCATTAGCAAAATATCATCTGAAAAATTTAGGATCAGGCCAGGATGTCGAGCACTGCAGGAGCCAGTGGGTTGCAGCAGCTGTTACCATGATGTGGTGTTAGACTTTTAGTCATTGATCAAGTGTTGTTGGCTTTTTTGTTCTGTTCTGTACTAGTAAATCGTATAGTGGCTTGTACAGTCAGTGTTTTCTTGCCTTGTTTTTTCCCCTTTTTTCACCTCTGTTTCTCTTGTTTGCTAGTTTTGTGTTGTTAGTGGACTGTTTTCTTATTGATATAATGATGTGCGGCCATGCAGGCATCATAACTGTTTGAGAAAAAGTGCTGAAACAAGACAGAGAAATGCAGGTATCTCCAATTAACGGTAAACAATAGCAGAAGAATTTCCCATTTATTTTGTGCACCTGCTAACTCACATCAAATAGATAAAATTCAGTAGTTCCAAAAAAAATAAATCACAGTTGAATATGAAACCATAAATATGACCATGGATAGGCAAATCATTGTCTTCACAAGCAAAATCAGCATAGCACATAGAGTGAACATGTGTATCTGGCAATGATCTCAAGGCAGGAAGAGAAATCACTAGGCCAATTTGGGTTCATAGTCCGCGTAGAACCCATCCATCATATTATCCAGGTGACAATAACTCATATAAAGGACACTTTCAGGACACTGGCTCCTTCAGGGAGGAAGCAGAGGCGAGATTGGTCTAGCATATTGGTCTAGACCATTCGTTTAGCATTTGTTTTTTAAAAGAAACGAACTTTCACATGCTACCGCCAGACGTAAAAGAAACTGCCACCCAATTTAACCTGCAGCTGTAATTTGTGGCCAGCAGCACACCCGGCGCACACACGGCACACCTATTGCAGAAAAGTTCAGAAAGCACCACCATTTGTTGCAGGCAACCAAAACGAATCGTTGACACGATACACCACTTCCCCTAGTGGTTTTTGGTTTCTGACGCCAAGAAACCCAATCCAATCGAGCACCATGCGCATAACTTCACCAAATTCTAAGTTTCTAACGAGGTTAATTTCAGGGTGTGGCAAGCCAAGAACCGCTCAAACAGGGCACCCAAGCAAGTAATCGAATTGCCCCCTCCAAACAATATGATTTTGCACTGAAGTTGCTGGAGGTCGGACGATTCCATTGCAGCGTCCATGAAACTGAACAGAAAGACTGAAAGAGAGGCAGGGAAAGAGGGGGGTAAAAATAAAAGTAAAATCGGCGGACCTGGAGGGTTCGGGTGGCGAACTCGACGCCGATGGTGGACTTGGAGTCGAGGGCGAAGCTGTTCTTGGTGAAGCGGGAGAGCAGGTTGGACTTGCCGACGCCGGAGTCGCCGATGAGCACCACCTTGAAGAGGTAGTCGTACTCGTCGCCGCCCTGCTCCCACGACGCCGGCCGCCGAGCCATGGCCGCCCTGACTTCCTCTGCTCCTCCCTCCTCCTCCTCGCCTCTCTCTCGCCGGCCGCTGGCCTCCGCCGCCTCGCTGCGCGCTTCTGACTCGTTGGAGTCCTCGCGCGTGCTTTGGGAGGCGTGGCGACGGGGGCAGAGAACAAGAGGGCTGTTTGTTCGTTTCTTGGGGAAAAGGCAGCGAGCAGAGGATTTTCGGAACTTCTTGGCAGTTACGAAGAATCTTTTTATTAAATTATTTTATTTAGCGTAATCGAGAAATTAGCATAAATTTTAAAAAATTCAAAATTGGTCAAATTGGTCATTGATAGTAGTGTACATTCTTATAAAAAATATTTTTTAAGTATGAACCCGCTGCACGGTAGGAGATGTTTGAATTTATTAGTCACTGAGTGCCCAAAACCTTTGAATTCAGGTTTTTCTGAACTTCTGCACACTTTCTTTGGAGCACGGTTTTATTCATCTATTTTATTTTGTATAAATCACGAAAGTAGTACAATTATTTTTAAAAAACCAGATTCAAAACTGGGTTGTACATTCTTTAAAAACTTTAACTGTGGACCTGCTGTCTGCTATTAGAGGTATGAAAATAATATTATTCACTGAACGTTCGAAAACAGATTTGGAGAAGTTCCAAATCATCCAAGGGAAAAAAGCATTTGATGTTGGATACCAAAACTCGAAAGCAATGTCTGCCCTATCCGCTATGGGTGCTCAGTAGGGCCTCTTCATAGGCCCGTCCAAAATTTCAGTGACTTTCTTGACGCACGTGACTTGTCCGTATCTCCAAAATGGGTTCTTTGGTTTGAACGGAGAAGCAAGATTCTCGATGAGTGTACATATGAGGTATTCGCAAATTATTCACTCTTTTTTTAAAAGAAAATAATGAAATTTGACTTCTTAAAGAGCTGTCATCACTTCAGCAATATATTCACATAGGTCAATCAATGTTTCGTGCAGACTCGCCCAAGATGCCGGTCTTCCTTATTCAGGTGGTTGTTGCAGCCTCTTTCTCAAAGCCTTGGCTGGCATGAAATACCTGCGCCTCTCGTTTCACGAAGCGTGCTGACCACACACAAGAAAAGCGAAGAGGGAATACAAACACAGAGAAGCGTATAAAGAGAGCAGGCAACGCGTGTAAAGAGACTAGCCAAAGGCGAATCACCACGAATATATACCCCACCACACCTTATTACGCCGTACAAAAACATCACAGCGACAAAAAAAAAGGGGGAAGAAATGCTATCCATATGCTGCTTACAACATTAAGACTTTTCAACAAAATTACCATGGGAATTCTATAGTTGCATGGAAACAGAATGCCTTCCAAACAATTTCTTCAAAAGTGGTTCCAAAAAATACCTCACACAGAAGACCGTCAAAATTCTGTGTCCCAAATTGGGCCAAAAGGGTCTTACCATTTGGTACTCCTCGCAGGCTCCAATCATAAAGGTCATGTTCATGCATCACTGAGAGGAAAACCAAAGGGCAGACAC
Organism: Alloteropsis semialata; assembly: GCA_004135705.1. NCBI lineage: Eukaryota > Viridiplantae > Streptophyta > Magnoliopsida > Poales > Poaceae > Alloteropsis > Alloteropsis semialata. The sequence continues at coordinate 66,302,596 of CM014271.1, read as the reverse complement.
CAACCAAGAAGCAGTAGCTGTTGAAACTGACAAATGGCAAAAACATGAAAATCTGGTGCCACAAGAGTGAGAAACATTGATTTTAGTAGGCACTTTTTATCTTTAACGCTCAGCAAGAGATAAGGACATGGACCATCCACTAACTTCGCAGAAGAAGAAAAGGTGAAGGTGCCAGTGATAGAGACTCGGACCATAGCTTTAACCAACATGACAAGAAGTCCCCCAAATGAGGGTCAGAGTCTCAGCTACCACTACAGGAGCTGGAAACTTCCCAAAGAAGATTCTGGGTAAGGATAAAAACAATAAAGGCATACCCTGTACATCGACCAGAAATCCACAATGAATGCTGAAACGGAGAAGACACCATGACCGTAACCCAAAGTGTCCATAGAACTGGGGAAAACCTAAAACCGCTGTTCTTGAGCTTCACATGAATTATCATTTGAATCCAACTGAGTGTGTAGTAGACCTATATCTGGGACTTCTTCAATACCTTCAGCAGGCTGAGGGGAGATATCTTATAAGGATTGCACGAAATTTCAAAAAACAAGTACCTGTGGGAATTGATACACAAATACCTGTAGGAATTCTAGAAGGCGCCATACTAGGTAATTGATGATCATGACTAGGCAAAACAGTTTCCCAGCCCAAGATCCACATGTAAGATATCTACACCGTCAGAGAGGAACCAAATCAATGAATTTATTCCAACTTAGGCGTGGGTTAAAAAAGGAGCGATATTGCTCAAGACTGGACTAAGATTTATAAGATTATCTGGCCACACATAGTACAAGTACAAGAACTTGAACAGCAGATAGTGATAATTAAAAAATCGCTGTAGTCAGTGATGAAATATAGGTATCTCCCCTATTTTTTTCACTAACAAAATCTATTGAAGAAACAAGATGAGTTCAACATTTTGTCTTTCATAGTATACTCACCGAGGAAGACGGTCTAGCAAATTTGTTGTTGATGATTGCATTGCACGGTCATAAACAATCTCTGTTCTTTTAGCCACATCATCCCAGCTATAAAGCTTTTTCATCTATGATGCACATTAGAAGCAACTGAATCAAGACCAAAAACTTGCATACTAATCTTAAACTAAAAGGATGGTAATGCAAAATAAACACAAGAGACAGGGTTAAATGCTGAGTTCAAACAAGATGTGGAGCATTGAGATTCACTCACCCGAAGATGCATAACTTGGGGATCTATGCCAGGTAGCATATCGATAGCTTTCTTGACAGCTCTTACCATATCATCTGGAGCTGGCTCTGCAAGTACTATCATATCATCAGGAAGAACCTGAAAAAAAGAAATAATGGTATACAGGAAGCTCGAAAACTATCTAAAAAAGTTTGAGGTTTCCATTAAAAGAGAACCTGAAGATCCTAAAGTGCATACCTCTGGGACACCTCCAACTCTAGTGCTTACTGTCAACAGTCCACAGCTTGCTGCTTCCAGAATGGCTATGCAAAATGCCTCAGTAAGTGAACTAAAAATAAGAAAAGGCTATGTTTCAGTGTTACTGTGGTTTATCCATAAAACGGTCATACCTTCGCATATGTCATGAGAAATTAACATATCTATTATCTAGTTTCTCTGTAGCATATGTTCTAATTGACAAGAGGGTAGGAGATGCAAGATGAGGAGAAAAAAAATGTACTTCACTTAACCCCTGATCCATCTAAAATATATCTAGAACTTCAGAAGAAAACTTCCCATAATGTCCGTGAATAAAACTGTACATTAAATCCTATTCCTGATTTGTGCTTACGGACCACCTATTCATATGAACACTGAATAATCTGATAGAAGAACATAAAAGCTCTATTTCAAGTGCAGAAAAGGTATCGCAAATTCAAAATGGTTCAAGATCTTTGTCCATTAAGAAAAATAGAGATAAACACATTGTGCAGAGAAGAAAGAAGGGTTTTTTCATTTGGAAATGTCGAAATTTTTTAGGAAATTACCTGTTTAAAAATATATGACCAGATACCAGAACCGATCGCACCTGAGCATGAGGAACAGCTCCTAACATCTCAACTCTATCCTGAAGGGAGAACTTCTCCCTCATCTCTTCAAGTCGCACACGTTTTGGACCATCGCCCCCAATAATAAAGCGAACCTGACAAGCCCATATTCATTAATTGATAAAATACAACCACATTACTAAATCCAAAACAGTATATACAGCAAAAGAACAAATGGTAAAAGATGACCACACAAATACAGCCAAACTCTAATCTCCAATATAGCCATACTATCGTAGACTTTGTTTTATTTGTGCAACAATCAACATAATTAGTGGTTAGGGCTCTGCATAACAAAATCTTCTCCATTAGGCTATACATAAACAACACAATTAACCATGGCTATATCAATTTAAAGAGTGATGTAGCTCATAGCCTCATACTCACCTTTGGGAATAGACGACACACTTCTGGAATGACTTCCACGAGAAGGTCTGCACCTTTTCGATATACTAGTCTACTGATCACAACAATTACTATTTCATCACAACTTAAACGCTTGGGCGAGGGAGTAAACATTGCTGTATCAACAGCATTAGGAACCATGAAAACCTTTTCTGGAGATATCCCAGACCTCAAGACAGTATTCTCTTTGCTTGTATGAGAGACACATATTGCCTGATCAATATCGGCAAGAGTAAACTGCAGCACCTTATTCATGTGAATGCTTCCAGCATCAGCAAAACCATAAAGCGAGTGATCTGTGAAGACAACTTTGTACCCCATTGTCCTAGCATGCATCAATGCTTCATGACACAATGTTGAAAAGGCCTGATGTCCATGCACGACAGAAATCTTCTCTCGTATAATAATGGTCCTTACAATTGGCAATGTCAAAAATAATGTAGGCAGTGTGTTCTGCATCAGGAATGGCCTCCATGGTACATAATAAACCTTTAAACCATTTGTGACATATCGTACTCCAGATCGATTTCCATATGCATGTGTCATGACGACAACCTAGGCAATCACAAATAAATTTCACTCTTAGAAGTCAGTAAGTCTCAGTTAATGTTTTCTAAAGTTCTTCTAAACATGAGTATATTAGCCTATTAGGTAATATCTCCCAAGCATGTACATTTCATCCATTTTGGCAGCAACACAGCATACATATAGCATCCTAAAAAACTATACATCTAGTATAACGCAAATAAGGGTAAAAAACTGATAAAATGGTCAGCTTCAAGAGCATATCTGACATCCTAAAAAATGGATAACTCAATAAAATAACTAGAGTTCGTGAGGCAAAAGGAACCTTATGGCCAAGCTTAAGCAGGCACTGTGATAGGTAGTAGATATGGCTTTCCACCCCACCGAAGTTCGGGAAGAAAAAGTCAGACACCATTAGAATCCTGTGCTTTGTTCCTTCCATTGTGTTGGAAAACTGAAACAAATTTTGACATAGCATTATTTAAGATAAATCAAAGGGCCCATAAGGGGAACACGACACTGAACAAAGCAAAGTAATGCGTCATAAATCAAACATATATCAATATAATAGGCTAATAGTTTGCAATTCCAACAGTGATCTAAAAGCTAGGCATCTTTGTTCGGTTAATCCAGCAGAGTGCAAGTACTCATCACCTTATGATGAGAAATGAGGAATTAAACATCAAAATGCAAATCGGTGTTGCTAGTAAGGTTAACAAAAAAAATAATTCACCCAAATAACCACTAAACTCTCTTTCTATCAGTTATTTTGCTAGAAACATGTTTGGTTTCAGAAACCTAAAAAAAAGCCTAGTCAACAATTTTTAGTTACTCAATCTCAATGGTGTTACCGTTATTTCCTAAGAAGATACCTCGGAGTCAGTTCATTTCTGATTGTTGGAGCTGCTACTTCTCCAAAAGAAAGGTTCTAACTGTCTTCCTCAACAAATATCTATCCTTAGAACTCAAGGCAGCCAGTTTGACAACATGGCATTTTATTGCACTGGCTGGCAGACCAGAGAAGAAATGTTTCAAGTCCTCTGCTCTCTTTCTTATTTTTCCTAGTTTCTTCTATATGAAATTGTGAATTGATTCAACATATCTTTTGTGGCTAAATGCACTTATATTGTTACACATTCTATTGTCACTACTACTTTTAGTACTTCTTTACGATCTAATCTAGCACAACCAATCAACATTTAACATGGAATCAAGTAATCACACCCTAAACCACCGATTTGCTCAATGGGCAAGAATCACAAATCACTTCGAAACATCATGTATCCTAGGAACAATTTGCAATTTAGTACAGCCAAATTTCTGGTGCCACTCATACTCACAAATAGGAGCATTAACATATCCATCTTATATTTCCCTCATCCTACTAGCCGATTACAGTATTCCCAAACCGGAACAGGACAAATGTGTGCATGCACTAGTACTGACAGATCACAGATATCAACACCGCGTTTCCCCCATAACAGAACTTCAGAGATTATGGAAGTACCTCCAGATCGGGTGAGCAGGGCTCTCCAATCCGGCCGTGGTCCTCGCCGCAGGGCGCCGGAAGATGGAATCACGGGTGCGCAGGTGCCCAGCACCCGACTCGCCGGAGGGCTGCGTCACGTGCGCCGGACCTGGGAGATCCGGGATACAGGGGTGGAGCCTCCGCGGGGCTGGGTCTGGACGGCGGGGAGGAAAGGCGAGGCCAGGAACCTGCAGAGGGCGACGAGGCTGCCGCGCGCTGGGGGAGAGGAGATCAGGGGCGCGGGCGTGCCTGGAGATAGAACTGGGGCGAAATGGGGGGCGCCGGCGTCCGCTTCGGCGGAGCTCGCCGCCGACGAGCCGGTGGATAAATGGTCGGGCGGCGCCTCTGAAAGTTGGAAACACAGGGTTGAATCACCGCATCGGCCAGGCACATGGTTGGGCCCACAGTCGGTGACTGGTGGTGGCAACTGATCGTAATTATCGTCCCCTCAAAGGGTGAAGAACATGATCTCAACACGCGTGTCAGTAATAATTCAGTATCTTGCTCAAAAAAAAAGTAATAATTTTGTGTAGTAATTTATAATTTTTTTATTTTGATGATCGACATCAGATATGTTAAAAATATCGTCAAACTGAATTTTAAAACTTTTTCTGAAACCTTTATTTGATCTCGTACTTTGAACTTTATATTAAAACCCCTTTTTTCAATGATTGGGATGTCAAACAGGTACCCTCTCCCTCTCAAACTATAATTTCTTCTGGTGTTTTTATCACCAGTATTTTTTCTATGCATCTAGACATGGCGCATATTTAGGTGCATAAAAGAGATATACCTAAATACTAAAATAAATTATAATTTGGAAGGAAATATTTGAGTATTTTTATAAAAAATAACCTTTCGCAACACAATTGAGATCAAAATAAATATAATCTTGGATGGATTTTTCTAATTTCATCGATGGGTCCCACTATACCACAGCCCAAAATTAGCGTCGGATGTCCGACGGTAAAAAACTTGAAGTAGCGATGAACCATCCGTCGGTATAGTTATGTAACCAACTGTTCGTCGGTACATCAAATTTTTGAGAGTAACTGTCCGTAGGTATATCTATTTAGATAGTCCATCGAACCATCCGTGGGTATAAGTCCCAACTTGCTTCGGGCCGTCCGTCGGCACAGAGAGATTAGCTCCCGGCCCACAAAAATTATCTAATGGCCCACCAGTCAGGCTGACGCCAAACCCTAGCCTCTCACCCTCCGTTTCTCGCGCGCGCCGCCACCCCCAACCTCGCGCGCGCCGCATCGCCAAAATCACCGGCGGCCCGCGCTCCCCTTCGCAATTTCTGGATTTCACGCCCTCCTGCTCGCCAATCTGCTCTCCGCGCCCTCTTCCTCGCCAATCTCTCCGCGCCCTCGTCCTCTCCAATTTCTCCGCACCCTCCTCTCCAATCTCTTTCCACGCCGGACCTCCCCTCAGCTCTCCCCGCTGCGCCGTCTCCCTCTGTAATCTCCCTGCCGCGCGCCTCCCCCAAAGCTGCAGCTTGCCGCGCCGCCGCTCGCTGAAAGCTCGCCGTCGCGCGCCAGCCCGCAGACCTCCTCCTCTCCCACAAATCACGCACACTGCTGCCCCTACTACCGCCTCACCACAGTACATCGACACCAGGCTGACTACGGCGCCGGCCCCGACCAGGACACCGCTGCATCTCCGGCTGCTGTACTGGGTTACTTCCTTGCGTGAGTTCTTCCGTTCATATTTTCCCATCTGGATTTTGTTCCAATTTCGTTTCTCCTCTGCAAGGTTTAATCTGACTGACTCTGACCAGGACTCCACCGCTGCCTCTATAACCAGACTAGCATGACACCTCGCCGACCTGACTGACCCTCGTGCCACTGAAGGTTTAATCTTTGTGTTCCTCTTATGTTCCTGAGACTGTGTCTGTAGCATAAACTTTATGAGTGAAAGACTGAAAGCTAGGTCTAATCATTATCTTGTTATGCTGAGCTTTTTAATGGTGAAACATAGAGCTAACATAGGCATTTTAGTTCTGCTTCACTGTAAAATTATATATTCATTGTTTTAAATCAATTTCTCATGTAAGCATGAAGCACTTCCACTCTTGTTTCACTTGGCACTACATTTTAGGAATACATTTGGTGCCCTGTGTTCCTAATTTACATTACTGAAGGATGCAAATTTTTTATTTGCTATATTTTTATGCAACAGTGAGTGTAGAGAGCAATGGTGAATGCATACATGTATCCTTGTTGCTGAAGATGGTAGTCATTGATTGTACTAGATAGCTTGCATAAGCATTACATCTTGTAAAATATGTTTGATGCTTGCCTAACTTTTGCCTTTTCACAGCCACCTCCTTTCCGGCCTCATCCATGAGTTGCTGACTGAGACATTGCTGGCTCACTGAAGGTTAATATTGTAGCCAAGGTACAATGAATCTCTTTTCAGTAGTGGCTTATTCAGTTTTTTTTTTCAATTTTGTGAGAATACAATTCAGATTTAATACCTTTTGGTATAAGGCCTAAATCCTCAACAGCACAGAGGACACACATGCACATAGTGGACTGGTGCTGCATTTGCTTGCTGCCTTTTGTTTTTTTTTTCTATCCTACTGCTCTGTCGCAAGGCTACTCTTTGGCCTCAGTCAATCACCCAATAACTACAACCATAGCTGCTATGATTGGCTATTGTTCTCCTTAACCTGCTAGCTACAAATCTGCTAACTCTAAAAACTCTGCATCTAGACAGAGACTGAACCTGGACACTCTAATCCTGAACTTGGACAGATACAGCCACATACAGGATTATTTCTAACAATTGTATATGTTCAACAAACATTACTAGATCTGCATGAGTCCATTTTTTTTTAAATAATACTTAGCTTATGCATCCTACCTCTGCAGGAGCTTAAGGTGTAGTTGCAAGAATTTAATTTTTTGTGGACATCTTCTACCTGAGAAGTTATTGGGTGAAGGATATTGTTTAACGGTATGTTTATCCCTTTTCTAGTTCCTATGCCTTACTGTCATTGCCTTTCTAAAACTTCTGATATTTTGTGTGGTTGGACTCTCTATGAAAAGATTATAATCTGAAAGCCTACTTGATCTTCTCATGGATAAATCATGGATCAACAATGATGCTAGGTACAACATAATTATTTCATAAATACTAAAAATGTTGTGTAGTTAACATGGGATTTAACATAAAAAATTATATGTAGGCACACCAAAGCATATTTGCAAGGGGTGAACAGTTTCCTAGCTTTTGCATTTAGGAATTCAGCAGTAGGCAACAAGATATTGTGCCCTTGTAGAAAGTGTGTTAACTCATTTTGGAGAGAGGCAAGTGATGTACGAGAGCACTTGATATGTGATGGATTTCTAAATGGGTATACAAGATGGAATTTACATGGAGAACCTACCTCTTCCATGTATCATATGGACTTTGATGGTGCTGAGGAAGAGGAGTCAAGTGAGGATGATGATATATCAGGTTTGCTTAGAGACTTAGCTGCTGGTTTAGATGATAGAGGTGATTTTGATGACAACAGTTCTGAACTGGAACCTTGTGCGGAGCTACTTGCCATTCAAAAGTTGGTAGCAGAGAATTGCAAAGAGTTGTATCCTAATTGCAAGAAATATACACAGCTACGTTTTCTTGTTAGATTACTACACCTCAAACTCCTTGGGGGATGGACTGATAGATCTTTTAACTTGCTACTAGATTTACTTAATGATGCACTCCCTGAGGGTTCAGCACTATCCAGAAATTTTCATGAAGCTAAGAAATTGGTGAAATCCATAGGAATTGGGTACACTAGTATTCATGCTTGTGAAAATGATTGCATTCTATATTGGAAGGGGAATTCAGATTTAAATGTATGCCCAAAATGCAAGGTTTCACGGTGGAAATCGATAAGGAAGAGTCTAGATGGAAAACACATATATAAGGTTCCAAGGAAGGTTCTCCGCTACTTTCCAATAAAGAAATGTCTCCAAAGATTATTCTTGTCCTCTAAAACAGCAAGTCTAACTAGATGGCATGATGAAGGCCGAAAAAAGGATGGCCTTCTAAGGCATCCTGCAGATTCACCACTATGGCAAGACTTTAATGAAAAGAATCAAGAGTTTGCTGCAGATAGCCGAAATATCCGTCTAGCATTTGCCACCGATGGTTTTAACCCATATAGATCCATGAATGTTAACTATAGTATTTGGCCTGGTATTTGTATTCCCTACAACTTTCCACCTTCAATGTGCATGAAGCAATCCAATTTCATCCTTTCTTTGCTGATTCCTGGTAGACATGGTCCTGGTAGTGATATGGATGTTTATTATCAGCCACTTGTTGAAGATTTGTTGGATATGTTTGAGAACGGTGTTAGAACCTATGATGCTTCGAAGAGTGAGTACTTTCAGTTGCGGGCAGTAGTGTTGTGGACTATTACTGATTTCCCAGGCCTAGGCTATGCTTCCGGGTCTGTCACTGCTGGTGGAGCAGCATATCCTGATTGCCACTCCCATACATGTTCAATTCAACTTGGTAATGGTAGCAAGACTTGCTTCATGGGCCATCGTAGGTTCTTGCATGAGAAACACCCATTTAGGTTTGATACAGATAAATTTGGCTGTACTGAGTTTAGGACAGCACCTACTCCACTTACTGGTGATGATATTTTGGATTGCACTAAAGATCTTAAAACCGTTTTTGGTAAGGACCCATCTAAAAAGAGACCAGCAAGCAAGAGACGCAAGGAAGGGGAGCCATTGGTCATTTTCAAAAGGAGATCTATTTGGTTCAAACTTTCATATTGGAAAGATTTAATGCTACGGCATAATTTTGACTTCATGCACATAGGAAAAAATGTGAGTGAAAGCCTTGTCAATACATTCATGGGAACCACTAGTAAATCCAAGGATTGAGGTGTTCGTGTTATGGGTCTTGGACCAACTCCCCAAGATGTCAGGACCCCAGGGTTGAGGTGTTATACACCAACAAGGCTTCAAATGGAAGTTCTAGCTCGCAAGAAGGTGGAAAGTGAGAAAGCAGCTTTAGAATGGCGCATGGCAGAAATGGAAGCGGAACTTCAACAGGAAAGGATGGCAAGGAATAATGTGGATATCAACTCACATAATGGTTCTAATTCACGACTTCAGACACAGGTGTGGTGCTATACATAGTTCATATTTCATAGTGCTAGTAGAATACATTTCTTGTGCAGATTTGTTAGCTGTTGCTTATAGTTCCATTGGTTGATGTAGAGCCCAAGGTCTGAAGAACATGGTTATGAATCCAATCGTGATGCTGAATGTGAAGACGATGATGCTGATAACTATGATCACTTTGACGAGGATCAGTTCTTGCTTGTCAATAGACGTGTTGCAGCCCCATCATCACAGCCGCTACCCTATCAGTCCCATCAGCGCAGCTCTAGCAGTGCACCCCCACCAAAGAACAATGCTCTACACTCTCAACATGAAGAACTTGTAATCTTTTCATCAATCCTAAGTTTCTACTTCTGATGTTACAACAGTCTTACATGCATTGATATAATTCTCATAAATCCATCATTTGCTTCAGGTTGGAAAGGATGTTATATTATATGCCATGTTGAGATCTGATTTACCTGTGGCCAAGGGAACCATTATTTCAACTAATCCAAGCACCATGGTAGGAGGCCAAGCTCTTGGGAAGCAATTTTGTGAAGTTATTGTGAACCTGGTGCTGAAGAGGGATGCAATTCTGCCTCGTCCTTATCCTGAGATGAACACTATGGCTGATGCTTTTATGATGTCAATTGCATGGCCATATAGAAAAGTAATAACCTAAACTTGTCTTTGTTTATTTTTATAATATGTGATGATTGACCAAGTTTCTAACTATATACATTTTCTAGTTGAAGGTTAGCAGGGCATCAAAATCACCCCAGGCTGCTGCAGGTACTTATTCTAACATCCCTAATGACAGAATGGCAAAGTTTTCCTTCCACTAATTTGATAGCTGCTTTTTTGAGTGGCTGTATGGAATTTCCCTTTTAAAAACATTGATGTAAACTATCAATGATACCATGACATTGTGTTTCAGGGAATTCTGGGAGAAGTGCTAGGCAGGACTCTTGAAGCTGGTTGCAAGCCCATCAATGTGTTCATGTGGAAGCTTTTGTGTTTGTTTTGTTTTGTAGTCCCTAGAGATGAAACAAGGCTAGCTGTGAGATTGGTAGTAGTAAATTCAGGATATTTTGGTCACAAATGGAAGATGTAGAAATGTTGACAGCAGGTTGAAATGCAAACTTGAGGGCGTTTGGCCACAAATGATAGTTGTATGTTTATTTTTTGATCCTGTGCAGACCTGATGCATGTGGGCTTAGGTTAGTTTGTGGCATTTTAATGTTCAATGCCATATTACATTGGACAAGAACCTGTATGGATGAAATTAATGTTTCAGTATGCTCAATCTGAATGAATGGATGCCAATGTTTCTGTTGCTGACCATATGTTGTCATGACTGCTTATGCACGGATAATAGAACAAATTTGAGGCAATTTTGATGACTGCCTATGCTAATGTATGTTGTTTCATTTAAATCATTTGTGTTGGACAGTTGGTTGCTATAGATATATACTGGGTCACAGCATCAGTCGGTATAAGTTCCATTTATTCAACTAACTGTCCGTCGGTATAGAGAGGTCCGTTGGTATAAGTTATACCGACGCCATTTTCAGCGACGAATAGCAGGCGTTGGTATACATCTATACCGACGGATCATCAGACGCTGAAACTGCTTATACCGACTGTAATGCAGTCGGCAATCTTGGGCTGTGGTATAGTGTCCAAAGATCAACATAAAGTTACAGAAGTGAGCCCATTAAAAAAAACTTTCAAAGGCATGCTCGAAAGATCACAGCTTTATTCTCGGTATCTCTTATCTCACTAAAATAATTCTCTCGTGTTATCTAGAAAAAAGTATATAAGGTCACATCACATGTCGCATAGGGTAGGGGACCCTATGGATCAAACGATTTAATTACTTGTTCATTTTTAACCCTTCAGTATAATGCCCTCTAACAGCTGAGATTGAGCCACGCCATAGGGTAGGCATTGGGCAGGTATCCTCATGCTCATCAAGTACTACTATACTTACGAGATACAATTTTTTTTTTCAATTAGGTACTTTGTCATCATATGTTAATGAAGGAGATAGATGATATAGATTATATTATTGTAGTAATTTGTTAACTTTTCCAAATCTTGATGACCTTTAGAAAGAAACGTGTATGAGAAAACGAGAAATTTTGTGAGGTGCGGGCGTACGATATGCAAAATTGAATTCATACACAAACACCTGAATAACATAAATGACAGTATCTTCAATTCCTTAACTTGGTACATCGACTTATCAACCTAAAAAATAATACCTTGAGAATATACAACAGACATAATTGAAAAATATAATTCAAAAATAAAGATAGGTCTGGAATCTAATAATAATTGCAGAAGCAAAGCTTAATTAATTGAATATTTTGCTACATAGCACAACCTAGTAGTCCGACAAGCATCACATATCATCTTCGGAAGCACTTGCAGCACTTAGATCCACGCTAAGATCAACCTCCTAGAAAATTAAAGTTGTTTGAGGATTAGAAGAAGGAACTAAAGAAGAAACATGATCAACCATATAACACATTAGTGGAAAATAAAATGTGCTACACAATGATATACCAAATGTGTTACACAATATGATATATCATTTGGTTATTTTGTTAGAAATACTTTGTTGATTATTGTAGTGGATAATGAAAAATAGATGAAGGTACCTTTCCAGTGATCTTTGTATAAAGTGAAAGCACGTCCATAACAGTGGATTCAAAGTGTGTTGTGGCATCATAGCTCTGAAAAGGCAGATGGAAGAGAAATTAAGGAGACATAACAACGTGCTTCTTATTTCTACAAATACTTACTGTTGAGATGTAGCAATTATCTGATGACGAGTCATTAGTAGGTTCATATCTGTCATATATATCAATAAATAACTCATCCACTGGCCCAAGAAGATCGATCCCAGGCTTCAGTTCTTTCTCTGGATTATCGGTCTCTGCTTGTGCAGATACAAATGCAATGAACTTCCCCTTTGATGCGACATTATGAGAGTATGAGCAACAAAAAACATACCTGACATACATACATGAACTTGATTCATGAGAAACAAATGAAAGGCGAAAGAAATATGTCAAAGTGGAACAACCATTTAATGGATCAAATTTTGGGAGGCAACACAAGAAATACATACATGTCTGATTTACGGCCAAGCTGCTTCTGTGGTAGTATAATCTGAACTGAGTGAGATTCAGCAGTATTTGGAATGGGATGACTCATAATAGCAATAGCCCGGAAAACTTTTCCAACTTTTTTGACCTGGTAATGAAGTACACAATTATCATTATTATTTACATTTTCTCAGAAATTCTTTAATTTGTTTCTAACAGGTGTTAAGTTTTACTAGGGCTATAATGTTTTCTCACACGCACATGCTTTAATGGATCTATCTTGTGTTTCCATTGATAATTGCCATCTTATGTTTCAGAAACTTCGAAAAAGGTAAGCTACGATGAAACTGAAGTAGACAACAGGGAGGGTTATCATCTTTACCTTGTCAGGTAGGTATGATGGATCACAGACAACCTTCTTGCATTTTGCAGTCTCCCCTTCTGATGTAACACCACAAACTTTACCATCACCGTCAAATTCAACCTGAATTATTAATATGTGTAATATGGCAAGTGACATATTTACCAACTGCCTATAGAAGTAGCAGGGTTAAGTGTATATATAAATGGTATGATGTGAAAAAAGAAACTACACCACTTTGGTTGAAGTTATTCGAGATTATGTAAAGATTGCTTCTTTTCCCTCAATTATTGTTTATCACTAGCACCTAAGCGGAAGTATTCTATACTGAAAATTTTTTCTCATAGTACTTGTGAAACATCACAAGGACCACATTTATCTTGGTTGGTGCTTCTATAGAAACTGTTTGTTGACACCAAATGATTCTATCTACGCAAAATATTGAAGAACATATACTGTTTTAATTTGAACCAATACCCTTCAGATTCATTCCCATGACCTTAAACTGATAATATTTTGATATTACGAAATACATGAAAGCTTTCCCTCTTCTTAACATAGTGATTACTGTGCAACATTCAGAACACCGAGGAAAATGCTATTGGTTATACAACAGATTCATACCTTGCACTCTGGCTTATTCAGCATATAGGTGCCCCCATAGACGGCACTCAGTCGTGCAAAACCCTTTATGAAATAAATGAAAAAAAATTAAGATACGTGGTAACGGTAGAATCAAACGAACAATGTACTAAATATACCAACCTGTGGGAGCTCTCCTAAGCCATACAAGGGATAAATATATGGCGATCCTCCTTGAAAACGAGACACTGATTCTGCATAAAGCTGCAATATTTAAACAAATGTAAGATTAGAAGCAATACAAAGCCAAGTAACGAGGTAACCTACCTCAAATTATATGAAAAATGTAAGAAACATCAATAACTACAATTAAAAGAAAGGTAATAGTAATAATCATAACAGTAAAAGGGGATCGATAGCCTACGCTATAGTTCCATAACTTGGATTGCCGATCTTCACCTACTGTAGAAGAGGATAATTCTACGTGTCCATTTTATTATTTTAAGTTGATATATAATGCCTTCTCCAGTAGCTTTGGCCAACCCCTAAGAAAGGTAATATACTATTAAGAAATAGTTATGATCTCTTTTCCATATTTAAAGCTCCTTATGCTCAATTCTCTAATCAAACTTTTCGCTAAACTGGCCCTAGGTTTCAACATAATGTTTTTATGTCAGTCTAAAGCATAATGCCTTTATATTAGTCTAAAATCAGTCAACAAGAAAATGGAAAAAAAGGGTTCCCAGAAAAGGTGTCCCAAGATGATCTTAAATTTTCAATGGTAAAATCTTCAGCTGGAGAAAATTTGAATTCTGTATTCGAGTACTAGTCTCATTTTGGAAAATGTATAGTGTCAAGGAATATTTTTGTCATTAGAAATAAGACTTGCCTTCATCCGTTTCACAGTATCAATTGCTGGTTCTGAAAGGTAGCTGTCATCTCTATGGAGAGCCACTGCATGACCAATGAAGTCTATTGTGTTGTCATCCAAACCGTATTTTCTGGAAAACAAATTAGAACAGGGAATCTCAATATTGAAGTTAGAATTGTGACAGCTCATTATACAAGTTCAATCATATCTGAAATTGTTTTGTTAACACAACATACAAGAAACAATTCAAGTCTTGAAATTGGAAAGTCATATCTGATGATAAGTTCAGGAAAAAAACTAAAAACATAGGCATATAATTCGAACAGACCAAAACAAAGAGTTTCATTCTGCAATATAATTTCCTCTATTTCATCTAAAGCCTCTTTTTCATATGGCCATCAGAGGATGGTGTTTGTGATGATAAAAAAATTATGCCAATCTGCAAACAGAAGTGGCCTTTTTCGAGGAAAAAAACAATGAAGCAAGAGTACTAATAATTATTCATGCTCATGGACAGATATGAATTTCTTAATCCAAATATAATATTGACAATATTGGTACGCCTGCCTATATCATTTTGTAGTTTTGATGGATAGAGCATACCAAGAAAAACAGGTGAGACGTCAGTAAATGCAGTTAATAAATTAAATTATATAATGTCCTGACGCATATACAATGGGGCTGCCCAATATTTCATTATCCAAAATGGAATCAGCAAATACACCTAACTATTTTCATAACTATCTAGGTTTCATATAAATATTTTCTGGTTCTAAAGAAGTGGTACTTTAGACATCAGACATATAACCTCTGGAGGTACAACAGCAGAATAAACATGTAAAGAACTCAAACTAAATTTGTAAACAAATATCGAATTTCATTTTAGTCATTAAACAATGCTATAAGGCAAAGAAGTAAAATGGGTACCCACGAGATAAGTGCTTTAGTAGTTATTTTTGTAAGGTCATAACCCTTATGAGTGCTTGGGTCATTTTCCTTATAATCTTGGACATAAAGGAAGAATTTCCCTGCTCGTCGCTTCTCAAACAATCCCATCAGTGGAGACTTGAGAGCTTCCATATCAGTAGAAGGGACCTTGTGAATCTGGAGCCCAGCACAATTCGATAAAATGTGTCATAAATGGCGACAACAACAATAAGATGCAGAGTGCTAATAAGTGCAAATTTAGGAGGAAGTGTGATTCAACCTTTCCCTTGTTGAAAACATAGCTTCCATCCACAGCTTTGAAGGACAGGTACTTTGTAACACCAGTATGAATGAGTACACGGACCAGAGCACCATTTGCCATCATAAACTGGCCAGAATAGGATTATATGTCAGAACGTGACCTTATATAGAGCAAGCTCTGTAAACTAAATGGAAAATGCCAGACCTTTGGAACCATATCGACATTGTAGTCTCTGCTAGCTCCTATTTGTGCAGGGGGCGTTTCTTCTCCCTTGAACCTTTTCCAGAGCTGCAAATGACAGTTTGATTTACAACGTAGTTTCAGAAAGTTCCACTTGATCAGATCGGTATACATGGAATTTGGCGATACACATGTGGATGATTCTCACGGATGACAGATTGCCATCGTGAACAAACTCGAAAAATTATGGGGTTGGGGTCCTCCGAAATATCATGGACAGAGAGCAGAGTCACCTGATTGAGGTTGAGCGACGTGGAGTCTCCACCATAGTAGTCATTCCTGTCCATGTGCAACACCTGGTGACATGCAGAATTGTAAAAATTAATACACTCCTCAGGACCAATCGATAAGATGGGTGAAGTGTTTGCGAGGAAGAAAGTTTGGTGGCGTATCCTGTCAGTGTCACAGAAAATGGATGACAGAGAAATATGTCCGGAGAAATAAACGTTCGGTGATTCACACGCATGTTTATTTACCAGAATTTGCATTTCAGTGAAGTGTGGTTCCAATCCAAAGAAACGGATCACGAATCAGAAAAAGGCTAGCGACCTCGATGGCGCGCGCGATCTTGGATCGATCCGGTCACGGCAAATTAAATCCGCGAGCCGGCGAACAGGGGATGGGGCAGGCGGAGGAGAGGGGTAGTCGTCGTACGTACCTTGAGGCGGTCGACGGAGAGGAGGCCGCTGAGGATGCACTCCTTGAGCCCCGTCCCCAGCACGATGACGTCGTACTCCACGTCCATGGCGGCGGCGGCGGCGGGCCGGTGAGAGATGTGGGTGTAGAGATGGGGGAGAGGGATCGGAGGAAAGAGTGGATCACCAACGGCTCGAGTCACGATTGCCAGGAGAGGAGAGGAGGTTTGGGGGCTGGCTGAGAATGAGATGAGAAGAGTCCGCGCGGGCGGGCGGAGTGGGAGGAACGGCGCGAGAGAAGTGTCGTCGCGGCCGTTTCTTCCTTGACTTGGTCTCGCACCCGCAGCGGGCCGAGAGCCCAGGAGAAGAGGGGTGCGAGGCTCGATGGTCTTTCCTCTCTTTTGTGTTTCCTGGCCTCAAGTTCCCCGTTCAAGCCAGTTAACTCTATTAGCTATTGGGCCGCAAGCCCAGATGCGCATAGGAATTTCGGAAAACCATACAATTGTGGTACATTTTTTTCTTATCCACCTACCAATGCCACTACCAGAAAACCTCTCATCGGTACCGAACCCACGACCTCCTGCTTCGCGCGTTGCTCCATTACCATCTCAACTACACACCACAGCCGTCCAAGTCCCAGATGGTTTTCTTTTGAATTAACCCGTGGAGGACCCTTTGGTACAGGTTGGTGTTACCAACCGGTACCAAAAGGGTGACCTTTGGTACAGGTTGGTGTTACCAACCGAGACCAAAGGGTCCTCGGGGCCTACCAAATTTAGACCCGGTACCAATGACTACCATTGGTACCGGGTCTTAAAAAAACAGGTACCAATGTGGGTGACCGATGAGGGGTTTTCTGGTAGTGCCTAAGATTTGTGCAGTGATTCACAATGTTGGATTCTCATCTCATCCGCTTCCCTGTGTTCTCTTCCTCCTCTCTCCCGCACTCGCTCTCGCGCCGCAGCTCGCTCGCTGGGGGGGTGCGAGGTGGGCCTGTGCAGCTCGACGCAAGGGTGCCACCGAACGGAGAAGGGGGAGGGGGTGATCGAGGCGGCGGTCCAAGTTAAGGTTTAGAATTTGGGTTACCGGGATGGGTATCCAATGGCCGGTGGCCATGGAAGAGGAGGAGGTTGGGGGTGGTGCGGAGGTCCAATAGTGATGACGACGCGGCTGACGGATGAGGTGAGGCGGCGTGTGAGCACCACCGACCGGGTAGGGCTGGATTGCCGATGGGTGGGGGCCAGCGGCGGCGGGAGTGAGGAAGCACCTAGAATTAGGACCAAAGCATCATTAACCTTTTCACGGCCATGAGGTCATTCCGAACCAAGTGAAGTGGAACCTAAAGAGTTGGAAGGTGGAAGGTATTAATGATTTTTCTGGCTTCACCCTCGCCCTCCATTTAGGGCCTGTACAACACGAGGCGCTTATGGGAGGTTAATCCGTTTTTTTCCGGTAATTCGCCACCGTGGCATCCAGCGCGGAGGACCTGGGGCGCTCGCGGACGGAGTCGCCGCTCCGCGAAGCAGCGACGCCTTGACCGGCTCCTGCGTCAGTTGCGTGATCCTTCCCAGGAGGCGCTTCACCCCGGTGCTAAAAACGGTCTACGAAAGTTGTTGAGATTAGTTCAAGTCTTCAGATAGCAAGTGCAGCTAGCTTCTATATATATATGTATCGTTTAGTGTATGCACAACTTGCACTATTCTGCACAGCCATTCAGATGGATCCTATGCCTAACGGTGGATTCATGAACTGGATGAACTCAGCCTCTCACCCATCTGAAAACCCAGAAGCTTACCCACCTTCACAATATCCTTCACCATATCCTCATGTGTCTCCCCCCCCACCCCACCGCACTATGGACATAACTTTTTTGAACCTTCTAGTTTCAGTTCACACTACCACATGCCATCATATGCCCAAACCATTCCAGCACAGTGTTCATCTGCAGCTCCACAAGTCCGTGCTCCTCAGAGTACAAGAGACAAATTATCTGCAAAGAAACAAGAATCAGCAAGAAAGGACGTCGAACGGGCATTTGCAGCTCTACAGTCTCGCTTTGCCATCTTACGATATGCAGCTCGTTATTGGCACCGCTCGACCCTTAGTGACATCATGTATGCTTGCATTATATTGCATAACATGATAGTGGAAGATGAAAGAGATTCTTATGTTCATGCCGGAAGATATGACTTGAGTTATGATCAGGGGGGAGATCATCCTATACCAGAAGCAGAATTTGAACAGGGGCCTATCACTACCAGAGAACCCGCCATCCATCCACCGTAATCGGTCACGGATGGAAAGGACCCGGTACCAATGGAAGCATTGGTACCGGGTCCAACGGCCAATAATTCTGCGAGCTCATTGGTACCGGGTGGTGGCACCACCCGGTACCTATATGGCCACATTGGTACCGGTTGGTGTCACCACCCGGTACCAATGAGCCACGGGGCCTTTGGTACCGGTTGGTGACACCAACCGGTACCAATGTGACCCCCTTTGGTACCGGATGGTGCCACCAACCGGTACCAAAGGGGCTCTGCGTATAAGTCCCCTTCTTCCTCCCCCAGCCCGAGCCATGGCTCATTTCTTCATCCTCCATTGAGCTCGGGTTGGGGGAGCTCATGCCCGATTTTTCCATAACTTTTGAAGATTTTGCAAACCAAGTCCGCTAGAAGGTTAGCAACTTCATCCTCTCTCTTTTGACGTTTAGTATGGTCTATTTCATGCTCTATGTTTTGAG
>CM014271.1:66252593-66282242 GCA_004135705.1 Alloteropsis semialata | reverse complement strand
CCAAATCCAGTGGATGCTTTCCCATCTCTCCATGCAAGTGGAGAGCAAGGTATATACAAGGAGTGATAGTGAAACCAATTGTAGGCTTTGGAGGCATCGGCAATAAGTTGGCACAAGTCATGTGAGCTTCCTAGTCATAGGAGTATCCACAAGGTTCTGATGATACGTAGAGATGCACCGCCATCACGAGTTGTCGAGTATACATAGCCGGAAACTTGAATTAGGTGTCCATCTGTGTCTTGGAGCATTAATTTAGACAATATACATGATTTTGGCAATGTAAGAGCCGATGTCCAAAAGTTCTTGAGGTATTCAGATTCGAGTAATGTTTCATGACCCTCATTTCATTTTGAGCAATAATTGTGACACTCCATAAACCCACAAAATTAGTATTACATATAAATATTTTAATGCAAGAGCTAACAGCATCGTAAATAATCACGGAGTAGGAACTCAATACAAAGACTGCATAACAACATACAACTCACCTGATTTTCCTTTTCATGAAACAAAAAATTTTAGAGAAAAAGATCCTGCAGTTATTTTGCAAAATGGGTCAACGAACCCTAGAAGAGACCTCTGACACATGGATTTTAATTGAAACCTAGTTCCCAAAAATATAAATGACACCCTTCGAAATCTGGACAGAATAAGTGTGATATAAACTCGCATAGTTTGTGCAATCTCTTGAGGAAAAACATAGTGATGGCTGATTGTATCACACCTGGCTTAGCACAACCAGTTATTTTGTCACCAGTATGCAAAATACAGTACAGTAACTTTTGTAACCAGTACACAAAATACAGTTTGAATCTCAGGAGAAGAGAAATTAGACAAAATGAACAACAGTAACAATTCACTTGCAACATAAGAAGTACCAACCAGAAACTACTGTCAGGTGTATATGCAGTGAAATGGTTTTTTACAGGGTGAATTAAACAACTAAAATAGTTAAACTCATCACAACTGCAAACAATATAAATATAGTACCATGCTACTAAATAAGAGCAAGGAGCTATATAGATGTAATAAGAATATGTAAATCGAGTAGTAAGTGTCCTAACTCTGAGTCGGTGTCATCTACATATATTTTTTCTATATATCAAGGGTAACATATTTTTCACAAGCTATATATTACATTTTAAGTTTACTTTCTACAAGGACATACTAATTAGTAAACAAGTGCTAGCTCCACATCATGGGTTATGGGTATCAGTTCATGTGTGCCTGACCAAATCCATATGGCAAAAGTTAATTTTAGACATGCGTGTAGGGACCATGGGCTCAAGAGATGGTTGCAGCATTATCAATCACATTATAAATTGTCCTCTCTCTTGGTGGATTCCCATATATATGCGGGTGTATAATAAGTTAATAAAATGCCCAACTAGGGAGACTATAGATGGCATATGAAACGTAGGCTTGGGAGCCATTCGGAATAAACTTGACACAAGGGACTTCTTCAGATGAGCGCCGGAGCGAGCCAGGCCAAAATGCTGCTTCCCTCTGGATTCTGAAGTGTTTGAACTCTGACCATGCCTATGATTTGGCAGTGCGCCTCTTGCCCTCTCCTAGTTCATTTTTTGTGCGTTCTGGCTGGTTTAATCGGGATGGCTCGTCTGCCAAATTTGGCAGTCCTGGCGCCTCTACCGTAACCTACAAGTCGGCACGCGATCGTTCAACAAATGTAAAAGACAGTACGTGTTCTTCCAACAAGTATTGGCAATAACATAACCTTCCTTTGTGTTGTAACGCAATTTTGACGGTCCTTAATCACCCAAACTAAACTGTACAGATAATATACATTTAAAAGCATGTGCACTACTTGCAATTTTCTCATTTTTTTTTCAACTAAAAAAGTTGGATAACAGAGTCCTTTTCAAACTTCCAATCGAGTCCATAAACACTATATGGAACTTCAACAAAGCCTTAACAAAACCAAGTTAAACTTGGATTTGATCAAACCCTCTAAAAATTATACAACATGCCCTTCAAAACTACAACAATCCACCAATATATGGTGTGAATCTCAGGTGAAGAAGCACAGCCATATACTATTGTGGATTTTGTCTGTCATTTTCCGTACAGTTTAGTTTGGCTGTGCTTCTTACATTATCCGTCAGGTGTATATGGTGTGAATCCATATACTCAGTTTAGTAAGAAGCACAGCCATATACAATAGTAAGAGCTACATTATCCGTCAGGTGTATATGCAGTGAAATTTACTTTTCTTTACCTATTTCTAAAGAGAGGATTGGTTCTTCTTTTTTCTTGGTCCGTCGTGACATGTGGGTCCAACCTCATACGTCGAACTCTAACCACGACTCCAACTCTCGACATTAGTTTCCGTATCAGGTTAGAGTTCTATCTATATCTACCTAATATCTGTCTCTACCTTATATCTATAGCTTGTGTTTTGCCTGTGAAATTTTTGTCCGTCCATAGGTGAGGTGGTGAACTTGAGACAATGTAACCGAACCGGACACGAACGTCCCAGCCACACCCACGCCGAGCTATGGCAAGGACTTTTGGCCCACGCGGCTATAAGCCCGTGGCCACTCATACGCACATCGCACAAGAAAATCCAGTTTTAAGCATATGATAAAGAGTAAAATACATTCACCATACATGAAGTTGTGTTGTTGTTTCACTTTGATCCAACAAGTATCAAACATTGCACCACCATACATGAAGTTGCATCATTATTTCACTTTGGTCCAACAAGTTGCAAACGTCGCACCCACCATATATGAAGTTGCACCACTGTTTCACTTTGGTCCAACAAGTTGCAAAAATTACACCCACCATACATTAAGTTATCCATTATATGCATATACAATCCATTGTACTCCAGGAATGTATACTCTACGGATGCCAGTTGGCAAACTAGCGCCAGCAGTGTATACCATAGACCAGCTCAACAACTATTGTTGCAGCTAAATTGGGCTAATGGAAAATTAGTGTCTGCCCGATCCAAAAAAATTTCTTCGAGGGTGTGGTCTGATTTTTCTTAGTGTTTTATAGAACCTACAAGTTAATTCAATAGTTGCATGTGCGTGTTCAATATTTTTCGTATGTGTTCTTTATACACCAGCAAGCGTTTAAGACACTTCCATATACTCGCTAATATCCCACATATGTAGAATACATAGTGTGGTATATATTGGACTGTACATGCACACAACGAACAACTTCATGTGTTATAGGTGCAACACTTACAACTTGTTGGACCAAAGTAAAACAATGATACAACTTCATGTATGGTGGGTGTATAGTTTACAACTTGTTGGACCAAAGTGAAACAATTATGCAACTTCATGTATGGTGATGCAACGTTTGATACTTGTTGGACCAAAGTAAAACAACGATACAACTTCATGTATGGTGGATGTACTTTACTCTATGATAAACAATCACCTAAGTTTTGGGGCATGTTTAATTATGGGGCAAGGGCATGTGATTTCTCCCGTTGCAACACACGGGCATAATTGCTAGTACAGGATAAACAATACATCTAAAATAGTTACTACCTTTTAGACATGCCTGTAGGGCCCATGGCTCAAAATATGGTTGCAACATGATATTATTTATATCCACGTATCATCACATTATAAAATATATCCTTTCGCTTGGAGAATTCCATATGCAGGTGGATAAGTTCAGAAAAACAGGCCGAACTTGGGAGACTAGATGTCATATTCATATGGACTATGGAGAGATACTAGGAATTCTATCATCCCGCATCCGCACTTCGAAAAAGCAATTGATCCTAGGCTTAGGAAGCATCAGGAATAAAGTTGACTCGAGAATCCCAAATAGTCAGTGTGGCCACAAGCTTCTGCTGTGACCTACTTCACCAGTTCAACAAATGTAAAAGACAGTTCATGATCCTCTCTAACAAGTAATGTCAATAACATACCCTTCATTTATGTTGCAGTGGATTTTTGATGCTCCTTAACCACTCAAATTAATTGTACAAATAATATGTATTTGGAAGAATGCCCAGTTGCAATTCAGATTTTCTTCTCAAGCACAGTCCTGTTTAAACTTTCAATCGAGTCCAGGAACCTAGATTATATATATACTTCCATGAGGCCTTGACAAAAACAACGTTAAACTCAGATGTCAATAAAACACTAAAAAATACACATCAGGCACTTTAAAAATATGACGATCTCAGGGGAAGAAAAACGACCGACAAAATTCACAGTACTAATAGCAACAGTAAAAATCACAGCCCCAGCTACATTATTCGTCAGCTGTATATGCAGTGAAATTGACTTTTACTGGATCAACAATACAACTAGAATTGTTAACCCAACAAAAATTAGAACTGCAAATTTACATAAATACTATCCTGCTACTCGGTAAGAGCTAGGAGCTCTGTTGGTGGTGATACAGAGTTTTCTGCTCAGCCACAGAGATAACGACCTTTTTCCCCTCACGGCAGCTTTTGGTGTAACATGACTATGCAGGTCAAGTAGTCAGTATCCCAACTCTGCCGTTCTTAAAATCTACACTTATTGGTCACACAAAGAGTAATATATTTTGACAAGTGTAAAACTTAAAAGAGGACCTTAATTGTTGTCTAGAAGATCCTGATGACCACCTCTAATTAAGAAGAGCAGCACCGTGATGTAAGGGTGCTAGAATTTGCGGCCGACACTTGAATGGATTGTCCCTCTCTGATATTACCAGACCCTGATCCGGACTCCTCAGACGAAAGGGGCTTCTTGCTGATAATACGGTAGATCTCAGCTAGCACAGTTTGAAAAGCCTTCTCAACATTTGTTGCATCAAGCGCAGAGGTCTCAATGAAGAACAACCCTTCGCTTTCTGCAAAGCTTGCAGCATCCTCAACTGCGACAGAACGGAGGTGCCTAAGGTCGATCTTGTTGCCAATGAGCATGACAACGATGTTTGAGTCAGCATGATCTCGGAGCTCCTTCAGCCACCGCTTCACATTCTCAAATGTCATTACTTTCGTGACATCATAAACTAGCAATGCCCCTACAGCTCCACGATAGTAGGCACTTGTAATTGCTCGATACCTCTCCTGCCCAGCAGTGTCCCATATTTGAGCTTTTATAGTCTTATTCTCCACCTGAATCAGAAAAATCAGTTTTGTAACTTAATTCTGTTAACCCATCGTGCATTGCATAATATAGTGACATAATAAACAATTTTTCTGAAAGATCAAATTAACAAGAACCTTTCTTCAGGTCATTTATGTGTTCCTGTTACATACTTAGCTAACTTGGCTGGGACAAATTCACATGGGTGGCCCAGAAATTTTGGCCCAATTCACATGGATGGACCAGAAATTTTGGCCTGGTTCTAGTTACTGGCCCATCCATGTGGATGGCACTCAGATTTGGTCCAGCCAAACACTAATGTCATATTACAATTTGCATCAAGGTTTGTTTTCCCATTCATAGCTGAAAATATTTATACCATGAATAAGGTGTAAGAAGCTGCATTCATGTTACATACTTGGCCAGAGTAAATGATATTTACTCAAATGTAGTCTTATTAACATAATACCATCACAGCCCAGCAGTACACACACACACACACACACTATATATATATATTGCGGGGAGTACACATATATTTCATCATGGCAATCTGCCAAAAGGTGGTAAAGTGTTTAAAGCATTTGATAGTTGGAAAAGATGCCTAGCATATTGATATGCCACAATCGTAAACTAGTCATTTGTCCATGTTTCGTTGAACTGACTACACTAAATCAATCCATTTAAACATACAAGAAGAACGTTCAAGTCCAGTATCAATACTCAACCTTATAATAACCAGTCACACAAGTATTTTGTCTTCCTTGACTGTTTATTCATGTCCACAAATGAAAAAAAAATCCCTCAGAGTTCTGGGACTGAAACTAGAACATTTGTTTGTTCTTTTCTTTAGGATGCACAAGTAAAATTATCATACAAAGCGATAAATTTTGAACATTGTTTGTGAGCAAATGTCATTGGTATCTGAGGCAACATTTTCCAAAAAATAAAGTCTTCATGGTACAAAGGGCTGTGCTGGGGAGAGGGGTGAGTAATCAATAAGGGAAAACTATGCAGATTCCTAAGGATGTTCTATGTGCATTATCCTGACCAAAAAAATATTCTAAAAGCTTCAAGTCTAAAATAAGGAGTAATTCAGACCAGAAGTAAAGGTCTGTCACAATCACTTCATTCCACTTATAATTTATTTTCGAATTATCAACTACCATGGCTTGAAGGAAATAGCTCCCAGTCTCCTCTTTAGAATCTTGTTATATGTAGGACTGGTCTGTCTGACCAGCATTGAACCATCACATGAAGTATTTATGTCATTGAGTGCCAGTTGTGAAGAGCTTGTGCTACAAATAAGTTATCATGAGATCATACCAGATTTTGGCTTGAAAAACAGCTTTATTCGACCTTTCTGCTAAACCTTCCTTAATTATTAGCATTGGTGTGATCTCCCAATTCTTGGATGCATCCATTTTTTATATTACTGCTCCCATATATTAGGCTTGCTCGAATTGCATAAAACATATGGTAACCTACGATGCTTTATATAATTGTGTGGAGCAGGACATACCGTTCTGCTTTCTTTATGTAAGGGGGCTTCAGATTCGCTACTCTTTGGGTACTCAGTTAAATGATTTATCTTGCTTATGAGTTATGATAACTTTTAAACTAGACTAGGTACGGACGGCACTATGTTTGAATTGTAGAAGTTTAAATAAAAAAGCCTGTCAACAGTACAATGACATCAAGATCAGATGAGTAACTAGGCATATCATGATTGAATTAATGATGGGCGCCCGCTCATCATTTTTAGCTGAAGCACAAGCATATGACATTCGTGTGGGCAAGAAGTTTATACTGGGAACATGGTGGAAAACTTTGGAAGAACATGTTCTTGAACTATCGATACAGGACTAGCCACACTGGATAACAGATAGTGCAGAACCAAGAACTTGTGTACCCCAAAAACATCAAGGTTTAACTTGTACCTAAGGACAGTTAAATTAGCATCACTCCACATTAACTGTCATCACCACCAAATTTTGAACAATAATGGTTTGCGAAGACTACATGTACTAGTTAACAAGACAGTATAATATGCAAATAGTACAATGGTGCAAAAAAAATGGTTTTTCAGCTCTCTGAATCAACAATCACCATAGTGCATCAAGACAGAGTAATGCTTTAGTTTGATATGGAAACAATGGAATGGTTGTGTCCATTAGCAAAATGGTAGCGTCCATTAGCAAAATATCATCTGAAAAATTTAGGATCAGGCCAGGATGTCGAGCACTGCAGGAGCCAGTGGGTTGCAGCAGCTGTTACCATGATGTGGTGTTAGACTTTTAGTCATTGATCAAGTGTTGTTGGCTTTTTTGTTCTGTTCTGTACTAGTAAATCGTATAGTGGCTTGTACAGTCAGTGTTTTCTTGCCTTGTTTTTTCCCCTTTTTTCACCTCTGTTTCTCTTGTTTGCTAGTTTTGTGTTGTTAGTGGACTGTTTTCTTATTGATATAATGATGTGCGGCCATGCAGGCATCATAACTGTTTGAGAAAAAGTGCTGAAACAAGACAGAGAAATGCAGGTATCTCCAATTAACGGTAAACAATAGCAGAAGAATTTCCCATTTATTTTGTGCACCTGCTAACTCACATCAAATAGATAAAATTCAGTAGTTCCAAAAAAAATAAATCACAGTTGAATATGAAACCATAAATATGACCATGGATAGGCAAATCATTGTCTTCACAAGCAAAATCAGCATAGCACATAGAGTGAACATGTGTATCTGGCAATGATCTCAAGGCAGGAAGAGAAATCACTAGGCCAATTTGGGTTCATAGTCCGCGTAGAACCCATCCATCATATTATCCAGGTGACAATAACTCATATAAAGGACACTTTCAGGACACTGGCTCCTTCAGGGAGGAAGCAGAGGCGAGATTGGTCTAGCATATTGGTCTAGACCATTCGTTTAGCATTTGTTTTTTAAAAGAAACGAACTTTCACATGCTACCGCCAGACGTAAAAGAAACTGCCACCCAATTTAACCTGCAGCTGTAATTTGTGGCCAGCAGCACACCCGGCGCACACACGGCACACCTATTGCAGAAAAGTTCAGAAAGCACCACCATTTGTTGCAGGCAACCAAAACGAATCGTTGACACGATACACCACTTCCCCTAGTGGTTTTTGGTTTCTGACGCCAAGAAACCCAATCCAATCGAGCACCATGCGCATAACTTCACCAAATTCTAAGTTTCTAACGAGGTTAATTTCAGGGTGTGGCAAGCCAAGAACCGCTCAAACAGGGCACCCAAGCAAGTAATCGAATTGCCCCCTCCAAACAATATGATTTTGCACTGAAGTTGCTGGAGGTCGGACGATTCCATTGCAGCGTCCATGAAACTGAACAGAAAGACTGAAAGAGAGGCAGGGAAAGAGGGGGGTAAAAATAAAAGTAAAATCGGCGGACCTGGAGGGTTCGGGTGGCGAACTCGACGCCGATGGTGGACTTGGAGTCGAGGGCGAAGCTGTTCTTGGTGAAGCGGGAGAGCAGGTTGGACTTGCCGACGCCGGAGTCGCCGATGAGCACCACCTTGAAGAGGTAGTCGTACTCGTCGCCGCCCTGCTCCCACGACGCCGGCCGCCGAGCCATGGCCGCCCTGACTTCCTCTGCTCCTCCCTCCTCCTCCTCGCCTCTCTCTCGCCGGCCGCTGGCCTCCGCCGCCTCGCTGCGCGCTTCTGACTCGTTGGAGTCCTCGCGCGTGCTTTGGGAGGCGTGGCGACGGGGGCAGAGAACAAGAGGGCTGTTTGTTCGTTTCTTGGGGAAAAGGCAGCGAGCAGAGGATTTTCGGAACTTCTTGGCAGTTACGAAGAATCTTTTTATTAAATTATTTTATTTAGCGTAATCGAGAAATTAGCATAAATTTTAAAAAATTCAAAATTGGTCAAATTGGTCATTGATAGTAGTGTACATTCTTATAAAAAATATTTTTTAAGTATGAACCTGCTGCACGGTAGGAGATGTTTGAATTTATTAGTCACTGAGTGCCCAAAACCTTTGAATTCAGGTTTTTCTGAACTTCTGCACACTTTCTTTGGAGCACGGTTTTATTCATCTATTTTATTTTGTATAAATCACGAAAGTAGTACAATTCTTTTTAAAAAACCAGATTCAAAACTGGGTTGTACATTCTTTAAAAACTTTAACTGTGGACCTGCTGTCTGCTATTAGAGGTATGAAAATAATATTATTCACTGAACGTTCGAAAACAGATTTGGAGAAGTTCCAAATCATCCAAGGGAAAAAAGCATTTGATGTTGGATACCAAAACTCGAAAGCAATGTCTGCCCTATCCGCTATGGGTGCTCAGTAGGGCCTCTTCATAGGCCCGTCCAAAATTTCAGTGACTTTCTTGACGCATGTGACTTGTCCGTATCTCCAAAATGGGTTCTTTGGTTTGAACGGAGAAGCAAGATTCTCGATGAGTGTACATATGAGGTATTCGCAAATTATTCACTCTTTTTTTAAAAGAAAATAATGAAATTTGACTTCTTAAAGAGCTGTCATCACTTCAGCAATACTCCCTCCGTCCCAGGATATAAGGCACGCACGTAATTCAAGATTCAAACTTTAAAAATTTTGACTTACAATTAATCTTGTATAAAAAAACTTTGTCTTTCAATAATAATATCATTGTATTCATATTTAAAAATAGTTTCATATGACTATAATTTTATTGTTGCAAACATTATATTATAAGAGATATTAAGAGTCAAATGTTATTATTGAAGACTGTGCCAAGTTTGACCGCGCCTTATATCCTGGGACGGAGGGAGTATATTCACATAGGTCAATCAATGTTTCGTGCAGACTCGCCCAAGATGCCGGTCTTCCTTATTCAGGTGGTTGTTGCAGCCTCTTTCTCAAAGCCTTGGCTGGCATGAAATACCTGCGCCTCTCGTTTCACGAAGCGTGCTGACCACACACAAGAAAAGCGAAGAGGGAATACAAACACAGAGAAGCGTATAAAGAGAGCAGGCAACGCGTGTAAAGAGACTAGCCAAAGGCGAATCACCACGAATATATACCCCACCACACCTTATTACGCCGTACAAAAACATCACAGCGACAAAAATAAAACTGGGAAGAAATGCTATCCAGTACTGGTTTGGAATAAAAGAAGAATTCCACAAAGTATATAGAATGGCGAGACCATATGCTGCTTACAACATAAGAATTTTTGAAAAAATTACCAGGGGAACTCAATAGTTACATGGAAACAGAATGCCTTCAAAACATTTTTTTTAAAAAAAGAGGGTTCCAAAAAATACCACATAGAAGACCGTCAAAATTCTGTGTCCCAAATAGGGCCAAAAGAGTCTTACCATTTGGTACTCCTCGCCGGCTCCATTGATAAAGCTCATGTTCATGCATCACTGAGAGGAAAACCAAAGAACATACACCAACCAAGAAGCAGTAACTGTTGAAATTGACAAATGGCAAAAACATGACAATCTGATGTGCAAGAGTGAGGGCCCTTCATTTCAGTGAGCACTTTGTATCTTTAAAGCTCAGCAAGAGATAAGGACATGGACCATCCACTAACTTCGAAGAGGAAGAAAAGGTGAAGCTGCCAGTGATAGAGACTCGGACCATAGCTTTAACCAACATGACAAGAAGTCCCCCAAATGAGGGTCAGAGTCTCAGCTACCACTACAGGAGCTGGAAACTTCCAAAAGAAGTTTCTTGGTAAGGACAAAAGCCATAAAGGCATACACTGTACATCAACCAGAAATCCACAATGAATGCTGACACGGAGAAGACACCATGACCGTAACCCGAACTGTCCATAAAACTGGGGAAAACCTAAATCTGCTTTTCTTGAGCTTCACATGAATTATCATTTGAATCCAACTGAGTGTGTAGTAGACCTATATCTGGGACTTCTTCAATACCTTCAGCAGGCTGAAGGGAGAGATCTTATAAGGATTGCACGAAATTTCAGAAAACAAGTACCTGTAGGAATTGATACACAAATACCTGTAGGAATTCTAGAAGGCGCCATACTAGGTAATTGATGATCATGACTAGGCAAAATAGTTTCCCAGCCCAAGATCCACAAGTAAGATATCTACACCATCAGAGAGGCACCAAATCAATGAATTTATTCCAACTTAGGTGTGTCTCAAAAATGGAGCGATGTTGCTCACGACTGGAGTAAGATTTATAAGATTATTTGGCCACACATAGTACATGTACAAGAACTTGAACAGCAGATAGTGATAGTTAAAAAAACGCTGTAGTCAGTGATGAAATATAGGTATCTTCCCTATTGTTTTCACTAACAAAATCTATTGAAGAAACAAGAGTTCTTAACATTTTGTCTTTCATAGTAGTATACTCACCGAGGAAGGCGGTCTAACAAATTTGTTGTTGATGACTGCATTGCACGGTTATAAACAATCTCTGTTCTTTTAGCCACATCATCCCAACTATAAAGCTTTTTCATCTATGATGCACATTAGAAGCAACTGAATCAAGACCAAAAACTTGCATACTAATCTTAAACTAAAAGAATGGTAATGCAAAACAAACACAAGAGACAGGGTTAAAAGCTGAGTTCAAACAAGATGTGCAGTAATTGAGATTCACACTCACCCGAAGATGCATAACTTGGGGATCTATGCCAGGTAGCATATCGATAGCTTTCTTAACAGCTCTTACCATATCGTCTGGAGCTGGCTCTGCAAGTACTATCATATCATCAGGAAGAACCTGAAAAAAAGAAATAATGGTATACAGGAAGCTCGAAAACTATCAAAAAAATATTTGAGGTTTCCGCTCAAAGAGAAACTGAAGATCCTAAAGTGCATACCTCTGGGACACCTCCAACTCTAGTGCTTACTGTCAAAAGTCCACAGCTTGCTGCTTCCAGAATGGCTATGCAAAATGCCTCAGTAAGTGAACTGAAAATAAGAAAAGGCTATGTTTCAGTGTTACTGTTGTTTATCCATAAAACGGTCATACCTTCGCGTATGTCATATGAGAAATTAACATATCTATTATCTAGTTTCTCTGTAGCATATGTTCTAATTGACAAGTTGGTAGGAGATGCAAGATGAGAAGGAGAAAAAGAATGTACTTCACTTAACCCCTGATCCATCTAAAATATATCTAGAACATCAGAAGAAAACTTCCCATAATGTCTGTGAATAAAACTGTACATTAAATCCTATTCCTGATCTGTGTTTACGGACCACGTATTCACATGAACACTGAATAATCTGATAGAAGAACATAAAAGCTCTATTTCAAGTGCAGAAAAGGTATCCCAATTCAGAATGGTTCAAGATCTTTGTCCATCAAGAAAAATTGAGATAAACACACTGTGCAGAGTAGAAAGAAGGTTTTCAATTGGAAATGATGAAAATTTTTAGGAAATTACCTGTTTAAAAATATATGACCAGATATCAGAACCGATCGCACCTGAGCATGAGGAACAGCTCCTAACATCTCAACTCTATCCTGAAGGGAGAACTTCTCCCTCATCTCTTCAAGTCGCACACGTTTTGGACCATCGCCCCCAATAATAAAGCGAACCTGACAAGCCCATATTCATTAATTGATAAAATACAACCACCTTACTATATCTAAAACAGTATATACAGCAAAAGAACAAATGGTAAAAGATGACTAGGCAAATACAGCCAAACTCTAATCTCCAATATAGCCATACTATCATAGACTTTGTTTTATTTGTGCAACAATCAACATAATTAGTGGTTAGGACTCTGCATAACAAAAGCTTCTCCATTAGGCTGTACATAGACAACACGATTAACCATGGCTATATCAATTGAAAGAGTGATGTAGCTCATAGTCTCATACTCACCTTTGGGAATAGACGACACACTTCTGGAATGACTTCCACGAGAAGGTCTGCACCTTTTCGATATACTAGTCTACTGATCACAACAATTACTATTTCATCACAACTTAAACGCTTGGGCGAGGGAGTAAACATTGCTGTATCAACAGCATTAGGAACCATGAAAACCTTTTCTGGAGATATCCCAGACCTCAAGACAGTATTCTCTTTGCTTGTATGAGAGACACATATTGCCTGATCAATATCTGCAAGAGTAAACTGCAGTACCTTATTCATGTGAATGCTTCCAGCATCAGCAAAACCATAAAGCGAGTGATCTGTGAAGACAACTTTGTACCCCATTGTCCTAGCATGCATCAATGCTTCATGACACAATGTTGAAAAGGCTTGATGTCCATGCACGACAGAAATCTTCTCTCGTATAATAATGGTCCGTACAATTGGCAATGTCAAAAATAATGTAGGCAGTGTGTTCTGCATCAGGAATGGCCTCCATGGTACATAATAAACCTTTAAACCATTTGTGACATATCGTACTCCAGATCGATTTCCATATGCATGTGTCATGACGACAACCTAGGCAATCACAAATAAATTTCATTCAATAATGTGCTTAAAAGTCAGTAATTATCAGTTAATGTTTTCTAGAGTTCTTCTAACCATGAGTACATTAGCCTATAAGGTAAGAATTATCTCCCAAGCATGTACATTTCATCCATTTTGGCAGCAACACAGCATACATGTAGCATCCTAAAAACAATACATCTAGCATAATGCAAATAAGGGTAAAAAAACTGATAAAATGGTCAGCTTCAAGAGCATATCTGACATCCTAAAAAATGGATAATGGAATAAAATAACTAGAGTTCGTGAGGCAAAAGGAACCTTATGGCCAAGCTTAAGCAGGCACTGTGACAGGTAGTAGATATGGCTTTCCACCCCACCGAAGTTTGGGAAGAAAAAGTCAGACACCATCAGAATCCTGTGCTTTCTTCCTTCCATTGTGTTGGAAAACTGAAACAAAATTTGACATAGCATTATGTAAGATAAATTACGGGCCCACAAGGGGAACACGAGACTGAACAAAGCAAGGTAATGCACCATTTATCAAACCTATATCAGTACAACAGGCTAATAGTTTGCAATACAAACAATGATCTAAAAGCTAAGCATCTTAGATCGGTTAATCCAGCAGAGTGCAAGTAGTCATCACCTTATGATGAGAAATTGAGGAATTAAACATCAAAATGCAAATCGGAGTTTCTAGTAAGGTTAACAAAATAATACTTCACCCAAATTACTACTATACTCTCTTTCTATCAGTTACAGTATTTGGCTAGAAACATGTTTAGTTTCAGAAATCTAAAAAAAGGCCTATTCAACAATTTTTAGTTACTCAAATTTAATGGTGTTACAATTATTTCCGAACAAGATTTCTCTCGGAGTCAGTACATTTCTGATTGTTGGAGCCGCTACTTCTCCAAAAGAAAGGTTCTTACTGACTTCCTCAACAAATATCTTTCTTGAGAACTCAAGCCAGCCAGTTTGACAACATGGCATTTTATTGCACTGACTGGCAGACCAGAGAAGCCATTGAAGTATGAAATGTTTCAAGTCCTCTGCTCTCTTTCTTATTTTTCCTAGTTTCTTCTATATGAAATTGTGAATTGACTCAACATATCTTTTGTGGCGAAATGCACTTGTATTGTTACACATTCTATTGTCTCTACTGCTTTTAGTACTTCTTTACGATCTAATCTAGCACAACCAATCAACATTTAACATGGAATCAAGTAATCACACCGTAAACCACCAATTTGATGAATGAGCAAGAATCTCCAGAACATCACGTATCCTAGTAACAATTTGCAATTTAGTACGGTCAAAATTCTGGTGCCGGTCGTACTCACAAATAGGAGCGTTAACATAGCCATCTTATATTTCCCTCATACTACTAGCCGATTACAGCATTCCCGAACCGGAACAGGACAAATGTGTGCCTGCACTAGTACTGACAAATCACAGATATCAACACCGCGTTTCCCCCATAACAGAACTTCAGAGATTATGGAAGTACCTCCAGATCGGGTGAGCAGGGCTCTCCAATCCGGCCGTGGTCCTCGCCGCAGGGCGCCGGAAGATGGAACCACGGGTGCGCAGGTGCCCAGCACCCGACTCGCCGGAGGGCTGCGTCACGTGCGCCGGGCCCGGGAGATCCGGGATACAGGGGTGGAGCCTCCGCGGGGCTGGGTCTGGACGGCGGGGAGGAAAGGCGAGGCCAGGAACCTGCAGAGGGCGACGAGGCTGCCGCGCGCTGGGGGAGAGGAGATCAGGGGCGCGGGCGTGCCTGGAGATAGAACTGGGGCGAAATGGGGGGCGCCGGCGTCCGCTTCGGCGGAGCTCGCCGCCGACGAGCGGGTCTATGAGTTGTCGGGCGGGGGTCTCTGACTGTTGGAATCACCGCATCGGCCAGGCACAGGGGGTGGGCCCACCGTGGGTGACTGGGTGTGGCAACTGGTCGTAATTATCTTCCACTCAGAGGGTGAAAGGAGAAAGGACATGATCTCAACCTGCGTCAGTAAGACAGTATCGATGGATTTTTGTAATACTTTATTAATATTTTTGTAGTATCGAATTTTGAAACTTTTTCTAAAACCTTTTAATTGATCTGGTACTTTCAACTTTTATATTAAAACCCCCTTTTTCATTGGTTTGGATTTTTTTCATCAAATATTAGGATGCGAAACAGCTACTCCCTCCCTCTCAAACTATAATTCGTGTTGGCGTTTTAATCACAAGTATTTTTTTTTACGCATCTAGATATGTCTTATATTTAGGTGCATAAATGATATATACCTAAAAGCTAAAACGAATTACAATTTGAAAGGGAATTAGAATATTTGAGTTTTTATATAAAAATAACCTTTAGCCACACAACTGAGATCAAGAATACATATAATCTTGGATGGATTTTTCTAATTTCGTCGATGGGTCTAAAGACGACCAACATGAAGTTACAATAAGTGAGCCCATTAAATAAAACTTTCAAAGACATGTCGCATAGGGGACCCATGGCTCACATCATTTAATTTAATTATTGGTTCAGTATGATGATGCCATCTAACAGCTGAATAGGGTAAGCACTGGGCAGGTATCCTCATGCTCATAGTAAAGTACTACTGTACTTACGAAATACAATTTTTTTCCAATTTGGTACTTTGTCTTCTTTTGTTAATCAAGGAATGGAAGGAGAGATAGATGATATAAATTACATTATTGTAGTAATTTGTTAACTTTGACATTTCCAAATCTTGATGACCTTTAGAAAGAAACGTGTCTGAGCAAGCTTGAAAATTTGCGAGGTGCCGTATATATAATATATATGCAAACATTGGTTTCATATAGAGACACCTGAACAACATTAATGACAGTATCTTCAACGCCTTAACATGGTACATCGACTTATCAATCTAAAAAATATTAACTTGAGAATATACAGCATACATAATTGAAAAATAACTAACATAATTGAAAAATAAAGAAGGGTCTGGAATCTAATAATAATTGCAGAAGCAAGGCTCAATTAACTAAATATTTTGCTACATAGCACAACCTAGCGGTCTGACAAGCATCACATATCATCTTCGGAAGCACTTGCAGCACTTAGATCCACGCTAAGATCAACCTCCTAGAGAATTAAAAGTTGTTTGAGGATTAGAAGAAGGAACAAAAGAAGAAACATGATCAACCATATAACACATTAGTGGAAAATAAAATGTGCTACACAATATGATATACCGAATGTGTTACGCAAATATGATATATCATTTGGTTATTTTGTTAGAAATACTTTGTTCATTATTGTAGTGAGTAATGGAAAATATAGGAAGGTACCTTTCCAGTGATCTTTGTATATAGGGAAAGTACATCCATAACAGTGGATTCAAAGTGTGTTGTGGCATCATAACTCTGAAAAGGCAGATTGAAAAGAAGTTAAGGAGAAATAACAACGTGCTTCTTATTTCTGCAAATACTTACTGTTGAGATGTAACAATTATCTGCTGATGAGTCATTAGTAGGTTCATATCTGTCATATATGTCAATAAATAACTCATCCACTGGCCCAAGAAGATCGATCCCAGGCTTCAGTTCTTTCTCTGGATTATCGGTCTCTGCTTGTGCAGATACAAATGCAATGAACTTCCCCTTTGATGCGACATTATGAGAGTATGAGCAACAAAAAACATACCTGACATACATACATGAACTTGTTTCATGAGAAACAAATGAAAGGCGAAAGAAATATGTCAAAGTCGAACAACCATTTAATGGATCAAATTTTGGGAGGCAACACAAGAAATACTTACATGTCTGATTTACGGCCAAGCTGCTTCTGTGGTAGTATAATCTGAACTGAGTGGGATTCAGCAGTATTTGGAATGGGATGACTCATAATAGCAATAGCCCGGAAAACTTTTCCAACTCTTTTGACCTGGTAATAAAGTACACAATTATAATTATTATTTACAACATTTTCTCAGCAATTCTTTAATTTGTTTCTAACAGGTGTTAAGTTTTACTAGGGCTATAATGTTTTCTCACACGCACATGCTTTAATGGATCTATCTTGTGTTTCCATTGATAATTGGCATATTATGTTTCAGAAACTTCAAAAAAGGTAAGCTACGATGAAACTGAAGTAGACAACAGGGAGGGTTATCATCTTTACCTTGTCAGGTAGGTATGATGGATCACAGACAACCTTCTTGCATTTTGCAGTCTCCCCTTCTGATGTAACACCACAAACTTTACCATCACCGTCAAATTCAACCTGAATTATTAATATGTGTAATATGGCAAGTGACATATTTACCAACTGCCTATAGATGTAGCAGGGTTAAGTGTATATATAAATGGTATGATGTGAAAAAAGAAACTATATCACTTTGGTTGAAGTTATTCGAGATTATGTAAAGAACTAAAGATTGCTTCTTTGCCCTCCAATTATTGTTTATCACTAGCACCTAAGCGGAAGTATTCTATACTGAAATAAATTTTTCTCATAGTACTTGTGAAACATCACAAGGGCCACATTTATCTTGGTTGGTGCTTCTATAGAAACTGTTTGTTGACACCAAATGATTCTATCTACTCAAAACATTGAAGAACATATACCGTTTTAATTTGAACCAATACCCTTCAGATTCATTCCCATGACATAGTGATTACTGTGCAACATTCAGAACACCGAGGAAAATGCTATTGGTTATACAACAAATTCATACCTTGCACTCTGGCTTATTCAGCATATAGGTGCCCCCATAGACGGCACTCAGTCGTGCAAAACCCTTTATGAAATAAATGAAAAAAAAATTAAGATACGTGTTAACGGTAGAATCAGACGAACAATGTACTGAATATACCAACCTGTGGGAGCTCTCCTAAGCCATACAAGGGATAAATATATGGCGATCCTCCTTGAAAACGAGACACTGATTCTGCATAAAGCTGCAATATTTAAAAAAAATGTAGGATTAGAAGCGATACAAAGCCAAGTAACGAGGTAACCTACCTCAAATTATTTGTAAAATGTAAGAAACATCAATAACTACAATTAAAAGAAAGGTAATAGAAATAATCATAACAGTAAAAGGGGATCGATAGCCTACGCTATAGTTCCATAACTTGGATTGCCGATCTTCACCTACTGTAAAAGAGGATAATTCTACGTGTCCATTTTATTATTTTAAGTTGATATATAGTGCCTTCTCTAATAGCTTTGGCCAACCCCTAAGAAAGGTAATATACTATTAAAAAAATAGTTATGATCTCTTTTCCATATTTAAAGCTCCTTATGCTCAATTATCTAATCAAACTTTTCGCTAAACTGGCCCTAGGTTTCAACATAATGTTTTTATGTCAGTCTAAAGCATAATGCCTTTATGTTAGTCTAAAATCAGTCAACAAGAACATTGAAAGAAAGGGTTCCCAGAAAAGGTGTCCCAGGATGATCTTAAATTTTCAATGGTAAAATCTTCAGCAGGAGAAAATTTGAATTCTGTATTCGAGTACTAGTCTCATTTTGGAAAATGTATAGTGTCAAGGAATATTTTTGTCATTAGAAATAAGACTTGCCTTCATCCGTTTCACAGTATCAATTGCTGGTTCTGAAAGGTAGCTGTCATCTCTATGGAGAGCCACTGCATGACCAATGAAGTCTATTGTGTTGTCATCCAAACCGTATTTTCTGGAAAACAAATTAGAACAGGGAACCTCGATATATTAAAACTTTTCTGAAGTTAGAATTGTAACAGTTCATTATACAAGTTCACTCATATCTGAAATTGTTTTGTTAACACAACATACAAGTAACAATTCAAGTCTTGAAATTGGAAAATCATATCTGATGATAAGATCAGGAAAAAAACTAAAAACATAGGCATATAATTCGAACAGACCAAAACAAAGAGTTTCATTCTGCAATATAATTTCCTCTATTTCATCTAATGTCTCTTTTTCATATGGCCATCAGATGATGGTGTTTGTGATGATAAAAAAAAATTATGCCAATCTGCAAACAGAAGTGGCCTTTTTCGAGAAAAAACAATGAAGCAAGGGTACTAATAATTATTCATGTTCATGGACAGATATGAATTTCTTAATCCAAATATAATATTGACAATATTGGTACGCCTGCCTATATCATTTTGTAGTTTTGATGGATACAGCATACCAAGAAAAAAAGGTGAGACGTCAGTAAATGCAGTTAACAAATTAAATTATATAATGTCCTGATGCATATACAATGGGGCTGCCCTATACTTCATTATGCAAAATGGAATCAGCAAATACACCTAACTATTGTCATAACTATCTAGGTTTCATATAAATATTTTCTGGTTCTAAAGAAGTGGTACTGTTGACATCAGGCATATAGCCTCTGGAGGTACAACAGCAGAATAAACATGTAAAGAACTCAAACTAAATTTGTAAACAAATATCGAATTTCATTTTAGTCATTAAACAATGCTATAAGGCAAAGAAGTAAAATGGGTACCCACGAGATAAGTGCTTTAGTAGTTATTTTTGTAAGGTCATAACCCTTATGAGTGCTTGGGTCATTTTCCTTATAATCTTGGACATAAAGGAAGAATTTCCCTGCTCGTCGCTTCTCAAACAATCCCATCAGTGGAGACTTGAGAGCTTCCATATCAGTAGAAGGGACCTTGTGAATCTGGAGCCCAACACAATTCGATAAACATGTGTCATAAATGGTGACAACAACAATAGGATGTGGAGATCTAAGTGCACATTTAGGAGGAAGCGTGATTGAACCTTTCCCTTGTTGAAAACATAGCTTCCATCCACAGCTTTGAAGGACAGGTACTTTGTAACACCAGTATGAATGAGTACACGGACCAGAGCACCATTTGCCATCATAAACTGGCCAGAATAGGATTATATGTCAGAACGTGACCTTATATAGAGCAAGCTCTGTAAACTAAATGGAAAATGCCAGACCTTTGGAACCATATCGACATTGTAGTCTCTGCTAGCTCCTATTTGTGCAGGGGGCGTTTCTTCACCCTTGAACCTTTTCCAGAGCTGCAAATGGCAGTTTGATTTACAACATAGTTTCAGAAAGTTCCACTTGATCAGATCGGTATACATGTAAAGTTTTTTTTAATCAGGAATTTGCGATACAAATGTGGATGACTCTCACGGATGACAGATTGCCATCGTGAACAAACTCGAAAAATTATGGGGTTGGGGTCCTCCGAAATATCATGGACAGAGAGCAGAGTCACCTGATTGAGATTGAGCGACGTGGAGTCTCCACCATAGTAGTCATTCCTGTCCATATGCAACACCTGGTGAAAAGAAGAATTGCAAAAATCAATACGCTCCTCAGGACGACACCATGCCGTGCAACATTTCCAAACGTAGTCTTGCAGCAATTGATGTACATGTTTGTTTGCAGGTATTGCAGAGTCAGGGCCAATCGGCAAGATGACTGAAATGTTTGCGAGGAAGACAGTTTGATGGTATATCTATCCTGTCAGTGTCACAGTAAATGGATGCCAAAGAAATATGTGCGAAGAAACAAAACGTCTGGTGATTCACACGCTTGTTTATACACGAGAATTTGCATTTCAGTGAAGTGTGCTCCCAATC
Source organism: Alloteropsis semialata (assembly GCA_004135705.1). Lineage (NCBI taxonomy): Eukaryota > Viridiplantae > Streptophyta > Magnoliopsida > Poales > Poaceae > Alloteropsis > Alloteropsis semialata. Next base: position 66,261,145 of record CM014271.1, on the reverse strand, counting down.
GAAAGAAACAGATCACGGATCAGAAAAAGGCTAGCGCCAAACGACCTCGATAGCGCGATCTTGGATCGATTCGGTCCGGTCACGGCAAATTAAATCCACGAGCCGACGAACAGGGGACGCAGGGGGAGGAGAGGGGTAGTCGTCGTACGTACCTTGAGGCGGTCGACGGAGAGGAGGCCGCTGAGGATGCACTCCTTGAGCCCGGTCCCCAGCACGATGACGTCGTACTCCACGTCCATGGCGGCGGCGGCGGCGATCGGCCGGCCGGCGGCGGAGTGAGAGGTGGAGATATGGGGGAGAGGGATCGGAGGAAAGAGTGGATCTCCAACGGTGCCAGGAGAAGAGAGAGAGAGGTTTGGGGGCTGGTTGAGAATGAGATGAGAAGAGTCCGCGCGGGCGGGCGGAGTGGGAGGAACGGCGCGAGAGAAGTGTCGTCGCGGCCGTTTCTTCCTCGACTTGGTCTCACACCCGCAGCGGGCCGAGAGCCCAGGACAGGGTGTGGGCCCACGGGCTCTCCACTTTTGTTTTCTGGGCCTCCAGTTCTTATACATGCCTTAACTCTATTAGCTATTGGGCCGCAAGCCCAGAGGTGCATAGGTATTTCGGAAAACCTATACATCTTCTGGCTGATTTTTCGATTTTTCTCGCCATTCCTATATGGCTTCCGGAAGCCCGGAAGGCACCTTCGCTTCTGATGTTGGAGATTCGTGCGGCCTCTGCTAGCCGCGCGATCTCTATCGTCCCCAACCCAACCCACGCCGCTCGCACGCCTGCCGCTGCGCCGTCTTTTGGTCGAGTCAGGCCGTTGACGAGTTGCGAGGTCGGGATGAGGTGGGAGTCGTGTGGGAGGAGTGGGATGTTGGCGGAAGCGGCCTGACAGCAAGTTCGCTACCGGCTACGGGTGGAGGTCGACGCCAGAGGTGGAGCTGGCGACCAAGAAATGTAGTCATTCGGATCCATCCCCATTACTGACGGACCAAGATCCCATAGGAGTCCTTATGGGTTGTATGCCCATGAGGAGACTGGACCGGCAACTCTGACAGATACAAGGAAGAGATGTACAGGTTAAGGAAACTAGTCGGCTACTGGGAAACAATCCGGCCTACTCTGGTTAAGACTCTATGTTTAGTATCCAACTAGGAATTTGTATTATTTGACTTATAGACCCTGTCTCCTGAGTATATAACGTGAGGCAGGGACCCCTTGTAAATCATAACCAACAATACGAAGCGATCCACCTCATACAGGACGTAGGGTATTACGCTCTCCATTGAGGCGGCCCGAACCTGTCTAAATCATCTCGTGTTCACCATCGTGCTTCTAGTTCCGGCGAGGCCCTTGCGAACAACTCGACTACCTTGGGACCCCCCACGGTAGGCTAGCCGGTATAAAAAAAGACAGCTGGCGCGCCAGGTAGGGGCTCTCGTCAAGAATCGTCAAGCAAGCTTGATGGCACCAATCATCTTCACCATCAACGGCAACATGGCGTTCGAGAAGGGCGCCACCTTCGTCTTCGGCTCCTGGGTCTGCATGGCGGACGGCGCGGGCAACTTCGATCGCATCCTCAAGCCGCCGACTTCGGAGCAACTCACTGACAAACTCGACGAGATCGCGCTACCGGGTCCGACCTCAACTCGGACTCGGGGAACTTCAAGTCTCAGTTCGAATTCAACTCAGACTGAGAAATTTTCAAAGCAGACTAGGCAGTCCGAGTCGGTTTCCAAACCCTCGGTCACATCAAAATCCAATCCATCCAAGACCCAGAAAAGGAGGAGCTCAGCCACTGCTAGGCACGAGGCCAATACCCCGAGCCAATTTCCCTTTGGCTTCGTGGGAACCCCCTCCGTCTACTAGGAGGCAGCATCAAAGCAATTCCGATCTCTGGTCCAATTCAACGAACTTCCCCTTGGCAGAAAGCAAGTCGGACTCGTGATTACATCAACACCAGAAGGCAGATTTGTCCACTGGCCGGGACACAAGCCAAAGCTTGGAGCAACCCCACAAGAGGACTTGGACATGTCTTGCATCATCGCGTGCATTGATCCATTGCCCTTTCAACAGGGAGAGACGCTGGACTCTTCTGATGAATGCGGCCCTACTCTCCCTGCATCTTCAAGCACGGGAAGCTTCTCTCCAGCGCGCCAAGCCATGGTGATCATCCAGAACGAAGATCCAGTCTCCAACGACGAGCCATCTGTGACCAATGAGGCCGTAGAAGATTGGGACAGGCGCAGGCGAAACATTGCTCTCGCGGAATGATATCGACGAGCCGCTGCTGCACTAGCTCCACAAAATCTCAATACGCGGTTCCGACAGGTCGCTGGACAAAACGTCTATGACAACGCGGCAGCCAACATGTTAGCTGTCGTACAAGGACTACGCGCCCTGGATCAAACTCTAGAAGTTCAAAGGACGACAACGATGATCGAAGCAGCAGCGATCCAACATGATGCAATGCACCCGCTCGATCTGTCACCAAGTCCAAAACTGCAAGCCGTCAAGGCAGCAGTCAACGCCATCCCGCAGGAAGCAATCGCGGCAACCCATCTCATCATCCAAGCAGAGATCGCCAAGAACCGGAGAACGTGGGCGGTGCAGTAGCTAGCGTTGGAAGAGGAATCCACGGCGCCGAACCTAGCCACCACACTCCCGCTCATAGCCAAAACGCTCCCCACCGTGGGCATGGCGCCAGCCACCACAACAGGGGCGGAGGAGGCCACCACGATCACGACAACCACGGGAGGTACCTGCGACACCGGCTCCAAAACAGGGATCCACACACTGTCATCTCCGCACGAGCTCGCGATCGTGAAGAAGAAGAACTCAAACAACGCCTGGAGTACGACCAAATCTACGGGCCCCCCAGATCAAAGCTATCACAACCTTGGCAAGTACGAAGGATTTCCAGTTTTTTCAAATCGAATCTAGGCTACTTCTTGTCCTGACAAGTTCAAACCCTCCAGCATTGAAAAGTATGATGGAAAGCGCAACCCGAGTAGTGGTTACGCATCTACTACTCGGCAATCAAGGCGGACAAGGGCAGTACCGACACCATGTGCACGTACTTCCCTGTGGCCCTCGAGCAAGCTCCTCTAACTTGGCTAGAAGGACTGAAACCTGGCTCCATCGACTCCTGGGATGAACTCTGCAAGGTCTTTATCAACAATTTCCAGGGCTCATGGCAGAAGCCGGGTACTCGCTTTGACCTTGCCCAGTGAAAACAAGGTCAAAACGAGTATCTCAGAAGCTACATCCGTCGTTTTTGGGAAAAGCGGGCGACATGTGTAGAGCTCACCAACCAGGATGTCATCGACTTCTTCCATGGTGGCCTCACTGACCCTACGCTGTACCTAGACTTCGGAAGAAACAGGCCCAAGATGGTGGAAGCTATGCACGACCTTGTCAGGAGATGGGCCGACGCAGAAGACCTTCAACGCGAAAGGTTCAACCGAAACAAGTCGGGAGGCGATCGTTCAAACAACAACAACGACCACAGCAAGGGCAAGCAAGTTGAAAGCAGCAGCAAGCGTGACTACAATGATAGCAAGAAGCGCAAGCCTGAAGACTCGGTCAATGTTGCCGAGCGCGGACCTTCCCGCAAGAAATTCAAGAAGCTCCTCAACAAGCAATGTCCTTTCCATCCAAAGGACAAACACTCCAGTAGGGAATGCATCGAGCTCAAGAAGGCTTTCGGCTCTGAAAGCGCTTTCAAACCCGACAGAGCTGACAACAATAGAGCTGACAACAATAGAGGTGACAAGAGCGGCAGGACTACCGGCTATCAACCAGTCGATAAAGTGGTCAATGTCATCTTCGGAGGGATAGCTCAGACAGACTCAAAGTGCAATCAAAAGCTAACCAATCGCGAGATCAGCTCTATCGAACCGGCTATTCCCAGCTTCCTGAAGTGGTCAGAGGTCCCGATAAGCTTCTCCCGCAACGACCAGTGGACCAACATCAAGGACCCGAGAAGGTCTCAAGGCAACGACCAGTGGACCAACATCAACGACCAGTGGACCAACATAAAAAAAACCGACAATTACCCACGTTCGTGTCTACTGCTTGTTGTATCTCCCCTCCTCTCACACTTCTCTGCCGCTAAGCAGCAACTTTTTCCTGATTCCCTTGACGCGGACCCGAATCTCTTGAATTTGTCACCTCTCTGCTTGTTTGTTTCGGTTTTTTTTTCAAATATTTCTGTGCTCTTCCTCTTCAACTGGGTCTACCTACTATTGTTCCTGTACTACTGGGACTGCTTCAAGGTTCTCGGACATGTCGGACTCAGAGGAGCACCACTTCGAGTCCAAGGCTGACGCCGGCGCCTCCAAGAACTACCCGCAGCAGGCCGGCACCATCCGCAAGAACGGAAACATCGTCATCAAGAACCGCCCCTGCAAGGTACGGTACCTACCAATAATGCTTCCCCCTCTTCATTGCAGGGATCAAGAACAATCTATGTCTAGGAAAAATTGTTGTTGTATGTGGATTTAGAGGTGTTGGGGGCAAACTGCTAGCTTAATTGGTTTCTATTTTATTGTCCGGTACTGATTCAGTGATTTGTGAGCTCTGGAACTCTTGGTTAATTGCGTATTCAGAGGTGTCCCAAGTGTTAGATGGATCCACTAGATTCACCTGTAAAAGGACTTTGCAGCGTAGTGTTAAGCAAATCTTTCAATTCGCTTTGTAAAGTTTCAGTTTTTTCTTGATTTCTATCTGAATTACATGGTATTTGGGGCTCATTAGGTATCTGCAATTCCCCTGGTTCTGGATGTCCTCCTTTGAATTTGTGTAGACGATTTTCCTAGTTAATGACGAATGGTCGAACCACAAATAAGCCCTGTCAAGCAACAAGATGCCAGTCTTAAAACATAGCATATCTACCTCAACGAGCATGTTCCAGTTACATATATTTAAATTCATTTATGATACAACAAAATCCCACGAGAGAGAGTTTGTATCTATACTACAAGAATTCAATATTTCTTGCACCGTTTTTCCTGTGCTTCTGAATGGTTTAGCTCTGCAATACTGGTTACTAGGATTATTTCCATGTAGTTTGTGTTGCTTCTACTTGGAAAAAGAGTTATCTGTTTTTGCTCCCAGCAGCTCTCTCTCCATGTCTGTAGTTGCTATTTGTACCACTGTCGGTCATGGATGAATTATTGTTTATCTGTTAATGCTGCTATGAGTTGATTGGGCTATTCAACTTTTGTGTCACTAATATCTAGACTAACTATACATTTTTTTTTGCATACTAGCCTTCAGTATTACTTACTATATATTTTTTTCATACCAGTCTTCAGTATTACTTACTACCCGTGTTTGCTTACCAGGAGTTGTGGATGATAATGACATTTTAATTACATCATGTTCCATTTTAGTTTGTATATCGGTAGCCATATCCTCTCTTTAGATCTAACAATTGTAGCATGAAACTCATGTTTACACCAACAGTTCTTGATCTGACAATAATATTGGTACTCTCTTTTTTTTATAGGATGTTGAGGTCTCCACTTCCAAGACTGGAAATCATGGTCATGCCAAGTCCCACTTTGTCGGTGTTGACATTTTCAGTGGAAAGAAGCTTGAGGATATTTTTTCTTCATCTCACAACTGTGACGTAACATATATTTGTACAAATTTCAACAATGTATTTCATATGTCGCAACATATATTTTTAGGGAACCTTTATTGATTCTAAATCACCACGTTATATAACACTATTGTTGTTGTCATTACAAGTACTTCAACATTCATTATAACTAATCCAACATTTACATAAACCAGTTGAATATCTATGGTCAGGTTCAACAACATTTTCAATTCATAAAATAGAAAAGTAATTCCAATGTTTTGTTTTTTATCTTGTTTTTAAAATTTTAAAGGTTACATTCCTATTTTTTACTATAATATTGCTTTACCATACTTTAATGCTTGTAATTATTGGTCTCAACATTTTCTTTTTGTTGTGATCAATATTTGTTTCTACAAACTACAACAACAAATTTCATGTGTTGGAACATTTGTCTTTAGGGAACCTTTATTGATTGTAAAATCAGGAAGACATATATCAGTAAAGTGTCCATTCCGTCATCACCTGCCATAGAAGGATAAAATACTTCGGCTTCATGCCCCCTGCCATAGAAGGCCATACTGGTTAGTGTTTAGAGTTGTTGAGGGCGACTCCGTCCTATCGGGTTTAGAAGGATGTTCGAGGTTAGGGGCGGCCATTTCCCCCCGGCCATAGAAAGCTAAACTGCTTCGACTTTGAGCCTCCTACCATAGAAGGTTGTACTGGTTAGGGTTCTGGGTTGTTGGGTGCGACTCCATCCTATCGGGTTCAGAAGGTTATACGGGTTAGGGGCGGCTATGACCCCCTGCCATTGAAGACTAAAATGCTTCGACTTCATGCCCCTGCCATAGAAAGCCATACTGGTTAGGGTTTAGGGTTGTTGGGGTGACTCCATCCCATTGGGTTCAGAAGGATGTCGGGGTTATGGGCGGCCATGTCCCCCTGCCATAGAAAGTTAAACTGCTTCAGCTTCGGCCCCCCTGCCATAGAAGGTTGTACTGGCTAGGGTTCTTGGTTGTTGGGGTGACTTCTTCCTATCAAGTTCAAAAGGATGTCTAGGTTTGGGGAGGGCATGCCCCCTGCCATAGAAGGCTAAACTGCATTGGCTTTGGGGGCCTGCCATAGAAGGTTGTAGTAGTTAGGGTTTTGGGTTGTTGGGGGCAACTCAGTTCTATCGAGTTCAAAAAGTTGTACGGGTTAGGGACGACGATGTCCCTCTATCCATAGAAGGCTAATTTGCTTTAGCTCCATGTCCTCCTGCCATAGAAGGTCATACTGGTTAGTGTTTACGATTGTTTAGGGTTTAGTGTTTAGTGTTTTAGGGTATAGGGTTACGCCAAAAGTTATTGTTATAGTTACTGTCTTACAAGCACAACAAGTTCTCAGCACAATTCATTGAGCTTTTAATCTAGACCAATCAAACCTAAAGGTATGTGATTTGTTCTATTTCTGATGCAATCAAATTTTATCAACTCAAATCAAGCATTTCTCTAGTTGAGTGCTTGTAGTTCTCAACATTCTTTAAATCTAGATCAGAATTATTTTAAATGTAGCTCAACTTTTGTCTATATGTATCTCAACATTTGTCTAAATTATTTCTATTTTTGTAAAAAACTAGTTCAACATTTTTGTAATGTTAGGTCTACATTTTTGAATATATCCTAACATTTATCTTAACCTAGCTCAACACTTTGTTTAAATCTAGTTGTAGCTCAGCATTCCTTTAAATATAGTTCAATACTTATCTAATTTTAGTTTAACATTCTCTAAAAATTAGATCATCGTTTCTCTTATTCTGGGTCAACATTTCTCTAGTTTTAGATCAACATTACTTTAAATATAGTTCAACATTCATATAAATTAGTTCTACATTCTCGATAAATTAGATCACCATTTCTCTTATTCTGGGTCAACATTACTCTAGCTGTAGCTCAATATTACTTTAAATATGGTTCAACATTCATATAATTTAGTTGAACAATTTCTATAAATTAGATCGCCATTTCTCTTATTCTTGCTCAACATAACTCTAGTTGTAGCTCAACATTACTTTAATATAGTTCAACATCTATGTAAACTTAGTTCAACATTTTATATATACTAGATCACTATTTATCTTATTCGGGGTCAACATTTCTCTAGTTGTAGATCAACATTCATTTAAATATAGTTCAATATTTATGTAATAGTTCAACATTTTCTATATATTAGACCACCATTTTCCATGTTGCATAGACTAAATAAACTGATTTTAATTTTGTTTTAATTTGCCAGGTGCATGTTGGACATGATATCAAATGTAGAGATGTTGTAACTACACTTATTTCATAGAGTACTTACTTTTCACGTTTAGAAATTTATTGTAATGCCCTGGATTTGTAAACATGGTCACAAATATTTCACTTTATGCAGTGCAAATTGAAACTTCAAATTTGTAGTTGCGTTCCCACCCGTTATTTACACCATTATAACCACGTGTCCAGCAAAAAAATAAAAATAAATGAATTGTATTTTACCATGTGCAAAAAAAATCAAAGAAGCAGTACTATTTTGTCACGTTAAAAAAAAATTAGGGCGTCCCGCGTGCTGTTGATTATGGAACAGAACTGCGAAACTTGCAACAGCGCCGCGCGCTACGTCTTCCTTAGTTGGGCTTAAAGTCAGCATGCTTAACCAGCTTCCACAAGTTGTATAGGAGACCCCAATTTTTATTATCCACCTACCAATGCCTAACATTCGTGCAGTGATTCACAGCGTTCAATCCTCATCTCGTACTCTTTCCCTGTTTCCTCTTCCTCCTCTCTGCCAGCTCCTGTCTCCCACAGTGGCTCTCGCGCTGCAGCTCGCTTGCTGGAGGGGTGGAAGTTGGGTGGGTGTGGCTCTCAGCGCAAGGTCGCCGTCGCTCGGGGTGGTGACCGAGACGGCGGTCAGGGTTAGGGTTTAGAATTTGGGTTAGTAGGGTTGGGTCTCCAATGGCTAG
>CM014271.1:66206987-66238571 GCA_004135705.1 Alloteropsis semialata | reverse complement strand
ACACAACACAAGTTTTTGGTACCAACAGCATCAGTAGGTGGCAGAAGACATGATCACGGAGCAACAGTAGGTTGAGAGGAGTTACCAGCAGCATTCAAGTTGAGGATTTGCTGAAGGAGGGCATTGTTCTCTTTCGCCCTCTTCTTGTACTCCTCGAACTCCTGTTGGGCCTTCTCTAGCTTTTCATCAGTAGCTTCGGCCTTCTTCTTCAGGGCATTCACCTCCACAGCGAGGGCAGCTGCACCATCTTTTTCAGCGGCAAGTTGTTCGCGAAGTACCCGCTCAGCCTCTGTCTCTTGATGGTTCAGTGGTATACCAGCATTCTTCAGAAAAGTGCTAGTGCAGCTGCTCTGGGACAGAACCTTCGAGACAACCTCAGCACTATGCAGTGTTGGCTCCCCATCAGCAGCAGCCTCTGCCTGCATAGTCTCCATAGAAGACTGCATATTGGAGCGGAAAATAGTTTACCGATAGTGTGAATGACTGAAAATCAAATGAGCAGAGGGACAATTGCAATGGACATCTTTGACAATGCACATAGAGAAGCAGATATGGTTGTAATGAGCCTCACCACTGCTTCTCTTGCCACCTCACTAATGCCCTTTTTCTTGCTGGTATGGCAGACCTTGAACAGTTCGACCACATTGAGCCCCTCTTCATGATCAGCTTCTTCTTCTTCTCTTCCTCCTTCATGTAGTCCTTCCTGACCTTCTTTGCGCACTCGTGCTGCCTGTGCATCCTTCTGCTGAATCTGTACAAAAGTGCTTGTCAGACCACTAACTTATGCCTAAGACACGAGCAGCATAGACAATGGCCCAAAGTAAGACTTACATATTCGTGAATGTGAGCAACATAACAGTGAGATCCAGTAGCCTGATGATACTTTACTTTGGAATGGTTTATCTTGTTCTTTTCAGCAGTTAACTAAAACAAAACGGCAAGAGGGACCACGTCACCAGTCGAAAATGGAATACAATGTAAAAAGAGACTTTACGAAGAACAACAATACCTTGTTCTTCGCACTGGACCACTTTCAACAAGCTTAGACCACTGTGCATCAGTCATAGAATCAACAGGAGAGGTGGTTCCGATCTGATCAGCAGGGACGTTGTTGAAGTACATCTGCTTCAACTTGTAGCACGCGTCTGACGTATCCCAGATTTGAACACACTAGAACAGGCATTATCTGTTGCCCTGTCCTTGTTGATCGCCAACCTCCCCTGGTCATGTCAATTGAAATTGTTTGTGAGTTACACCCATTGGTACCATAGTTGAATTTAAAACTACAGGGTGTAGTATAGGCACTTACAGAAAGCCTCATGACAAAACTATCAAAGTGCTTAGTATTCTTGTAATATCTCAAATGGGGCAAGATAGGAACTTGACTCCTAACAATAACTCCAGCCTCCGATGCAAACTTGGCAGCTTGTGTAGGTTGAAGGGGCCTTGGCATGCCCTCAGGTACAGAGATACGTAGTCTTCTCCCCATAGAACTGGTCATGTTGTCCAGCAGTAGTCCCATGGTTGGGCCCCTCGGCCGCTTAGGATTCCTTGAGGCTGCGAAGTTCACATTCAATTGTTATATTTTTGCTTACAGAAATCAAAGATTGAGAATACTGATGATATTTACAAAACTTGAATTGCTGAATTAGGGTTGTGCTCTTCACCAACAACATCATGATGCTCTCGAGGTGTCCAGTCATGAAAAGGGCTACCAGGACTTGGCTCATCATCGTATCCATGAGACTGTTGAGTCTCTACACCTTCAGCGCTAGGCTCCTCTATTACTGTAGGCAGCTCTTCAGTATGCAGTCTTTTGGATGACCTTGTTCTGACAGCACCAACGGCTTCTGATGGGCCTCACTCTTTTGGTTCGAGTTCCTCCAGGACCAGCCATGTCGGTGTTGCCTCTCGACCGTGTTGCACAGACCTTGCGACGCCTAGTTTGTGCAGGAGGAGCCTGCTGTAGGAAAAGTATATTTGTTACCATGTCATACAAGTGTATCATAGAACAGTAATGCATGCTAATGACATTGAAATAATCTACTTTTCTCGCCACCACAAGAATAAGCAAAACATCTACCTCAATTGTAAGGGTTTGGGGCTCCTCCTCCTCTAAGTCCGTATCAGCATCCTCCTAAACATTTTCTTCAGCTTCACGGTGATAATCTGATGAATCAGATGCTTTGATAAGACTAGAAGTGCTGTCGTGATCTAGTAATGGATTTGAGGCTAATCTAAGATATGCTGCTATATCACGAACCCCCAATTCAGCCATTCTTCTAAGATTATCCTTGACAGTGGCCTCACGCTCCCGCTCATAATCAGTTATTGAAGGTTCTTAAAGTTGACAACAAATTTTATGTGTTAGATTGTACTACACTAAACTGCTGACACCACTAATCTTCAGTCTGTAACCCAAGAATATCCTCAGCCCTACTCATCGTACCTTGGCCTACTCGGTGTCCGTGGCGTCCTGGGTGTCCGCGTCCACGTCTTCCCAACCGGCGAGGCGAGGCGAGGTAGCAGTTGAGGTGCCGAACCGGTGCGGGGCGACGGGGTGGAAAAGGTTGACGACGACGACGATGATGAGATCTGGTGCGAGGCGACGGTGTGGACGAGGTCAAGGAGGATGACGAGATCCTGTACGGGCGATGGCGTGGACGAGATCCGGGGCGATGGCATGGACGAGGCGAGGAGGAGGAGGAGATCCGGGGTGACGCCGTGGACGAGGCCGAGGAGATCCGGTACGGGGCGATGGAGTGGAGGAGGAGGAGAAATGAGTTGATTTTTTGGGAGCGGGACGGGAGGAAATATATTGGACCGAGGCGCCTAGCGTGAGTTCGCTAAAATGCCCTTGAATACTCAGTGCCACCCGACGTTTGGACTCAAGGGTATTATTGTCCTTTCAAGGTCAAAATTTCGGTTTCTGACATTTTCGACTCCCGATTTGGCACCCGACGTTTGCTGGACCCACATGTCATGCAGTGTCCGAGTTCATCTCCAGTTCTTGATAGACAGTACATTTCTGTTTTTGATTCACAATTAACAACTCAAACACGTATAGATTGGTCATATAAGGTCCAAAAGAGTTGATTTTTGTTTCTAAATTTTTCTAAAATCGTCATTTATCTTTTACATTATGATAAGGTAGTGAAAATCTGTCAACTAGTTAATGTTAATATCTTATGCACATCTTCTAAATTTTGTAAAAATTTGCATAGATCACGCCAAAATGATTTTGGTTACCAAATTTTGTGAACATGCACATCTTTTGCACCTAAACTTGTTAGAATATTGCTGAGATGTTTACAATAATTCGAATTTACATGTGTTCAGTTTAGTATGAAGTTGGTTTCAAGCTCCATATCACATGAAGATCACTCTTAGGTTTCAAAAGAAATGCCATGCTAAAAGTTTCCAAAAAATGTAACAAAATTCGTACATGATTATTGGGTCATGGAAAAGACATGTACCAAATTTGAACCTAGAATTCATTATACTTTAGGAGATAAAATGTGAAAAATATTAGAAAATCATCCTTTTTTTTGTATGTTGCAAAAAAATATGAGTCTATAGCTATAACTTGATGTAGAGGTGCACATTGTGTACCCCAAGCTACAATAATGTTTTAGGAATTTTTAGGATATTTATGTCCATGGGCATTCCATATAATACTCATCACATGAATACAAATTCATCCTTCCACACGCCTTCTCCTCCTCGTCGCGCTCTGCCTTCTCTCCTCCTCGCCGCGCTCCGCCTTCTCTCCTCCTTGCCGCGCTCCGCCTTCTCGCTGCGCTCCGTCAAGAGCACGGATCCCACCGACGCTCCATCTTCGGTAAGTCCATACGTCTTCGGTAAGAATGGTGTGGCGCGCTGTGGCTGGCAGGCTCGTCGGGTTCATTAGGGTTTTTTGTACTGTGTTCATCGCTTGCAGGGTGCTGCTGTTGGCAGCTCGTCCGGACCGCGCCGCCGTGGCCGCTTTCCCGCCTTGCCACCGTCGTTTCTCGCCTCGCGCTCGTCGTCTCCCAAGCGGGCTTGGGGTGCAGCCGACCCTGCAGTCGAGGAGTCGTTGGTCCTGGCATTGCCGCCGCCGCAGCCAGCAGGCACAGAGTTGCTGCCATCGTCCTCCATGGCTCCGCACGAGGACAGCGACGACGACGACTACGACCACCATCCATCGGAGCTCGACGACGACGCGTTCGTCGAGGCTGATCCGACGGCGGGGGCGGTCCACGACGACGACGACGACGATGGGATGCGCACCCGCGTCAGGTACACTCACTCCAACAAGTGCTGGTTCCACTGCCCCGTCTGCCCGTTCGAGGACGACAGCAACCCCAAGGTGCAGCTCCACGTCCTGCACATCGCCATGAACGGGCCGGAGCCTGGCGTCGACGCCCAGGTGGACATGCACCACCCAGGTGGATCGATTAGTTTGTTTATAAATATGTGTCGTCTGTGAACAATGTGCTTCAATTTCATGATCTTAGTTTCTGTGTTCATCGTTCTGTTTGTTGTATCGGCTATGATGGCGAAACCCACCGAACGGTTGCGGGAACACGACCACGAACCGAATGGTTGCGGGAACGCGAACACGAACCGAACGGTTTCGAGAACGCGAATGGTTGCAACACAAAGCTTTGTGTGGAAGCGAACTCAAAATTAGTGGTCGAACCGGCCTTCACCGGCGATGGGACATGCGACGGGACGCGAACAGTTGAACATCAATTAATGCCGCCTTGCCGCTGCCGTCTCCCGTCTCCCGCCTCGCACTCCCTAGCATTTTTGGTCTGCGTTTGTGGCCCAAGACAGATACATTTCTTTTCTGGATTGCCCCTTGTTTATGGCCCAAATGAGTTCAAGGCCAACCTTGGCCCAGCCAAAATCACCCTCATACACAAATTACCACCACAACTATGTCACATTGTCAACAACCTCATACACAAATTCCAAACACAAATTAAACATACAAGCACTTGTCCCAAGCACAAATTCCACATTACATCAACAAATTAAACATACTAACTGTCTATGCTGAACGCATAAACACCATTGCAGCAGCAGCACAACACACAAACAGACCAAAGAGCCAATGCTTCTTCTCCGACTTCTTCTTGCTCACCCAGGGCCTGCCCTCTTCCAAGGTGGAGCTCAAACTTACATTCTCCTTCTTCAGCATCTCAAGCTTAATCATAGTATCACTGAGAGCAGCCTTAAGTTCTGCCCTTTCATGCTTCAGTGCCTTCACAGCATCCCGGAGATCCACCAGCAAGCCTCTCACGAACTCATCCACCTCGCCTTCATACCAACCCAAGAAGTCACACCCTCCATACTGGAAACAACCAAGATATCAAATTAAATCGTACGACACCTCCAAACCAAACCCACGACACCAGATCTACAACCACTTACCCGAGCATTGTAGCACTTGAAGTACCTCCGCCCTGGATTGGCGTCGCTCCACGAGATCCACAACGCTGCCTTCTTGCCGCAATGACACAGAACATCAGGAGAGTAGTCCAGGGCCCGCGCCGGTAAGGGATTGGCGACCTCTGCTCTCCCACCTCGCCGTACCATGTCCCGCGCGAATGGCTGGAGCTCCACGAGGTCGACATCGCTCGGGATCGCCGGAGGAGAAGAGGGGAAGAAAGGGGCTAGGGTTACGCACCGGGGAAGAAAGGGGATGGATGCTGCCGGAAGCCGATGCCTCCGCTTCTTAACGGTCAACAAAAATGTCTTCACTGACATGTGGGCCCTGCCACGTCGGATAGGATGCGTGGTGCTGACATGTGCGCGTCGGACGGTTTTTGAATCCAAGGAGGAATTGCAGATTCGACCAACAGTTCGAGGAGGTAAAATGGCCCGACAGAATTCAGCTTAGCCCAACGGAGATCAGCAAAGGAAACGCACGCCTGCGCATGGGCTTCATTCGTAACCTACAAATGGCCCTGTCCAGTAAGGGCGAACATCTACATAGAAATGAAAAATTTATGGCCCTGGAACCAAGCAGGCGTCGTAGCACGGTGGTAAGTGTTTCGGTTTGCAGGGGCAGGTCGCGGGTTCGAGATCTGGCACCCGCTGTTTGTTTTTTAACTTACAAAAACTTGGACGAGCGCGCTTACATGTGGACCCAGTGCCACGATGGACCGTTACATGTGGACACAACAGACCGATCGCGTGCCACGTTATAATCTTGGACCCATATATGGCACACGTGTTGCCTGGTGCAGTTCTACGACGAATCGAAACTGTCACAGCTCTTTGACGTGGATGGGCTGGGGTTCTATGCCGATTTGGGTTTTTTTGTTCTATGACGTTATTTGACGCTCCGTCATAATTGTTGTCATTAAAATTTTGTCACTTGTCTACCGTGACGATCCATTATTTTTCGTTATAGTAACACCATCTACTGTGACGCTATTTTAGAACGTCACTACCAAAACGTCATAGATGTTCGTATTTCTACTATTGTAGGAATATTTGTCAAAATAATTGAAAATGCTGATTACCTCTCATGATATTTTGGTACAGGAGGAAACATTATGTCCTACCATGCAATAACAAATGGTAAATTCTGTTTATTTGGTTTTGTATACCATCATGAAAACATAATGGGGTATTCTTTTAGCTATCTTTGATGAACAAATGGTGGAGCTTCCGGGAGTGTCCAACAAACGTTTTGATCTAAAGTCTTAAATATCATGAGCATTCTTTATGTACTCCTCCATTTTGCATTGGAGGCAACATTTGTCGGAGAGAGCGGAGAGGTGATGATGCGGGTGGAAAAAAACTAAGCCATTAGGTTTACAAAATACCTAGGATCATTTCCACAACAAGAATGGAAGGCATTAGGAAAAATCTCTTTCGGTAAGCATGTGCTGCAGTGACAACATTCTCATCGAAGGCTCGGCTCGTTGCTATGGTGTCTTCCACATCTTCGATTCGTTGCCTTACTGCTTGATTGCAATTCTCCACATCCGCCATTAGGACTAACCTTATTGCAATGCAGTTTGCAGTATCTTGAGTAGAGGCGAGGCACAACATAGTTCATCCTGAGTCAATGCAGTTGCATTGAACTGAATGGAACTGTATGCTTCTACTATTTGGTGCTTTAATTATATTGCTTGATACACTGTTTGTAGTTGAATAGCTTAGTGGATAAGTTTAGACACACTAAGTAAATAATTAGGAAAATTTTGAAAAATGCCATTACAATTTTCAAAAATTTGAAAAATGCCATCCGACCCCACGTGTAAGTGACTCAGGTGGCCCCACCTGTCAGTGACTCAGTGATGGCATATTTCCAAACCGTGAAAATTATAATGGCATATTTCCAAATCGCCCATAATTACTACCAATGTAGCAATATCAACAAAAATATTTTCATCAGATACAATAGATCAGGATATAACAACATAAACAACTAAGGAGACAATTTAATTTTCAGGATAATTTTTAATTTAAATTATAAATTTAAGATCATGCTAGATCAAAGAAAAATGGATGGCTTTTGATTTATAGTAGTTGTTCAAATAGTTTAAAGAATTTTGGAAACCATCTTGAGTGTAAACACCTCACGCTAAGATTCAAATATAGTTTTTCAAAATTATTTTTAATTTAAAATCTAAACTTACAAGCATGTTGGATCATAGAAAATTTAGTCACTTTTTATTTATAATATTTTTTCACAAAGTTTTAACATTTTTGGTAACCATCTTGAGTGTGTAAACAACTCACGTAATAGTATAAATTATGTTTTGTAGAATAATTTTTAATTTAAAACTTAAATTTACTATCATACCAGTTCAATGCAAAATGTGTTGTTTTTTATTTATTGTATTTGTTCACAAAGTTTTAATATTTTTGAAACCATCTCGAGTGTAAACCGCTCACTAACAATATAAATGTATTCTTTTAGAATAATTTATAATTTAAAATATAAATTTACTATTTTGTCAGATCAAAGCAAAATAGGTCACTATTGATTTATAGTATCAACTAATGTTTTTCAATTTTTTAAAAATTTATATGTATTTTATTTTGTTTTGGTTGGATTTTTGGAGGCACCATTATTTGAACTGAGGAGGAGATGGGGTCCACGTTCGTCGGTGGAGAGGTGACCAGGTAGAAATTCGGAAAAAAAAAAAGTCCACACTTCGTAATTTTTAGGAGTAGAGATAGGTCCCCCTCCTCAACCATTATATATGTATTTCTCTTCGTGAGGAAAAGCTACCCAGGAGCAGAAAGCCTATACATTGGAAGTTAAACTCAGGCTAACATGTAGCTAAAAAAGGAATCACAAAATTCCGTATGTCTAGGGAAAGGAGGTGTCAGGACACCAGCAGCAAAAGCCATGCCGTCATCATGTACATTCTCTATGGTTCTACTCTCTACATACAATGGGCAGAAGCACGTCGCTGTAAACGGAAGCAAGTTCCAGCTAGATATGACGAAGTTTACAAAAAAAATTAAAACCATGCAGTCCAACACATGTGATCAATCTGTCTACGCATTTTCGCGTGTATCATATATACGTACTTAGCTATCCTGCTACCCATTTAAAAATGGAGCAGCATGCATTATTAGTCGGTGAGACTAAAGCGGTGATCCAGAAAAAATTAGCACACTAGCACCACGTAAGTTGTAGGACCATACGTTCTTGTATATGTGTCTTTTATTTTTCAGGAAGAAATTTCTAGTTAAATTCCAGGTCTTCATAAAAGTAAGAACATGATGATCCCAAATTAAACAAGTACATACAGACCATATCTTTTGTCTTGCAATGTCGCTAAATTTTATTTACAACCCAAAAGGTCTTTACGGCGGTGACCAGTTCAAGAACATAACTTCACTGCTGCTATATATTTATGCAAAATCCTTCATATCCAAATGTGTGGGACGATTCGATTGAAGATCACAAATTTCTAGTTAATTCACTGTTCATTGATTATGCTTCTTTTGGCGATCAACCGCAACATTAACCATTTTGCATTGTAGGAAATATTTGCACTAGCTTAATTGCAACTGACTTGATGAAGCAATAAACAGGAATTGAGTAGTAGCTTACCAACAGTGCCACCAGAACCAGATGAAGAAAATCTTGCATTGAGCTATGGTAACCGATGAATTGGTTCTTCATTTTTTTGCGTTTACTAAATTCATGCAGTAGCAACCAACTTAGTTCCTTGGTTCCCCATATGTGACCAGCTTATGAAGCTCATAATTGCTATTGATCCTTTGTACTACAAGATAAAATATTATATGGAGCCAAGAGTACATATAGGAGCCAAGAGTACTAGTCTTTCTCGGGCATCCGACTGCTAGATTAGTCTTAGCTATCTTTTTTTGATTTCTCCAATGTTCCAACTAAGCAATAATAATAACTATATACTTCCTCCAACCTAGAATATACATACTCTAGACATTTTTTGTTAGATAAAGAGTGGACAAAGGCCTAATTTGCCCTTGATTAAACTTGTCCCAGCTGCAAGCACATGACATAAACGCATGCACCATTTGTACACGGCATCATTGCCTTCTAATATGACAGGAAATGCGTGCACGCATGTTAAAAAGCTAGCATTTCCCATGCGGCCATTTATTTCTGGAGGTGGGGTAGTTTGGACCTTTTGTTGATTAAAACATCTATTGGAACACAAAACATAGCTATATTTGGGACAAAACATAGTTATATTCGTGGACGGCGAGTATTTGATAGTAGCACTGTCCTAGTTTCATTGTAGGCCATTCAATTTACAACCATCAGCACAAAGAGCAACACAATGCAGGAGAAAGAGTGGACGAGGTGCTCTAGTGAAAAAACATGGAGGGTTCAAAAAAAGAGTAGACGAGGGCCTTGTGGAGTGGAGGCGCCGTTTTCAGACTGTTGGGTTTGGCGCCTTGGATGAAGAAGGAAGGAAGGTGGTAATGCAGAAAAATGGAGCAGCATTAGTCGGTGAAGGAAGGCGGTAATGCAGAAAAAATGAGCACTACCACCACGTAAGCTGTAGGGTCAATTCCTTAATGAAAATGGGAGACATCAGGAAAACTTTTTCAGCTTTGTAGTTCAAATGCAATTATTGAAACCTCTTTTGGCATGCATGTTACATATCGACAAGCTGTTCATCCGAAGTTCACATCTGTGGTTTGGCTCTCTTGACTTCCTGGACAGTGGACAAATGAGGTGCTTGCCAATCATGGTCTCGTATAAATAGTCTATTGCCTGGTCTGGTAAATCTGCCAAACAATTCCGCAATACCCAGTGCTGACTCCTGATTGTTTCCTGGTGCCTCCTATCCCTAATATGCTATCTAAATTTTTGACAGCACAGAAGATGCATGGAACATGAAAGAGCTGAGTGAACCATGCATGGACAACAGCATAGAAGGGCACTGCGCTTGCCCAGGTAGCACTACTATACAAATAAAAGTTATAGCATTAGATATCATGTACTGCAGAAAGGTTGGTTGGATAGTCCATTATGTGTAATTTCGTGTCATAACTAATACTAGATATCAATATACATAGTGACCATTCGGCATGTGAGCTTCTTAAATTATATTTATATAATACTGGCCACATCATCACCTATGGAGGAGTATGGAGCAACTATAACACCGCCCCATGCCATGTTTTGACGGTGAATAATTGTGTTGTTAACTGTTCGCCTTTTGCACTGTTTCAGATAGAGGAGACAGAGACGGTAATTTGTAACAGGGGAAAAGTAAAACATGTTAGTATATATGATTGGATGTCCGCAGGAGATAAGTTACAAACATGAGTTTACTTTCTCAAAAACTATTAGCGGCCGATGTATCGGAAGAGTTGCGATTGCAAAAGGTGCCCTGTAAGCCGGTAACAGCACAAAAACTCTACGCACACCAAACAATTTTGGCCAGCTTTTAACGTTTTGTGCTGTGCACACCATGTGTTGAATGTACGAACGCTAGCGACACACTTGGCCAGTAAATACAACATTAGAAAAGTGCAGTTCATTTATATATCTTCTTGTTAGAAGAAATATGTAAAAAACAAATTCAGGGTTGAAAGATATATATACACTACCAGAGAACCCTCTATCGGTACCGGTTCCAAAACCTCATAGGTACCGGTTTTGGAACCGGTACCGTGCATCCGTGACCCATGACAAAAGTCATCGGTACCTGCTTTTTCTCACCCGGTACCGATGAGTAAAAACGAAAACAAAAAAAAAACTCCCGCCAAATCCAAATCTTCACTGATGCACTTTGATTTTAGTTCATCCTCATCTAAAGTTTACAAACAATATTCAACAAGAATTCAACAATATTCACGGATACATAGCAATATTCACAAACATTCAACAAGAACACAAGAGCTCCAGCTTCTCTGATCAATTTGAACCCTTGGAATCAATATTCACCAACATTCAACAAGAATTAAATCAACATTCACCAACATTCACATTCACAGATCCAGACATTCACAAGAACAGAAATTCACAAGAACAGCTCGGTGGCCGAGCACCTGGACGTGCAGGCGTACATGGTCGGCGAGCACGGCGACAGCTCGGTGGCCATCTCGCCGGAGGCGCCCGCGCACTCNCGCCGGCCGTGCAGGGCCCCCGCCGGACTCCCCAACCTGAGAGAGAGAGACAGGAGAATCAGAGATGGAGGCAGAGAGATAAGGGAGAGAGAGTAAGAGTCAGGGATAGAAAAAAAGAGAGGTGGTCGGCGTCGGAGAATAAAAGCATATTGGAGAGTTTTTTCGGGTCCGTCGATGACTTAGGTACCGGTTATAGGCATGACCCGGTACCAAAGGGTGTTCTTTGGTACCGGGTGGTGTTACCACCCGGTACTGGACTCTTTGGTACCGGGTGGTAACACCACCCGGTACCAAAGGGTACCACCCGGTACCAAAGGGTTCTCGGGGGCTGTCAAGTTTAGACCCGGTACCAATGACCCTTTTGGTACCGGGTCTTAAAAAAGAGGTACCAAAGAGGGATGGCCGATGGAGGGTTTTCTGGTATTGAAGCACAAACTCAACTGTGTGTGGAATCAGAGCCGAACATTATATATAGGCTCCTCCAGTACCACATACTATAGACCAACCAATAATAACTAAGTTTATATTTGAAGTTGGCACCATCTAGTTTCCATATGGGTCCATTCACATTACCTCCACAAAAAGAAAGAGCAGGGTGGGATGCCGCAGTGCAGATGAAAATATGAGATACATGTTGGAGATATGCGAATTATTCTACCAGATTTTAATTCGAGGCATATTTCATAAATAATTGCTACTGCTAAGTAAAACAAATAAACAGGCATGAAT
Organism: Alloteropsis semialata; assembly: GCA_004135705.1. Classification (NCBI taxonomy): domain Eukaryota; kingdom Viridiplantae; phylum Streptophyta; class Magnoliopsida; order Poales; family Poaceae; genus Alloteropsis; species Alloteropsis semialata. The sequence goes on along the minus strand of CM014271.1, from coordinate 66,226,253 downwards.
CTCAAGAATGAGAACAGCAAAGACATCATAGACATAGCCAGCAGATATATGATAAACATAATCAAACGCATTGCTGCACTATCACCCATCTATGGACTTACAGAGTAGCGCTCCGTCCTCGTGTAGACTCGATGTAGAGGCAGTGCGGAACGAAGTCGAACAGCTTCGAGCGGTCGCACAGTTGCGCTGCACGGAAACCTTATTGTCGCCCCATGTGCAGGCTTCACGATGGCAAGGGCTCAGAGATACCGCTCCTTTCCTTCTCAATGCACGCCAAGAAGAAGATCCAGCGAGATCCGGCAGCTTAGCGCCACAGCACACTTCTCCCGGATTCAGAGAGAAAATTCAGAAAGAGTTCGTGGAGATTTTCTCATTTGTGTTATTTTCCTGGACGTCTCCAGGTTCTCTTATAGAGAAATCGGCAGCCCACTGCTGATCGTTTCTTCTATAATGACGCCCCATTAATTGACAGTAATAACCGCCCACATAATTTGGGACTGAGGCATTGACTGCGTACTTATCCTCTCTAATGACCGTTGTCAAAAGGTTAATACGCAGATGGCAAAAGGATTACACAAACTTGGCTTGGCTGCTCGCTGCATCGCAAGTCACAAGTCACGCGTTCGTTTACGCGAAAAGAACGCGAATACGCGCATGCACGCGCGTGTGTAACCTTAGCCCCATTCTCTCCAAGTGTTCAGACTAGTGAGAGAGCTCTCGTATTTAAGTTGGCATGCACCAACTCATACCAACAGTATGGGACAACTCTATGCCTTGCACTCTTGCTTTGGGATTCCATAAATGGGCCTCTTCATGGGCCTATTTTTCAACAATCCCCCACCAATGCCAAAGTAAGAAGAAGGAGAATGACAAAGGATCAATGTGCTGTAATATTTTTAATATACCAGCATTTCAGTATCAGTCCCGTACGGGTTGAACTTATACCTAGAACAACAAGATTCATCTTTTCGCGGCTGAAGAATGGACTGCGCCTTGAATTCTCAGCTTTACTACAGTCAGATTTCACTCGAAGTCATAGCTGATACTAGGCTGCCAAAGTAACCTCGCCTAACCGGAGCGTTAATGGTCTGCTCCCGCATCTTTTAGTGAGCTTTCAATGAGAGCGCCCTGTCTCAAGAACTGCGACCTAAAGTTAGGCTCACGTAGGTGTTCTCCTTCAAGAATATCCTGCAGGCTGATATCTTTTTCAACAAAAACAATAAGGATTTATGCCAACCTTCCATGCAGTAAAGCTTTATTTGTCATTTGGACATGGGTACTTATTATGTAAATGTACTTTTTGAGTTACACCATCAATTTGTTCTTCCAATTGCCTACTTCACGGGATCTCCGATCACATAGGATAGGTTGCCATTGGGATGCAACATATTCAAATGGGCATCATACCATGTCCTTGGACATCATAGAAATCGCATCCTGTGGTTATCCCTTTGTAAAAGGGTCTGCCAGATTCTTTTTAGTTCGCACATAGCTCACAGCTATTACTCCGGAGTTCTTCATTTTTCTGACAGTTTTACGCTTAATATGTTTGTTGGAATTATCCTTTGTATTCATAACTTGAGCTAGCATTGATTGGTTATCGTAATACATTAGGATGTGTGGTACCGGCTTCCCAAACAAAGGCAAGTCCATCAACAACTCTCTTAGCCATTCAGCCTCATTAGTGGCAGTCTCAAGTGCTACAAGTTCTGCTTCAGCCATAGAATTTGTCAGGACTATTTGTTTGCAGGACCTTCCACGCAACTGCAGCACCTGCTAGAGTGAATAAATAGCCACTAGTAGCTTTGATCTCATCCGTATCTGAGATCCAATTGGAATCACTATACCCCTCTAACACACGTGGGTATCCCGAGTAGTGAATTCCAAGCGTTGTAGTGCCTTTCAAATATCGCAGCACTCTCTCTAGTGCTTTCCAGTGATCTTCTCCTGGATTTGATGTGAACCGACTCAATTTGCTCGCAGCATAGGAGATATCAGGTCTCGTGGCACCAGCTAAATACATAAGGGATCCAATTATTTGAGAATATCTCAGTTGATCTCTTCCCTGTCCTTCGAATTTTTGAAGTTTCACACTCGCATCATAGGGAGTTGGAGAGACTTTACGGTCCTTAAAGCCAAAACGGCTAAGGATCTTCTCCATATAGTGAGATTGATTCAACGTAATACCATCCTCACATCTGCCAGTCCCAGATCTTTCATATCAAAACAACGAGATAAGAAAGTCTTGATCTCATCAATCACAGCAGTATTGGTCCCAAATATGAGTATGTCATCGACATACAAACACAATATAACTCCTTCACCCCCACCATAACGGTAGTACACACACTTATCTGCCTCGTTCACTCTGAACCCCGCAGATCTCAAAGTGGTGTCAAATTTTTCGTGCCATTGTTTGGGAGCTTGCTTTAGGCCATATAATGATTTTATTAATCTACACACTTTATTCTCCTACCTAGGAATTACAAAACCATCTGGCTGCTCCATGTATATTTCTTCCTCCAACTCTCCATAAAGGAAAGTTGTTTTCACATCCATTTGATGGACATGTAAACCATGGGATGCAGCCAGCACAAGGAGAACCCTTATGGTAGTAATTCGGGCAACAGGGGAGTAAGTGTCGAAGAAAACTTCTCCTTCTTTTTGGGTATAACCCTTGGCCACAAGTCTTTCCTTGTACTTTTCAATTGTACCATCAGGCCTCAACTTCTTTTTAAAGATCCACTTGCATCCAACTGGTTTACACCCGCTTGGACATTCAGTGATCTCCCAAGTCCCATTGGACATGATGGAGTCCATCTCACTATGGACTGCCTCCTTCCAATACTCTGCATCAGAAGATGCATAAGCCTCTGGAAGTGTTTTCGGCACATCATCCACAATTTAGACAATAAAGTCATTACCAAAAGATCTCACTATCTTTGGTCTCTTACTTCTGCGTGGATGTTGGGGATTGGCCTACCAAAGTGGAGTCTCATTGACTGTATCATCATCTTCATCAGATGTAGTCGGTTCATTATTTGGTTCAGGTGGTATAAATGGTTCAGGTGAAGCATAAACCTGATTTTCATCGCTGCCTGTTATTCTCATAGGATACTGTCGGGGATCGCGGAGGCCCTCGCCCGCGGACCAACTTCAGCACCGAGTTCGACAAGATGCTCCAAGGGCCCTGCCCCATACATAAGCAGTCCAAGCACCGTATGATCGACTGCATGGGACTCGCCGATGCCTACAAGAAGCAGGAAGGGAAGCTGCCGCCACGCAACGACGATAAAGGCGACAAGGAGAAAGGGGCCCCCGCAGGCCCTGCTTTCCCAAACGTCGACAGACAGGTGAACTTCATCCTCGGAGGACCGCCGCAGGTGGATGACAAGCGCCGGGAGAAGGTGCGTGACAGGGAGATATTCTCCTATTACACATCGCCGATCCAACCACTCCGCTGGTCAGAGCAGCCGATCACCTTCTCCAGGGAAGACCAGTGGTTTCAAATCTCTGACGTTGGCGAATACCCCCTGGTACTCAGCCCAATCGTGAACAACGCTCGCCTCACCAAGGTACTCGTCGATGGCGGAACTGGGCTCAACATCATCTTCGCCCAAACGCTGAGGGACATGGGCATCGGCCTCGACGCTTTGACCCCTTCCCCCCACCCATTTTACGGGCTGATTCCGGGCAAGGGCTCCAAGCCACTCGGGCAGATATCTCTCCCCGTCACCTTTGGCGATCAGAGTAACTTCCGAACCGAGTACCTCATCTTCCAGGTCGCCGACTTCACCACTGTCTACCATGTCATACTTGGAAGACCGGCGCTCGCCAAATTCATGGCGATTCCCAACTACACATACCTGCTGATGAAGATGCCAGCACCAAACGGCGTCCTCTCCATCTGCAGCGATGTGCACACCGCCAAGGGATGCGACAAGGAAGGGCTCCATCTCTGCACCGGCATCGAACGCAGCGTACTCCAAATGGAAGTGGTCAACGATGCGAGAACATTCCAGGGAGATCCTGGCTCCATCCCCGAGTCCTCCAAGAGAAGAGCCGTGTCGACCGCCATGAAGACGGCTGAAGAAGTACGTCCCGTCTCACTCGGGCTCGCCGACTCCTCCAAGACCGCCCTGATCGGTTCAGGGCTCGACGCCAAATAGGAAAGCGCGCTCGTCGCCTTCCTCCGGAACAACGCCGACATATTTGCATGGACTCCATCAGACATGCCGGGTGTTCCGAGGGAGGTGGTCGAGCACTCCTTGAAGGTTGACGCGAACGCCAAGCCAGTCCGCCAAAAGCTCCGACGCTTCGCGCAGGACCGCAAAGAGGCCATTAGGGCAGAAATTACAAGGTTGTTAGCTGCTGGGTTCATTAGAGAAGTCTTTTATCCCGACTGGCTCACTAATCCAGTTCTTGTAAGGAAAAAAAATAATAAATGGAGAATGTGTGTTGATTACACGGATCTCAACAGGTACTGCCCTAAGGACCCCTTCGTCCTGCCCCGCATCGACCAAGTCGTCGACTCCACCACCGGATGCGTACTCCTATGTTTCCTCGATTGCTACTCCGGCTACCACGAAATCGTCTTGAAAGAAGAAGACCAAGAGAAGACGTCCTTCATTACTCCGATTGGCGCTTACTGTTACACCAAGATGACGTTCGGCCTCCGCAATGCCGGCGCCACTTACTAGAGGGCCATAAACCTGACCCTGGGTACACAGATCGGTCGCAACGCCGAGGCCTACGTTGATGACATAGTGATTAAGACGAAGAACGAAGCCGAGTTCATCGTCGACCTCTCCAAAACATTCAGCAACCTCCGCAGACTCAACTGGAGGCTAAACCCGACCAAGTGCGTCTTTGGCGTACCGAAAGGGAAACTACTCGGCTTCATCGTCAGCAACAGAGGCATCCAAGCCAACCCAGAAAAAATAGACACCATCCGGAGGATGAAACCGCCGACTGGGAAGAAAGAGATCCAAAAGCTGACTGGTTGCATGGCGGCCTTGAGTAGGTTCATCTCCCGGCTAGGGGATAAGGGCTTGCCGTTTTTCAAGATCCTCAAGAAGACCGACAAGTTTGAATGGAACCAGGAGGCGCAGCAAGCTTTTACCGACCTCAAGAACTACCTCTCCAACCTGCCGGTACTCGCCGCCCCGCACAACGATGAAACACTGCTCCTATACATTGCAGCCACGACTAATGTGGTAAGCACTGTGATCGTCGTGGAGAGGGAAGAGGAAGGAAAGGTGCAACGGGTGCAGCGACCAGTCTACTATGTGAGCGAAGTACTAAGTGAATCTAAGGCGCGCTATCCCCAGGTGCAAAAACTACTCTACGCACTACTGATCACGTCAAGGAAACTCCGCCATTACTTTCAAGCCCATCGCATCAAGGTGGTCACGCAATTTTCACTCGGCGAAATCCTCCATAACAGGGATCTCACCGGATGAACCATCAAATGGTCCGTTGAGCTCGCCTCCTTCATCATAGATTTCGTCCCACCCACCGCCATCAGATCACAGATTCTCGCCGACTTCGTCGCCGAACAGACCGAGAGCCAGGACGCAAAGGAAGACACTAGCGGCGAACACTAGAAGATGTATTTCGACGGCTCCTTAATGATCGACAGCGGGGGCGCCGGCGTACTTTTTATCTCGCCGAAAGTACGCCGACACCAACAACGCCGCCGAGTACGAAGCAATCCTCCATGGGCTCCGCATCGCCGCCTCACTCGGAATAAAGAGGCTATTGGTTTATGGCGACTCCGCGTCGTTATAAACCAAGTCAACAAAGAATGGGATCGCCACAGCGAGCGGATGAACGCTTACTGTGAGGCAGTGCACAAACAGGAGGGAAAATTCTACGGAATAGAATACCATCATGTTCCCCGAGAAAAAAACCTTGCAGCTGACACACTCGCTAAACTGGGGTCAACCCGCGCGGAAGGAGAACTGAGGAAGTTACAAGGACAAGGCCTTACCATGAAGATTTGAGCGATGCTGCACGATAGCGTCGTTCAAGCTCTTTTGGGCGACGTCGCGCTGACGCTTGACCCGTTTCAGCTCCACCTTCAGCTCTGCCTCACGCTGTCGCACCGACTGCACGTCACGAAGCTGCTCGAGGCGCGACTGCCGGAGCGCGGCTAACCTCTACACAAATTACGAAAAGTGGAGAATTCAGGCAACTTACAATGAAGAACGACAGATGAACAAGGCAGATGAGGAGACAAACCTCTGCGCAGCGTCGGGATTGGTCGATTGCGAGCTGTAGCTCGGCAATCACCGCCTCCTCCTCCGCCGCACTAGCATCATCCACGGGGACCGTGACAGTCCCCGAGGCGTCCAACTGCTTTTGGAGGCCCTCCCCTTGGACTTCTCCTTGAACAGCGGCGTCTTTGTCTGCGTGCGGGGCCGGCGCCGTGGGATCCACTTCAGGATCCCCAGCGCCACCGCTCGGGGAAATCCGCCGCCTTTTCCCCTCCACCCTGCACGTCTTCCGTCCCAGGCGCCACCACGTTCTCCTCCGGAGCAATCCCACCCGACATGTGCTCCGATTGCGGCGCCATCGACCCCTGGACCAAATCCGTCACACCGGGCGCCGTGCCTGAGGGCGGTGTGCCAACGGGTGTGACGGGGGGGAGGGACTCGGTTTCCGTGGGGTAGCAGTCGATGACCCCGTCCCACCGGCCGCCGTACCATCAAGATCGGAGGATTTGCTAAAAAAGCAGTCGGCAGTTAAAACAGGAACTCGAAAATAATGATACGCACAGCTAACCTACTAAGGAGCATGAGAACAAAGACTTACTGGGTACTCTTCACCACAACAACTCGAGGCCGCAAGATCGGAAGCTTGGGTCGCCGTTGCGCCGTGGCCGTTGTCAGGATTGGCCTGGTCCCCGGATTGGAGACTGGCCTGGCATCCGCGACAGCCTGGACAATGGCTTCCGCCACCATCCGCCGTTTCTCTTCTACTGACACGCCCATGGCCCGGGCGTGCTCCTGCTCTTGGAATATGGAGTCGGACACCGCCTCGTTCTTCTCCTCTTCCTCTTCCTCCACGACGGCCGGGGAAGGTTGTCCCGGCTCGTCAACATCGGCGTCCGAACCCGCCACTGGTTGCTTGGCCGGCTGCGCAGCCGGCTTCGTTGCAGTCACCTTCCTTGTGCGCTTCCGCTTGGGAGGCGGCGGCGTGTGCGCCACTGCTTCCCGGACGGAGGGCGCCTCGTCGGACAATGTCGCCGAGTCGTCGTCAGCCGCATCGCCGACCCCAGACGCCGCCGGTTTAGAAGCACGGGCCCTACGAGACCCGACTTTCGCCACGGCTACCCGCCGCTTCCGTGGACGGATCTCTTCTACATCTTCATCTGAAGGGCTCATAGAGCCCTCCGTGTCGCTGGCAGCCCACTCCCGAGGAGTAGGCGGATCAACTGCCCCTCCTATCGGGGCATCGCCTTGATCACCCGAGGGTGTTCCCCCAGGTACGCCTTCCTAGGTGAGTCCTTCGGAAGCAGAGAAGGAGAAAAATAATCAAAGACCCGATCCTGCGACAGGGGAATCGCAAAATCAGACGGCCAACGGACGATTAGATCAAAATTGAAAACCAGCATCAAGATGAACACGCTAAAGTACTCGGAACAAAAACTTACCGGTGGAGCAGGCCTCTTCAAGGAGAATGGGCACGGTTGATGCTTCTCCGACACGTGGCAGAGGAAGAAGCCGCCTACACGCGCCTTCATCTCCTCCTTGCTCACCGTCCGGCGGGCCCCCCAGGTAGGATCCTCTCGGCCCGAGTACTCGAAGCCCGGGTGTTTCCTCTCCTGGATCGGCTGAACCAGCCGCCGGCTAAAATTGCAGGCGACGCCGACCGCCGTCAAACCTTGATTCTTCAGCTCCTTGATCATCCCAAGGAGCTCCTCCACCTCGCGCATCTGGTGACCCGCAGGAAGATCATTCCAACAGGTCTTGATCTCCGGACGCGCTCCGCGATGGCAGGGGATCGTTGGCGCGTGGTTCCCGATGTAGAACCACTCTGCCTTCCAGCCCTTGTTGGAGGTGTTGAGGGCGATGTCGAAGTACTGGTCCTTCCGGCCTTGGCGCAGCATGAATCCGGCGCCTCCCACCATCACCATCTTCTCCTCACTTGGCTGAGGCTTCAACCAGTAGAGGTACCTCCACAAGTCGAAGTGGGGAGTAATCCCCAGGTAGTGCTTCGCACAAGTGGATGAAGACGGAAATGGCCATGATTGAGTTTGGGTTGAGGTGGACGGCCTCGATCCCGCAGTAGTGGAGCAGACCTCGGAAGAAGGCCCCCGTCGGCAAGCCAAACCCGCCTCGAAGAACGGCTTGAAGAGCACCAGTTCGTCGAAGTTCTCTGACGGGAAGGCTTCCCCGGCGCTTGGGCGCCACTCCGCCACTGCTTGAGGTGGAAGGATACTCCGCTCCACCATCTCCTCCAATATCTCCTCGGTTACTTTCCCCCGTACCCATGCGACGGCGGGGGAGGGGATCTTCTCTGACTTGGGGAGGTCGGCGAGCTTCCTCTTCGGCGCCATGGCTTTGGGCACGGAGTGCTTTGTTCGCATCAGCGAGGCTACGCTCCCCGTGGTGGCTAAATCCGCGGAGCGGATCTAGAAGCAGAGAGAGTTTCGGTGGCGGCGGAATGAAGAATGGAGGAAGGGGCGAATGGATCTGGAAACAGAGGGATTTCCCCGTTAGACCTAACCCTCGCCTTTTATAGCACTCCACAATGCCTGAAATTACCGCAGGACGGCGTGATTAACGGATGAGAGCGCAACGGTAAAAAGAGACGTTGAACGCCCTCATGAACCGTTACGCTCGGACGACCCCGTGCACTCGGGCAAGACGAAGAAGTCGGCGTGCCACTACGGCTCGACCAGCACTCGGACTCGGGGGCTGGCGCCGCATTAAAGACAGCGTGCCTTCGGGCTCGATTGGCCCCGAACCACTCGGGAGCCAACGCTGCAAAACAAGTGGCGTGCCGCTAAGGCTCGACCAGCACTCGGACTCGGGGGCTGGCGCCGCATTAAAGACAGTGTGCCTCTCGGGCTCGATTGGCTCCGAAACACTCGGAAGCCGACACTGCAAAACAAGTGGCGTGCCGCTAAGGCTCGACCAGTCCTCAGACATGGGGGCTGGCGCCGCATCAAAGGCAGTGTGCCTCTCGGGCTCGATCAACCTTGAAGCGCTCGGGGGCTGATGATGCAAACAAGTTACTGCAATCGGACAAGCGCGACCGCGCCCCGACAGCTCGGGGGCTGGCGCTGCCAAGAAAGGAAACACAAAAGCTCCATTTTCAAGGCAATCAAGGAGAAAAATTCTTTTGCAGATTATACAGTTACAACGAAGCCGGTCGCGCGCCGGTTACAAGCATAAAAAGACTTCGCCGTCACGTGGACGGCTTGGGGCACCCGCTGGCGCGCTAAGTGTTGCATTCGCAGCAAGCTTGGTCCACATGAGCTCATCGTAAGCTCTCTTGTAGCACCACTACAGCCATCGACGAGGCAGCCCCTTTCGAGGGTTGAGAGCGAATGCCTCTGGGTATCCCTTGCTTTGACAGAGCATTACACCCTGACAGTCCTAAACTAAAGGCAGGACAAGGAGCCAACGGAGCAGCATCTAGACTCTCATCAACACCTCAAGTACATCGCAAGCACTCTTCTAGCACCACGCTCTTGTGACTCTATGGATTTTCCCTCGAGGATGAAACCAGCAATGAGCCTCCAGTATATTTGCTACAAGGATCCTATACATACTTGCTTCTGGGTGGCAGCTCTGGCTCCCGGTGAGTATTTATAGCCTCGGGCTACCGAGGAACAAGAAATCCCCTTGCACTGTGAAGCGCGTGAGCTCCGAGCCACGCGTCCTTTCTCTTCTCATGTCGCACAGGTCATCCTTATCGCCTTTGGTTTTACTCGACCATGGGAGTGCCATGTGCGTTCACGAGGAAAATTGTTCTTGTCGCCGCATGCCAGAAATGACATTCCTCCGCCTGTGTTCTCTTTGGTGCATTCGAGAAAGAGGGAATCCTCAAGGACTCGGAACGTTCGCGGAGCTAAGTATTAAATCAATTTATTTTGTTAATTTCGTAGGCTTTTATACAAGTCGCTAAAGTACTCGGTTAGCACACGCCTTAATTCGTGAAACCTCGACTCTTCCGTACGCCTACGCTCCTACGCGTGCATGCGGCCCAGTTCCCTGCGCTACGGACTATGGCTATCGGGGATCAGGCGCATAAACGTAACAGGCTAACTACCCAGAGAAATTCATACGTTGCCGAATACCTTTTCTCTCGGATTTGTATTTTGCCGCATCATATACTGCCTTTGCACTACGCTTTTGCTGCAGGGTATGGACGACTTCTCGGCGAGCCTCAGCCCTCACGCTCGGGGGCTGGCACCGAGACGACTACTCGGTGAGCCTCAGCCCTCACGCTCGGGGGCTGGCGCCGGGGGAATCTGTCGGCGAGCTTTGGCCCTCACGATCGAGAGTGGGCCGCCGAAATTGACGCCAGAAGAAAATGCCAAAATGCTCCTCGAATAAGCCTTGAGCCGATTCCTACGGAATCGCCTTAAGGCTCGGGGGCTACGGCCAACGGACGCACCTCGCGGCGCATCCGTTGATTGACTGGCGACCATGACGAAGATGATCAGAACAAGGCTACAAACCCTTGGACCGATTCCTCCGGAATCGCTTCAAGGCTCGGGGGCTACGGCCAACGGACGCACCTCGCGGCGCATCCGTTGCAGACGGCTCTCTTTTCTCTCCAGTATCACGCGGTTTTGTTTCCAACCGCAGCAAGCTCGAAGCTCAGCAGATAGCACGATCTCGCCGGGTTATCACTCAACCACGTACTACTCGGGGGCTTGTCGGGGATAGACCCCCGGGGGTACCCAGAAGGTGGATTGGCCCAACCAGCAAGGGACGGCCCAATCCGAGTGCTATCGGGCCGGCTAGTCAGACTGGATGGCCCACCAGTCGGGGGGCCCACTAGTCGGACGAGCCGGGTTGGGTACGACAGCGCGCGGGACAAGGAAGGAGACGGCGTGCTTCGCAAGAAGATCGGAGATCAAGATAAACTAGCCGGAATTCTAGGGAAAGATATCTGTAATCGTTATAGGATCGAATCCTTGTATTCTGGGTAGGTTACGATCTCTAGCCGACTTGTAACTCAAGGCAACCGGACTATATAAGGTGCCTTGGGACCCTCCTCCAGAGCAAGAGATCTACACGATCAACAACAGCCATCCACACTTCGAGACTAGAACCCAACTACGGAGATCCTTCAGGAACTTCATACACAGCAATACATACACCCAACACAGGACGTAGGGTATTACGTCACCTGACGGCCTGAACCTGTTCAATCCTTGCGTCTTGTGTTACCATCGACTTGTGATCCTCGATCTGTCTCTCAACAAATCAACCACGTAGGCTACCCTGTGTGGATTGCCGGGTCCATAAATCTGACAGATACACATCCTCAAAGAAAGAAGCATCTCGTGACTCCATGATTGTATTTATGCTCACATCTGGAGTATCTGATTTTACTACCCAGATTCTATAAGTCGTACTATTCTGTGCATAACCCAAAAATACACAATCAACTATTTTAGGTCCAAGCTTTCTCTTTTTCGGCGCTGGTATATTGACTTTCGCCAAACAACCCCACGTGTGCACAAAATTGACATTAGGCTTTCGCCCCTTCCATCCCTCATAAGGAGTGACATCTTTGTTTTTTTGTCACAACTCTATTTAGGACAAAAGTCGCTGTAAAAATAGCTTCCCCCCACCATTCATAGGACATACCAGCACTCTCTAACATGGCATTCACCAAGACTGTAAGTGTTCGGTTTTTCCTCTCAGCCACCCCATTCGATTGAGGTGAATATGGTGGTGTGACCTCATGGATTATACCATGATCAGCACAGAATTGATAGAACTCAGTGGAGATATATTCTCCTCCACGATCGTCATGTAAACGCTTGATCTTTCTCTCAAGTTGGTTCTCAACCTCAGCCTTAAATATCTTAAAGTAGTGAAAAGCTTCATCTTTTGTTTTCAGCAAGTAAACATAGCAATAACGAGTAGCATCATCTATCAAAGTCATGAAATATCTCTTGCCTCCTCTAGTCAACAATCCATTCATTTCACATAGATCTGAATGAATAAGATCTAATGGTGTCGAATCTCACTTTTCCTCTAAACTCTTAAAAGGTTTTCGAGGTTGTTTCGCTTGAACACAAGATTGGCACTTTGATCTTTTGACTATTTCAACTTTTGGGATTAATTCTAATCTGGACATTCTAGCAATGGGGTCATAATTAATATGACAGAAACGAGAGTGCCACACATTGGACTCACAAATTTTATTCATGGATGCAACATTTAAATGATAATTCGACTCAACAGTATTTAGGCGGAACAAGCCTCCGCTGTCATAGCCTTTACCAACAAAGTTCCCGAATTTAGAAATTACAACTTTATTGGACTCAAACACTAACTTATATCCATCCCGACATTACAAGGATCCACTAATGAGATTCATGTTTATCGACGGAGCATGCTGCACGTTCCTCAAATGGACAATCTTTCCTGATGATAGCTTCAGTTCGACCGTACCAACACCAAGAACAGGCGCAACTGATCCGTTCCAAATCAAGACGGAGGAGACTCGCGCTTCCTGATAAGAAAAAAATAGAGACATGTCAGAGCATACATGTATATTCGCTCCAGTATCAACCCACCAATCATTAGATTGCAATACTGAGAATACAATTGGTATTTCACCATACCTGGATGAATCGGCCTCATTGAAATTGCCAATGGTGACGTTCACCTTCTTGTTTGACTTTTCATCATCTCTGTCTTTGCGGTGGTGGCAATTCTTTGCAAGATGTCCTTCTTTGGCACAGACATAACATGCTCTGATTTTATCATCTTTCTCATATCTCTTCTTGAAGTTAGTGGTTTTCTTGGCCTTATCACCATACTGCATCTTTCCCTTGCCCTTGTTTTTGGGCTTGCTCACTACGACGTTTGCACTCGCACCCTGAGCAGATGTGCCAGGAGCATCCTTTGCCCTTGCCTTTTCTTCCACATCGAGGGCTACTATGAGATCCTCAGTGGAGATCTTCTCTTTTATGTTTCAGGTTAGTGGCAAAATCCCTCCACGACGCAGGGAGTTTGGCAATAATGCCCGCAGCCACAAACCTGTCCGGCAAAGGACAGCCCAAACTTGCGATCTTTCTAACTAGCAGTTGCATCTCATGTGCCTGTGCAACTATCGACTTTGCAGCATCAATGCTGTAGTCATAGTACTGCTCACAGGAATAGAGTAATCGACCACCTTCAGAGACCGCAAACTTGCGCTCAAGTGCATCCCACAACTCTGTGGGGTCTGTGTAATTCATATACACATCGTAGAGCTGATCTGACAACAAAGTCAGAATGCATCCAAGTGCAGTATCTCGCACACTGGAATAAGTGGCCTCTTGTTCAACCGTGAATGGCATGACTGGACGGATCACCCACCACAGTCCCATAGACATGAGCCAAAATTTGACTCTAGTCTACCATCTACAGAAGTTACCACCAGAAAACCTCTCAGGTTTCATTGCATCCGAAGCACCGGCCATTGCTGAATTAGAATAAACGCATATATAAGGTTTCTGAATTGTTGGAGATATGCGAATTATTCTACCAGATTTTAATTCGAGGCATATTTCATAAATAATTGCTACTGCTAAGTAAAACAAATAAACAGGCATGAATCTCAAGAATGAGAACAACAAAGACATCAGAGACATAGCCAGCAGATAAATGATAAACATAATCAAATGCATTGTTGCACTATCACCCATCTACGGACTTACAGAGTAGCGCTCCGTCCTCATGTAGACTCGATGTAGAGGCAGTGCAGAACGAAGTCGAATAGCTTAGAGTGGTCGCGCAGTTGCGCTGCCCAAAAACCTTATTGCCACACCTCATGTAGGCTTCACGACGGCAAGGGCTCGGAGATACCGCTCCTCCCCTTCTCAGTGCACGCCAAGCAAAAAATCCGGCGAGATCCGACAGCTCAGCACCACAGCACACTTCTCTCGGAAACGGAGAGAAAGTTCAGAAAGAGTTCATGGGGATTTTTCTCGTGTGTGTTATTTTCCTGGACGTCTCCAGGTTCTCTTATAGAAAAATCGGCAGCCCACTGCCTACCGTTTCATCTATAATGATGCCCCATTAATTGGCAGTAGTAACCGCCCACATAATTCGGGATTAAGGTATTGACTACGTACTTATCCTCTTTAATGACCATTGTCAAGAGGTTAATACGCAGATGGCAAAAGGATTACACAAACTTGGCTTGGCTACTCGTTGCGTCGCAAGTCACGCGTTCGTTTACGCGAATAGAACGCGAATACGCGTGTGCGAGCGTGTGTAACCTTAGCCCCATTCTCTCCAAGTGTTCAGACTAGTGAGAGAGCTCTCGTATTTAAGTTGGCATGCACCAACTCATATCAGCAGCATGGGACAACTTTATGTCATGCACTCTTGCTTTGGGAATCCATAAATGGGCCTCTCCATGGGCCTATTTTCCAACAATACATAGTCCCCTAGAGGAATGGAAGGCAACAGGAAATAGGCTACCACACCGTATCCTCGTGAGCTATTCTAGGACTTCATAGATGATCAGAGGGGAATCATGGCTACTCAAAGACATGAGTTATTGGCCGGTACAAAACCCTGAGCTAGTGCAGTTCTTGAATGGCTCGGAGCAGATTAGCCACATCGGAGAAATCTATTGGGGTCACGCTATTCTAGATATCGGAGCAGATTACTTCCATACTTCATCCCTGTGTTACACCTTGAGAGCTTAATTACATTATTTGAACATCCTGCTCCGGTTTCACAAACGGTTTGCTCAGCTCGAATCTTCTTGGTTTTCACAAACGCTATTCTAGGAATTATTTGTTGGCAACATATAAGAGTAAAAGCATTAATAGGAGAGGACCTCGGAATGGAATTTCAGTCCACCACATTAGTATTATCGTCCTAATGTTCTCCAAGAAATCGTATCCTCGAAGTTTACAGATAGTACTGTAGTTTCTTCATAGAGAAACACTACGTGAGAAAGCCACTTTAGTAACAGGCGCCAATGGCCATTGGTAACGGGCATAACACCCGTTACCCTTTTTGGTTTACTAATAATAACAGGTTAAAGGTAACGGGCAAATGCCCGTTACCAATAACGAGTCATTGGTAACGGGCATTGATCCATGCCCGTTACCAATGACTGTCAGTGGTAACAGGCGACATCCATGCCCGTTACCAATAACCAGTCAGTGGTAACAGGCCTCCATGTTGCCCGTTACCTATGACTGGTCATTGGTAACGGGCATGGATCGATGCCCGTTACCAATGTAGAATTTGAAAACAAAAAAAAAAGAAATTGCAAATGCCTCGATATTTATTCTTTGCAGAGTAGGCATGACAATCATTACAGAAGGGTTGCAATGAAAACAAAACAATTAAGATGCAATTCAACAGACAACAACCCATCCTATTTACTGCACAGCATCACATTCTTATTCAGCTTTTCATGCTCCCAGTTTCCATGCCCCAAACTCAAAATAAATATGATAGAAACTAACAAGGAAATCTGTCATTTTCAACACACTTGCCATCAATGTCCAGATCTGGTCCATGCTTTTGAACATGAAATCCTCCTCTGCATTACAGGAAAGCATATGAGATAAATGTGCCAAGTTTTTCTATGAACAAAGAATGTGGAGAGAGAGAGAATAGGTGGATAAGCTTATGAAAAATGCAATCAAAACTTTATACTTCAGTTCTATCTACTCCCATATCTGATAAACAGGGTGATTTTATCTATCCTCAGAAATAAAAGGGATCAACAGATAAATGTCTTAATTTTGCATTGAATTGAATCAAACCATGGAAACCAGTGTTAGACAGATCCAAAATGACACATTCAGAAGCAAGCAAATATGAAACATAGACAGTTTCAAAAGGACACATTCAAATCCATATTGTGGTTCAAAAAGATGGAAATATTTACAAGTTTAGCAAAAGATGATGGTGTCAAGAAATGAGTTACCTGTACAGAGACTTCTCATCCTGGCCATGTTGAACACTCAATCGGGGTTCCTGTTTGAATGTGTTTCATATTAGCAGGCTAGAATAAATTATTGTGTAATAGGGTGCTATCAAACAACTGTTTATCGTGTAATTTTTTGTATGCCAAAGTGCTGTAATTTCTCACCAGTTGAATATGCATCCACTCGCCATGCTAAATTGAGAAATAAAACAGAGACCTCCCTTCATTTTCAAGAACCTTCTGTTTCAGCCTGTCAAGTCAACTTGTGTATCAAAAAAAAGGGCACCCCATCTATCAGCCTATCAATTTGACCTCTAGACTATCATGCATCCTGGCTCTCAAAAAGCACTTGTGCAAGGCAGATGACTTCAATTCTTTAAGCAAAAAATAGAGATGGAAGTTGCATAATGCATCAATTCAACAAAGGTAAAATTCCATAATGCATCAGTTCATCAAGGAGTACAGCATGCAGGATAGTTGGAACAAAATGATCTACTGTTAATCCAAAACGTTTCTATTATGGCTATGGCATTGTACAAGGGAAACTTCCCTGTTAATGATACAAAATGAGCAATTGAGGCAAACGTAATTTGCTTGTATCATCCTAGTTGAGAAAGAGGTAGAGGCCTGTAATCCGGAAGCGATGCTGCCCCACAAATTAGGGTTATGCATTCAGAATTTCAGATTGAGCATGAATCACACTAAAATTACAGCATTCAGTGAGTTAGCTCTGAATTTTTCCTCGAGATTCTTGTAACCAACAGCATTCAAAGAATGCCCAGGTCTATTTCCAGCAAGTACTTCTTCCTTACATATCTCACAGAACACTCTAGTAGGATATCTTACTTTTGACTCCATCTATTTCACCACAAATTTAACAATGTGACTTTCATTGACTAAATACATGCAAATTCATCTGTCCCTAGTACTAACAGTGGTACAGAACTATAGATTTTTGGACAAATAAAACTACAAGAAGCAATCGAAATGCAACACAACGGGAAGGAGATGGGACCAGTATTGCTCACCCTCGTCAAGGGGAAACTCGCTGAGGCAAGAACTCGAGCGACAGTCCACAGCACGAATCGACCAGGACAATCACCCCTGCTTGCTTCACGGGGAAGGAGAGGAAGAGAGATCCAGGCGCCGTTTCCAGGGAGGGAAGAGCGGACGGCGGCGTTGCTGCTAGACAGAGCAGGGGCGGCGGCCGACAGCGGTGCTGCAGATCCGGCGGCGCAGATCCGGGCGGCGGACAGAGAGGAAGAACTCGGTGCAGCTCCCGCTCCCGCTACTGCTCGCCGCGGCGACGACGGAGGAGGAGGACGGGGATGGGTCTGGCGCACCCGGATCTGGAAGTCGCACCGCCCCGGATCTGGTGAGTGAGGGAGCTAGGGTTTGGGACTGGGGGGGTTTGGGAGAGGGCGAGACGAGGAGCACCACCACCGGGAGGGGCGAGAGGCGCGCGACGGGCGGGGATGGGAGGCGCGCGGCACGGCGGGCTGGGAGCATTATTAGGACCGGACCGGACCGGCGGTCCGACCAAAAAACCATGAACCAGAGACTACAACGGTTCGGTTCATTTAAAAGACCGTCCGTGCAATTGAACCGGTAAAAACCGGACGAACCGGCCGGTTTTTTGAAGAACCGGTGAACCGTCCGGTTTCCTACGAACCGGAGCGGTCTGTTATTTGCACGGAAGCCTTATCCATCCAGGAGGGTCACGAGCACTAGGAAAAAAAATCAATTATTGTGGGAACGACGACCCGGCTGCCGGCGACCCATCTGGAGGGGATACATCTCCATTCTTCACCGGAGGCGGCGGCTCCAGGCTCCACCTCATCCCTGCCTGTTCTTCGCCGGCGGGCCGGTGCCCGGCGACCTCTCCGGCTCCACCTCGGCGGCGGCTCGTCTCCTACAGGATGTAGCGATGCGGCCATGTGGGGCGGCGGCCTTCCTGGCTGTGCCCCTGCGTTTGGGGCCTGGCGCCCTGCCTGTTCTCCACAGCACATGCGCGCACACAGGTAGGAGGAGTTGGACTGAAGGAGATTAAAAGATTCCAGGGTGAGGTGCAGAGTGCCTTATCCACTCATTATTGATTCGATTTTGACAGTGTTCATGCTTTACGTGTTTGGAGACCGGACTTATTTGCAATCTGCCGGTATTATTTCATTTTTTCTTTATTTGCTTTCGTGAATCTGTGAATTTGTGGTTCACATTGCTAAACTTGAAATGATCTTGTTATGCTGAATGTGTGGATCAGAAGACAACCGTGTGTAACTTGGTTGTTTAATTATGTTATTTATGAGCATATTTTGTCCTTCCATTTATTAATTATCACATGTATATGTACCGGTTCAAAGTTTTTATGGCCGGTTCGGTGCAACGGTTCAAAACTAACGAACCGGCGGTTCAACCGGTTCCAAACGGTTGAACCAGTGAACCATTGAACCGACGTCCTCACCGGTTCGATCACCGGTCCGGCCCTAATAACTATGGCTGGGAGGCGGGCGGGGGCGACACAGGGGAGCGACACAAGGGGGGCGACACAGGGGAGCGAGAAGATACCGGCCGGGAAGCGGACGCGAGGAAACTAAAGCGATTTTAATGATTTTTTTGGGTCCGGCATCTGTTGGGAGTAACGGGCCCCGTTAATACCCGTTACTAGTTGATACTGGTAACGGGCTGTGTTGATGTCTGTTACCAATGTGTTGTTATTGGTAACGGGCATCATTGTTATCGAGGTTGGGCTACGGTCTGAAGGCTTAATAGGTAACAGGCATCAATAAAGTCCGTTACCTATAAAATCTATGGTGACGGGCCACATAGGCCCGTTACCAATTCCACGTTACCTATTTGAGGTTTTCACGTAGTGGGTGAAATAGGCAATCTTAAAACCTTAGACATAGGGCTTAGATTAACTCACAAATATAAACTAAAACATGCTAGTCCCAAGGTGTTTTGCAACATAAATCCAATCATATCATGATACTACTCCGTGAAAGTAAATGCACATAAGTAGCAAATATGAAATGGATAAAAATTAAAATAATGGGTTAAGGTGTGCAAACTCTCCATAGGGCTTTATCCCATGGTATCGCTAGGTTCCTAAGCTACCCCCAATCC
>CM014271.1:66179574-66205987 GCA_004135705.1 Alloteropsis semialata | reverse complement strand
ATTTTGGGGCTTCACAAAGGGTATGCTCTCGGTTGTGAGTCTTGTTTCCCGATAAAGGTTTTGATGTTGCCACTAAAGCTCCTCAGGATGGATGATCATGTAGCCACTACAGCAAGTTTCACGTCAACCTACTCTTTTGAGGATCTTGATGTTGCCTTCACTACGGAGATTCTTCCCACCAAGAAGGGTATTTCCTTGTCCCACAAACAAAATCATTGTGATCGCTCCACACCAACCCTGAGAATTTAAAACTGGCCGGCAAGTCACCTAGACTCTAAGGGCCGACAGATGAAGTATACAAGGATGGTTCACTCCTAGAACCAAGCACAAGACACCAACACCATGAACTTTGTCTCACTAGGCCTATCCTAGTGCTAATCATGCATAAGGATGTGCTAATTATCTTTGGACCATCAATTAAGGGCTTGGGTGGCTTGGATATGTCTCATAGTTGTGTATGAACTTCTCTTGGACTCTAGGTAAAAGGCGCATTTATATCCACGACACCTTAAATTACCTATTGCTCCAATGGATAGTAAAAGCAGTACGGTGTAGGGTAAATGCCCATTTATCCTACGCACCATTGGACGAATGGAGGATCATCATATCTGTGCAAGTTTATGTGCACCGGTTTATCCTACTCTCCCAACTTATTGTGAGCGTCGTATAATATGCTCATTTCTCATGCAAAAATGCTGTCTATGAATTCGTTCGGTCCAAACTGCGATGGGGCTGTCGGATCTTCCGGTCACCATTTTTGTGTTCCCTTCAGCATTGACTTTCTTCCATACATGTACCATGTTTACTTCAGTGTTCTGTTCCTACTGTGTTAAGTGCCGCTCATTCTCTACTTTTTGTTGCTGTCATACTCATACTGAGAGGTCATGGGATGCAAGACGATGGCAATGATATATGAATAGACGATGATATACAGTGCTGACGAAGGTAGTTGTGGCATTGAGTACTTGATGTACCTTAAACCAATGTAGGTAGTGTTTGCATTGGCTCTGTTCCATCTGCCCTCGGTGAAGCAAGTAGTGCACAGAAATTAACCAGTAGAAGTCAAACAGATGCTTACCTGAAGTTATATAATGAAAAGAAAAATATTGCATTGTACTAGGAAGAAGTTTCTCAGCTGTTGCCTTTGCAAAATTCATGAAGCATATATATTGGTTAAATAACTCAAAGGGTTCAACGATTACATCAGCATGTATGTATCATGTCAAGATGGAGTGAAATGTTGCAAATATGTTTTATGGCATGCCATGTAAAATCATGAAAGAGTTCAATAACACGCTTCATCTATGTAAATGTGAGGTGGTCTCATATATATAAATATACCACTCCAACTTGACATCAAGTGGCCGCAAAATCCTGTTAACATATAATTCATCAAATCTTTTGTAGGATGTTCCTTTTACAAGTTGATTCAGTATTTTTCATAAAGAAACTATACTACTAGAGAAAAAAATTGAAGTACCTACGTGAGGCATGCGTAGTAGTAGAAGAAAGGGAGATTCTCAATGTGCATTGATATTGGGTCACTCTTCCATTGACTACTATAGATATATATGGGCACTACAACGGGCACATCACTCCCATACATTGACGTACCGGTAATAATGGTAGCAACACTCCCGTTTCTGTGCCTATTATTTGTGAAATCAATCATGAACCATGCAGGAACTAGCAGTGATTCTCAGTATCAATCCCAGTTCGTAATACAATCTAGGTGTTATACTCATGAAGTATCACTCCCTGAGGATGGCCACCATCGTATCACAAACCAAGAGTGACACTAATGTCTTGTATTAATAGTTTACTTGCTATTTGAACAATTTATGAATCAATATTTTTGTGTGCCCTATTTAAATTATACTCCGTAATAATTTCAAATTTGTTATTGGGCAGTCAAAATTGTGACAGGTAGTACAGAAGTAATGTGTAGTTCTTTTCAGAATTGTAATTCTGAGTTCGAATTGTAATTGTAATTCTATAACCAACATAATGTAGGCATCTGTTTTATGGTAGTGTTGTGCCCATTCTGGATCTTTGTTATTACCATTCTGAGCAACCAGCAGGTAGTGTTGTCCCAATTCAAATTGCACACTAATATGTGAGTACATTACAAATTACTTCACTTTAGATGCATGGGAAGTTATTGACCACTATCGAGCTCCAATCTAAGATAGGTGTTAAATAGTAGTTTTTGGTTACAGTGGGTGAACAATGAGTGGGGCTTAGTACCGAGGTGTGTAATACTGAAAGAACCATGTTCTCTATATATAAAGACTAGTAGTCAGTAAGCTCAGTTACTCATCGAAACTATATGTATCACTGAATTTCAATCATTTCTGCTAGCAAAGCACTTCTAGATAACACAATTTCGTAGTACATACAAAATCTCTTGATTCTAATGGAAGTTTGATTGCAGCCAGTAATGGGTTTACAACAGCTACTGGAACTGACTTCTGTGTCTGTGATTTTAGGAGCGTTTCCATTGGCTTAGTTGCAATTGCAACTGCCGAAGGTGAAGCAAGTGTTGCACAGATATTAACTACTGGTGAAATGGTACTTTACCAGCAGTCAATGAGGATGAAATTTTTTAACATACTTCAATAGATTTATTTTTTTCCTGCAGTTTTTATTGAGTAACCAACAGTTTTAGAGGTTATATATTGTCCTTTTTTTGCTCAAGTGATCAAAAATTATTCTCTTGTAATTTTAATCTGTTCTCACAGTTTTATGAAATCACCAACAATGTTGTTGGCAACAAATCATGAATGGTCAGTAGCATGGCATGCAAGGGAAATTATTCACTACAACCCAACTCTTCTGTAGAAACACCATTGTGCCCTGTGTTTGCAGTAGTGCTGGATTATTCCCACCTTTATAGTTTATGTAAGTTTGGGCCCGCTTATAAGCATTTGCGTTCCAATCATAGCATCTTTGGTTTAACCATTCTCTACACGAACCATTATACACGGAACGAGGACCAAAGTGTAACAGAGGTGTGATACATATGTAGGCTCCTTCATTGAGAGAACTGGCCACAATCATATTTTGCACGCAGGGTGTTAGAGATGGTATTTAGGGGCAGTACTCTCGCTGCACGAGCACATGCGTGTCAACCGATCAAGGGGACATGGCGTGTCAGTGGCACTTAGGGGAGATATTGAATATTTGTCTGCCATAAAAGCGGTTAGTTGTGGCAGCGTCAGCCATTTAGGAGGAGAGATTGTAATACCAGACACATTAGAGTTCTGGTTTCGGCCCATTGTGTCCCACGTGTTCAGTTTTTTGGATTTAATACCACCTTTATGGTCTAAATAGGTCCATGCGCTTATAAGACTTCACTTTGCAAACTTAATAGCTCTAGGTTAACCCTTCAAATTATGCTTCATCGATGTTAGTATGGACATGAAGAGAGACTATTTGACAGATCCTTCAAATATATGCTGGAATAGAAGACTTCAGGGAAGAAGAAAAATCAAATACAGGGATAGGAGAATCTACTGTGCAGTAGTGAACTCTGGAGGGAACTCAAAATAGTAAATGGAGATTCATGTGATTTAGATTGTCAGGCACGTCCACCAAGTTTCATTTATTTGAGATATAAAATTCCCAGCAGCGATTATGGGAAAATACCATCAATGTGGGAACTTACATGCTTTGACTACTGAAGCACTACATGGATCGTTCAACATAACGACTAATGGTGACTTCTCAAACTGAACCGCCCATGTCAAATATAACACCTAGAGAAAATAAGGATGCGCAAGAATTATTTCCACTGTAAAAATATGTGCCTCGCAACTAGAGATGCAAGCAGCATGGGTGTGCCTTGAACCCACAGGCCTAACCGACGCCACGAGCCTACAAAGAGCTGCAGTTTCACCCGCTTAACTTGAGCGGTTCTTTCCAAAAAAAAAAAACTAGAGCAGCTCTGTAACACCCTAAAAATTGCTTTCCAAAAGAATTAGTAATTAATTTATTTAAGTATTGTTGTGCTCATGATTAGTTTAACGAAAATATGAATTTTAGATAATTAAAAGAAAATATGAAGTAATAGAAACTTGTCGCTCATTCGGGCCCCTATATTGTGATTTTGACCTGTCAGCTGTAATGTTGGATTTGAATTCATGTTTAAATTCAACTTTGAATTTACCTTTGTTTGAGTCATAGAAAAGTTCTTATAGGCTGAGTTCATTTTTGCCCCAAACTCTCGGCCCAGTCCAACTTTTCCCCACTAACTATCCCCCGCAGCTGCTTTTTCCCCTTCCCCTTTTCTCCCTAGCCCGCAGCCCAGCCCACCTGGCCCACACCTTGCCCCGAGCGCAAATGACACCTTCGCCTTTTATGCTACCACCACAACAGCTAGGGATGGATTCAGATCGGATACGCATGGAATCGAATCCGGATATCACCTTTTACCATATTTTAATTTGAATACAGATCGAATACGAATCTTATCGGATACGAATACGGATGCGAATGTTTTCTATTCTTGTCGGATATGAATACAAAATGAATACATCGAATACGGATTCGCATTCGGATAGATGGCTTTATCACGTGTTAATTCTTCACGGATACGGATAATATCGGATATTCCACATTTTATTCGAATACGGATATGGATTCGGATAGAGAAAATTGATGAAAAGCGAATTCGGATATTTCCATTTAACATCCATATTAAAATCGAATACGAATATGGATATCCATATTGATGTTTTAGTCGAATACGAATACGGATAATTCGGATGTCTGAACATCCGAATCCATCCCTAACAACAGCTGCCACACGGGCCCCACTGGGGCCCATCCCCTTCCTCTAGTCGGTCTCGGTCTCGAGTCCGAACTGCAAACGCGAAGGAGCGCTGCCCCGCTCCGCAACCGTTGTGCTTGAAATCCATGTCCACTCCGCCGCCAAGGCTGGCCCACCCTCTATAAAAGGCACCACCACCCCGCCTGAGCTCTCCTTTCTGCTCGCCATCAGCCCTAGTGCCGCTCGCTGCAGCTCGAATTCACTGCCGGCCGAGGCCCCAGCTCCCCCCCTTCCCCTCTCTCGTTTGTGCAGTTGCTTCGTGAGCTCGCCTTGACACCCAGATCCACCAACCCGAGCCTACAACACTGCCCACAGTGAGCCCGAGCGCCGCCGTCTGCCCCCTCGCCGACGACAAGCCTTTCCACCGCAAAATCCCCACCGGAAATAGCCTAGCAAGGTTCACCAGTCGGCGTCCAACAGTACTTGACCGTGAGCGGTGGTCAAGGTGGCGGCCTTATTGATTTGGGTCGGGTGGGGGTAGGAAGATTCCATGGCCGGTGGGACTAGACGGAGGCCGGGGGCGGCGGCCGGACCAGCAGAGGAGGCGGGTTGAGGGCAAGGATAACCGATGGGTGGTGCCAGCGACGGGGGCGGACGACGAACTCGTTGGGAAGGGTGGGGGTGCGAGGCGGGGGTGGGAGGCGGGCGGTGCGGCACGGCGGCGAGGTAGCCACCGGCCTTGGTGGAGGCGGAGGTGGCGGCAGCGGCGGAGAGGGCTGCTCTGGTGCACTCGAGGAAAAATAAGGGATAAGGAGGAAGAAGAACAGTAGAGGAGGACGTTCTTCGGTCGCTGCTATCCGTCTCAGCAAGCACGCGCTGAATAGAACGCTTGTGGCGTGGTCGGTGGTGTCACATTCACTAGCAATCCATGAACTTTTATGCCCAAGGAATGCTGCTCCACTTGAACGCGATCACCGCCTGCTTCTTCAGTGGCCACTGTACAGTGTGCTCTCCTTTCTAGGCTGCTCATGGTCCGTAGGTTGAAATGAGAGTTTAATTGCTGGCACATGCAAACCTAGCACCTGTTCAATCTCAGCTCTGAGAATAAACGAATGAAGATTCCTCTGCGTTAGATTGTCAAAAATGTCCACCATGTTTCATTTATTTTACAAATCAAATTCTCACCAGCGATCCTGGGAAAACATCATCAATGAGGGATCTCAACATATAACAACTAATGATGGTGTCTCAAATAAGGATGGGCATTACTTATTTCCTCAGTTAAGCATGTGCCTCACAACAAGCCACGTGCTAAAAATGTGTTGACAGGTAGTAAATATCGTCCCAACTACCTTCCCCCGCACTATATAGTACATACCAACTGAAGCGTTTAGAGTATTTTCGACAATATATTACTGTCACTCTCTATCATCCCATATATATGTGGCCTCTCAATTTGAGAAGAGAAAGAGCAACAAAATGGGAGAGAGAAGAAATGATAAAATTTGCATATAGTAGGAATCAAGATGGAGGGAGAAGAACCAGAGAAAATGAACTGCAAACCACTAGGAATAAGATACACAAGGATTGACAAAGACATGAAATAGGTGCCTAGAGAGGGCAAAAATAATAGCAAGCGTGCAGAAAGTCGGAAAGGAATGTTGGCTACATCTCTCTCTTTCTCGCACTCTTGGATCACACGAACATAGGATGTTTTTGGTGCTGTCCAAAGAACCAGCAGCATTTTATGATCTATTCTTCTCCTATTACTCGGTTACAAACGAATCGTGGCCAAGCCTGTTATAAAACAATTGGCGAAACAAGTACGATCACAACCACGAGAGACACTGATTTGTATGGAAACTCTTATGAAAGCAAGACACGAATAAGACAAAGGTAATCTTCACTATTCAAGATAATTGGAGGTCTACAAAATCAATGGATTTACAATGAGTGGTAACTCAACTCAAGAGGAATAGAAACGTTGAATGACTCTGCTAATTGTGTTACTTCTAACATACGGTGTTTGTTGACGTCCAAAAAGTCAGGCGTTGACTCTTGAAAATTAACACTGTGGCCTGGAAGATTTGCTTCACTTCAGTGCAGGTCCAAAATCTTGAGGTTCGCGGCGTGCCAGTCAATTTGACCTGAAATTGACAAGGTAGAGTTTAATCAGTAAACAACAAGAAACTCATCGGCCAAGGCCCCGATTTGTTCCAGAAATCGGATCAGCAATAAGGAGAAGTCCGATTTCGATGACATGAACCATCAGCCTTAAGTCCGATTTGTGAGAATATAACATGTATTGAAATAAACCATCGGTTATGAAAACTGAATCGGAGATAGATCTAATTTAAACTCACTCTTTAATATGCATCTTTCCAAAGTCGATAAACAAGCCAAATCTCATGTCACTAACAATCGGATCGATTTCAAGACAGCGTTGCTAGCAGGGCACCGATTTACTTGCTTACTCCGATAGATCAATATATATCAAAAACTCATTTAAACCAAATCTATTTGTAACTTGCTTATTTAATCTAAATCAGCTATATAATCAATATGAACAGATATTATGAAATTTGAATAACAATAAAACAGAATAGATCTTCTCTGATAGATGTAAGCCGATAGGATAAAATCAACAAGATACAGTAAAAAGATGAGGAATCTAAACGAAGAAGGGCGATGCGTCTCAATCTAAAGCCTAGAACAACTCGATAAATTGGTGAATTAACTAAACGAAGAAGGGCGATACACCTCAATCTAAAGCCTAGATTAATTCGATAGGGTGTCGGACTTACAGACAAACCGGAGGTCAAGATGATGCAGCCCTGCTTGCTGAAGAACTCGACGAAAAGAGTTTGTTGGCACGTGAGGCCGAAAGTTGTGTTTGATTGATTGGTTGTGTGAACATTTTTTACAATGGCGCAGGGTTTATATTTACTAGTAGAGTGCACGTGCGGCACGCACGTGCTTACAAATCAATATTATTATATGAGGCCATATACATCTAGAATCTAATATATATGAGCGATGTAGTGCTGCATCAGTAATTTGGGCTCTTGTTCCACGAGGCACAACAGGAAGAACTTGTTTGAAATCCTCTCCGAACACCATAATTAACCTTCCCCCCAATTGGCTCAGAACATCCCATTATATTCTGCAATGATCTACTGCACGATGCATCTTTGATAATATGAGATGAAGTTGCAATGACACACAGATAAGCAGATTGTAAAACTGCAAATTGAAGTTTGATCAAGTTTTATGGGGATCTTGAACCTAGAGTGTGCAATCGTACACCTAGCATGATAGAGGCAGCAATTCCAGATGTCGCTAACTGCAATAAGATCCATAGATCGCACTTTAGCAAGAAATGCATTATACAAGCACGTTTTACCATTCCTACAAGACCAACAACAAAGAATATGCGGCCTCTGCTTTTTGTGACATGGTCTAAAATTTCATCAAAACCAGCTTTCTGTTCTCCATTCAACGTTTGGATAATATCGAGATCCTCTTGTCGAAAAACAATTTTTTTCTTCTTTTAGTTGTCTATAGTATTCCCTTATGGTCTCATCTGCTAAATATAAAAGAAAACATAAAGTGGGGTATAGTACATTTTCTACATGTATAATCCAAACAATGATGTTTATACTGAAGTGACAAGCATAAATAAAAATTCAATTCTTAATGAAACATATATATAAAGGTTGTATATCCAATAATCCCTGTTAAATGACACCTCCAGCCAGTTTTATGGAATAGAAAACATATATTTATTCTAATTTCATATGCTAGAACTGTACATGGTTCCAAAATTATCAATTAAACAACCAACTTAGTAGTAATACTTCAACAAAGAAAAGCATCACACCACTAACAAATCAATGTATATAGATGGATACTCTCTCTCTTCGATCATAGAGACAATGAGACCAAATTAATTTCATCTAGTAGCGAGCAGTGCTATATCTACTCTAAGTTCAGATGCTACTACTCTAATTGTTTAATGGAGAACACAGATACATAGAGATAACTCACCTGATAGATGCACTTCAGGAAGGCCATATGATCTTATATCTTTACCCATGGAACTGACGATATTGGATATGTCCATCATAACAAGCTTCATGACATTAGGAGACATCCCATGTATATGGCGATAGTCTTCGGCCATTGACTCAAGTGTTTGTCCCAAAGACCAATGATGTTAGTGTACTCACAAAAAAAAACTTTTATAGCAAACAACCTTCAAAGAGGAGAGGCATACTGAACATTGTTGCTTCTATCATTGTAGCATCCAAGGTCCTATCAAACTCCACAAGTCCTAACTTCTCATATGTTTCTCTAAAAGTTGCCCACTGTCTACCACGTATGGTGCAGAAGGAAGGATAAGATGTTGCACCTCTGACATGGTTTAACGAGATCTGCAACTAATACCACTCACCTTCAGAAGGGTTCGCACTCCCAATCTGGAACCTTTGTTCCCTAGGTTTCTAGTACTTTCCAGATGCTCTCCAAGTGTAATGCTCCAGAAACTCTTTGTACATATACTTGGGCGTATTTGGGTCAAATGAATTCATCCGAAAATACTTTGTTAGCATAGACCTTTATGTCCTAGCATGCTCAGCAACGTCTTCAAGCCTCTCTGCATCCTTGAAAGGAACCATGTGCATACCAGGTAGATGGACCTGCATCTGGAGCACTGGGGGAGACATTGAGTATAATGGAAAGCGATATAGCATGTACATTGCCTCTAAAGCAATATTACATCTTGCCTTTCTATATTGTTTTATCTCGTTAATTTCACCATCAGGACCAACATCGAATGAAGCACAATCATGGCCTTTGAACAGATACTTGTATAGGTATTTCACCGATTTGATACTGTGGCAGGCCTCGACGTTGATATGGTAGTTGTATCTCATATGCAGCATGGGGTCATATGAAACAACCCAACTGTTGTCCAGCCATCTCTTTCTGATTTTGACCTTTTGGCCATCTTGTTGCCTTCGATATATGGGGTACGCATCCCTTCCTTGTTAATTAAGTGGCATCACAGAACTGACGAGGATAACTAAAATGACACTTGCCATCCACCATGCAAGGGCATTTTATATTAAGAGTTCCACATGGTCCATACATCGTGTGTTTGATGGCAAGCTCATGGAGGACAGAATTTTTTTTTCTCATCGGGAAGTTCTGCACATATATGTTGATCAAAGTCATCACGACCACTAAGATTGCTATCTTTGTCCATAATAAGTAGAAAGTGTTCACATGGAAAACCCCTTTTCTGAAACTCAGTGACATGGGCATAAGCTACGAGCTTTCCATAGTGCTTCTTAACTATCAAAAAATAATGGAGATCAAGAAGTTGGCATGGTACACCTAAGCCACAATATCAGGCCTGTCTTGTGTTGTTTGTCTGGGGAACAATTACTCCATTATCTCTTGCCAATAAGGATTGAAAGTCATCGTCACAAAATAATTCGGCCTTCCATAGCGTGCCACCAAAGTCATTCCATCAATAAACCTGGCAAACAATATCACGGTCGCTACCAAGAAAACTCTTGTTTAGCACAACCCTTTTGCCAGCCTGTGAACCATGTACATTTTTAGCAGCAAGGTTGTCAAAAATGCCCTGAAGCGAATGAATAAATGTTCCATTTATCAGGATAACATTGAAACAACTATAAGGTTACATGGAACAAGTGCAACACCACGACATACCCGGTATAGGTCCGCCTGGATTAATTATTGGTTCTTGGGCAATCAAGATGCATGGATTCAATATTTATATAGATATCAACTATCCATTGTTGAAAGAGACATGAGATAACAATAATACTCCTGTGTATTGAAATGAAGTCGTGACCCTCATCTTCTACAAGAGTAAGCGGGATGAAAGTAGCACTATCAAATAAATAATCTATAATTATGTGCAAATTCTTATATGGCTTGTCATATCATACATACCTCCATCGACAGCACCGTCCACATTGCATCCTTCGCTGCCTCCATTATCGTCTGAAACTCGCCTTGCATAGATTAGGCATGCAATGAGCTAACATCAGAAATTATCTAGTAGTACTATCTGCACAAATTATTTAACAGATACCTTCACCACCATGAAGCATGGAACATCTGGATTCAGTGGCCACATATGAATTTTGAGTCCTTCGCCTAGTGTTGACGGTCCTTAGACACGCCAATTGTGAACCGCAAGTGCACGAATCGTTGGTAGCTTTTCCCTTAGAGTATTCCCCCAAGGTTTATCAATCCGTAGATCGACAGTGAACTATCTAGGGTTTTCTATCTAGCTAAATGGATCTAATCCTAACATGAAGCATAGATTGCATATGAGGGTGAACATGAGTTTGATATAAATATTATGAATGAATCTCATCCACCCGACATGAGGTAACACGACCAATGGTAGCACAAGCCTACCGTCTTCTAGTTGCAACTCCGGCCAAAGCGATAATCAATCTAATCTCGTACAAAGATAAAGAGTCATCTCTAAGAACGTTTCCATGGGGGCCCTTGCGAGGTGTGCATCAACGCCTAGGATTTTCCAGCTTTACCTCAAACGCCCACCAAGCGCTCTTTACTCGCAGCTCTTCCTCTTGGTGGCCGCGCAACAACTCCCATGATACTCGCCGTCGATCTTACTCAACATTACGCAATCGTTCAACCTTTTCCCTCCCGCATGCTGTCACCACACGAGGATAATCACGCCGACTTCCTACACACTACTAAGATGTATTCGCAGGGCATAGACTAATCATCACGATTAGATCTATTCCTACTAAGAACATATGCTAGCTAGACATATGAGAGAGAGAGAGAGCATGCATCTTAGAAGATCAAAGTAAACAAGACAAGTAGATTGATATCACCATCGAATGTACATATGCCTTGATGAGTTCAAGGCATGGTTCCAGAAATCCACCATGGCTTCACTACGTAGGCCCAACCATGGCGGCTAGGGCGTGGCCTAAGCCACCTCCTAGGCAACCTCGAGGACCTGTGGCGGCCATCGGCTTCCTTCGGTGTGCGTCCCTCTTCGCGTCGACTTCTGGTGGATTGATCCCCGTGCCTTCGGGTATCGGGGCTATAAATAGTCCAAGGAAACCCTGGCTCGAAGGGGAGGTCGAGGCGGTGCAGAAAGGGGCTGGGCCGGCCGGCCTAGGCCTTTTTTGTGGCCCCTCAGTCCCATCTTTTGCGTGCAAGCTTCTAGATCCTCCAGGAATTCAGGTGCCAATGCATGTGGGTATTGGTCGTCCGTTGCTTCGGGATAAGATTGGGTCTTGATAATCTTTCCAAATGTCTGCCTGATTCGCCTTGATCCCGAAGTCATCTGACCTTATTTCAAGTCTTTACCCTTGCACATTTTTGGAGATTGATTCACCATTGTTGAGCATGAACGAGATCCGAGTCACATTAGGTTTTTGGCCATCATATTCTTCCATGCTACGCATGATCTTGGTCTTCATCCAAAAATGCTCATTTATAGCTCAAAAACCTGCGTAAATCAAAATCCGCTAAAAATACATGCATATGCAAAAAATGTGATTATTTCACGTGCCAAGTGGCGGGTTAGTATATGAATTAGTCCAAAACCACCACCTAAATAGCACTAAAAAGGTGTCGCTAACGAGCGTCAACACCTAGATTGTTTGCCACCATTTTCCTACCTCTTCCCACCATCGTCTACAAATGAAATAGTTTGAAAATTAGTTACTTGCTGCATTAAAAAAGGCGTTACAAATAGACACATACCTATTTTTTCCACTTGGTATACTTCCTTTTTGTCTTGGGAAAACGCACTACTGGATTCTCTTCCAAAATTATCCATCTATCCTCCCAACCAGTCTCACCACCAGGGTTAAACAATGGATAAGCCAATGGATCATAGCAGCCATGATACGCTCTTATATACCCAGGATGTCTAGAATTTAAACAAATCATTATACTCCGCTAGAATTTACATTGCTCATAATTTCCATCCAACCAGATGGCTGCTACCTGTTCCATTGCAGGGGAATTGTCGGGGTTCTTTACCGCCGGCAAATAATAGGATCGTGGAGAGCGCGTCGGGCCTCGGGTGGTAGTGCAAAAGGACACGGGGGTTTATACTGGTTCGGGCCACCCCTGGGGTGTAAGACCCTACGTCCAGTTCGTGCTGCTCTGTGTTATTTGCACTGGTTTACAGTAGGGGGTACAAGCGGGCGAGAGAGGGAGAGTTCCCAAGTCTCTGGAGAGTGAATCGAGCTCAGTCCAGCGACCGGCTGGAGGAAGAAGAAAGTCGAGGGAGAGAACTCCTCGGGAGAGAAGAGAGGCTCCCTGCCTCCCGTAGGAGGCCCAGGAGAGAAGAGGAAAAGAGTCGATCCCGCCTCACGCAGGAGGCCTGGCCTTCCCTTTTATAGCTCAAGGGGGAGCCAGTAAAGAATAAGAAAAAGAGTACAGTCAAAGGGCAAGACGGGAAAAAAGGAGGAGTGCCTGCCCTTGCTGTGGGGCCCGTCGTCCTTCCGAGCACTGTAGCCATGTCCTGCTGGTGCCAGTTGCGTCAGGGAGTGGTTGGCACAGTGCAGTAGCTTGACTCCGAGTGCTTCGGTCTTCTCGGAGGTTGCTTGGTTGCGAAGAGTCGAACCAGTCGGAGGCGGAGACTTGTCGGGCGAATCGGAGTTCTGTCGGGCGATGGAGCAGCTCCTCGGGCGAAGGGGCTGCTTCTCGGGCGGGACGGAGCAGCTCGTCGGGTGAATCGGAGAGTGCTCGGGCGCTACCTGCAACTCGTCGGGCGAGACGGAAACCACTCGGGCGCAACTTACCAGCTACTCGGGCGCCGGACCGAAATCCACTCGGGATGTCCAGCTACCCGGGGCCAGAATGAAATCCACTCGGGCAAGGCAATGGGATTCTCGCCGGTGGTGCATGCATGCAGGTCCTGCACGCCCCTCACTGGTGGTGCATGCATGCATGTACTGCATGCTCCTTGCTGGAGGTGCATGCAGGTACGCGAGCACATGCACCCTCTGCTGCGTGAGATTAAATCCAAGAGGTTTTCCGTTATACGCACCCAAAGAAAGCTACCAGAAGATTACTAGCTCTTTGCTAATCGCACAAAGGAGATGTATATCAAGCTGCAGGTTATTTTTAATCGGCTGTCATTGGGTACCCCTAATATGGGTATCCGACAGTAGCCCCCGAACCTGGGAGCGAGTCGTAGACTCGGTCGCGGGTTAGATTATCGTGATATCGAGAAAGCGGTGGTGTTTCGGGTGGGGGCGCGCGAGCGCACCCGCCGGGTGTAGCCCCCGAGCCTGTGGGTGAGTGGTACACTTGCTCGCAGGTTTATGGCGTTCGTGTAGCGATTTGTTGCGAATTATGCGACCGCGCTGCTGGTCTCTGTTAGCGATTTCGACCCCGTGTGCGTCCCGAGACCGGGGTCCGGATGGGGATTCGTTTCGTCTTTTTGCGTTTTTTCTTACGTCGTAACCCCTCATGCATCTCTTTTTTTCGTAAGAGGTGGAGGGGCCGGACCGAGCCGTATTTTTGCCTCGTTGGCCGAAAATGCGGTGTCCGTGTGAGCTAATAACGGGCCAGTTCGAGTGAAGCCACGGCATCCCGGTCGAGGGGTTCCGATCGGACCAGCTGGTGGCCAGCTTCAGATTCTTGGTGGCGAGATCATCTAGTTACTGAGTCCGTTCGATGGGACTTGGCGGCCCGTTGCCTTTCCGTTCGGGGGAAAAACCATGACCATTCTTGCCATCAAGACTCGAACGCAGTTCGGGATGCCCATGACGCTCGTGCGCCCGGGTACTGGCCGCTGGGACCCATCCTTCACTGCCCCTCGCTCGACAAGGCGACCGGGGGCGGCTGTCGAACCCTTCGACGGGCCAGCCTTTGAACCCCCGTTGGAATCACCTGTCCGGTCGACTGTCGGAGTCGTCCGTCCCGATGCCCAGCCCCCGAGCGCAGGGCTGCGAGGGGCCGTTAGGGCCGGCGGGAGCCGCTTAGTTTAGAGAGTTCGAAGGGCGCGTTTCGGAAATCGATCGTGTGCGTATGCTTGACCTCGTGCGCCGAGGTCGGGCGAGACGAAAGGTGTCGTTCCCTGTACGTAGGAGTTGCTGCAAGCTTACCTGAACTTGCCATGCCGAGCTGCAAAAGTCAGCGTAATGCAAAAACGTTGCGTAAAGCGGGGAGTCGGGATTTATTCGTTATTAACGAAAAGTCGCGTACGCCCTGCCTTTATTAGGCTACGTATTTCCTCGGGTAGTCGGCTTATCACGTTTAAGCTCCTAGTCCCACTGACCTCTGCTCGCAGAGAGGACGGCTTACCGCGGACTACACTGCTCAGCGTGGAGGCTTAGGTGTAGGCGGCACGCAGGACGAGGTTTCACGGATGAGGCCTATGCTACCCGAGTACTTTAGCGACACCCAAAAGAGGCATGCGGGACTGTAAAAGGAAATGTATGGAAATACGAAGGATCGTAGTAAAACTTAGCCGTTTTAGCTTCTCGTCGTTGAAGCTGAGTCGAGCGAGCCGTCCGAGTCGGGGCGGCACACTCCTTTGGAGTCGAGGTCGGGTCGGTCGGAGTCGAGGTCGGGGCGCGCACTCCTTTGGAGGCGCGGCCGAGTCGTTCGGAGTCGAGGTCGGGGCGCGCACTCCTTTGGAGGCGCGGCCGAGTCGTTCGGAGTCGAGGTCGGGGCGCGCACTCCTTTGGAGGCGCGGCCGAGTCGTTCGGAGTCGAGGTCGGGGCGCGCACTCCTTTGGAGGCGCGGCCGAGTTGTTCGGAGTCGAGGTCGGGGCGCGCGCTCCTTTGGAGGCGCGGCCGAGTCGTTCGGAGTCGAGGTCGGGGCGCGCGCACTCCTTTGGAGTCGCGGCCGAGTCGTTCGGAGTCGAGGTCGGGGCGCGCACTCCTTTGGAGGCGCGGCCGAGTCGTTCGGAGTCGAGGTCGGGGCGCGCGCACTCCTTTGGAGGCGCGGCCGAGTCGTTCGGAGTCGAGGTCGGGGCGCGCACTCCTTTGGAGGCGCGGCCGAGTCGGTCGGAGTCGAGGTCGGGGCGCGCACTCCTTTGGAGGCGCGGCCGAGTCGTTCGGAGTCGAGGTCGGGGCGCGCACTCCTTTGGAGGCGCGGCCGAGTCGGTCGGAGTCGAGGTCGGGGCGCGCACTCCTTTGGAGGCGCGGCCGAGTCGTTCGGAGTCGAGGTCGGGGCGCGCACTCCTTTGGAGTCGAGGTCGGGTCGGTCGGTGGAGCGGGCGCTGGCCGGGGCGGAGCTGGTAGCCAGCGTGATTACGTCGGTCGGCGCTGCAGCTCTCTCTGTTGTTGTGTCGTGCGCTCGTTCGGGGGCGTGCCTCGCCGTGGCGGCCCTGCGCGAGATCATGAAAACAAAAAGCTGTTACAGGTTAGTTGAGGTCATTTGCGGACTTCGGGCACGGTCGTCCTGCCGCAGTGTCCCTCGCGAGGGCCGCCCACTACTGCTGCGCCGCGGGAGCGCGGCCGCGTGGTGTTGATGCCGCCGTTGGCGGGGTCGCGGTTGCCGCTGGCGAGGTCATCGCACTTGCTCAGGGCCGTCGTTGTCGGAGTCGGTCAGGGCCGTCGCAGCTCGGCCGTTGCTCCTGCTCGGGGCCGTCGTTGGCGGAGTTGGTCGGGGCTGCTGCAGCTTGGTCGGTGCGTCTGCTCGGGGCCGTCGTTGGCGAAGTTGGTCGGGGCTGCTGCAGCTTGGTCGGTGCGTCTGCTCGGGGCCGTCGTTGGCGAAGTTGGTCGGGGCTGCTGCAGCTTTCTCTGTCGTTGAAGTTGCCGAGCGAAGACCTTGTCGGGCAAGTCGGAAAACTTCTCAGGGGTGACCGAGTTGCTGCTGCCTGCTCCTGTGCTGTGCTGATTCGAGAGAGAAAACAGAGAGACACAACATATTTGAAAAAAGCGTGCATGCGTTGGTTAAAAAGG
Organism: Alloteropsis semialata; assembly: GCA_004135705.1. Taxonomy (NCBI): domain Eukaryota; kingdom Viridiplantae; phylum Streptophyta; class Magnoliopsida; order Poales; family Poaceae; genus Alloteropsis; species Alloteropsis semialata. Next base: position 66,189,259 of record CM014271.1, on the reverse strand, counting down.
ATATCCTTGCATGCACATGCATACGCATGCATGCATCTGCATGCAGAATAGTACTGGGTGTGCCTGGTAGGCAGAGCCCCCGAGCCTTGTTCGGTTCATCCAGAAGGCCAGGAGCATTGTTGCCGCCATCAGTGTTGTTGTGGTCATTGGGGTCGCCGCCGCCGTCGTCGCCGTGGTTGATGGCGCTACGGTCGTCGTTGCGGCCGTCGATGTCGCCGCCGCCGTCGTCGCCGCGGTCGACGGCGTTGTGGTCGTCGTCGCGGCCGTTGGCGCCGCCGCCGTCGTCGTCGCCGCGGTTGACGGCGTTGTGGTCGTCGTCGTGGCCGTCGGTGCCGCCGCCGTCGTCGTCGCCGCGGTTGACGGTGTTGCGGTCGTCGTCGTGGCCGTTGGTGCCGCCGCCGTCGTCGTCGCCGCGGTCGCGTCCATCGGGGACGCCACCGTCGTCGTGGTTGGCCACCCGAGACCTGCAAGTAAAAAGACGTGACGCGCAAAGGCCCCACGGTGGGCGCCAACTGTCGGGGTTCTTTACCGCCGGCAAATAATAGGATCGTGGAGAGCGCGTCGGGCCTCGGGTGGTAGTGCAAAAGGACACGGGGGTTTATACTGGTTCGGGCCACCCCTGGGGTGTAAGACCCTACGTCCAGTTTGTGCTGCTCGTGTTATTTGCACTGGTTTATAGTAGGGGGTACAAGCGGGCGAGAGAGGGAGAGTTCCCAAGTCTCTGGAGAGTGAATCGAGCTCAGTCCAGCGACCGGCTGGAGGAAGAAGAAAGTCGAGGGAGAGAACTCCTCGGGAGAGAAGAGAGGCTCCCTGCCTCCCGTAGGAGGCCCAGGAGAGAAGAGGAAAAGAGTCGATCCCGCCTCACGCAGGAGGCCTGGCCTTCCCTTTTATAGCTCAAGGGGGAGCCAGTAAAGAATAAGAAAAAGAGTACAGTCAAAGGGCAAGACGGGAAAAAAGGAGGAGTGCCTGCCCTTGCTGTGGGGCCCGTCGTCCTTCCGAGCACTGTAGCCATGTCCTGCTGGTGCCAGTTGCGTCAGGGAGTGGTTGGCACAGTGCAGTAGCTTGACTCCGAGTGCTTCGGTCTTCTCGGAGGTTGCTTGGTTGCGAAGAGTCGAACCAGTCGGAGGCGGAGACTTGTCGGGCGAATCGGAGTTCTGTCGGGCGATGGAGCAGCTCCTCGGGCGAAGGGGCTGCTTCTCGGGCGGGACGGAGCAGCTCGTCGGGTGAATCGGAGAGTGCTCGGGCGCTACCTGCAACTCGTCGGGCGAGACGGAAACCACTCGGGCGCAACTTACCAGCTACTCGGGCGCCGGACCGAAATCCACTCGGGATGTCCAGCTACCCGGGGCCAGAATGAAATCCACTCGGGCAAGGCAATGGGATTCTCGCCGGTGGTGCATGCATGCAGGTCCTGCACGCCCCTCACTGGTGGTGCATGCATGCATGTACTGCATGCTCCTTGCTGGAGGTGCATGCAGGTACGCGAGCACATGCACCTTCTGCTGCGTGAGATTAAATCCAAGAGGTTTTCCGTTATACGCACCCAAAGAAAGCTACCAGAAGATTACTAGCTCTTTGCTAATCGCACAAAGGAGATGTATATCAAGCTGCAGGTTATTTTTAATCGGCTGTCATTGGGTACCCCTAATATGGGTATCCGACAGGAATTAAATCTCCTTTGATCAACTTTAATATTGATATTCATTTCGATCTTAAGGTTGTCTAAGTTACCATTTTGACCAAGACTTCTAAAAGTACTAACATAGGGATTATTATTATCTACCAATATGTCCAACAACTTTCTGATAACATTTGCATGAAGATGTGGAGACCTTTCGACTCTATGTGCAATATTGTGATATGTATCATGCAAATACAATTGCATATGTCGAGGGCCCTTCACACCATGCAAATACTTTGAAGTTATAAATTCTAGTCCCTGAATGTTTTAAGAATTGGAGTCACAAGACCCCAAATATTACATGCACATCATAAATATAATAGGGCAGTAGCATTATCTGCGGGAGTGGCGAGTCGCCGATCAATGGATGCACCAAAGCTGGTGAAGGAGAAGTGTGAGTTAAAATGTCTGACATTCTCCCTGGAGTATACTGCTTCCCTATTGGTCTGATTAATGAACAATCTGTGAAGATCATCAGGCACATTAATTTGGAATGAATACATTGACCTTTCCCTTTCTACAATAGAAACCAAGTCCTTCCCCAAGAAATTTGATTGCACCACAATATTCAAATTAGGGATTTGTTTTCAACACATAGTAGTGTGATGTTGGCAAATTTTTGTATACTCCATCATAAGGGTCGTGTTTGGGTACAAGCACATCAGGATCCCTACATGACTCATACTCCACATTTGCCACGTGAACATCAATGAAACATGGTCGTTATGGTCAAACAAATGAATATATTAATAAATATTAAGCTCTTATATATTACAATGGTAATACCACTTCCATGATTTATGCTCCTTGTACAGATGAGGGAAGGGTCTCCTTTTTAAACTGGTTTAAGAATATAACAATGCCAGACTTTATTGATTGGTTGATTGTTGGTGATTTCAACCTCATAAGAAAGCTTGAAGACAGAAATAAGCCAGGGGCAAATATTAATAATATCCTCCTTTTCAATGAGGCAATCAGTGCTTTGGGTTTAGTGGAGATACCTCTGAAAGGAAGGAAATACACTTGGTCAAATAAGCAGGACTCCCCTCTCCTTGAAAGACTAGACTGGTTCTTCACTTCAGTCTCTTGGACAAATAGCTATCCGAATACCTTTGCACACTCCTTAACCATGTAAACGTCAGATCATGTTCCATGTGTCATTACCATTACCACTGACATCCCTCAAGCAAAAATCTTCAGATTTGAAAACTATTGGATGGAACATGAACACTTCCTGGCAGTGGTACAACATGGTTGGTCCATCCCTGTTCAATTTTCTGATCCTGCAAAAATTATAACTGCAAAGTTCAAAAATCTAAGAAGAGTTCTTAAAGCTTGGAGGGCAACAATTTCTAAATTGGCAGAAGCAATTTCAAGGACAAAGATCCTCATTGATTTCTTGGACCTTTTAGAAGAGTTTAGAGATCTAGCTTTACATGAATGGAATTTCAGGGAGCTTCTTAGACAAAACCTGATCTCCCTTCTCAACCAACAGAAGATTTACTGGAAGCAGAGAGGTACTATTAAATGGGTCAAGTTTGGTGATGGCAATACAAAATTTTTTCATGCAAATGCCTCAATAAAGCTCAGGAAAAATACAATAACTTCCATAACTGACACCCAAGGCACCCAGCATTTTGATCACTCAAGCAAAGCACTGATACTTTGGGAAGCTTATAAAGATAGATTGGGTAAGTCGGAATTCAGCCACATCCTCTTTGATCTGGAATCTCTGATTCATCCTCATCAGGATCTAAGCTCTCTGGAAGCTCCTTTTACAACAGAGGAAATTGAGAAAATTGTAAGGAACCTCCCTTCAGATAAGTCCCCTGGTCCTGATGGTTTCAATACCGATTTCATAAAGAAATGCTGGCCAATTATTTGTGCTGATTTTTTCAACCTCATTAGTGCGTTCTTTGAGGGAAGTTTATGCTTTCGGAGCATCAATGGCTCTTTTGTTACTCTAGTACCAAAGAAGGACTGTCCTCTGTCTGTGTCTGATTATAGACCCATTTCACTACTGAACTGCACAATTAAAATTATCACCAAGCTCCTCTCCAACAGGTTACAACAGTTTATCCTTCAATTGGTGCATCAGAATCAATATGGCTTCATAAAAAACAGAACCATCCAAGATTGTCTTGCTTGGTCTCTTGAATACTTACATCTTTGCCATCAATCAAAGAAAAAGCTAATAATTCTTAAGCTGGATTTTGAAAAGGCTTTTGACAAGGTGGAACATGAATTTATGCTACAAATCATGAAACACAAGGGTTTTGGCTCAAGATGGCTTCAATGGATGAAACTCATTTTCTCTTCAGGGACATCATCAATTCTCCTGAATGGAGTTCCAGGAAAAACTTTTCACTGTAAAAGAGGAGTAAGGCAGGGAGATCCACTATCACCCTTGCTCTTTGTCTTGGCAGCAGATTTTCTTCAAACTTTGCTTAATGATGCCAAGAATCAAGGCCTGCTCAACTTGCCCCTACCACTAGGTGCTGGTTCAGATTTCCCAATTGTGCAATATGCCGATGACACCTTAATTATCATGGAAGCCTCAGTCCAACAAGTTCAATATCTTAAGGAAATTTTATGTCTCTTTGCAGCATCTACTGGCCTTAAGGTAAACTTCAACAAGTCAGTAATGGTCTCAATCAATAGTCCAGATGCTCTGATGACAGAACTAGCAGATACCTTGGGTTGCACTATTGGCTCTCTACCTTTTACATATCTGGGGATGCCTCTGGGTCTGCACAAACCCTCTGTTCAAGATCTAATGCCCTTAGTGAAAAGATGTGAAAACAAACTTCTTGTGACCTCAAACTTACTCTCCCAAGGGGGTAAGCTGATTCTAGTAAACTCAGTGTTGTCTTCCTACCCAACCTTCTTAATGTGTCTCATTAAGTTGCATAAAACGGTTTTAGTCCAACTGGACAAGTACAGACGACATCTTCTCTGGAGAGGAAGTAATCTACAAGACAAAAAACCTCCCAAGGCTGCTTGGCCACAGGTTTGTTTACCAAAGGAAGAAGGTGGTTTGGGTGTGATTGATCTCTCAGTTCAGAATGATGCTTTGTTAATGAAAACCCTCCATAAATTCTACAATCAAGCAGATCTGCCATGGGTTAACTTAGTGTGGTCCAATTATTACTCAAATGGACAACTTCCTGGAAATGGCAAAAAGGGATCCTTTTGGTGGAGAGACATAACTAATCTGATCATTCAATTCAAAGGAATTGCTTGCCCTACTCCACAAAATGGCTCCACTATCTTATTATGGGAAGATCTTTGGAATGGCTCGGTCCCCAAGCTAGCTTATCCTCAACTCCACTCTTTTGCAAAGAATAAACATCTATCTCTGGCAGCATCAGTACAAGAGGAACATCTACACAACAACTTCTTTCTACCACTCTCAATAGAAGCTCACCAGCAATTACAAAATTTATCTGACCAAATTGAATCAGCTGAACTCAGTGACAACAAAGATATATGGACATACATTTGGGGTAATGGTTTCTACTCCTCCCAGAGAGCTTACAGATACATGAAAGGGCATAGAGAAACTCACAATTCTTTCAAATGGCTATGGAAATGTTCTTGCCAAATGAAGCATAAAATCTTCTGCTGGCTAATTCTCATTGCAAAATTGAATACTAGAGGAATGTTAAGAAGAAGGAACATGTTCCTCCCTGATTACACCTGTGTCTTCTGTGAGAGCACAGCTGATGAGTCCATCGAACACTTATTTCTCCAATGTCCTTTTTCAGCACATTGTTGGTCAGTGATTAATCTCCAAATACAAGCCAATTGGGAGCCTCTTCAAGCCTTAGAGCACCTGAAGCAACAGATCGAAGAACCCTTTTTCATGGAAGTCATTATCCTTATGACTTGGAGCATTTGGAAAGTAAGAAATGGTGTAATTTTCAATGGTCAGCCGTATTCTGTTGAAGCTGTGCAAGCGAGTTTTATCTCAGAGTTCCAGTTGGTTTTACACCGCGCCAAGAAGAAATATCTACCTAGAATGAGAGATTGGCTGAATAATTTGTTGTAATTTTCTTTCCTTTTTTTCCCTTTTGTTGTAAACTCTTGTTTTTTCTTAATATATAACCAGTAGGGGTGCAAACCCCTCCTGTTTCATCAAAAAAAAAATACCACTTCCATGAAATACCCTAACTTCATAATCCTCATAAATGTCGACTACATTGTCTTCAGGTTCCTCACAATCCAAATCTTCTGCATACACAAGTTTTTAAAAACCAAGATATTTCAGTTATCTATATTATAGATAAATATATATTATGTTTACCTAGCAATGCACCATCAGTGTTCTCGAGTTCCCAAAGGCCTGAGTCAAACTTGTCTGACCTACCTGATGGGGGATCACCTACTAGTCCTTATATTTTCAAATGGGGAAGAATGATGGATCAGCATAAATATTCCATTGACCAAGGTATAGTTATTATTTTTTGGCAACGTATCAGGTGCAAACCAACCTCCCCGTGCAAACTATGCAAACCTCAATCTGGACCACATGATCTTGATCCAAGGGGGCACGTAGAGAGAGGTGGGAGGGGGGATTTGCAAAATCACCGCCCACCCTTAATCACAGCAAGATGATTTTGCAAATCCCCCCTCCCACCTCTCTCCACGCGCCCCCTTGGATCAAGATCATGTGGTCTAGATTGAGGTTTGCATAGTTTGCACGGGGAGGTTGGTTTGCACCTGATACGTTGCCTTTTTTTTAGGGAAAATTTGTTGTAGGACACGCAAAGTGATGTCCATTTGCATTGGAACACTAAAAAAATGCAATTGGCTGGTAGACACTCTGATTTTATGTTAATTTGAATCGGCTCTATTAAAATATTGATTTTTGATGCAGTAGGAGAGAGAAATAGAGTGAAAAGACAAAAAATGCCCTTGGACACCAAGTCCAACCCTACCTCTCCTTTCTCTTTCTCTCTCTCACATGTCCTTCTCACTCCCAAACATTTACTATGGTGGTGGCGCATACAAATCAGCGTGGTCATTAGCCAAGTGTGGCAACGCATCGATGGTTGTGCATGGGGCAGGGGCATTTTTGTCCTTTCACTCTATTTCTCTCTCCTACTCCTTCGACAATCAATATTTTAAAAGAGACAATGTCTTTTGGCAAATTAACACGAAATAGTGTCCACCAGCCAATTCGACTTTTTTCGATATCCCACAGCAAATGGACGTCACTTTGCTTGTCCTCTAGCAATTGTTTCCTAATTTTTTTTCAAAGAACACACCATTGTTATGGGGCATTATTTGAAAGCGTGTTCTATCTTGGATAACACCAGGCTGCACAGGATTTGGTTCTTTGTGATGCAAATCTGCGCAAAAAAAAAAACAAACGTTAAAAACAATAAAGCATTAAAAAATGGACATCAACGATAAGAAGCAACATAGTAACTTTTTAAATGCATGTTCTTTGTATACCTGCCTCCAAGGATCTCAAAGAACTAAGTTGTGTATTCCCTTCTGTGGGGATTACTTTGGAACCTCCATTTTTTTCGGCCCCTGAGCTTCTATTGGAATCATATATTTAGCACCTGGATGAAGGCAATAATTAAGTCATGAACCGTTTCAGATGAAATTACCTTGGTGACATGCTCTCATGTCTGGAATTGGTGGCATGTTCAATGTACTGGTTTCCGCCTTCTTGCATTGGTAATGCTCCCTAGACTGATCACATTTTCTTTCTCGTTGTTCCTCTGTAAGTCAATGATTTCCTTTTCTTAGGACTTACCATCCCAGTATTTTCAGATGGTTCACTCACTTTTTTTTTCTCGAATACGCAGGAGAGCTGCGCATCATTGTATTAATAGTAGAAGAATAGGAGACTTATACAAGAAGCTCCTAGAGCCCACACTTGGACACACACACACACCCAGCCCGGGCTTCCAGAGGGATTCCCAGGCTAAAACAATACGGGAGATTTACTAACAAAAGGGGGTAGTAAGACCAGACCACCAAGCCCACGACCAAACTTAGGTCTCCACCCCAGCAGATAGCCGGGAGAGATCACCAGCCCCTGCAATTCTCCAGAGTTGTGCTTCCTCACCAGCCATCCTAATGGCTGTTTGTACGCTGGGGGCAACTCCATTAAAGATGATGTCGTTTCTGTGTTTCCAAATCGACCATGCCCCAAGGATTATACAGGAGTTAAGGCCCTTTCTGATTTTCGAGTTCACCAGGCTTATCGACCTCTCCCACCAGTCCTCCCAACTTGAGTCTGACGGGCTGGGAGCCAGATGTTGCAATCTTACAGAGTTCAGCAGCTGAAACCAGAATTGTCTACTGAATACACAATGCACCAATAGATGGTTGATGTCTTCTCCCTCCTGGTCACATAACACGCAATGCTGGGGATGGGGCAAACCTCGGCGAGCCAGCCTGTCTGCTGTCCAACACCTATTATGAGCCACCAACCACATGAAAAATTTGCATTTGGGCGGGGACCAAGATTTCCAGATGCGTTCATAAGCAGCAAAACCAGTGGCTCCCAAGAACAAGGTGTCATAGGCTGATTTTGCACAATACTCTCCAGAAGGAGAGAATCGCCAAATATGCCTGTCATTTATATCTGCTTGCAGCCGCACATCGGTTACCAAATCAGCCATTTCCAGAAATTCCCAAAGTGCATCCACTAGCATGTCTCCCTGGATATAGATGGTTCACTCACATGACCTGACTCCACAACATTGGTGCTTGAAGAAATTTCTTATCCTAATTCTGTGCATATCTCAACAAACCATATCAGACTGGTATGCATTCATTGGTATTATTAATTTAGATATGAGCTGACTATTGTATGGAAACTTTTTTTTAAATAATTGTCTAGGCTGAAAATACCTTGGTCACAAGTCACTACGGGAAATCCCAAGTTTGCCGAGTGTCTTCATGTTTGCCGAGTGTTTTTTTTCGGGCACTCGGCAAACAACTTGTTTGCCGAGTGTTTTTCAAAAAACACTCGGCAAAAAAAAAACACTCGGCAAAAATAGGGTTTGCCGAGTGTCAAAAAAAAAACACTCGGCAAAGATATTCTTTGCCGAGTGTCAAAAAAAACACTCGGCAAACAATATCTTTGCCGAGTGTTTTTTTTTGACACTCGGCAAAGGTCCTGTTTGCCGAGTGTTTTTTTTGACACTCGGCAAAGTCATAATTAAAACCACATTTTGAAGTAGTAAATCAATTCAAATTAAAAAGTTTTGAACTACAAAGTTGTATAACTTCTCAAGATGCTGAACTTTTAGTTTGGTCATTTCTTCATTTGACAAATTCATATGAATATTGTTCACAAAATCTAGATCTCTCGTAGAGTTTCCTGAAACTATAAGAGAGATCTATAAGATTTGTGAACAATGTTACTCTCACTACATCGGATGAAGAAATGTCATATATCAAAGTTGTAGATCTTCAGAAGTTATACAACTTTGTAGTTTAAAATTTTTTAATTTGAATTTGTTTTGCTAATGAAAAGTACGTTTGTAGTTCTCAAAATTTAAAATTTGAGTTTTTTCAAACGACCTCGGATGAAAACACAGTCAAAATAATAGTTGTAGATCACAATAAGTTATGAAACTTTGTAGTTGACAACTTTTTTATTTGAAATCATATAGTCAACGAAAACTAAGTGTGAATGTTCTCAAATTTGAAATTCAAATTTTGTAAATGACCTCGGATGGAGAAACTACCAAAATAAAACTTGTAGATTTCAAAAAGTTATAAAACTTTGTAGTTGACAAGTTTTTAATTTGAAATCATTTAGGGCCTCAAACAAGTAATTTACACTCAGTTTAGTATAATACGGTAGGAATCAAAACAATATCTAGTCACAAATGAGAGTGTGGTACAGTGGTAGAGAAGTTCACACGCGAGAGAGAGGTCGCGGGTTCGAATCCCGCCGACCGCGTAGCGCGCGAATTTTCCGCGAAAAATGGTGCGACTTGCGACTTGGATGGTTGGAGTCCTTCCCACATT
>CM014271.1:66142725-66175746 GCA_004135705.1 Alloteropsis semialata | reverse complement strand
ATCATGCTTCAACATAAGTACAACATTATGCTTGAACAGCAATAATCAGGGTCCCTGCACGCCATGCTTCTTCATGAGATAGAAAGGATAGTTTATATCGATAATCTCGATGCCTAGGAACCTGTCGACATAATCAAGTGCATATATGTATGCACTATCCTGTGCCTTGTAACGTGAATCCAAGACCTCTCCATAAATTATGATCTCAGCAGCATTGGCATGACTCAAGGTTATATTAGCTTGGAAACCACCATTAACTCGATAAGCCCCTGGCGTCGTGTGTGCATACCCTAAGTTTCCAAGGACTTGATAAAGGACTGCACGTAGACCAGAACACGCATGCATGAATCCAAGTAGTAGTCATCCTACAATAAGATTAATAAAACATATTGTTACAGATAAAGATAGATAAATTATAATATAATTACACAACTAAAATAAAACTAACTTACATAAATCGATTCATATGAAGGACTAATCCTTTTAGGCATCTGTGTCACGTCTGGCTCACCCGTCTCGAGAGCTTTCAACTTGAAGTAGCTGTAGTCCAGGAAAACATGGCCAGTTTGACTTTCTATTTGGGCTAATGCTTGCCTCACAGCATCACACGAGGCCACATGGTCTTGCTGCCACGCGCCAGAATGAACGTGGATAATAACCATGTCACCAGGATTTGGGTCACGGGTGGCATTTTGTTGAATGCTAACAGAGATCATAACCTACCAGTATTTTCGGTCACATTTTCTCTTAATACCAAAGGACTTGATTGACCGATGTTTGCATCTTTTAGCCATGTAATTGGATTAATGATCTGCATTATTAATAATTTCTATTCTCAGTGACATAGTGATTACATTCAAATGCAACTTGCAGAGGAATATCATAACCCTACCATATTGTAGCGAAGTTGCTGAGGTGTGGGAATTGGGACATGATCAACTTGTTGAGTTGTCGACCATCCAGGCTCTTGAGCCTCTCGAATCGGGATGGTAGGTGGCATATTAGTAACATAGCCACCACGTCTAGCTGCCTGACGCTGTCTCGGCATGATACTATCCAAAATAAACCGTAATATATTACAAGTCAATTTAACAAAACTAGTAAATACTTATCAAGAAGCATAAGACAAAATCAAATTTGGCCAACATTACATACCATAATGCTTCAACATAATTAGAATTACATAGCATCATCATGCTTCAACATAAGTACAACATTATGCTTGAACAGCAATAAATGTTTTCTTTACAAGAGTGCCTTCGTTATGATCGCTGCGAGCGTAAGGAGCATCTTCATTGGCCAACAGGATGCTTGTGTCATCCTCCACACTGAACGGAGACACCTCGTCACACCTATTATAATCATCTTCATCGGTGACGTCCTCGACACCCACGATTTTTCTTTTTTCCGTGAGAACTATGTGCCGTTTTGGATAAAGTTCGGAGTTGTTTGTTTGCAGAGTCCCCGTCTTGGGTTTGGTAGACATGTCCTGTACATAAAACACTTGATGCACATCCTTGGCGAGCACGAATGGTTCGTCTACATACCCAATTTTGTTGAGATCCACAGTTGTCATGCCGTAGCGGTCTATAGTAACACCTCCACTTGTAAGTTTCACCCATTTGCACCGAAAAAGTGGTATTTTCAAAGGTCCATAATCTAGTTCCCAGATCTCCTCTACCTGGCCATAATATGAGTCCCTGTTCCCTTTGTTGTCATAGGCATCTATACAGACACCACTATTTTGGTTGGTGCTTTTGTCGTCTTGGGCTCTCGTGTAAAATGTATACCCATTTATGTCATAGCCTTGGAACATCAAGAATGAGGATGATGGTCCCCTTGCCAAATACGCCAGCTGTGTATGTATTGTCTCGTTACCCATGAGCTTTTGTCGCAACCAACCAGCGAAAGTTTCTATGTGATGGCGTGTAATCCACTTCTCAGACTTTCTTGGATTTTGGTAGCATATTATAGTCTTGTGCTCCTCGATGTACGGAGCCACCATGGTTGACGACTGCAATACAGTGTAATGGGCTTTCATGAATAAATCGTAGTCGCTACACCTTGTTTGTTTCCTTCCTAACGTGCCCTTTCCAAGTAGTCTCCCCTCATGGCGTGACTCAGGTAGCCCAATCGGTTTCAGTTCGGGGATATAGTCAACACAGAACTCAATGACCTCCTCTGTTCTGTATCCCTTGGCGATGCATCCTTCTGGAAGAGAATGGTTACGAACATATTTCTTTAGAATAGCCATGAGCCTCTCAAAAGGATACATATTGTGTAGGAATACAGGACCAAGAATACCAATCTCTTTGACAACATGGACCAGGAGATGCGTCATAATATTAAAGAAAGACGGAGGAAATATCATCTCAAGGCTGACAAGGCTTTGGGCCACATCATCCTGCAGCTTTGCTAGATTAGTGGGATCGATTGCCTTCCGGTCGATTGCATTGAGAAAGGCGCATAGCTTCACAATAGTTGTTCGGACATTAACGGGTAGAATTCCCCTCAGCGCCACCGGAAGCAATTGTGTGGCAGCACATGGCAGTCATGGGACTTGAGGTGTACGAATTTCTTCTCTTTCATATTTATCAGACTCTTTACATTCGATGAGTAGCCGAACGGGACCTTAATACTGTTCATGCAATCAAACATGCCGGTCTTCTCCTCCTTGCTTAGAGTGTAGCTAGCAGGACGCAAGTTCCAACGCCCTTTCTCTCTTTTCTCAGGATGCAGGGGATCTCGTTGTTTCATACGTTTCAGGTCCTGTCGTGCTTCAAGCGTATCTTTTGACTTTCCGTAAGTACCAAGGAACCCTAACACGTTTACGCAAAGATTTTTCGTCAGGTGCATCACATCAATTGCGTGGCGTACATCTAAGACCTCCCAATATGGTAGGTCCCAGAATATTGACTTTTTCTTCCACATGGGCACCTTTCCATTTTCACTTGCCACTGGCTGGCTACCAGGTCCCTTCCCAAAGACCACCTTCACATCTTTTACCATAGCAAATACATATTTTCCATCCCGATGCCTTGGTTTGCTACGACCTTCCGCCTCAAAATGTTTTCCTTTCTTTCTCAGCGGATGTTTCTCAGAAAGGAATCGACGATGGCCCATATACACACACTTTCTACAATGTTTCAGATAAATGCAGTCGGTGTGTTCTAGGCAATGTGTGCATGCTTTGTATCCCTTGTTTGACTGTCCCGACAGGTTACCAAGTGCAGGCCAATCATTGATGGTCACAAACAGTAATGCTCGTAGGTTAAATTCCTCTTGCTTGTGCTCATCCCACGCCTTTACACCATCTTTGGCCCACAACAACAAAAGTTCCTCAATCAGTGGCCTTAGATACACATCAATGTCGTTGCCAGGCTGCTTTGGCCCTTGGATTAGCACTGGCATCATAATGAACTTCCGCTTCATGCACATCCACGGAGGAAGGTTGTACATACAAAGAGTCACGGGCCAAGTGCTGTGGCTACTGCTCATATCACCGAAAGGATTCATGCCATCCGTACTCAAACCAAATCTTATGTTCCTTGCATCTTCTGCGAAGTCTGGGAACGCTCTGTCGATTTTTCTCCATTGCGACCCATCAGCGGGGTGTCTCAACATATTGTCTTCCCTCCGATCCTCTTTGTGCCACCGCAGCAATTTAGCATGCTCTTTGTTTCTGAACAAGCGCTTCAGACGTTGTATTATAGGAAAATACCACATCACCTTGGCAGGGACTCTTTTCTTGGGGGCCTCTCCCTCAACATCACCAGGGTCGTCTCGCCTGATTTTATACCGCGAGCAGTTGCAAACCGGACAGGCGTCCAAAGATTCGTACGACTTGCCCCGATAAAGGATACAATCATTGGGACATGCGTGTATCTTTTGTACTTCCAGTCTAGAGGGCAAACGATTTTTCTTGCTTCGTATGTTGTTTCGGGCAATGTGTTGCCCTCTGGAAGCATCTTTTTTATCATTTTCAATATCTCTCCAAAACCTTTGTCAGACAAGCCATTAGTTGCCTTCCATTGCAACAGTTCCAGTGTGGTACCCAATTTTTTCTGGTCCTCTTTGCAATCTGGGTACAACAATGTTTTGTGGTCCTCCAACAAACGGTTCATCTTCTCCCGCTCTTTCGCACTTTTGCAGTCTTTCTCTTCATCACGGATCATGCCACCTAAGGCGTCATCATCCTCATCTTCTGCAACTGCTTCACCCTCGCCCATTGCTGTATCATCTGCAAAGGCACCGTATTGTGCAAAGTCCGGGATGTTGTCGTCACCTTCTTCATCACCTTCTTCAAAGAATATCCCCGCTTCGCCGTGTTTGGTCCAACAGATATAGTTAGGCATGAAACCACTCATAAGCAAGTGTGTGTGGACCACCTTCTCCGAGATGTGATAATCCTTCTTATTCTCACAGACCTTGCATGGACAGCATATAAAACCCGAGGTCGAGTTAGCCTCTGCCGCGTCGAGGAATTGATGAACACCATTAATGAAGTCAGATGAGCGTCTATCCGCGTTGTACATCCATTGCCGATTCATCTATTCACAAAATACAATGAAAAATTCATTCCCAATTTCTAAAGTTCGTAATATACCTAAATAAGAATATCATATATAATCTCTAAAAATCTTAATAACCGTAAACATCAACATCATTTGATGCCACCAAAAAGATGTATTTCTAAAGTTCGTAGTAAGCCTTAACAAGAATATCTTTTATAATCTCTAAAAATTTCGACAGCACCTCTCCTGCATCGGGAGGTTTCCGAAATCTGCGACAAACCAAGGGCACGATGCCCGACAACCACATTACAAATTAATCAACGTCTTACTTTTGCTCATCTCAAAAAAAATTTGAAGGAGTGATTTGCCTCAGATATGTTGTCTTTCATTTGACCTTGAACTTGGAGCATAAGAAACATTACAGGTGGTAAAAAAATTGGTTCATGGTAGGCATGGAACCGTGGGACACACCCAGCCCAACCATCACAATGCAACCGATTCGTTGCTTGGGCATGGATGTATCCCATGGTTTGATGACAACCATGAGAAGCATAACTATACAATACAAGCTCAAGCTCAAGGTCATCATATGTTACCCAGCTAGAAAACTAGGTAAAATTTGATATCATCATAGACATGCCAAGAGTTGGATTGTTTTAGTTCAAGATATTGACAACCATGAGAAGTAAAATTGAATTTAAAATCTAACTAAATAAGAATATCATTTATAATCTCAAAATCCTAATAACCCTAAATATCAACGTCATTTGAAGCCTCTAAAAAGATGTAATTCTAAATTTCGTAATAAGCCTAAATATGAATTTCATTTATAATCTCTAAAAATCCTAATAACCCTAAATATGAATATCATTTATAATATCTAAAAATCATAATAAGCATAAATATGAAAATCATTTAAAGTTTCTACAAATAATCCAAAAATCTAAACAATGTCTAAAAATTTGTGCATCATCTCTACACATGCAACAACTAACTATATATTGATTCTCTATTACAAATTCATAATAAAAATGAAGATTCAATCTAAAATCTCTTATTTCAATCCATTCCACAAAACACAAATTACTCAAAACATACAGCATGAAATAGACCATACTAAACGTCAAAAGAGAGAGGATGAAGTTGCTAACCTTCTAGTGGACTTGGTTTGCAAAATCTCCAAAAGTTATGGAAAAATCGGGCATGAGCTCCCCAACCCGAGCTCAATGGAGGATGAAGAAATGAGCCATGGCTCGGGCTGGGGGAGGAAGAAGGGGACTTATACGCAGAGCCCCTTTGGTACCGGTTGGTGGCACCATCCGGTACCAAAGGGGCTCACATTGGTACCGGTTGGTGTCACCAACCGGTACCAAAGGCCCCGAGGCTCATTGGTATCGGGTGGTGACACCAACCGGTACCAATGTGGCCATATAGGTACCGGGTGGTGCCACCACCCGGTACCAATGAGCTCGCAGAATTATTGGCCGTTGGACCCGGTACCAATGCTTCCATTGGTACCGGGTCCTTTCCATCCGTGACCGATTACGGTGGATGGATGGCGGGTTCTCTGGTAGTGTATGATGTAGTTTAGGCAGCTCATTACTGATATTTAACATAAGGGAAAAATTATTGATCAATGCTGTATCATCTTACTGATGTCTTCATGCATAACTTCATTCTGTATGTCCCAGTAAATAGCTGCCATGCTAAACTATAATGGTAGTTTAGGCAGTTCATTATCGATATTCAGCATAAGAAAAAATGGTACATCATATGTCTTTATGGTGATGATGATCATCACACTGGTTCAAAGCTAGGTTCATTTGGATTCATACAGTTTGCTTGAGATTGGAGAAGAGGTGGAGCGTTGTGAGAAGACACCAGACAATGAAGAATGTGCAAAGATGGGATATTGTGGTTGAGCTTAAAATGTTGCAGCTGCGGAGTATATATATGCAGTATTCACTACACCGTGTAGCTAGTGGCATTTTCAAATGCCTACAAAGACCATAGAAACGCCCCAAAAGTGCTTTGAAGGCATTGAAAAGGACGCTAATTAAGGGTTGCATTTTCTCAAAACGTCTCCAAAAGCTATACCTTAGGTGTTTTAGGATCACCTCCAATTTTGCTTATGGCATTTTGCAGAATGCCTCATAAGCACCCTACATTCATGTAACACCCAAAATTTCAAAATCCCTAATCTAATTGCTATTCAAAATCCTGTTCAAATTCCAAATCAAATTCCTATTCAAATCCCTAAACAACTCCCAAACAAAACTCAAAAGCTTTTCCCTTTCCCTCTCTCATTTAGCCTATCCTGGCCCAGCCCGCCCGTGCCTCTCGCCCTCTTCCTCTCACTGACAGCATGGGCCCGCACAGTCATCTCCTTCCTCTCTCCCTTCTCCACCTCTGCGTGCAAGACGTGTTCACCCCGACCCTTTCCCTCACGAGCGCACATGTGCCCCTTCCCATGGTTCCCCACGCCTGGCCCTACCCACGGTAGCGTTGCGCCTGGCCTTTCCCCTCATCCGCGAAACCATCGCCTCCCTCCTTTACTCACATCAATGGCGAGCTACTGCATTCATGGCAGTAACGCACGTAGTGCTCTCCGCCCTCTCCAAATCCCTGCCGCCCGAGCTCCCTCTTGCCCTATACAAACCCCCTAGGACGAGCCCCGGTCTTTCCCTTTGCCACTCCAGCAAGCCTTGCCCGCCTTGGTGCCGTCCCTCGCCAGAATTCAACGTCGGAGCCGCTTCACAGTAAGAAGTTAAGAACTGCCGCTGCCCTTGCCCTCCTCCAGCCGTACCGCCTCTGACCTCCCTCTCTGCTCTCTTGCATTCCCAGGAGAACCAGGAGGACTCGCCGACGCCCAGAAGCACGAAGACAAGGTCCAGAGCCCGCCCGCATCGAGCGCCGACGAGTTCACCCGCCGTTTGCCAACGTCCGCCGCCTCTGTCACGCGACCGGTGACAAGAACACCAGGAATAGGTGCGGCTCGTCCCCCTCTTCGTTCCCGTCCAAACCACGTGCGAAACGAGTCACTGCAGCATCGGGACCCCTGACTCCGGCGAGCAGGGCCACCACCGGCGCCGTTCTAGGCGGCGCCGCCCCTCTGCTCGCGAAGATGACGCGGAGAAAATATACAACGATCCACAGAAATACCAAGGTTGACACTATCAATGCCTTGTTCTTCAACCAATGATGTGGGACCTGACTCTACCCTTGGTATCTTCAAACCACAACCAGAACTGCGGTTATATGTGTTTGTCACATCTCAAAGCAGAACCATGATGGTCCATAAGGATGAGCCCCTCAAAGCTGCAAACAGTAATGCAATTTGTTGCACTGACCTATATTAGCAACAATGATATGGATCGAATCTTACAAAGAAAAAATATAGTTCCACATGCTAAAGTCATGAGAATATTTATTTTACATTAGAGCAACACCTCCGGATATAATATCTATATTTTTCTCAATAAAATGAACTGATTCACATTGGCAACACCTCCAGATATAATATCTATATTTTTCTCAATAAAATGAACTGATTCACATTGGTAAAAGAAAAACAAATCCATATGCCAATTTTCAGTAATGAAATGAATTTATCAATATTATCATCAGTAAAATATCTAGACAAGTAAACTTGCAGGATGTATATATGCACTACTACATGATAGAGTACAAAATCATAGATATCACTACTACAAAAAACATTTGTAAGAGCCAGGGGTTTTTTTTTTAGGGGCGGACTTTGAGGCGACGCGCCCCTACAAATGCGCGCGCGCTACTGTAGCTAAGGGCCGCCCCTATAGATGCATTTCTAGGGGCGGGTCATGGCATGGTCCGCCCCTACAAATGCTGCTCTTTCTAGGGGCGGACCATGCCATGACCCNCCCCCTCTGTTGACCGACCAGGAGACCCTTCGGCCACCCAATGCTCATCCAACGGTCCAGAATAGAAGTCACATACCCCTTCGCCCTTTTTTCTAAAGAGCCTCTGCAGTTTTCCATAACTAACCTGCAGTCCACCTCATGTACAAAGTAATTCCATCCATGCCCTTCCTTTTTATGTCCTTAACCTTGAGCTTTTTGAATATATGACCCGCCGTCCTAACCAGCTCCTTTTGCTTATCTAACCCCTAGTTTCTCAAATTCTTGGTCACTATCTACAGTGTCTTGAGAATCTTACCAGCTAGGCCCTAAGGTCTATAGTTAATCACGTTTAAGTCCCTGAACTTTTAAACCTCCACCATTAAATCGTTTTAGCTCCGAATCGATTTGTTCAAGTTGCGTTAAGATCATGATCATCTAAAATACACGTTAGTGGTGCTATTTTACATAATTCTTGTTTTTAGAAATTAATTTAGTATTAATTTGATTAATGCCTATTAAACATTGTGTTATTTAATTAAAAGCAACATAGTGTCACACACCATGTTTTATAATAAATGCTAATTTGATTAATATTTATTTCATATGTTTTTCTAATTAAAACTAATTAGTTTACACATCGGCTTTTCTTGAATAATATTAACTTGATTAATGTTCAATTAATCTAGCTTTTCTAAATAAAAGTAATATTGTTAATATGATTAATTCTCAAAGTCAATGTCTTTTCAATATTAATGTGGTTAGCTGAACACGAGACATAAAGTTATATGATAGATATTCACACATGTTTTATTTTCAATTAAATGTTTAACTGGTATAATTAATATTTGAACATTATAAATAAAATTTGACTAAGTCTTATCTCGGTTTTGTAAGATAAACTTTAATATGACATAATTCTAACACATGGTATTTATTTTAAATATCCTTTATATTGTGTTTGTAAAACAAAAATAAACCAAGCATATAGTCTGTTTTGCTTTTATAAATGCAAATATATGATAGTTGTCTTTTCAATCGTGCATTGTTTTCAGCGTTTCCTCAAGCCCGTCCTTTAGTGCATTCTTTTAAGCTTTTTTATGATTGGTGTATTGTACTTAGTTGTACTTGTTTGTTTGCTTTGTATGCTTGTGCCCGATAATTGCTTCGTGTAAAAGGATCGTCGTTCGTTGCTTTCAAGATAAAGAATTCCAAGTGAGCAAAAGATGACAAGTAGTAAGAGTACCTTTATGTTGGAGGGCAAGTGTCCCTAATCATCCTCCTATCTATGCTTTTAATATATCATTGTGATGTTAATTGAAACATGGAAAACCACCTGGAAAAATAGTACAACCACGACTACCATATGGCTCTGGTCTTGGCTAATTAATTAGATGTATAGGTGACTAGTGGCCTTACCGAAAGGGCAAGCAGGGGGACGGTGAAGGGGTCATAGCTCGATCCTCTTGGGGAGTAGCCTTTGCTAAGGTACGGCCTCATTAGGGAGGGTTATGGACCTCACTGCTGCTGAAACTCTAGCGGGCTGCTAGTTATCTGTGTGTCTTTGTAAAGGCCTCGTAGCGTCCCTATGCAGTCACACCAAAGGTAGTGTGATGAAGGTGCCCGATCAGCACTGCATGGTTGGGTCTAAAGTTCTTCTGAACTTTTACGCGTCTTGTAGTGAAAGTGTACAGCCTCTGCAGAGTGTTAAAAACTGTTATAACAGCTGTGCTCACGGTCAAGAGCGGCTTGGACCCTCACATGATTAATAAACTTGAAGATGGAATTGAATCGATATTCTGGTTATTTCTTGTGGCCTCGCGGAGTACCAACCATAAGTGTACTCATCCTTGCTTACTATTGCTCAGAAGCTGTTGTGAAGTCATTAAAGATGGTGCTAGGCGTACGCAACCCCCAGTCGATTGCCTGTGAAGTGTTGTTGCGCCCAAGATTAATTTATGAAAAGAACAATTTTTTGTGTAAATAAAAGCAAATATAAGGCAATAGAAACATGTTGTGCATTCATGCCGCTGCATTGTGTTTTGTTTGTCCGCTATTCAAATGTTTGATTTGAATTTATGTAAATTCAACTTTGAATTTGCCTTTGTTTGAGTTGTAGAAAAGTTGTTTAGGCCCAGTTCGCTTTTGGCCCCTATACTCTTGCTCCAGTTCACTTTTTCCCTTCATCTTTACCCCGGCCCATTTATCCCCCTTCCTTTCTTTACCTTCCTCGTGGCCCGTCAAATCTTTCAGCCAATCGGCCCACGCCCGCTCAGCCCTGCGCATCAAAGGAGCCCGACTACATTTCGCCATCGCCGTAGATGCTGACACACCAGACCCGCCTGTCAGCCATCTTTCTCCCCTATTCGACTCGAACTCAAGCTCGGTTCGATGTCGAGCCGGCGGCACCGCCGTCCCGCAACCTCCCGTGAGGAATCCACGGCCCCTTCCGCACGCCAAGGCCACCCCCGGCCCCTATAAAGTGCGCTGCCATCCCCCACCCAAGCTTCTCCCTGAAAACCCTACCCACTCCACCTTGCGGCAGCACTATCGCTGCTGTCATCGCAATCCCACCACCGGCCAAACCACCCGCTCATCCCCTTCCCTTCTTTCGTCTGCACAAAGACCTATACGTCCCCGCCCCGGCACCCGATTGCCCTGGACCAAACTCGGAGCATCACTTCACCGAGCCAGAAAGCCATTGTCCGCCCCTCGCCGATGACAGCTCGCCTCGCTCACGAACCTCGCCAAGATCACCTGGTGCAAGTTCGCAACGTTCAGATTTCCTTCGTAGATTTTGGTGTGACAGATTGCTATCAAAGTCGTGCTAACTGTAGGACACATAGCCTAGATAGAATCGTCATTTAGAGTTTTATTTCACCCATTGCTTAAAAGTTTTTGTTTAAAATTTTTACCTTGTTTATTTTATTTTGCTCATATTATTCCTCATTTTATTGCTTTTAAATCCTGCTTTGTTTTGTTCAGTAATTTTTTAAAAAAATTATGCTTTTACTTCCATCTCGCTCTATTGCAAAATTTTAATTCATTTCTCTTTTGTCCTTTTCCTTTTTGGTAGATGGTTCGCACCATGGTTACCACGCGGAATGTGACTTGTGGCTTTATTCCACCATGTGTAACCACAACTACTTCCAGGTTCGGAACATCGCAAGGAGCTGGAGCTTCTCCTGCAGACGGCAGAGGAGCTGGAGGAGTCCGAAGAGCCAGAGGACCCAGTGGAGCAGGTGGTGCCAGTTGCCCAGCCCGTTAATAGCTGAACCCTTCTACAGCTTAATCGGCTTATCATCAATTGAGCCGGTTCTGTAGTAGTGTTTTCAGCGCCAAAAATTGAAAACAAACTGAATCATGTTTTCATCAATTGAATCGGCTTACGAACCAGCTGTAAAAACATTTTAGCGCCAAATTTTGAAAATCAACTGTGAAAATGGCGACTAGAAAAGTTGGATCTGTAGTAGAGTTTCATGACTCCGAATAACGCAGTTCTTGCAGCTGACTCCCTTTCTTCTGGATAGTACTGTTCTTTAGGTATGATACCATTATTAACTCTAATTTTTTTTTGCCCGTGAAGTTAACTCATCCCTAATCAACATGTTTCCTGCATTTTTTCAATGTTTTGTCCAAACAATTGTTCGGACAAATTTTCTGTATTTAATCCTCTGCGTTGTATATGTATTCATGCCCAATTTATGTGTTTTCCCTTATTCATATGCTTTTTCAATCCCGGTGTTCCAGAGGGGCCCTAATCCAAACTTTTAGCGTTTGGTTCCCTCATTTGTAATAACGGGACTGATTACCACAGCTAATTGATTACAGTTACCACAGCTAATTGATTACCGCAGCGCGGCATCGTCTTCCTCGCGACAGCCTGATGCCGAGGTGAGTGGCCTATCCGATACTGCAGCAGCCAGGGTTCTGGGATTCGAAATGCAAAAAAATTCGGACGCCACCGAAATGGGAAAATTTCGGAAAATTCAGAAAATTCGGTCCAGGATTCAGTTGTTTGACTAGTCAAAGTATTCATTTTTTTGAATAAATTTGGATAGGATTTGATGCAGATTTGAGGATTAGACACTTCTAGGGCAGATAGTGGCATGAAATTGAGGAAACAAAGGGGAGCCAACGAATTTGACGGTGAAAACACGCTGTTGTTGTTTCTGTTAGGTATTACTAGGCAATAGAGGCATGAAGCAGATATATGATCAAGGTTTGTTCACATTTTTATACTTATGGGAGCATGTGGACTTATATCAATGTTTGAGACGATAGAAAAATCTAACTTGGATAAAATTTCGGTTTCATTTCGGTCCTCACTGAAATGGCGAATTTTGCCGAAATTCGGTCGCTTCGGACCGAATCCCAGAACCCTGGCAGCAGCACGGCATCCTTTTCCTTGCGAGTCACGACAGTCCTCACTGCTCGCGCACGCAGCCGTGAGGGTCACAGGTTTTCCCTCTCGTGGCCACGATCAATGGAGCGACTGCACTCTATTTCACCACTAGCAACATTCGCATACATGTCCCGCAGCCCTGCACAGGAGCTTAGCATGTGGCACAGTCGCTTCTCGTCCGCTCGCTGCTGACTGCTGAGGCGACAGGCGAGGCTGCGCTATCACCACCACCGGCAGTAATGGCCGCGCGCCATGCCCTCCGCCGGCACCAGAAAGCATCAGTCACGTAGTCACGTGCGCCGCAGGCGCCCGGCAGCATCAGCCGCGCGCTGCACTCACCGCCATGTCAAGCATGCTCGATTGCTGCTCACTTGTTCATTTTGTGCCTGCTTCCCTTCGATGCGTCATGAGAACCATATGCTAGCATATATGTCCTCTCCTAGCTGATGTCTACTTCCATTACAGATGTGAACCAAACAATCTCAGTTATCACTTAGTTTTTTTTTTACCGGTGCTTTCAGATACCGCTTGCGTTACAGCTGTAATACCCCCAACCAAACAGAGTATCGACGGTTCAACTACCAAACAATAATAACTGTGCTGGGCACAGTTACACTATGTAGTCATGTTTGTGCAATATATATATATATATAGAGGACAGGGCTATTTGTCGCGCTGCGCGACAAATATTATTCGACGCCGCCGCCGTGGTTTGGCCACAGGTCCGGCGATGCATTTGTGTCGTAAAAGTGAAAAATCCTCAACAAGTTAATTGGAAATGTTTAACTGAACAATAAGGTGATCAAGCCAGAGCGTTGTTCCTCTGTTTTTGTGAAAAAATGGTCATATATGAGCCAACTGATCTGTTTTTAAAATCAGTTCATATAGTCATAAATTACTTAATATAGTCGTAATCATGCACCCATAAGTAAATTCTACAATTTTAACATTACTTCATACAGTCCTAACCGTGCACCCAGAAAAAAATCTAAATTTTTAAGAAGTAAAATTAGTTCAAATCATAATAGTCACTACCTAAAAGTAAATTCTAAAATTATAAAAAGTAAAATTAGTTCAAATAGTCTTAATAGCCGACCGTAAAATTGAGGGAGTTTAATAGCCGATCGTAAACACTGCACCAGGGAGTAAAAAATTCGTAATCACAATTGTTAAAATCTTTTGTGGAAACAACTCATGACCATAAGAGGGTGTAAATCTCTAATATTGTAACAAAGAGTAAATACCTGGCATTTAGCACTACGGGACTCAGGGCGTTTGCCGTGTGCCAGAGGCACACGGCAAAGCCTGTTTTGCACACGGCAAAGGCTTTGCCGTGTGTAGCACACGGCAAACGCCTCACGGCAAACAGGAGCCGGCAAAGCCGACTTTGCCGTGGGCCTCTTTCCGGGCACACGGCAAAGACACTTTGCCGGGTGCAAAATCAACACACGGCAAACATTTTTGATAAAAATAAAAAAAAATCAACACCACCGCCGCCGCTGCTGCCACATCGCCCGCCACTGCCCCACCGCCGCCGCTGCCACATCGCCCGCCACTGCCCCACCGCCGCCGCCCCGGCACCACTCCACCGCCACCCCGCAGCCCCGCCACNAAACATTTATTTTTTTTAAATTGTATCCTGTAGAATGGAGATTGAAGAATGCAGGAAAAACTCATACTTCCACTTGGGCTTCATCGACCCAAAAACTGTAAACCAGCATATGTTACTAAATTTTTATGAAGACACAATGAACAACATTGACAGATTCTTACGTGTACAACATTACAAGACAATGATTCTATTTCCTTACAACTTTGGGTGAGTACTTTTACTGTCTTGTGCATCTTTTAGTTTTCTTCCTAACATAATTTTTATTTCAATTGACGTGACTCTTGGTACAAAACTTGCATGTAAATAGGTTTCATTGGATATTATTTGTTATACAACCGGACATAAGCTTGTTGACCATCATGGACTCATTGAGGGGACCACGGGACGCGTACCAACCAATGATTGACCTCCTTCAAAAGTAATTTTCGTCCTCGCACTATTATTCCTCTTTAGCTCAGCCAAGAATTCCATTTATTTCATATGGTGTGCGCAGGTGTTGGAAAAAGTTTCGTGCAGAGCAAAAAGGTCCATTCAAGGAACAACTTGGTATCAAGGGAGACTTTCCGGTAAATACTACTATACATAGACCAACATCTCTTTTTTTTGTTTCATTATCATGATTATGCATGTAATGACTTGACCATTTCTCCTATAAAGTGTTATAGGCAGAATCAAGGCACCAATTTATGTGGATATTATGTCTATGAGTACATGCACACTCTTGTAGGGCATAAGACGATCGTCACTAATTGGGACCTGACGGTATGTTCCATTTCCATTGAAATCTATATGTATGTATGCATGCATGTGAGTCATAAAAGCTATTATTTATATTTTTCTATTAACCACATCCTCAGATAAAGAATATGAAAGATGAGATCTTACCGGACCAAAGAGTCGCGGCGATTCAAGAGACACTCTGCGGATTTATAATCGATGAGGTCGTGAGCAAGACAGGGGCGTTCTGGTGGGATGGACACGAGCCCGATACAAGGAGCAAATATTAGGAATTTTGTATATGCTCCTTTGAAATCTTGGTGTAAATATTAATATTGAAATCTTGATGTAAATATTAATATTAATCTTGGATTTATCAAAATTTGTTTTATTTAAATATATATAAGTTTAATATTATTACCGTATATATTAATATCAGTATTAATAGTTTAATGCATTAGTGACGTATAACTAATACATATATGGACATATACGTATATTATTATACAGGTATAATACGTATCTCTGTATAAAAGAAACCAGAAAAGAAAAAGAAAAAGAAAAACAGAAAAAAAAAAGCCCTTTAGTCCCGGTTGGTAATACCAACCGGGACTAGAGGGGCTCCACCATGGGCGCCGCGTGGAGACCCTTTAGTCCCGGTTGGTATTACCAACCGGGACTAAAGGTGGCTTTTAGTCCCGGGTAAATACCCGGGACTAAAGGCTGGGACCTTTAGTCCCGGTGGCGTAGTCCCGGTTGCGGAACCGGGACTAATGGGAGTTGCCAACCGGGACTAAAAGCGGTTTCTCTACTAGTGAAACTCATTCTGTTTCGTAGAGGTCGTCATCAGCAGCTCGGCCGGCCATGAGACCAATGCCATGTCATTGGCTGTAGCTATCCAACCTATTCTACTTCGGACTGCTCCGTTCTCTAAACATTGTGCCGCCATTTGTCGTTGATGTGAGTCACTCTCTAGAGTTCATGTTGTAAAAGTTTTGGCCGCTACGTATCGGCTGCGCACTAGGAATATAATCTAGGATTAGTAGTTCAAGGTACGAACAAAGCATTAGAACTGTGTAAGGCAAACTGTCTTGGAGTCCTTGGCTTGAATGTTTTTGCCGGCTTACACAGTACCATGGTGTGTTCTAATTAATTTTACATATGGCACCCTGAGTTCCTTCTAGAAGGATCAGCTGTATCTGTTGTTCACAGAGATCTGTCAAGGTACTCCAATTACCTGGTTATGCAAAGGAGGTAAAAGTAGTCAAGATCACCGACCATGGTAAAATTAGGGACGCCTTGGTCGCAGTTGTGTATACGCACGAATCGGTGGGGACTGGGGAGCATACAAAATGATCCTGTAAACCTGACAGCTAGCGAGACCGCCACCGCTACTGCTCATCTACCTCGGCGATGTCAAGCTGCTCCTGCTCGCCTCGATGGTGGATGATCAGTTTTGGCACATTATTTGGGAAGCAAGTGTTCAACCTTCCCCACAAAATATAGATGTTGTAAATCAGTGCTGCCTTCCATGACATCCAGCAAAAGCTTATGCTC
This sequence comes from Alloteropsis semialata, assembly GCA_004135705.1. Taxonomy (NCBI): domain Eukaryota; kingdom Viridiplantae; phylum Streptophyta; class Magnoliopsida; order Poales; family Poaceae; genus Alloteropsis; species Alloteropsis semialata. The sequence goes on along the minus strand of CM014271.1, from coordinate 66,159,066 downwards.
TCCTTCTAAGCTGATCTGCATCATTGATGCCTATGTTAACAATAAATTAACAGAGTGTAACCTTTGACAGTGGACTCGGAAACAGTCTCAGACATCAAAGATTTCCAGTAGCAGAAAAACCACCCCATTATAAGATCAGGTTTCTATCTGCCCGTTCATTTTATAATGGGTTGGTTTTTCTGCTATTGGAAAGCCTTATGTCTACTTCTCATAATGGGTAGGTTTTTCTGCTATTGGAAAGCCTTATCTTATCTTATATCTTATATAGATATAGTTTATACCCACTAACAGCCCACCATCCTTAAAGCTCTCCATGCAAGCTATCCACATCATCACCCACTAAGTGGAAACCACCATCCTTAAAGCTCTTCATGCAAACTATCCACATAATCACCCACTAAGTGGAAAGTTGTCCACGTCATTTACCACTATTCTATCATCCCCACTAAATTATGAAATTGTAATTTTCAATCTCATAGCAAACACTACGGGACTCAGGGCATTTGCCGTGTGCCTCTTTTCAATCTCATAGCAAACAGGAGCCGGCAAAGCCGACTTTGCCGTGGGCCTCTTTTCGGGCACATGACAAAGACTCTTTGCCGTGTGCAAAATCAACACACGGCAAACATATTTGATAAAAAAAATCAACACCACCGCCGCCGCTGCCACATCGCCCGCCACTGACCCACCGCCACCGCTGCCACATCGCCCACCACTGGCCCACCGCCGCCGCCCCGGCACCACTCCACCGCCACCCCGCAGCCCCGCCACCACTCCACCGCCACCCCACCACTGCCGCAACGCCGGATCCGGCCGCCTCCGGTGCCCGGAGCACCATGTCGGGCTAGATCCGGCCAGCTCCGCCGCCCCGGCCCCCAACGGCCGCGCCCACCATGGAGCTCCACCTCCGGGGGGCCCCGGCCGGCGCGCGCGTGAGAGAGAGGAAGAGGGTCGGCCGGCGTGCGCGCGAGTGGGAGAGGGCCGGCCGTCGCGCGTGGGAGAGTGGGAGAGGGATCTGAGGGCGGGAGGGAGAGAGGAGAGGGGGCAGCGGCGCGAGGGGGGATCTGAGGACGGGAGGGAGAGAGGAGAGGGGCGGCGGTGGGGGGAGGGGATTTATTCGTGGGGTGGGGCCGGGTGGGGTGGGGCCGGGTGAGGTGGTGCGCGGGAGGGGTGAGGTGGGTGGTTGTCGTGTGTTCCGAACCCCGATGACTTTTGTTTGCCGTGTGTTTTTGTTTTGCACACGGCAAAGCGTGACTTTGCCGTGTGCCAAAAAAAAACACACGGCAAAACATCGATTTGCCGTGTGTTTTTTTTTACCGTGCGTTTTTTTCGTGGCACACGGCAAAGTGACTCTTTGCCGTGTGCCCGATAGAAAACACACGGCAAACTGCTGGGCACACGGCAAACGAGCCGTTTCCGGTAGTGGGACTGATACGTCTTGGAATGGCATTGCTCAAACGTGTTCCAATAGCAATAGTGGATTGTCTTATAGTGAATATAGCGAATTTCATATTTGGGGATCTATCAAGCCATGGTATTGTGAGGCCTAAACCTGGCCCTCTCCTCCTCAAATCTAAAACTGGTAGATCTGCTGTAATTGATGTTGGGACAGTAGGGTTAATCAAGAATGGCACCGTCAAGGTAAGCAAATATATACTATTCCTGGAATTGATCTGAGGTTACAATATTACAAATGTTCAAATTCGTATGAACGAAAAGTGGTGTAAAAGTAATGCTTCTGCTAGGTGTTTAAAGGGGTAGAGAGAATCATTGGAAACAAAGTCGAATTTGAAGGTGGGAAGGATGGTTTATTTGATGCCATTGTGTTTGCAACAGGCTACAAAAGCTCTGCAGAATTGTGGCTCAAGGTGTAAGAGCTGTTTCCCGTTTTCCCTCCTGTCCATGTAGTGCTGTGGCACATTTTGACCTTACAAGTATATATCCCTTTTCAATATGGCGCAGGATGACAAGTGCATGCTGAACAGTGATGGATTTCCAGTGAAAGGTTATCCCAATCACTTGAAAGGTGAAAATGGTCTCTATGGCGCTGGTTTTGCGAGGAGAGGATTGGCTGGTATTTCCATGGATGCTAAGAATATTGCCAATGACATTGAATCTACTGAGAACTTTATGTCTGGTTAAGCCAGCTTAAATCTATGTTAGTCCTTGGTTATGCGCAGTCTTGTGTATATAATAGTCTATGTAACAGTACTAGTAATACAATCGTTATACTCTATATATGCTCTAGCTAGTACTGGTTAAGAGCATCTCGATGTAATGCTCTTGAAAATTAATAAAACTTCCTTTATGGATAAAAAGTAATACAGTCGTTATACTCTATGCACAGCAGTGCGTTGGCATGTATGATTACACATATATTTACATTCTTCCCAGCCATTGTTCCATGATGAATAATCGAGATTGTCTGCATGAAATTATGTCTTCTCCGTCATCCGAAATAATGCTCGGTTTATACTATTCCTTGATCCATGGAAATAGTGAAGCCATGCATGTTAGCACGTCTTCTGTTGTATTCAAATGCGGTTAATATAAGTGTGGATTTCTATATTTGTAACTAGTCTTTAATTTTTTTTACTTTTTAGAAAAATATTATAGAGCATGCAGTTTCCTTCTGCCTATCTATTCATGAATGACAAGATGGCGAATAGTGGATTGTTTCTTCGAATTTCTATAATCTGAGTATGCCATCCTTTGGGAAATATAAATAACGACGCACTTCAATACTCACGGGTGAAATGCTAAAACGAAAATTCTGTTCGCTTGCGGATAACATAGACATAAAAAATACCAACACTCACTACTGGAGAACTCGTCATCGGTCACGGTTCGTAACCCTCATAGGTACCGGTTCTGGAACCGGTACCGCGACACCGTGACTAAAGGGGGGCGGCCTTTGGTACCGGGTCCAGAACCGGTACCAAAGGGAGCCTACCCCCCGGCGTAGGCATGCGGGAGAGGGCCTTTGGGCTGTTTTGGTTATTTTTTTAAATGTTTGATATTTGGGTTAGTTATATACAAATCTACGCGTCTACGTGTCTGCTCGTCATATGTCGTACACGATCTTTCACGCAATAAGATTGAAGTCGTCGCAATTGTCATGAGAAGTAAAATTGAATTTAAAATCTAACTAAATAAGAATATCATTTATAATCTCAAAAAATCCTAATAACCCTAAATATCAACGTCATTTGAAGCCTCTAAAAAGATGTAATTCTAAATTTTGTAATAAGCCTAAATATGAATTTCATTTATAATCTCTAAAAATCCTAATAACCCTAAATATGAATATCATTTCTAATATCTAAAAATCATAATAAGCATAAATATGAAAATCATTTAAAGTTTCTACAAATAATCCAAAAATCTAAACAATGTCTAAAAATTTGTGCATCATCTCCACACATGCAACAACTAACTATATATTGATTCTCTATTACAAATTCATAATAAAAATGAAGATTCAATCTAAAATCTCTTATTTCAATCCATTCCACAAAACACAAATTACTCAAAACATAGAGCATGAAATAGACCATACTAAACGTCAAAAGAGAGAGGATGAAGTTGCTAACCTTCTAGCGGACTTGGTTTGTAAAATCTCCAAAAGTTATGAAAAAATCGGGCATGAGCTCCCCCAACCCGAGCTCAATGGAGGATGAAGAAATGAGCCATGGCTCGGGCTGGGGAGGAAGAAGGGGCCTTATACGCAGAGCCCCTTTGGTACCGGTTGGTGGCACCATCCGGTACCAAAGGGGGTCACATTGGTACCGGTTGGTGTCACCAACCGGTACCAAAGGCCCCAAGGCTCATTGGTACCGGGTGGTGACACCAGCTGGTACCAATGTTGCCTCATAGGTACCGGGTGGTGCCACCACCCGGTACCAATGAGCGCGCAGAATTATTGGGGATTGGACCCGGTACCAATGCTTCCATTGGTACCGGGTCCAATCCAACCGTGACCGATTAGGGAGGATGGATAGAGAGTTCTCTGGTAGTGATTAGGCTGCACCTATGGTTTCCTTCTCTTTCTGACGAAAGCCAAAATTCTCCTTTCGTAGGGAGACGATACGAGATACAAGGAAGAATGCAAGACAAAACTTGTCACATTGTTCATCCAAATCCCCATTCGTCTTCCCAATGGTATAGCGTACTATTGCTTCACTCTCTCTATGAGAGAGGACAGAAACAATTTCCACTTTATGGTTTCTTGTGTCATGTTTGGGATTGCCAGGCACTAACACAGATGCTCAAACTCTCGCAGGTGCTGGTAAGGGTTTTCATTATGGGTTTCAGCGAAGTATTGCTCCTGAGACATGGATATATAGCCTGGGCAGATTTTATAGCCAGAAGTTGTGATCGGCTTGGAAGAAGGTGGAGGCTTAAAGAACTCAGCCTTTGGAGCCAAAAGTTGTTGAATTGAAAGTGGTTCTATGGTAACAAAAGAATAAAACAAAAAGAAAGATAAAATAAAGGACACGAGGACTATCTAGCTTCAAAGATAATACGATAACCGTTCCTCAGCAATGGCGCCAGAAGCTTGTTGGTATTTCTTACGTTACGAATAAATCTGCAAGTACGGATACCGCTGTAGCTTTCACCCGTGAGTATTCAAGGGTATCATATCCAAAGGGAACGTGCGTACTAACCTTTGTTGGATGTTTGTACCTAGCATTCCACACAGGGTAGCCTACATGGTTTATTTGTTGAGGGGCGGATCGTGGTTTTGAATGCAATGGTAACACAAGACGCAGGAATTTAAATAGTTCAGGCCGTCGAGGTGATGGAATACCCTACGTCATGTGTTTTTTAGGAACACCCTACATCATGTGTTGGGTGTTGTGGTCTATATTGGATTGTCGAGGTGTCCGGGTTGGTTCTAGGCTTTGGAGGGTTCCCAGGCCATCTTATATAGTCCGAATGCCTTGGGTTATAAGTCAGTTGGGGATCACATCCTACCCGGACTACACGGATTTGATTCTATAGCGATTACAGAGATCTTTCCCTAGACATTCGGCTAGTTTATCTTGATAAGCGAGCTTCAAGCGGATCACGTCGTCTTGTTTCATGCTCCGCATGCTAATCCTCCAAGCTAGGTGGCTCAACTGGTGGAGCCAGCCTGGAAGGGCCACCTCCTGCTGGATGGGCCGGTCCATCTTCTTGGTAAGCTCCGTCCTAGGCTACCCCTTGCTGGTGGGGCCAGTCTGGGTCCTAGTGGTACCTGGAAGGCTATCCCAGACAAACCCCAGAGTAGTACATCGCCAAGTGACAACCCAGCAGGGTTGCGCTGCCATCTTCTCGAAGTTGACTTCGCCATGGATGTAAGGGACGTCGTGTAATAATGGAGAAGCCCGAAAGCCATCTGCAATGGATGCGCCACGAGTTGTGTCCATTGGCCATAGCCCCCAAGCCATGAAGCGATTCCGAAGAAATCGGTCAAATGGTTAGTAGCTTTGTTTGTCTTGTTCGTCTTGTAGAACTATCACGGACTGAATGCAAGGTGGATCCATGGGACCAACCACCAAGCCTTAAGGCGACTTCATAGTAGTGGACTCAAGGGTTAGTTGTCTTCTTATCATCGTTCCACAGTACAATCAACGGATGGTGCGTCCGTTGGCCGTAAACCCCCCATCCCCCCGTCGAGCCTTAAGGCTTAGTCTAGGTTCGTGTGACAGGATCAACTGGCATTAATTTTGGCGCACAGCCCCCGAGCGTGAGGGTCGGCCAAGTAGTCACCATGACGCCCAGCCCCCGAGCTTGAAGGCTCAGTCGAGCTGTCCGAGGCATGCCGAGTAGTCGTCCTGACACCCAGCCCGCAAGCGTGAAGGCCGAGTCGAGCCATCTGAGGCATGCCTAGCAGTCATCGCGACGCCTAGCTCCCAAGCATGAGGGCCAAGTCGAGCCATCTGAAGCACACCGAGTAGTAGTCCCGATGACCAGCCCCCGAGCGTGAGGGCCGAGTCGAGCCATCCAAGGCATGCAAAGTTGTCGTCCCGGCGCCAAGCCCCCGAGCGTGAGGGCCGAATCGAGCCATCCGAGACACGCCGAGTAGTTATCCCGGCGCACAGCCCCCGAGCGTGAGGGCCGAGTTTAGCCGTCCTTGCCTACATACTTCGTGAAAGCATGTGGCTTGAGAGACTTCTATCCTATCTAACAACTAAGGAAAAACATTTTGTAAAAGTCGAAGACCATCCTTTCTCCCCCGTAAGTCTATAAATTTCTCCAAGAGCTTGTCCAGCAGTGCCTGAGCGCTTGGACCCCAATAGCCACAGTTCTTAGCGCAGGGAGCTAGGCCACGTGCATGTTTTAGAGACATAGGCCTGTAGGATAGCCAAGGCTCATGTACTTGAGATGGGAACTTCTCAGGTACTTTACCGAGTTGTTCGGAGTCCCGGTTTGAGACAACTCCTTTTTGTAAATGAGTAACGACGCCAGCCTCTGATCATGAAGGCTGGTCGAGCCATCCATGGCACGTAATTTTGCCTGCAGTGCTGAGCTCTAAAGATCAAGGTCGGTTGAGCCTCTCAGGGCACATCGGTGTCCATACGGCACCAACCACCGAGTGTGGGGACCAGTTGAGCCATCCAAGGCGTGCCGACTTGTTCGCGGCGCCAGCACCCGAGCGTGAGGCCCGGCCGAGCCATTCGAAGCACATCGTTTTATTTATGACGCTAGCCCTCGAGTGTGAGGGCTGGTCAAGCCATGCGAGGCATGCCGATTCGTTTGCAGCACTAGCCCCCAAGCGTGAGGGCCGATCGAGCAGTGCGAGGCACATTGTATTTGTGGTGCCAACCCTATAGCATGAACATCAATCGAGCCACACGAGGCACGCCGACTCATTTGCGACACCCGCTTCCAAATGTGAGGGCCAATCGAGCTATGCAAGGCACGTCGACTCGTTTGCGGCGCCAACCCCCGATCGTGAGGGCCGGTTGGGCCATGCGAGGCACACCGACTCGTTGTGGCACCAGCCCTCGAGTGTGAGGGTAGGTCGAGCCATGCGAGGCATGCCATCTTGTTTGTGGTGCCAGCCCCCGATTGTGAGGGCCGGTCCAGCCATGCGAAGCACGCCGACTTGTTTGCGATGCCAACCCTCGAGCGTGAGGACCGGTCAAGCCACGCAAGGCTCGACGAGTAGTCTTTCATTTTTTGGACGGTGCGCAGATTTATCCGTAGATAAAATTAAAGCAATTGGAGAAAACTAGAGCAGTTTTTTTTAACCGTGGGCAATGACTCTTTTGACCGTTTTCTCCATAACTGACTGTGACGACGCCGCTGACCACGATAAATATCATTAATTCCGCGTGAGATCTTGGGGGTCCACTCCTTATAAGACAAAGATCTGCATGAGGGTGACACTTCACTTTCCTGACCTAGCTTCTAGTTCACACCTCACACTCTACCGCTACTCCAGGCACACTCAATCTCGCACATGCAACCTCTTCCCCCCATCTCCATGCTTTGAGCGATCCGTGGCGATTGGAGAGGGGCAGCAAGATGGGGAAGGTGCAATGCGCATGCACTCCAAGACCCTAGTGCCCTCCAAAATGGTGCCTAGGACCGACTAGATCCCAAGCCCAGCGGACGCGTGGAGTCGATGTAAGCTATCGGAGGAGGCGCTGGAAGACATGGTGCGCCATGGAGTTCTGCCTGATAAGATCATGGCGGAATGGAAGTGCTGCAAGGGAGAGGCATTACCCTTAGAGGACATCTCAGAGTTGGTTCTCTTTAAGCCTTTCTTCGAGGTGGGCCTCGGGCTCCCGATTGGAGCGTTCTTCCAGGGCCTCCTCAACTACTATGGGATCTAACGTAGTCCACCTCAATCCCAAATCAATTATGGTGCTATCAATCTTTATCCATCTCTGGGAAGCATATCTCGGCATCATTGTTGTTATTTCTTAAGTTCACATTATCCGCAAGCGCACGGAATTACCATTATAGCATTTCACCCGTGAGTATTCAAAGGTATCATTATTTATATTTCCCAAAGGATGGCACTTGGTGTTAAAGAGCTTACAAATATTCATATGTTGACATTATGGAATATTCTATAGACATAGTTCATATAGGGGTTATCATGATACATTGAGGTAATGCGACACATCATTCAAGCAGTCATTCCCAAGAATAAAGAATAAAGAATAACCTAAGGTTAGCTGGAGCAAGGCATAAAAGGTCCTATGGTATTACACAAGATTAGCACAAGCCATGAACATGACTTAGTTCTAAGAACCCAGGCACAAGCAGGGAGACCAAACGCACTGGTGTACCAGCAACCGATAAGGCTTTATGTACCTTCTACACTGATACCTGAACATGGAGGAATACAAGGAACAGACAGGGCTGTCACCACCTACTGCCTACCCCTTAGACCGTGGGGCACAGTCATATTCGAAGGTTCTCGTCATGCCCGGGCACCACACTCCGGGAGAGAACTACCCTAGCTCTCCTGGGAAACATGGAACTAGAGCAAGCCCGAAGGCACAACAAGCCGATGTTGTAGCTTAGATCGACTAGCATATGCATGGACATTGTATAACTGATGATAAGGCATGGACATGATATAAACACTATAGAGATATATAGCATTTAGATCAAACTTCATACCTGTATAAATACTAAGAATGTATACAAAGACCGTACCAATGGCCAAAGGTTAAGTCCGACAACGGCCCAAGGACAACTCAGAATACTGCTAAAGAGAGAACTAGCTTGAGCTCCACTAGCCTAAGGACTACAAGAATAGCTTGGAGACGCAGAGAGGCTCTTGGTGAATGAGTGTGTAGTGAGAGGTTCCTCCACGCCCCTATATATACTAGGGGAGAACTGATGAGGACATGACAACCATGGATATAGACATAATTGTTTGTTTTGGAGGAGTCCAAAATGTATGTCCAAGTCAAAAAGGAGACCTAAAGTTGATTCGGTTCGAGTCCCCAAGGTGGAGGCCCAAAACAACTCTAGTTCGAGTCCACCTCGGAGTCCAGGAGCAGCCCGCACTAAAATCGACGCCCAAGTCGCATATGGAGTCCTTTTGGACGTTCTATATATGGATGGAAAGATAATTCCATAGAGCTTCCAATGGGACTAGTCCACTGGAGGCGACAGGAATCATCGAAACAAATGGATATCCAGAATCTGTCAGGGTGCTGCGCTACCGTCTTTTAGGCCATTGGCCCGTGTATCGTGTTGGAGTCCATAGGGGCGAGTCCAGAGGGGTCATGCACGACCTAACCCTCATATATTCAGTAGCCACCGCCACATTAGGGTTTAGGTTTTGTTTAGTCAAGTTTTCAAAGTTGAAACTGTGATAGAATCATTGTAACTGTGGTGATAAGTCCGTTTACAGTGATCCAAGGCCTCCGTTCTTGTTCTACAATCTTGTGGCGATTAGTCCTTTGTTGATCAGAGCTTGAACACCATTGTTTTTGCTTCATACAAATCTGCATAGAATCATTGTAACTGTGGTGACAAGTCCGTTTACAATGATCCAAGGCCCCCGTTCTTGTTCTACAACCCTGTGGCGATTAGTCCTTTGTTGATCAGAGCTTGAACACCATTGTTTTCGCTTCATACAGATCTGCAATTTCAGATTGCGTGTTTCACTTTCTTGCTTGTGTTCTTCAATTCGCTTGCAGGGAAAAGCCTTCTCGGCGAGGTCAATCAAGTTGTGCTTGGTTGATAACCAACGGAGCAGTGTTGTAACAGTTGCAGGGTTTGAATCGTGTCTGATTTGAAGCCGGATCGCCAATGTCGAGTTCTCCACCAATCGAACTTACCCTCTACCTCTCGAAAGATCGGCCAGCTCCTTATCAAGTGGTATCAGGATTCCAGGTTGCCCGCGAGGTATTATCGTGTGCCCTTTAGATTCATCTTGTTTTCATTTTCCTATAGTCCAAAAAAAAACCCTACAAAAAATATTTCCGTTGTCCTATAAACCCTTTGTGCCCCACAATTGTTCAGTTTAGTTTGCTTTTCTGAATTTTAGTCCCTCGTTGTGTCTTTGTGTTCGTCATGTCTAGGTCTTGTTGGTGGTCTTGGTGTCAAGTAATGTTTGCTGTTGAGAGAAGAATAGATTTTTTTCCCACAACCAGATTAGGTAGCTGCACAAATTGAAGGGGAAGGAAAAGTTTGAGTTGTTCTATGTGATTTGACTGCTTTTGATGCGAGCTCGTGTTGGGAGAGAAAAAATAACATAAGGCAACAGATTGGTTTGGATATCGTGGTGCAATCAAGTTGAACTTTTTTTAGCTAGTCTACTTGGTAGATTGTTTTTTGTGTGTGTTGCTGCGATTCCCAAAAAAAGATAAAAGAATCAGTTTGGTAAAAAAAGACGAAAAAATTGAGACAAGAAGCTTTGTTTGCCGTGAGTCGTCATGACTATGCTTTGCTAGTTTGGAATTTCTTGTGGCCACATTGTGTTATATTGAATTGTAAAACTTTAAGTTGCTGCACTTTTGAGAAAGAAAAAAATAGAAGAGTAAGAGGCAAAGAGGTGCTGAAAAAGTGAAGAAAAAGCTGCACCAAAAAGAAAGAAAAAGAAAAAAAATTCAAAAGTGCTTGCATCCTTTGAATCCTTTGCTGAGTTGCTTTTGTTGCTTACTTGAACTAGGTCCGAGACAAGTTTAGGCCGGTGACATAGACTTGCCTGGGACTACTTTTCAGTCTTGCAATTCTGACTTGAATAATTGTTATTCCTTGCTACCATACTCTTCCTACCCAAAGCTCCACATATATACTTCTGTCAGCACAGTTTCTCCTTGCAGTTGTTACACCCAAGCTTGACAACAGATTGTGCCGCCCTATTGGCTTTGGTAAGAACACTTGCAAGACGGTCGTAAGCCACTTCAGATATTGCATTCCACCTTCACCACCACCTAGTAGTTGCTAGTTGATAGGGATAATACTTTTGTGTTGTCTTTTTCTGTCTTCTAACAATGATAGGTCGTTCGTATCCACCAACTTATGATGGTGTAGGTGCCGATGAGTACATTGAGTGGAAAATAGCAATAGATAACATATTTGCTACTCACTTTATGTGTGCACGGAGAAAGGTTCAGAATGCAGCCAGTGTGTTGCGAGGTACTGCTTTAAATTGGTGGACATCCTTAAGTCGTTCAGATAAACCAAAATCTTGGCAAGATATGAAATTTCTTATGAGAGAAACATTTGTTAATCCACCTCCTATTTTGGATTCAAATGATGAGATGCCTCATATTGAGGATCGATCTCTTGTTCTTCCTCTTACTGTGCCTAATCTTTTGCAGGATAATGTACAAAAGCGAGAGGATGCCGTTGAGGAAAATGAGGAGCTCTCAACTTTATGTGAAATTTCAGAACCATCACTTCACAATGCACCTATTACTCATGCTGAAACTGAGAGCAAAGGTACTGCACATGGTGCTACACTAACGGAAGGTGAGAATTATATTAATGTGCTGAATTTTTCCACAAACCATGCTATCATAGAACAATTGTTAGTGGAACCATCTCTTGATTTATCTCTGTCACATGATGATTTGCTTGATGTTTCATGTGATAAAGATGAATTGTGTGATAATACTTCAGTTTTAAATGTTTTACAACCACACACTTGTGCTGAACCTAAACATGTTATGCATGTTGCTAATGCCAATGATGAGCTAAAACTGTTATCTTCTTTACACACTTTGGGTTACATTGAATTTGATATTTTGTGTAATCTAAACTGTTTGGAAGAGAGACTTTTTAGATATGTTAATTTTCCTTGGCTTGATAAATATACATATCATGTTGTTGGCAAATATGACAACAAAGGACAATATATGATACATAGAGTCTATATTCGTAGCAATATGAATTCTCCTTTTGTTGTGCAACATTGTGATTGATTAGAGGACAGCCATAATAAAAATATATTCACATGTTCCTCTAGTAGTTTTGTCTTCCAAGAAGGGGAGCATTGTTGGTCCCTACCTATGTCTGCTGGTGCTGAATTTTCTGACATACAACCATCTAGTCCTTCTCTGTCTTTTGTTAGCACTAATTTTTTGCGGGATAGTGTTGACAAACATTGTGTTTATTTCGATCATGGAGCATACATGCTTGCTGGCATTTTTATGCGAGATGACATACTACACAATTGGAAATATGGTAACATCCCTTCTCAGAATTATTTTTGTTCCCTTTGTTTTCACAACTCCGTTCTTCTTTATGTTGTGCAGGATCGGTTTCGAGTACAATTGACGCCGAGGACGACCTTTCGTCAAGAAGGGGAGAATGATGAGGACATGATAACCATGGATATGGACATAATTGTTTGTTTTGGAGGAGTCCAAAATATATGTCCAAGTCAAGAAGAAGGTCTAAAGTTGATTTGGTTCGAGTCCCCAAGGTGGTGGCCCAAAACAACTCAAGTTCGAGTCCACCTCGGAGTCCAGGAGCAGCCCGCACTAAAATCGACACCCAGGTCGCATATGGTGTCCGTTTTGTACGTTCTTTATATGGATGGAAAGATAATTTCATACAGCTTCCAATAGGACTAGTCCCACATAAAAATTCTATTGGAGTCGAAAGGAATCATTGAAACAAATGGACATCCAGAATCTATCAGGGTGCTGCGCTACCGTCTTTTAGGCCGTTGGCCCGTGTATCGTGTTGGAGCCCATAGGGGCAAGTCCAGGGGGGGTCATGCATGACCTAACTCTCATATATTCTATAGCCACTGCCATATTAAGGTTTGAGCTTTGTTTAGTCAAGTTTTTGAAGTCGAAGCTGTGATAGAATCATTGTAATTGTGGTGACAAGTCCGTTTACAGTGATCCAAGGCCCCCGTTCTTGTTCTACAACCCTGTGATGATTAGTCCTTTGTTGATCAGAGCTTGAACACCATTATTTTTGCTTCATACAGATCTGCAAATTTAGATTGTGTGTTTCACTTACTTGCTTGTGTTTCTCGATTCGCTTGCAGGGAAAAGCCTTCTCGGCGAGGTCAATCAAGTTGTGCTTGGATGATAACCAACGGAGCAGTGGTGTAATGGTTGCAGGGTTCGAATCGTGTTTGATTTGAAGCCGGATCGGCAACGTCGAGTTCTCCACCAATCAAACTTACCCTCTACCTATCGGAAGATCGGCCAGCCCCTTATCAAGGACGGTTCACGACGCTCCAGAAAATGGAAACCTCCTTTGGCACCAAGGGGGACGTGTACGGGCTCCCCAGAGGTTCAGCCGACCCAATGTGACGCCGCCCCGTGGATGCCTTCGTCTCGCACACTGGCATGTGGGCTCTGAGCATATCTAGATAGATTCCCCTGCGGTATTGCTCTGGTGTGACAAGCTTGTGGGCCTTATTGTCCTTGTGCTCGCGGAGTTGGCTCTGGGTCACGCTTTCTCCTGTGTTCGAGCACATTTTCCCCCTCTTTGCAGTCTTATGTTCCTTAAAACACTTTTTGCTACAATGCAAGTGAAAATAGGTTATTTGTAAAGGCATTTGTTAGTAAGATCATAGTTCTTCCTTATATTGTGAGTATATTGACGGTTAGATTTGTCGTGTAAGGACCGTCAACAATCACCTGCCACTTCGACCTTTGTCGGTATTTGTATTGGCTGAAGCTGCAGCCAAATGAGGTGGACATTGCGGTGGTTGGCGGTGCTGAGTTCATACTCCACCAAGGGCCCAAGGCGAAGTACTTCGACTTCTCCCTCAACATCTCCAGCAAGGGTTGTCACGTCGAATGGTTCCTTATCAGCAAGTAGGAGCCCCAAATCCCACGCCACACAGGGTATCGTCCTATGGTGCGTGATCGATGGATGGAGCTTCAGAGTGCTTCGCAGATGCCAGAGGTCCGAGAGCCACTGAAAGCTTATTGGCTAGGTGAAGGGGAGGGGCCTGTCGGCCATGAGGGTCACCTGCAACTTGAGTAGGCGGCTCATGCAGCCAATCAAGGAGAGGAGCCACCCGGGCATCAAGTACTCGGGCAACAACGGGAGCTCAAGTGGGTGGTTGGCAAGGTGGATATGAAGGCCCGGGTCGAGGCCTTTTTCCTAGGGAAGGTCACTGAGAGGGGCAACCAAATCCCTTCTTGCACCCCCGGTGAGTTTCTCAATGTTTAAGTTCTATTTCTTGGTATCTTTCTTTGTACTGACCCAGCCATCCGTCGGCTGTTTGTTGCTTGCTTCTTCTATAGGAATGAGCAGTCCTATTCTTCTCCCAAGCACCACTGCCGGAGGGTAGTGCCTTAGTAAAAGACAGGGAGGTGGAGGAGGCAGCACCAGAGGGGCCAACTAGTGGAACGACAACGGCTGCCCCCAACTATGGGCGGACAAAGACATGGAAGGCTCACTAAGCCCTTCCGAAGAAGTGGTGGAGGACCCAACGCCTATGGCCCAGCGGCGAGTGGTCGGTAAGCATGGGTGGATAGTCTCCATGGAGGTCGGTGTAGGCCATGATGCGCATGGATCCGCCACCACCGAAGCGGAGGAGGTCGTAGAATCCCAGGAAGAAGGGTCCATCCGGCGGCGACTGGACTCCTAGCTCGGAGGCAGACACAGAACTCGGCGGCTCACACTAGTAGAAACGCGCAGACCAATGATGTTTCAGTTTTGTCACAGCAGAGTGAAAATTCATCATAGAAGGTTTTCTGTGATGTATTTATGACGAAATTGGATTCGTCATAGTATACGCGTCACTAAAGATGTAAGGTGACAAATCGTCACGTTCATCATAGAAGACCTATCATTTATGATGAAATATTTTCGCGTCACAGAACTGATTTGTGTTTTATGTCACCGCAGAAAAACGTCATTGATGACGCTAGACGCCACCATGGTGATGACATGGCATGTCTATGTGGCACTAGCCACACTGTCAGATGACGTGGCTTGTCCACGTGGCTGCACACTTGTTGAGATCGTATCCATCCACGTGTCGTCTTGCCAGTGTGCCACTTGTCACTTTCGTGGGCCGCCACACGTTGCGCTTAGGCGTACCCATGTGTCATCACGGGTTTGTGACACGTGTCGCTTCGGTAAAGTACCATGTGTCCATTTCAGATTGCGCCATATGTCATCACGTGGCTGTGACACATGTCGCGTCCATGAAGTGCCACACGTTAGTTTTTAATTGCGCCACATGTTGCGCTCAGGTTTAGCCACGTGTCATTGAGTGGTTGTGACACGTGTCGTGTTCATCAAGTGCCATGTGTCAGTTCATGATTGCGCCATTTGTCGACATGGGACGTTGCCACGTGTCACTTTTTCATCGTGCCATGTGTCTCTTTTTGGTTGCGCCACGTGTTTTGCGGAGAATGCACCGCGTGTTTGTTTTCTGGTTTGCCGCATGTTACATCGTGAAGCCACCACATGTCCAGTTGTGATTGGACCTCGTGTGTGTTTCCCAGAGGGCCACGTTTCGTCCACGTTTTAGCTCTCAAATTGACAGAAGCAGCACCATTTGATGCATCAACAGAATCATAGAAAGAAACATGAACAGAATCACATCAGTACCATTTGATGCATCAGAAACAACATCAACAGAATCACATACACATTTGATGTATCAGAATGCATCAGAGTTCAGCCATGATAGAATCACATACACATTTGATGCATCAGAATGCATCAGAATTCACCCATCATAGAATCACATACATATTTTATGCATCAGAGTTCAACCATCTCAGATCACCACAGAACACAAGTTTCTGGTACAAACAGCAATCCAACACATGATCACGGAGCAACAGTAGGTTGAGAGGAGTTACCAGCAACATTCAAGTTGAGAATTTGCCGAAGGAGGGAACTATTCTCTTCCGCCCTCTTCTTATACTCCTCGAACTCCTGATGGGCCTTCTCCATCTTTTCATCAGCAGCTTTGGCCTTCTTCTTCAGTGCATTCACCTGCACAGCGAGGGCAGCTGCACCATCTTTTTCAGTGGCAAGTTGTTCGCGAAGTACCCGCTCAGCCTCTTTCTCTTGATGGTTCAGTGGTATACCAGCATTTCTCAGAAAAGTGCTGGTGTTGCTGCTCTGGGAGACTGGGACAGAACCTTCGACACAACCTCAGCACTATGCAGTGCTGGCTCTCCATCAGCCGTAGCCTCTGCCTGCATAGTCTCCATAGAAGACTGCAAATTGGAGAGGAAAATAGTTTACTGATAGTGTCAAAGACTGAAAATCAAAAGAGCAGGAGGACAATTGCAATGGACATATTTGACAATGCACGTATAGAAGCAGATATGGTTGTAACGAACCTTACCACTGCTTCTCTTGCCGCCTCACTAATGCCCTTTTTCTTGCTAGTATGGCAGAACTTGAACTGTTTGACCGCATTGAGCCCCTCATCAT
>CM014271.1:66122779-66141725 GCA_004135705.1 Alloteropsis semialata | reverse complement strand
GCAACTGCCTCTGCTTCCCCGCCAGGCAGCTGTCGCACAGCTCGCCGGCGTGCTTGATGCGCGGGAGCCCGCGCACCAACTTCCCAAGCCTTCCAAGCGCGTCGAAGCCAAGGTGCCCGAACCGGGCATGCCACAGCCACGGCTCCTCCGTGCGCTGTGCCGCTAGGCAGACCGGCTGCTCGATCTTCAGATCCAGCAGGTACAGGCGATTCACCGAGCGCCTCACCTTGGCGAGTGGGCGGCGCTCCTGGTCGTGGATGGAGAGGACGCCGTCCTCAATCTCCACCTTACACCCGTGCTCGTCGAGCTGCCCCAGGCTGACGATGCTCGAGCGCAGACGCGGGATGTAGTACACATCCGTCAGCGCGCGATGCTCTCCGTTCAGGCACCGGAAGACGACGGTACCCCGGCCGCGGATCTCCACCCTTGAGCCGTCGCCGAACTTCACCGAACCGGTGACGCCGTCGTCGAGCTCGGAGAAGGCAGCCTTGGAGCCGGTCATGTGGTTGCTGGCGCCGGAGTCCAAGTACCACCTTTTCTCCACTGCGCTGCCCACAGATCCAAGGTGGACCTGTGCGCGCGGCTCATCGAGGTTGATACTCTGCTTTAGCTCCTCTTCTGCAACCGCCACCGCCTCCTCTGCTTCCGGCTCGACGTCGTGCAGTGCACAGAACGTCGCCATCAGGAGCGTCGGCTCGCCATCGTCCGCCTCCGCCAGATGCGCCTCCTCCTTTGGCTTCCTAGGTACCGGGCACTCCCTTGCCCAATGCCCGGTCTTGCCGCAGCGCCGGCACTGGTCCCTGCCCACCGGCGGCTTGGCGCCCTTCTTCTTCTTCGGCGCCTTGCCGCGGCCCTTGCCGCCGCCGCCGCCCTGACCGGAGGATCCCTCCCCGGTCTGCGGCTTCATGCGAGCGACCCACTCCTCGTGCGTGAGGAGCACCTTGCCGTTGGCAGCCACGCGCTCAGCTCTCCTGCTAGCGCGGTCCTCGACCACCTTCAGCCGTCCCGTCACCTCTTCGACCGAGAGTGTCTTCAGGTCAAGCATGGTCTCGATCGAGATCGCCACCTGCTCGTACCTCTCCGGCACGATGCGCAGGTATTTGGTGACGACCTCCTTCTCCTCAATGGTGTCGCCCAGCACCGCCAGCTGGCTCACCATCCCTTGGAGACGGAGAGCGAAGTCCTCCACGGACTCGCCGTCACGGAACGCGATGGCCTCGTACTGCCGGCGCAGCTGCTGCGCTCGAGCCTCGCGGATGCGCTCGTCGCCGAGCCGCATCGTCTTCAGCTTCTCCCACGCCTTTTGAGCCGTGGCGTCGTCCGCCGAGCCCAGCGGCGTCACCAGCTCCGGCGGGACAGCCTTGAGGATGGCCTCCATGGCCATGAGATCCTCCTGCTCGTCCGCCGTCCCGGTGGTGACCGCCGCCCACAGGCCTCGGCCCTTGAGCATGATCTTCATAATAGTCGACCACTCGGCGTAGTTGGTACGCGTGAGCATGGGGAACTGCGCCCCGCCGACGTCCCGCACCGTCTGCTTGACCACGTAGGTGGTCGACGTGCTGGCTCCGCTAGCAGCAGCGGCAGCCGCCGCCGCCGCCCTGGCGGCAGCCTCAGGATCCGGCGCGCCCGTGTCCACCATCTAGGCCTTGCGAACCAACGCTCTGATACCAATTGTTAGTCCCTTACTCCACCAGGCCCCTCACGCCACCAGCAAACAACCCGGAACCCCCTAGAAACAACCCGGACAGCCCTAAAAACAACCCGGACAAGTTTCTGTGGTCACTCCCTAAACAACCCAGGCACCACTGAGGTCACTACTCGGCTCAAGCGCTCTCGGACAGAAGTAAGCGAAGAATGAGCACAACACACACACTCGCTGGAATGTGACTTTGGCTGAACTGCCTTTCCAT
Source organism: Alloteropsis semialata (assembly GCA_004135705.1). Classification (NCBI taxonomy): domain Eukaryota; kingdom Viridiplantae; phylum Streptophyta; class Magnoliopsida; order Poales; family Poaceae; genus Alloteropsis; species Alloteropsis semialata. The sequence goes on along the minus strand of CM014271.1, from coordinate 66,139,815 downwards.
TGCTTTGCTAGGGGATATATATATATACATGTCCTAGCTACCAACTACCTACTCCCTACCTACTCCAAAAGTACATCTAACTGTTGACAGCCATACTTGGTACTATGCTATCTACTATGTACTTCTACCAACTACACATGGGCAACCGCCCACTACTGGTACAGACAGGGCAGTCTCTTTTGACTTGCGCCTGTTTACAGAATGTGGCGAGGCGAGCAGAGAGCAGCAGTAGATTAAGTTCAACATATATTTCATCATGGCAATCTGCCAAAAGGTGGTAAAGTGTTTAAAGCATTTGATAGTTGGAAAAGATGCCTAGCATATTGATATGCCACAATCGTAACCTAGTCATTTGTCCATGTTTCGTTGAACTGACTACACTAAATCAATCCATTTAAACATACAAGAAGAACGTTCAAGTCCAGTATCAATACTCAACCTTCAAACATAATAACCAGTCACACAAGTATTTTGTCTTCCTTGACTGTTTATTCATGTCCACAAATGAAAAAAAAAATCCCTCAGAGTTCTGGGACTGAAACTAGAACATTTGTTTGTTCTTTTCTTTAGGATGCACAAGTAAAATTATCATACAAAGCGATAAATTTTGAACATTGTTTGTGAGCAAATGTCATTGGTATCTGAGGCAACATTTTCCAAAAAATAAAGTCTTCATGGTACAAAGGGCTGTGCTGGGGAGAGGGGTGAGTAATCAATAAGGGAAAACTATGCAGATTCCTAAGGATGTTCTATGTGCATTATCCTGACCAAAAAAATATTCTAAAAGCTTCAAGTCTAAAATAAGGAGTAATTCAGACCAGAAGTAAAGGTCTGTCACAATCACTTCATTCCACTTATAATTTATTTTCGATGGCTTGAAGGAAATAGCTCCCAGTCTCCTCTTTAGAATCTTGTTATATGTAGGACTGGTCTGTCCGACCAGCATTGAACCATCACATGAAGTATTTATGTCATTGAGTGCCAGTTGTGAAGAGCTTGTGCTACAAATAAGTTATCATGAGATCATACCAGATTTTGGCTTGAAAAACAGCTTTATTCGACCTTTCTGCTAAACCTTCCTTAATTATTAGCATTGGAGTGATCTCCCAATTCTTGGATGCATCCATTTTTTATATTACTGCTCCCATATATTAGGCTTGCTCGAATTGCATAAAACATATGGTAACCTACGATGCTTTATACAATTGTGTGGAGCAGGAAATACCGTTCTGCTTTTCTTTATGTAAGGGGGCTTCAGATTCGCAATTCAACCCGCAGTCCATGCCATGTGTAAAATATTTATACATATGCCTTATACTTTCTGTTTAGGCCCCTGACCTTTTGAATTATCTCACCGACGTCCTGTCCATGGCATATTCACTTGCTAGCCCCTGAGATATATGTTTATTTATGTTTGTGCCCTCGGTTTTTAATAAAACAGTACGCAGACTTTAGTTTTATTGCATATTAGTTCCTGTAACCCTGTTTTTAGTGTAACTTTGTCGTTTTAAATCCGATTTAGGCGATTCTAGCGGCCACGCGTTCGTCTCTGCATGCTCTTTAGTTTAGAATGCTTGTTCTGTACTTTTAGTACTGTTTGGTGTACTGTTTTCATTTATGTTCTTGTGTTGCTTTGTTTGATCGTTAGAGAACGTGCCGTTCGAAGAAGGGGAAGAGCAGCAAAACTTTGAAGAAGACCCACAACAGTTTGAGGAAGGCAAGTGGCCTCCCTCTTCATGATTACTCTTTTGTCCCATTTACATTCATTAATTACACTTTTACTTTACTGCAATGCATTAATTTTGATGGGAATCCTATTTAAGACATGACTAGAATCTTTTTACCTTGAACCTTGAACCACCTGGCTACTGTTTGGATAGATCAATGCTTAGCTTGCTTATACTTGGGTTGGTTCTGTTACTTGGTTACTCAATTAATCATGGTTTCATTTATGTTGTTACTTTCTGGCTTAACTATAAGATCATCATGGTTAATTGGAATATGGAGAACCACCCAAGAAAACAGTGCAACCACAGTCTAATATGGCTCTGGCTTAGCTGATTAATTAGACTTGGGGTTGACTAGTTGGTCTTACCGGAAGGGCAAGGAGGGGGCCGGTGAAGGGGTCATAGCTCGGTCCTCTTGTAGGAGTATTCTTTGCTAAGGTACGTCCTCTCTAGGGAGGGTTATGGACCTCACCGTTGCTGAAACTCTAGCGGGCCACTAGTTAATGCCTAGGTCTTTGTAAAGGCTTCGTAGTGAACCCTCGCCACTCACCAAAGGAAGTGTTTAAGGGCTTTGCAAACCCGGGCGAACAAGGGAACACTAGCTGTGGGTAAAGTGTACAACCTCTGCAGAGTGTAAAACTGATATATCAGTCGTGCTCACGGTTAAGAGCGGCTTGGACCCTCACATGATAATTGAACTCAAACATGATCTAATCTGTGGTTCTGGGTCTTGGATGGATACTTTTGGTATACTTTATACTTAATTTGGGTTGGTATATATTTATATCTAGTAAATAGGTGCTTGCTAATAAAACTTGACCAACTAAAAGTGCTAACCGCTTGAGCCTGAACCCCTTTGATGGCCTTGCATTTTCCCCCACTTGCTGAGTACCAACCATAAGTGTACTCATCCTTGCTAAATACCTGCTGATCAGAAGCCAACACTGAAGTGGAGTACTACAGCGACTACGACGAGATCTAGGCGCGTCAACCAGTTGATAGCCTGTGGATGGAGTCCAGAAGCTGTTCCGTTTAGTTATTCGGTGTGCGTTTATATTAAGACATTTGTGTCGAACTATCGTGAGTGTACTATGTTATGTAATTTCTTTACTTTTCGAACATGGTCTTGTGATATGTACACTGATGAAGTCAGCATGTGTGTGACGAACTGATCCTGGCACACATATGCGATGCATTCGATTTTGTTCTCAAAATCGGGTGTGACAGATATGATGAGCTGCGCCGCATGCCATCCTTCCATCTCCACCGCATCTTCTACCTCCGGCCGACCTCCCACCCTTCTCTCAGTCTCACCTGATAAAGTATTCGTGTAATTAATTTCCTGCAAACTAGCACAAAATTAAACGAAGCAGCAGCCACACTATTTTACAGATGGGCTATATCCGCATTCGTCTATATAGCTCCCCAAGCCTGCAGTCAGCAGAAGTATTATTAGTAGGTCTAGCTTTTCTTTTGTTACGAATATTGACGCCAGTACTGAATTCGTCCAATTAATCTTTTGACGTAACTAGCTAGAGTACACTTGTTGACGACCTCCAGTGTGATATGGAAGAAACAAATTACAAAATAGGAATTGATTCGTAGTGAGCGCCATACAGATGCCAATGATGCAATATATTGATCAACTTACTGTATATCCACCACATATGCTGCTTTTATGTTCCAATTACTATCGTGCCAATGGTCCAAACACTACTACAAAAGAACCCTTGTCCCTGCAGTTTAAAAGGGCTTTATCTTCGACTTTTAACCTGCGGCCACCTATTGTCACAGCTGGGCCACGAACTGATAGTGATTGTCATGGCACAAATCATGTTAGCCAGTTAAAAGTCAGGGATAAAATTAAATTCACATTTGGCACCCAGACAATGATCGCAGAACAGGTCACTGGAATTTTGCAGATGTGAAGTTGAACCAGGTGCCAGTTCTGAAAAACATATTTTAAGCTTCCATCCTCAGTACATATTGTGGGAATGGCGGGTATTTACCAATGCAGTATAGACAAATGAAACTTTTGAAAAACGTTTCTCATTCGATGTATTCCTCTATACCTCTCACGTTGGATCCACCACGCAAGGAGTAAGAGGAGCTGTATCATAGGTAGATAGATAAAAAAGCCAGTTCTAAAATGTTTCTGCCATTTCGGTGCTACACAACCATGTCTGTTCCAATAACAGTTGTCCGTCATTTTGTGCACATATTAATCTGAATTCTGTCATGAACTCATGACAGCATGCATCTCTACCTCCATGTGTCGCCATTAACGATCATGATGGATCCTACCAATATCATATTTTCCTTCGATTTTTTCACCACACGGCACAATAACCAGAAATGAGACAAGGAAAGCAGGCCCAAATTTGCAATCAGTGCAAGCCTCAGCCAATCAAAAGCGATTGGATCAGGTATTATATTGAAAAAAGGTTTAGGGCTCAAACCACTGACTTAAGATGACCGGTTTTCACCTTCTATTGTTTGAAAGATGAGATTCAGGGCTTCAATGACGGACTCTTGAGGACAACTAGGGTCTAGTCTGGGCCATATCCCACAAATACTGTGCTAATTTGTTTCCTGATTCCTCTGATTTGCATCTTGCTCCAGCATTCTCCTACTTCATATAAACTTGAACAGATGTACCCAGCCATTCTATTTGTAGCTACATCCAGCATGAAGTTGAAATTCTTTGAGAGTGATGATTCGCGGTGGTTGTTCGCTTAGGAACCAAGGTTGGCTTGGTTTATGTCGCTGAGAGAAGTATATATCATGTGTAACTGTCAGTACTTTTCAGTTGCCTAATAATTTCCAGAACCGGACTTTCAAACCGACGCCATGTAAACATTTCTAGAAATAGTCGATTTCTCGTTCCAGGAGGATACTTGGCACTGGAAATAGATTTCTATCACTGGCCAGATTAAACTTCCCTGACCTAGAATTTTGTTTCTAACACCTGTTTCTTAATGAAGCCCAGTCTTGAAAAATGTTTTCTAACACCTGTTCTAAGGCATCTGGTCTTGACATGTTGCATCAATGTCAACTGGACATGAAAATAAGATTCTGTCACCAGGTTTTCTACATTAACCGAAGCTTGAAAGGGTTTTATAGGGCTGGATCTCCGACAAAAGTGGGTCACCAAACATCCGCTACAGGTTCGGCTCTCTACCTAAGCTGGACTTAAAATACATTTTCTTGATTTTAATTTTCATATTAATTTTGATTATCATTTCTGTTTCCGATTCTGGTTCTTGTTCCAGCCAGATTTCAAACAAACATTTCAGGTGATATCTGTAATTTGTAATAAAATCGCTATTTTCAAAAATGTAGTTCAAACTATATCCAAAGTACAAGAAACAGTAAACATATGTCCCACATGCATAGTGTTGGAAACAAATATATATGTCTAGCTAAGACACAGCAACTCCTATTAATGAATAAGAAAGATACGTTTTCATGACAATTGGGCGGTTGGGCCTAAAAAAATATGTTACTATTGAATAGATTACATGCCGCAGCCTTCTAGGGGCTCTGTAATCAACAAGCAGTTGATTTAATATGGCATAACATAGGCTCAGAGACTTGGTTGATCAAATAGATGAACTAAATTCAAAATGAATTTCAGTATTTGAGAAGTTCTTTCCATAGCTATGCTCGCAGTCCACACGTCCATTTTGGACTAAGATTTTCTCAAGCTTAATAAACTTGTGCATCAGGCACCCAGGAATATTGATTTTACCACCATTATTATAGATGTGATCCTAGGGAGTTCAAAAGAGGGTTGATCTTCCGACAGATAATGTCCATAACTATCAAAAGACGAGACCTTCCATGAAGCCTTAACAAAACCAATGTTAAAATTTGACGTTGACAAAAAGTAAAATAAAAAATATACATCAGAGCCTTCAAAAGCCGGACCAGTATTCAATACAGCTTAAATCTCATGAAAAGAAAATATATTTTTTTTTGTTTTGCTATGCATTCAGTAACTCAACATGCATGTGCTAAATGATAAGGAGCTGAGTAGCATCGTTAAGTATTACAAAAATGTGTCTTTCATCCATTATGTTTCAAACACTGACTAATCCATCATGCCATAAAACAGTTAACTTAAATGCAAGCCAAAATGTTTTAGCAAATTTGTGTGCCTTATCCATATTTATTTTCCAACATCTTTGTTAATTTTGGTTGTCTAGGATTAAGTTTTGGTTAAACCATATTGTTTCTTGTGCTGCAAAGAAAAACTAAAATAGATGCATCATGCAAAAGAAAATGAGAAAATTCTCTAAATTGACAATATTGTCAAATCTTCATGATGCAAAAATCATATAGAATTGTTCTACCATTCCGTATGAGTTGAAGTGGTCACATGGAATTAGAGGGTCGATTTGCACCATTTGATACATAGGGGATGAAAGTCATGCATTTGTGATATTTCAGGGATGAAAAACACACTCTCCTTCCCTTAAGAGGGCCTTGTACCAAGAGACTACGTATAATACTGGTGGACTTTCCTTAACTATATTGTGTACATGTACCAATTATAACAGCAGCATTAATTCATATAATAAGTTCATAAAATTCACGAGGAGCAAAAAAAAAAGAATACATCAAGAAAAACACATTCTGCTAAAAATTAAGATTTCCCAAGATACCAAAGATGATCGAGACCTGGCCTTGATAGCAGCTACGCATGGAATTGGAACATGAGATTAATATTACCATAGAACAAAGACCGTCACTACATAGTTCGATCGCTTCCTTGGAATTCTGCGATTATATATGTCTCTTTTTGCGTGGATCAAACACATTTCTGTTGCAATTATTACTACTACACAAAGAGTTTATAGGTGCGGGCGAAATTGATTTTCAGGTGCAGGTCAGAGGCCCGCTCCTGCTTTTCGCACCTAAAAATAGCGCATTTGCAGGAGCGGGCCTCGACCCGCTCCTAGAAATTGATTTCTAGGAGCAGGTCATGGCATCACCCGCTCTTAGAAATCGATTTCTAGGAGCGGATGATGCCATGAGTCGTCCTAGAAATCAATTTCCAAAAAATTTCAAAAAACCATAAAAAAGAAAAAAGAAAAAAAGAAAAACAAACCCATTCAACCAGCCAACAACCACTAGTAAGACCTAATGAATTTTCGGACACATCTGAACATGTGCATTTGCCAGGTTCCAAACCCAGTACCTGAGGCTTCGCGCGGTACCACTCTCTCCACTGCACTACTTAGTCAATCACATCTCCATAGCAGATGCTATTCTTTTGTATTAGCTGTGGTCAACATTTGTAGGAGCGGGTGGGGGCATCACCCGCCCCTATAAATGATGTTAAATATTTTTTATTTTTTAGAAATTTGTTTATATTTGTTACATTTATTTATTTGGGGCGGAAATCCATTTCTAGGTGCGGACGGAGGAGCCAACCGCACCTATAAATGGTGATTTTCAGGTGTGGTTGGCCCCCTTGCCCGTACCTAGAAATGGTGACATTTCTAGGAGCGGTTGGTGGCACCAACCGCACCAAGAAACTGATTTTTAAGCGCGGGTAAAATTCTACAGTGTCATTATGTTTTTGTAAGTGCGGGTTACGGTGTCATCGGCACCTAGAAAAAAAATGGTCCCGCTCTTACAAATCTTTTCTGTAGTAGTGTATATATATGTGTCCTGTTTTTTAACGGATAAATAAGTAGGGAGCTTCTGCTGCTTCCGCATGAAAACAGGAAGGATCAATAACAGGCATTTCTTACCCCACCGCAATTATAGAACGGATGTACAAGATGACTATGGCCATGTAGGTACGGAGAGACAAGGTGAAACAACTAGCATGTGCTTTTGTCAGCTGCCATGCCTTGTGTTCATCTGGTGTGGAGGGAAAAGTGCACTAGCCTCTGATTCTTTGGATCGATCCAAGTCAACCACTCGTGATGTTTCCCAAGCGAAACTATAAGGTGTAAGGGAACAAAGACGTATGCAAGCAGTTAAATCAAAGCATGTTGTAAGTGAACAAAGACGTATGCAAGCGTTAACATCACTGTAGTAATTAAGTGGTTGTTGGCTTTGTGACATTCTCTTAGCTACGTTTGTTCTCTGCTAGTTTGGAGCATCATGTCCTACGTTTTTAAATGACTCAGCATGCCCAATCGTTGCTAGCTGGGTGCCCATCGCGGCAGCAAGTTGAGCGCAGGAGGTTGGCTGCGCCTTTCGCAACCAGAGGAGTTTACCGGCGTATGTGCAGGATGCTGGCCGCATGCTGTGGTCTCTGGTCTGTTCTGTCGTGGCTGCATGCCCCTGTGTTGATCTAAGTCAACTGCTCCTGACATCTCCTAAGCCTAGCTATCGACCATAGGTTGCTGTATACGTATCTGGCGATCGCATACCCCTTGCATGCGGTACTCTCATTTTAGCTCATTCGAATGCAAGCTATACAATATACTGCATTGCATACATAGCATTGCATATAAATCAATGCTTGCAAATGAACAAAGATGTATGCTAGTTGGTTTTGTGGTGCCCTCTTGGTACTTGGTCCACACACATCTGCTTTTTATCGTGCCCTCTTGGTAGTGGGTATTATCGTGATATATACCTGCTTTTTAAATTAAAACGAGCTACCATGCCTTATTTTATCTCGACCTATAGTGGGTCGTTGCGCATCCATTTGTAGCCCTGTGTAGTATTCAATGAGTTAGAATAATAATGGATCACATAGCATGTGATACCCGGTCGGTAAAATGGATGAATTTAATTAACTAGAAGATTTGTACCATTGGCTGTTGTGCTGATAGTCGGCACACCCAATCTGACAATGATACTTTGAAGTAAGATTATTTGAAAGGTAAGTACCAACAGCACATTTGAATTAAATATAGAAGTTCCAATCCGGGTGCTCCACTAGGCTATGCCAGCTCCTCCCGGCAGTTCTTGTTCCCCCTGGCCGTCTCCGCCGCACGAGGGGTCATGGTTATCATCATGAAGGCATACACGCCACTGAGCTGCGTGATGCTGGAAGCGTTTTGCAGTCTGCCCCACATCTCCCGAGCCCTGTTCGATCCGTGTTGTGTACTTGTGTTAGAAACGGTGCAATGTTCTCCTCTCCATGAAATCTTGAATGGCCCCATGATATCGCTCTCACAAACCAGTGGTCATGTAAAGCAAGAATGCATACTAGCTACTATATATCATTTTCTACAATTCGTCAAAATTAAGTGAATAACCAAACGGCATGATCACGACTGCAATAGTTTAAACGACAAAATCAATGAATGGCACCCTTATGGCATATAAGACCAATCGAGAACTTTGCTGGGCAAAAGATTATATGTCTCTGATCTGAAAGGTTGAGAATATTGCTTGCTATTGAATCACAATCACCTGCCATTTAGTTACTTAAAGCTCTAATCTTTCGCCAGATACCAACCCATCTCAGCAGAAAACATGAATACTCATTCTCCCGATCTGAGAACGAGCATAAGGGAATTGAATTTTGCTGCAGAATAATCTTTGCTATGCTCAGGGAGGATAATACAAAAGTAAGTATATAGATCATTAATTGATCCATAGCAAACAATATCACTTGATGACACACAACATTTTTTTTCATACTCGTAGTGTCATTAGTCTCAGCCATAGGTTGTATTTTATTGCCATGTTTCTTTCACTGCATGACATGCGATGGTTGTTTTCTTGTTTGTAGGTGTCTCTAGTGCTTTTGCAGTCCATAATAGGTGCATATTGAACTGCAACAAAGACAAACATACACCAGCGATCTACATTGTCCAGCTAATAATTGTAACATTCATTTATTGAACAATTAACACTGGACAACCACATAAGACATACTGTACATATACACAGTCTTCATGAGACTTCACTACCGATGTATACAATACATTTGCAATGAGCAAAATCATCTAGATCATATGGCAGTCAGCACCTTCTGGCCACAATAGAAGCATTATACATTAGGCTTGTGATGCATCAGGAATCTAGTTATTGCGACCATTAAAGTGATGCAATTATATTTTTGTGGACTATCTCTGAATGATGAAAGCTAGGGAATTTCCCGAGCTTGCATTGGGCCACATCGCCAACAAAACCTCAGCCTTTCGTTCCCTCACGACTATCATCTATCATCTTATTCCCAACCCGAGCTCAATGGAGGATGAAGAAATGAGCCATGGCTCGGGCTGGTGGAGGAAGAAGGCCCCTTTATACGCAAGGCCCCTTTGGTACCGGGTGGTGGCACCACCCGGTACCAAAGGGGGTCACTTTGGTACCGGTTGGTGTTACCAACCGGTACCAAAGGCCCCGAGGCTCATTGGTACCGGGTGGTGACACCAGCCGGTACCAATGTTGCCTCATAGGTACCGGGTGGTGCCACCACCCGGTACCAATGAGCGCGCAGAATTATTGGGGATTGGACCCGGTACCAATGCTTCCATTGGTACCGGGTCCAATCCAACCGTGACCGATTAGGGAGGATGGATAGAGAGTTCTCTGGTAGTGATATGGCTAGCCTGTGCAAATGCGCGGGTTTATGGCTAGTACCTATATATACTAATCATAGACATTCAAGAAGCCACCACGTTAACCACAATGAACTGATCATCCAAAATTCTCACGTGAAAACTATGACCTTTTGCGTACCAACTCCTCCACCAATACTCTCTTTACGTATATGCTTCCTTTTTTTCTCCACTACTGTTGGCATCACTTACAATTCCTGTGATTATACATGGACTCCTTAAAATCGTATTCTTTTCATTCCTAGACATGAGTACCGCTGCTGTACGAGCGGCGACGACAGTACTATCTTCGTTCCTTGATTCTGAGCACCAGTATATGCCAAAATGATAAAGATTAGCCAAGACACCACCAACGAAGATAGAGACCTGACCAGAAAACCTGGATAGTCGATCACTACATAGTCCGGTCCCTACCTGAGACAAATATTTCCAGAGAACAAAGATTGTCACTACATAGTCCCGTCCCATCCTTATTGTAATAGTGAACAGCTGTACACATTAGTTTGATGTAGATGCTGCAATGTTGAAATATATTCCCTTTTTTCTAAAAAATAGTCCCATCCCATCCTTATTAAAACCCCGAGATCATATCTTGGTTGTCAAACTCATTTCTCTTGTAATATTATCTTGATTTATCACAGATAAATTGTTATATGCTTTTGCTGTGTCTCAAGTAGACCAAGATAGATGTACTAGGCAGGCACATAGAATCCCGTAGACCTAGCATGCGCTTTGGCCTGCTGCCCGGCTTGATTTCTGGTAGTTCTGGAGGACCTTGCATGGGCTCTAGCCTGATGGTAACATGGGCCTTTCGGTGTAGAGGAAACGGCCTTAACTGTCCCCAAGCTCCACTGGGTTGATCGAAGTTGAGCAATCCTGATGTCTCCTAAGCCCTGTTATCGGCCTTAGCTTTCTGGATACAAATTATTACATATGTGTGCATTGAGCTCTGGTTTGGTTCGCCATTGCACGTGCTGCACAGCTTATACTACATCCCTTATATAGCAAGGGGGCCGCCAAGGGAAGAGATATTCTCTATATATAGCAGTACCCTGTGGAGTTCAACATTTAAAAAAATGTCCTGCTACCGGGGTGGATAGTTACCAAGTTTATGCAGTAAGCTAGAAGCAGAACCAAGATAGCACACAAAAAAGGTTTTTTCTTGTTTTTCTCCCGTCTATCTACAGCAAGGTCAGTGGTGTCACCTTAAACACCAGCAAAAATGCTTTTGTTATATTTCAACATAGTAGAAATTTAGCCATGATGTATATTTGTATTTCAAATTTATTTTTCTCCTAGAAACATTAAAAACAGGATTCTGGAACATTTATCATGAACAAAACTCACGTGATGCAAAATTGGTAATGCCTGAAAATTCATTATCCTTAACAATTATTATTTTGTCCAAATTCAATTGCATGAGCTAGATGCCTCCCATCATTAAGATCTGTAGGTTATGAACTTGATTTGTGGTGGAATGTGTACCAGTTCTATTCAGGGCCTCATTAGATTGCAGTTAATCTGATAAAGATGTTTGGTTCTTGGAAGTTCAAAGTATTATTCTGTTTCATCTTCCATACTTGGACGTCAAAATTGATGAACCATGAAATCCAGTAGTTGGAGTGGTATTTGGGGCAGAATTATGGATCTTCTTTTGCAGTTGCACCTAATGTATGCTGTGTAATTAAGCGTCCAACCGCAGCCACTGGATGTATTCAAAATTACCATGGCATTTATCTTATAGTAACATCAAGGTAGTGTAGTGTCTTGATTAGGAACTAAGGCACCTGTCTTGCTTTATGCTTTGTGAAAACTGCATGCTCATTGCGCTGGTGAACTGAACATACTCATATTATAGGGTGGGCGCTACAGCTCATTAGCAGCTCTACTGCAGTTTGTTTATGAGCATATCATTTCAAAAAAAATTAACTCCTCTATGACAACTTGTATACAGAATAACACATGTAAAAATACTTTTATGTACGTATGAAAAAAATTAATGTTTTAGGGTGTGCGAACTAGTTGGAGTGCAGTTATTTTTATGTAAATATTTTTGAATCTTCATGATTTTCTAGAGACCATCCTAGGTCCAATTGGACTGAAATTTTTGTGCTAGTCCCTAAATGCGGTGCTAGTCAATTAAAAAATATCATAAAAATAAAAAATATATTTGAACTGTATCTTAGAACCTTTGTGAAAATGGATTTTCACATGCGGTTCACGGATGGAATATAATGGCTCTAGAAATGGAATTGATTTTCACAGCCAATCTAGATACAAAACAGGTGTGAAAAATGTGTTATCGCCACTTTCCAAATTGGGCCATAAAAATGGTGTCTTGAAAAAACTTATTCTGTAGTATTGCTAGTTAGCTACCCTGTCCTACTGTCTGGAGCTTCGTTCCGCCAGGCTGGACATTCATATGACACCATATGTTGATCATGCATATGGTCTTTTGGCATTGAAATCACGACTATATATAGGGCCTGTTTGGTAGGGCTCCAGCTCTGGCTAAAATGGCTCCCGCTCCAACTTCTTTGGTGGAGTGGATTCTTTTGTGGAGCTGAAGCTGTTTGAAAAATCATTTGGCAAAACGGCTCCTCTTGTGTTATAGTAAATAGTTGTTGAAGGTCAAATGTCCAACATTCCCTCAGTTTAATAATATTATCTTTTATGTAATGGAAAATTGATAAATAGAAATTATAGATTTAACTAGTTACTGGTCCATTTATTTAGTGGGACTTACATGGAATCATGGGCTTTGAGGCCCAATAGAGTCACGTGTGTGAGAGGGATATAAATAGATAGTGCTGCTCTGCATGACTGCTGCGTTCCTGGCCGGCCGCTGGCCATGGCACACTGGCCGAGCACCTGGATCTTGGTGCGACTGAGCGAGAGTGAGTATAGGACCCAGGAGATGCCGGAATCGGTCGCCTAGGATACGAGGAGCTTGTCTGTGGTGTAAACTGGTGGATGGGTGCACCAGGTTGGCGGCGGCCCTGTTCCCCGGCTTGACGCCGTCGGTGCTGCTCCATGCGCGTCGCCGTCCCACGCGACTGCTCCACCCACCACCGCCATGGTTCCAGCAAAGTTAAAGGGTAAGTCTGGTAAAGCAAAGTGGGGAATGGGGAAGGAGCCGGGAGAAGCTAGTTTTTTTGGCTCATCTCAGTGGGATTCGCGGCGCTCCTCAACCACGGAGCTATTTCTTCGTTGCGTTTGGTAGGGCTCCGGCAGAATCCGTGGAAGGAGCTAGAGCCAGAGCCCTACCAAAAGGGAGCCATAATTGCGCTTTTGTTGTCTCCCAAGCCTAGCTACTGGACTTGCAGTATACATCTTATGTAGCTACCGCTGCATAGGCACCTTGAACTTACCTCATTCATATACAAGCTATATACTACAGTGTGTACATATAGCGATTACAACAACAACCTGGGTAATTAATGTACATAAATGAACAAATACCCATGCAAGGAAATTCATCTCTATCTAGTATTTGGAACCTGGGCTACTTGTATGGGGCCAGCAACTTTAGCTAAGTATGTCAGTAAAAAATGAAAGAAATATCATATTATTATTATTCTAAACAGCTGATGATAATAAGTTCGTTCTGCAGGTGCTATATAAGCAGCATGAGCCTTCTGTACGTTGGTTAACCACAATATAATAATTTTATCTGGTGCTCTTGCCAAATTAGAACATATTTTTTTTGTAAGATAGGATCTTATTCGTTTTAAAAAGTAGGTAGCACATTCACAAACGTTAATTACTATATTTTCAACTGATGATTTCAATTATCATGGCGCAGAAGCTATACATGTTGGTCTGTACTGAGAGCATTGTAGTGCATCCAGCCTGCTCTCTACCCAAGGAAATATGAACAGTGTAGCATCTAGTTCTGGCAACCTTGAGGGTCTAGAGAGGCATCGTGAGAAACCCACTTTGGTAACGGGCGCCAATGGCCATTGGTAACGGGCATAACACCCGTTACCCTTTTTGGGTTACTAATAATAGGCCAAAGGTAACGGGCAAATGCCCGTTACCAATAACGAGTCATTGGTAACGGGCATTGATTCATGCCCATTACCAATAACCCTTAGTGGTAACGGGCGTTGATCCATGCCCGTTACCAATAACCCTTAGTGGCAACCGGCGTTGATCCATGCCTGTTACCAATAACCCTTAGTGGCAACAGGCGTTGATCCATGCCCGTTACCAATGACCAGTTAGTGGTAACGGGCGTTGATCCATGCCCGTTACCAATGACCAGTTAGTGGTAACGGGCATGGAACCATGCCCGTTACCAATGTAGAATTTGAAAACAAAAAAAAATAAATTGTAAATGGTATTTTTCTTTATTTTATATACACATATATACATACACACGAATCTCATTGCTGCAGCTTACAGGTTTACCACATCAATCCAATTTATGAGAACATACACACACGAGTTTGGCACATAGCATAGGCAATGGTTAAATGAAAAGGAAAGGCCAATCAAACAGATTAAACATAAGCAGATTGGAAATATTTAATGAGTAATTCAGATAATGCAACACACTATTTTTGCAATCTGCAGCTTATGAGAACCACCAAAAACCTTATAATAGTATTGTACTGCAGTGATCCTTGAGAAGGATTTAACCAATCAGTCCATGATAGGATATACCACACAGTAACACAAGGCACAACAATAAAAAATGATATGTTCCTTGTAAGATTAACATTATTAGCATGGTTTTTGACTCGCTGCCTACCAGATCTTGTATCCTGTCCCCTGCAATGTTCATAAGGCAAACCACATCTCAGGAATTTTGGAATTATGCGACTATCTTTGTGTTTAAAAGATAAGAAACATTCAGATCAGATGCAAGATGAAACACAATTTTGGAAACTAAACAATCAGAGTTGGAATTACCTCAGACAAGTGACTTTGCCCTTTTTCCCTTGCATCCTCAATTGATTTGAAGTAATCAATATAAGTACTCTGAAATTTATAGAGAATGTTGAGCAACTTAAGTAAAGCTAGCAACAAATCCGAACTCGAGCTAGTAGACAGCAGTAGCTAGCAATGTTAAACATTTATCATTCAACAATAATAGAAAGAAATCGAGCTGCTGGACTGCGGGCTCCTCCATCTGCTACTTGTAGGCATGCTCCTCTTTCACCTTCTGAACCTGCATGAGGGCAATGGGAAATACCTGCAGAGCAGAGAAGAAAACACAAACATTTTAAGCAGCCTTCTCTTCTAGGGCCTCTGGTTGTTTTGCAACCCTTCTTTTCTAGCAAGTTGGTCTGCAAATCAATGGCCAACACCTTCCCATCCGATTTCTTGCATATTTCTTTAAGCCTATCGGACATTTTTCTGGCGACTTCAGTATAACAGGCGCATCCAAGGCTCACCTGTGACATGTGATATTCTGGGCCCATAGTCAAGGATAGTGTCACAAAACCATTAGACGTTTGAGTTTCTGCAGCAATCATCAGTATCAGAAACCAAAATTTTCAGGGAAAGGTTCATATATTAAAAACTTATAAATTTAAGAATCCAGAGTAACTTGCTTATACCGGTTGTTTGTGTGCAATCAGTCATCGCAGGAACTGTTCAGCATTGCATCCGTAAGCAAATGAGCAATCAATTATTTTGGTTTACCTGAAATTGCTTCAGCAATGGCAAGGGATGCACACACTTACAATCTCAAGAGCATTTTTGTAGGACATCCTTTCAATGCAGTCTCATTAATCTCCTTTTTTTGAACCGATCTCATTAATCTCCTAGCCCCTAAAACACTCAGGATCGCACTCAAAATCTGAGAAACATCTACATAGCAGATATAGTTCACATAGCAAAAATCTTGTGTTAATCCAGTAATCAGGGAAAAAAATTAACATACTGAATGGAATGTGCAAGTTTATCACTGCATCTCTTAATCTGTATTAACCGGCGAGAGAAAAAGAGATAGCAGGTTAGGAAATGAAATGCGTGAAAATTTTAGGGCACCTATGTGCATGAGGGGCGTGGCGTCCACCATCCTGAAGGAGTCGTCGTGCTTGGTGCGGACCTCCACGCAGGAGCCCTGGTCCAGAGACTCGAAGAACGCGCCCCGGATGCCGCCGCCGACCGCCTCGGCGGCGCGACACAGCAGCCTGCCGCAGCCTGCTGATGAGCCGGGGGCACCTGGCGCCCGCATGGCCCTTGTGCGGCGCTCGCCGCCGCGGCGTAATGCGAAGGGTACGCAACGCGGCGAGGAGGATGAGGAAGCGGCGAGGGTTGCCATGATCCGACACGGCCGGGGCGACACGGCCGGCCGCGTTGCTGGTGGTGGAGGAAGCGGCGGCCAGGGCGCCGAGAGGGAAGGGGAGGAGCATGTGGTGGGTCGAGGGGACATGGCGCCGCGGCGGTGGAGAGGCGGCGCGCTGCTCGTACCCTAGCTGCTCGTCGGGGGCGACGCTGCAGCAAGGGTGAGGGGCGCGCGCGGGGAAGAGCGAGGTGGGGGGAGGGGGAGCAGGGAGGAGAGGAAGGCGACGTACTCGAGGGAAGGGGAGGAGACGGCGGCGGCTCAGATCTGAGTATAGATGGGCGTGGTTCGGTTCGGCCCAAAGGTTCCCCGAACCGGCCCACTAAATGAATTCTAATGGGCTCCTCTAAGTTTCCAGGAAACCCAATCGGTTCGACACGCTCGAACCCTAGGGTCGAGCGGTTCGATCCCCGGCCGCCGGTCTCGTCTTCCTGGAGGACGTCGCCGCCGCCGCCCCCATCCTCTTCCATC
>CM014271.1:66106026-66121779 GCA_004135705.1 Alloteropsis semialata | reverse complement strand
AATCAGCCTATGCCTCTCTTTGCAAAAGGATGGGGGAAACAGCACCTTACATTATGTAGAGCTTTTATTTGGTGGAATGATATGTTTCATGTATACTTCCAGTGTAGAAGTATATCATGTATATGGTGGCGTGTACATGATCTTGGCTTTAAAAGCATGAAGTAAATCTCTAAAAATCACAAAAACCTTGACAAAACTCAATGCAAAAACAAGCAGCTTATGTAGGGGTTAAAACAGTATAAGCCTTGGTAGGGAATTACCACAAGGAACTCTCTTCATTTTATTTTCAAAAGAGAAAACTCCGGTTATCAAGTCTAACTCAGTAAGATCTTAAGGAAACTCGAGCCTTATCATATCTTAGCTAACAACAACCTAGACTAGAGCTTGCATATGCTACCCACAGATAGACAAGATAACAGAAAAGATCATGTTCAACCAACAAACTCAAAACTTAGGGGAATAACAGGTTGAAACATAGGGACAAGAGAGAAATAAGAGCAACCATTCATCATATCCGATATAAAGATTGAAGCATGGACTTTAAACATTAAGGGATTATTATAGATGGCTCTCATTTACTAACTTTATTTGAAAAGAAAAACTTTATTTAAAAACTTTGTTTGATAGTTCTTACCTGAACTTACCTCCCCCAAGCTAGTTTGTAGACACCGATGAACCTGTCGGCGCAGGACTCGTATTTTACGTCGTCGAGCGAAGACGTCTCCGATATGTGATTTAACTTGATGAAGCAGCATCTGACCCTGGAGATGAGGATACAGATGATTTAACTCGCCATACCTGTTTTACCTTCTTATGGCGGTCGACAGCTTGCTCCGGTGTTTTCTTCGTCTGTGCTTTTGCACCTCGTGTAGACTTCTTGTTGTGCTTTGCGTAATACCGGATGGGGAAATCCTTTTCCCAGAACTTCTCCATAAACTTGATTAGACTGTCTTTCTCCGGAGGTGTTACTTCCACCTCTTTGACGTTCTGACTGTTTCTCCCATACTTGATCTTGATCATGGAGCATTGCTCCACTTTTGGCCTGAACTCAAACCTCTCCTTCCTTCCATTAATGTTGAGCTGGATTTCTCCAGCACCCACATTAATGTGAGCGTCTGCTGTGCTCAAGAAAGGTCGCCCAAGGATGAGCGACGAATCGTTGCTCACGTCCATGTCCAGAACCACGAAGTCGACAGGAACGAAGCAATCCCGGATGCGCACCGGAATGTCTTCGGCTATCCCCTCCGGGTAGCGAACCGTGGAATCGGCCAACTGCAGTCTCATGGGAGTAGGGGACAAGGTAGTATAATTAAGGCGGTCAAATACTATCTTTGGCATGACGCTAACACTTGCCCCCAGATCATAGAGTGCATGCTCAAAATGTTGTGTCCCAATTGTACACGTGATGGTGGGACATCCTGGGTCCTTCTTCTTCTCCGGAACCTTGTTTAGGATGGCCGCACTGCACTCCTCAGTCAGCTTCACGACCTCGGTACTTGGGAGTGGACGTTTGTTGTTGAGAATGTCCCTCAAGTACTTAGCATAGGTCGGTACCAGCATAGCATCCAGCAATGGTACGTGTATATTTAACTTTTGAATGACTTCTACGAACCTGGCGAACTGCTCATCTGCGGATGGTTTCTTCTGACATTGCGGGAATGGCAGCACGTTGCTGTCGTAGAACTCATGTGGTGCACTTTGTCCAGCTGGTGCCAGCTCGGCTTCAGGCTCTTCCTCCACTTCTGGGGTCTCCTTCCTTGGTGCTGCTGCCTTCCCTGCATGGTTAAGTGGGACTGGATCCCGAGTAGCCTTACCGCTTCTCGTAGAAACAGCTTTCACATTTTCAAAAGACGATTCCGGTTGCCCAGGAATTCGCCCCTTGTCACCAGAAGGGACAGCAGCCGCTAGCTGAGCTAATTGAGTTTCTAACATTTTGTTAAAGCTTAGCTGGCTCTGGAAGGTCGAGGACAAACTTTCTATCTTAGAATTTATGCCCTCTAGAGCCTTATCATTAGCAGCAAGCCTCTTAGAGATAGATTCATTAATCTTGGATTGACCAAGGACAAGATCTTTGAGGGAAGGTTGGTTAGAGAAAGAATTATTATTGTTACCTCCCTGGTAGAATGGGCGTTGCTGATTCCAGTTCCCTTGAGGCCGGTACCCGTTGTTGCCATTTACGAACTGTACCTCCTCTTGCGTCTCGAGGCAGTTGTTCCCCGAGTGGCCAGTTTCTCCACAGACTTCACACGTCATGTGTGAGTCCAGTGGCCCTTCATTGTCGGCGCCTCCATCCTTGGTGCGGTCCTCGAGGCGCTTCATGATGAGATCCATCTTGGCAGCCAGCATGTCCACCTCCTTCACGGTGTGCATACCGCGTTTACGTCCCTGAAGATGGTCATCATTCCAAGATTGGTTTGACACCATCTTCTCAATGAGAAGCTTGGCGGCGGCCACGGTCAAGGAAAGGAATGCCCCTCCAGCAGCAGCATCCATGTGTTCACGGGCTGTCTGGGACAACCCATGATAGAAGTTCTGAAGCAGGAGCCATTCTTGCATGCCATGGTGGGGGCATGCCAGAATGTAGTCCTGGAAGCGATCCCACGCTTCCGGAACCGTCTCTCCGGACTCTTGCTGGAAGCTGGAAATTCTTCCCCGAAGGGCATTGGTTTTTCCAATGGGGAAGAATTTTGCCAAGAAGGCGTTGGAGCACTTGGTCCATGTATTCATCGCCTCACGGTTGGAATAGAACCATTGTTTGGCTCTACCCAGCAGTGAGAACAGGAATAGACGGAGCCTGATGGCCTCTTGATCCACCCCTTGGATGGTGATGGTACTGCACACCTCCAGGAAGTGCTGCAGGTGAGCACTGGCGTCTTCATTGGCTTTCCCATAGAAGGGGCTAGCCTGCACCATGTTGATCAGCGGGGCCTTCAGCTCAAAAGTATGATCCCCCACCTCCACTGCTGGTCCCGTAGGGATCTGAGCAGCGGACGGGACGGAGTAGTCACAGATGGTTCTGTCGGCCATGGCTTCTTCTGGTTGGGGTGCTACGGGAACGGGTTGTTCTCCTTGGTTGGAGGATTCTCTGATGACTGGTTCGGTTTCCGACAAGAACAACTGAGGGATTACGACACGAGTGCGTACCCTCCTTCCTATGGTATTTGGGTTCTCGACGTAGTTGGATGGTAGGTGGAAACCAGTCATGCACTACCCTGTTTCACGTCACAGAGAAACAGAGCAAAAGGGTAAACCTGCTAGATTACTGGCAATTAATCTTGTTGTATTAAATACGTGGACGATCAAATCTCTTTAACCAATGCTTTCCCCGGCAACGGCGCCAAAAATGCTTGTTGGTATTTCTTAGCATCACCACTTAGAGTAGTGATGGTACTAGAGATACTTCATCGTAAATCTAGACGTTACAGATATTCTGCAAGCGCACAGAAGTACGTTGTAGCATTTCACCCGGGAGTATTCCAGAGTATCGTTATTTGTTTATCCGCAGGGAAAGCGTTTAGTTAAGAGAGAGATGTCATCCCATGTAATTACTTACAACAGCATTAATATACCATAATCTGAATAGGGGTAAAGAATATAGAAATGAATGGGTAGAGTGACACACAGAAGTTCATCGCTCATCATTATGGTAGTCTTAGTTAGTAATAATACATTAGTGCAGATCACCAAGGTTTCATAAGCATCATACAAATGTGACTTAGTTATACCACAATACCCTATACAAGCTCATTCAATGATCATATGCAAGAGGACATGTCGAGGTATCCAGTGGTTCCCTCATCAAGGGACGACAGTAGGACGTCTTATCATAAAGGCCTAATACCCACACCCGTACGTGGAGGATTACAAAGGACGGACAGGGCTGTCACCACCTGCCGCCTACCTCTACTAATCCGTGGGGCAGCGGTACCCTCAACAGTATACTGTATCCCAAACACCATGTTTGCAATACAAGATACAACTCTATCTATCACGTTAATAAATAGAGCAACCAAGAGGCACATTGAGCCAATGACATTGCATACATTCACTTGATTAAGGTGTAAGACATAAGTAGCATATACTAAATAGATATAGCATAGCTGAGGCACATGACATAAGTATGAAGGTATTTCCATTAAGATCAGAGTACAAGAAGTAAGTAAGAGAATACAAGAGATGAACTCTAGAACTTACCAAGACTCCTTCAGAAGCCCTTCAGCAGATCTAACACTATGACTATTACTACTAAGACTAAGACTAAGCTTGTAGCAAAGAGAGCTCTTCTTCTGGTGTGTGTTGAGTACGGTGCCCCCTTGCAGGTATTTATAGCATCACAAGGACGGTTGGAGACGGCCAGAGGCGGTTGAGGCCGGTTGGAGGTGGGCCTAGGTCGGCCGACGTCCAAGGATCGGCCGACCCTTGGATCCACCGTCTTCAACTCTCCACGGCGCAGATGTCTTCTCCTTGGCGGTTTACAGCTTCAGGTCAAAGGAGGGCCTAGTCGGGCGCACGGGAGGATCGGCCGACCTGGCCAGGTCGGCCGACTTCCCATAACCGCCATTAGGGCCCACCTTCCTCTGGGAGGCTTACATGTGGGTCCTAAGGTCGGTTCCAGTTGGGTACTGTCGTTTTGGGTACATTTGTCTCTGGTTGTGGGCCCTTCAATCCATGTGATGGACATGTGGCTCATTCTCCACCCTTGGCTTCCACCAACCATGAATCAACGTTCAAGATCCTTACATTGTGTGCTTCTTGACCTGTGTTGAGTTTGGGCTCGATTGGGATCCAGACCAGGTCGCCCGACCTAGCCAGGTCGGCCGACCTGGGCCTGTGCCCAATTTCGTCCATCTTTTGCACCGTAGTCCCTGTACTCAATTATATTCTAGATATGCATGGTATACAATTATTTGAATACTAATATCTAAGTTATGCCTTGATCTTTATTGGTTTCTGAGCCTATTGACGGTCGGATTTTCTGTTATAAGGACCGTCAACAGTCTTGTTCCTAGACCAAAGTATTCACTAAGCATTCATAAATGATTAATGAACGATGAACCCACAAGCAACTATAGAAAGGAACTTACTTAATCAAGAGAACTTAATACCATAAGAGATCACGAACACTTACTAGAAGAAGGAAGCATCCGTCGAGGTACAAGATCGGGGAAGAGTGCCGACAGACCCGGCACTTCCCCCGGATGTCGGGGGTAGACCCCCAGGGGTACCCAGAAGGCGGATTGGCCCAACCAGCAAGGGGTGGCCCAATCCGAGTGCAACTGGATCGGTTTGTCAGACTGGGTGGCCCACCAGTCGGGAGGCCCAC
Source organism: Alloteropsis semialata (assembly GCA_004135705.1). Lineage (NCBI taxonomy): Eukaryota > Viridiplantae > Streptophyta > Magnoliopsida > Poales > Poaceae > Alloteropsis > Alloteropsis semialata. The sequence continues at coordinate 66,116,456 of CM014271.1, read as the reverse complement.
CAGTCGGACGAGCCGGATGGGCGTGACGGCGCGCGCGGCAAGGAAGCAGACGGCGTATCCCGCAAGAATCTCAGAGATCAAGATAAACCAGCCGGAATTATAGGGAAAGATATCTATAATCGTTATAGGATCGAATCCTTGTATTTCGGGTAGGTTACGATCTCTGGCCGACTTGTAACTCAAGGCAGCCGGACTATATAAGGCGCCTTGAGACCCTCCTCCAGAACACGAGATCACGAGCAATCATTCAACCTAGGACAGAACCCAACTACGGAGATCCTTCAGGAACTTCATACACAGCAATACAATCACCCCCAACACAGGACGTAGGGTGTTACGTCATCTCGACGGCCCGAACCTGTTCAATCCTTGCGTCTTGTGTTACCATCGACTTCTGATCCTCGATCTGTCCCTCAACAAATCAACCACGTAGGCTACCCTGTGTGGACTGCCGGGTCCAAACATCCGACAGTTGGCGCGCCAGGTAGGGGTTGATCGACGAGATCAATCCGCAAGCTCGATGGCAGATTCAATCTACAAGTTTCTCCATCAACGCCGACGAACTCGCCGATCCGGCGTCGATCCGGCGATTCACCGATTCATCGTGATAGCTCCTGCCTACACCGACCTCCACGTGTCCGAAGGGGAATTCCTTGGCGGCTGTTCTCCGTTGACACGCAAGGACCCATCTACTACGGCAGCAGCAGGAGCTCTTTGGAAACAGCGGCGGCGACATGATTTACTACATGGTGACAAAGCGATCTAGCAGTAAAAGAAGATCCGCTCGCCGGCCTCCAGCAGCGTCAAGTGGACGCCGACGACGTCGACGCACCAGAAGCGTTGCATCACCTGCACCACGGGCTGGATTAAATCTGTTCGTCAGTAAGCCAGGAAGCCCTTGGCATCTGCGAGCGCCATTGGAGACAGCCACCAGATGTACACGTAAATCATGCAGGGAAGTTTCGTTTCTTTTTGACGGCTAGTTTCGCTTCCTTGGTTATTCTAATCTCTCTTCTAATTGTGCATGCACGACGGATTCGACGGCGTGTGCAATTTCCTTGGCGCTACGCATACAATGGCACTACGCGCCGACCTCTCCCTGATTGAGCACTTTCTTAATTATTTTCTACTTCTCTTCGTCTCTCGATTGTACGTGCATGCATAAGACTCCACTTAATGTTTAATCTATCTCTCTGTTTACGTGCCCATGCATGTGCGTGCATCGCCGAGTCCTGAACCAGGCCCTGCCGCCGGTGTTCAACTACGTCACGGAGCTATCCAATAGCACCCTTCTACGGCTTGCGTCCTTTCTCGTGGGCGATTTGACCATCAAAATCCTACACGGATCAGGAGAATCCCTTTCTTACTTCCAATTTTCATCTTCAGTTAGACCAGTTTTATATTGTTTCCTTTCCTATGGCTGCTGACGTGCGTTTTGAATCCATGCATGCACGGGTTGGATTTGCTTCTCTCCGTAGATTGAACAACCCCCGAGTACTCGGCGTTGATCAGTCCATACATGGGTGGGCGTCCGGAAGCCACACGGCGTGCCTCGACATCCACCCAGCAAGGCGCAGGCTACCGGAGGTATAAGGGAGCACTTCAACATGGCGGTGATCTGCAACGCCGACAACTCGGAACGTGCTAGCTACCGCACCGGCTCCACCATGCCATTGGCCGATGCGCCAACGACAACCTCGTCCACTCGGATGCGACGCGCACGCGAGGGCGTCACGCCGATTCTTCGACTCGGACTTGAATTAAGCTAAGTCATACTCTAATACTTTCACAATATTTTTCGATCACCGCGTATCTCCATATACAAGTCTCCATGATCATCGCCGACTACCCTTGGTTTGTTCCCGACTGCTTATACAGCCCGAGCGCTACACGAGCAGTCGGGCTACACCCAACGGACGCATATTGCATTTTTCTCCATCGTTTATTTCTTTTTCCACTCTTGTACAAGTCGCTAAAGTACTTGGGAAGCACACGCCTTAATCCGTAAAGCCTCGACTCTTCCGTACGCCTACGTTACTATGCGTGCATGCGGCCCAGCTCCCTGCGCTATGGACTACGGCTATCGGGGATCAGGTGCATAAACGTAACAGGATAACTACCCGAGGAAATTAATAGACTTAAAGAGTTGGAAGTAGAAATTCTATTACATACAACGCCGAATGTTTTTCTCCAGAATTAGTATTTGCTACACCATATACTACCTATCATTCATATCTTCATTGCAGGGCACAGGTTTGGATCCCGAGCTTGCCTGTTACGCTCGGGGGCTGGACCACCCGGGCATCGCCGCCAGCTGAGTACTCGAATCAGTCAGTACTCGGGCTGGTACTACACTCCACGACGGTCGCTAGCCGAGTGCTTTGCAGCACTCGGGCTGGCGCTACATTCCACAAGGATCGCTAGCTGAGTGCTTTTGAGTACTGGGCTGGCGCTACCGCATGACGAGGAAGACGAAGACTTGACAGACCCTCGACTCGGCCCTCACGCTCGGGGGCTGGGCGCCGGGACGACTACTCGGCGTGCTTCGGCCCTCACGCTCGGGGGCTGGCGCCGGGACGACTACTCGGCGTGCTTCGGCCCTCACGCTCGGGGGCTGGCGCCGGGACGACTACTCGCCGCGCTTGCCCGCCGAGTCCTCACGCTCGGGGGCTGGCGCCGGGACGACTACTCGGCGTGCCTCGGACGGCTCGACTCGGCCCTCACGCTCGGGGGCTGGCGCCGGGACGACTACTCGGCGTGCCTCAGCCCTCGCGCTCGGGGGCTGGACGCCGGGGCGACTACTCGGCGTGCCTCGGACGGCTCGACTCGGCCCTCACGCTCGGGGGCTGGCGCCGGGACGACTACTCGGCGTGCCTCAGCCCTCGCGCTCGGGGGCTGGACGCCGGGGCGACTACTCGGCGTGCCTCGGACGGCTCGACTCGGCCCTCACGCTCGGGGGCTGGCGCCGGGACGACTACTCGGCGTGCTCAGCCCTCACGCTCGGGGGCTGGCGCCGGGACAACCACTCGGCGTGCTCAGCCCTCACGCTCGGGGGCTGGCGCCGGGACAACCACTCGGCGTGCTCAGCCCTCACGCTCGGGGGCTGGCGCCGGGACGACCACTCGGCGTGCTCAGCCCTCACGCTCGGGGGCTGGCGCCGGGACGACCACTCGGCGTGCTCAGCCCTCACGCTCGGGGGCTGGCGCCGGGACACCACTCGGCGTGCTCAGCCCTCACGCTCGGGGGCTAGCGCCGGGACGACCACTCGGCGTGCTCCGGCCCTCACGCTCGGGGGCTGGGCGCTGGGGCGACTACTCGGTGTGCCTCGGACAGCTCGACCCGGCCCTCACGCTCGGGGGCTGGGCGCCGAAATTAACGTCGGATGATCTAGCCAGATGCTCCTTGACTAACCCTTGGACCGATTCCTTCGGAATCGCTTCAAGGCTCGGGGGCTACGGCCAACGACGCACCTCGCGGCGCATCCGTTGATTGTCTAATGACTTCAGAAGAAGGCTACTAACCCTTGGACCGATTCCTTCGGAATCGCTTCAAGGCTCGGGGGCTACGGCCAACGGACGCACCTCGCGGTGCATCCGTTGCAGACGGCTCTTTTCTCTCCAGTATCACGCGGTTTCGCTTCCAACTGCAGCAGGCTCGACGCTCATCAGACAGCACGACCTCGCCGACTTGTCTCTCAACCACGTACTACTTGGGGGCTTGTCGGGGGTAGACCCCCAGGGGTACCCAGAAGGCGGATTGGCCCAACCAGCAAGGGGCGGCCCAATCCGAGTGCAACTGGATCGGTTTGTCAGACTGGGTGGCCCACCAGTCGGGAGGCCCACCAGTCGGACGAGCCGGATGGGCGTGACGGCGCGCGCGGCAAGGAAGCAGACGGCGTATCCCGCAAGAATCTCAGAGATCAAGATAAACCAGCCGGAATTATAGGGAAAGATATCTATAATCGTTATAGGATCGAATCCTTGTATTTCGGGTAGGTTACGATCTCTAGCCGACTTGTAACTCAAGGCAGCCGGACTATATAAGGCGCCTTGAGACCCCCTCCAGAACACGAGATCACGAGCAATCATTCAACCTAGGACAGAACCCAACTACGGAGATCCTTCAGGAACTTCATACACAGCAATACAATCACCCCCAACACAGGACGTAGGGTGTTACGTCATCTCGACGGCCCGAACCTGTTCAATCCTTGCGTCTTGTGTTACCATCGACTTCTGATCCTTTATCTGTCCCTCAACAAATCAACCACGTAGGCTACCCTGTGTGGACTGCCGGGTCCAAACATCCGACACCGGACTACCCCTCACTCTCTCCCTATTCTCTAGATACTACACTGGAGTAGAGCTTCGCCTTGGAGTGGAGCTTGTGGCTTCTCAATCTTGTGTGTGATGTTCAATGCCCGGTATGCAGCTATTTATAGCTTGTAGAGGCGGTTAGGAGTGGACACGTTGAAGATGAGGACGAATGGACTCAGTCACATGTCGGGCGATTTGGAGAGATCGGCCGACGTTCAATCCACCGCCTTGAGTGATGCACGGCGTAGATGGACTCCTGGAGGCGGTGGGAACGCGCACCAGAAGGATGAGGTGGTTTGGCCTCCGGACCAGGTCGGGCGACCGGGCTCGGTCGGGCGACCGTCCACCGGCACCGATCAGGCCCATCTTCAGCTGAGTGACTGTGTAGTGGGTCCTCATGGCGGTTCCAGGTGGGTATGCTTGGATTGAGTATGTTTAGATTGTGAGGTGGGCCCTTCAATCCATGTGAACTCCCCTTGGACCATTCCCATCTCTTGGATTCAACCGACTTGGAATCAGTGGCTATGATGGTCCTGGAGTGTGCTTCTTTGCCCCAGAGGAAAATGGGCCCCATTGGGATCCGGGCCAGGTCGGCCGACGGACCTTTTGTGCCCGATTAGCCTCATCTTTTACCAGCCACTATCTTGTAGGCCGTGGAGTCCCACCCTAGGCGACAACACATCATTTGAGTGTGTGTACTTGTGGATGTGGCCTCTTTGTACTTCTCTTGAGGTCTTTCTCCTATATAGGCTTGATCCAACCTTGGTGCATAGGCAAGGGTTGGTCTAGAGTTGCTTTCCTAGCATATATCCAAAGATAGGGTCATTTGGCCTCGGTTGGGCGTCGGCCGACCTGGCTAGGTAGGGCGACGGCCCACCGAGCCCGTTTCGTCTCAGTTTTCACCTGTTGCCTCCTGCATACACATAGTCACCAAAACTAGTTGAACTTGTTGGATATAATTCCTATTGCTATGGTGAATGTATTTTTTTATGTCAGAATTGACGGTCAAAAGCAGTACTTAAGGACCGTCAACAGGGTCCCTCCTTTACAGTCTTGACATTCTAAGGGTACGAGATTAATGGGAATACATACTACACGGTGTCCCAAGATAAAAAGAGCAACAACTAAAATAGTGGCATCCGTGTAGATGCCCTAGACAGTGATGGTACCAAGGACACATATTATGGTTACATAGAGGAGATATGGAAACTGGACTATGGGCCGTTATTGAAAGTGCCACCGTTTCGGTGCAAATGGGTGAAGCTCAGTAGAGGAGGGGTGTCAAAAGACAATTATGGAATAACAACAGTGGACCTCAATAATCTTGGTGGCTCAGGTTTTCTATGTGAAGGACATGTCTAGTAAACCGAAGAAGCAAACAGACAAGTCAAATGATGAGGCCTGGCGACACATAGTTCTTTCCGGAAAAAGAAACATCGTCGGCATCGAGGGCAAAATAGACATGTCGAAAGATTATGATAAGTTTGACAAGATTCATCCATTCGCCGTGAATGTTGACCCAAGCATTCTATTAGCTAAAGAGGATGCTCCTTACGCACGTACTTATCATAAGCAAGGCACATTCGTGAAAATACAGACTATTGCCATTATAGATCGTGATGTTTAATGTATTGTTAGAACCATTATGTATGATAGTGAGCATGGAGTCTCCTACTATTAATTTATGCTTATGTGATGGACTGTCAAATTGTTCTGAACCCACATCTTCATATTAGCACATCTAGTAAATGAACTAAAAACATTTTGAAATATATATTTTTTGGTCAATAAATAATAATCATAATATTTTTTTGACATATAATAAATGAAATAAAAACTAATTGAAATATATATTTATAGTAAATGAAACAAAGAACATTTTGAAACAAAAAACTAATTGAAATATAACATAAAATGACTTTTATTCCCGGTTGGAGGCTCCAACCGGGACTAAAAGCCCCCACCATTATAAATGGTGGTCACAGCCTACCATCGATCGAGCATAGACATAATTTCCAGCTGAGCAGAACACTTCAGCTCTGCTCGTGATTTTTTTAAGATTTGTTAAGATTTCATGGTTAGTATTTTCTTGTTCATTCTCTAGTCTTCCCCGGTTAGTATTTTTTGTTTATTTCTTTGAATGCAAAGAAATTCAAGTTTTATCATAATGATGAGATTGATGTATTTTAGCACAATATTGAGTTATTTTAATTTTTAGTTTTGTTTTTCTATTCAGTATATAGATTTTAGTGATTTGATCAAAATAATTAGAGAAATCGGTTTCTGATCTTAATTAGTTAGAACAACGCCGAGGAGACAACACCAGGTACCTCGTTTTGGTGGAGGGCTGCATGGTCCTGTGTGGATGCCACAAATAAACCCGCCACGAGAAGCACACGCTCCTGGTCTCATGTTCACTGGAAACAACATTGAAGTGCCCGTGCTTAACGAAGCTCGTTTCAATTGGGTAAATTATCTAGTGCTTCAATCGTTACATGTCAATGTATTGATTATTTCCTGGAATTTATTAATGTGATTTACCACTTTTGTAGATTATTTTTTCAATCCAATGGTTTAAGGATGCAGTAACGCACATCGCTCCGTGATGCCCATTGGTTTACAGAGAGGTGAATGAGAACACCAGGAGGGTTCTCATTTCTGTTGAGATTAGGCAAAATGCCTTACGTGACCCAAGCCATGGCCAAGTTGTGCATATCGACGTTGAATCGGATGCCTGGCAGCAGGATCATGTTGCAGCTTGTGACGCTGTAAGGCAAGCACTCTACCGAATCCAATTACTGTCTGGTCACGTTTTACCACACTATAGCTACTTCATGATAAAAGCTCTTGAGGCGGGTGGCCTCCCCATCACACAAATGCCTAAATTAATTACCCCTGAATATGAATCCATCTATGTAAGTTAACTATGAATTTTTTTAATTCCATTATCAATGTAATGAAATAACATGGCTTTGCTATTTTTTATAGGACGATCTGTATTGTGGATACATGCATGTGTACTCCGGGTTAGAAGCAATACTAAAATAGGTACTTGATTACCTACATTACACATTCACTAAGCCATATTCATATCATGTTAATGGTGGTTTTCAAGCGGACACAACCCTGACACATTTGGACGCAAGTGGAACGACTAGGCATGCAAAAATTTGTGGCGAGGTTTTGGATAAACCCTATAAGGTGGTTGATAGTGCGTGCATATGGGCACTTGATTATATTGATAGATATCTAGGTGCCGAGATTGTTGACATAAACTATTCCTTTTATCTCATGAAGAAGAATGGCGTGGACGGAGATTAATTTAGTGGTGTGCATTTTTATGAATCATGTTGTAATAAGAATTATTATTATGTTTGTTGGATAAATTTTTGTCATGTTTTAATAACACTAATTTTTATTAAGTGCATTTTTGTTTCCCTTGCAAATCTAGCCCTCTTTTGGCTTAGCTTTAGTTATTTTACTAAATAGACCAATATCTATTCATATATATCATTATTACCAACAAAACTGCAAAAGTTTAATAAATAACATTTGCATATATTGGTGCTTTCATAATTTATTAAATATAATAACGTCAGTGGTATTATTTTATTTATTAAATATTAGCCAAAAATTGATAATTAAAATTATTGATGGGATGCATAGATTTTCTTAATAGATGTTGGCGTTTGTTAAGTCTTAGATTTTATATGTCGCCAGCATGAAGGAATAAAATATATTAGCCATAATCTCTAGTTTTTGTGTTTCAAATAATGTTGTTCCACGTGTACTTGGAATTTATTTGTAAGCAGGGACTTTACAAGAAAAGGAGGAAATAACAGGGTTCCCTAGGTCGTCGCCCGACCTGCTCAGGTCAGCCGACCCATGCCCAGGCCCGTGAAGTTTCATCTTCGGCCATGCAGAAAGCACATCCTGCGATTCCAAATGTCGTTGATTTTGAGCAAGACGCATCCAATGGTGATAAAACATGATGAAGAAATGGCATGGATTGATGAGCCCATAGGAGAATCAATGTTACTCAACAGAAGTCCACCCATCATTACCAGCTACTAGGGCCCACAGGCCAGTCACCCTGCAGAAGATCAGGACGAGGCGAGCTAGGATCAGCTCAGTCGACCTGGCCACGTCGGCCGACCCGGTCTAGCAGCCGTCGTGCCCTATCCTTGTCCCACGCATCTGCATCACCTCCGGGACAACATTTGCACCGTGCATAGTTTCAGTCAGTGGATCCTAGGGTCAGGCGAAGTCCCCAGATCGGCCGACCCTGTGGTAGGCCCACTTGGCCTAAACCGCCTTGTACCAGCTCTGAACCACCTTCAAGTGCTATAAATAGATGCTAAAGCCCTCTACATAGTACACACCAGAAGAGAGAGCTCCTATTGTATAATTGTTAGGCTTAGCTTAGTAGTGGAGTAGTTCTAGTAGTAGAGCTTCTGAAGGATTTCCAGTGAAGTCTTGGTAAGCTTAAGTTTTAGTCTTGTACTACTTATCTTATCTTACTTGTAAGACTTTGAGCTTTCATAGAAATACCTTCTCCCTTATGTGATATGCCTCAGCTTTGTCTTTACTTGTTTAGTATATAAGATATATGTCTTGCACCTTAGTTCAATTGACGCATGTTATGGCATTGGCCCAATGTGCCGCAAGGTTGCTTTATTTATGCGGACAATAGATAAAGTTGTATTTCATATTACAAGCATGGTGTTTGGAATATGGAATATCATTGGGGGTATCGCTACCCCACGAATTAGTAGAGGTAGGCGGCAGGTGGTGACAGCCCTGTCTGTCCTTTGTAATCCTCCACGTTCGAGAGATGATATTAGGCCTTTATGATAAGAAGTCCTTCTGTCATCCCTTGATGAGGGAACCATTAGACACCTCGATATGTCCTCTAACATGTATCCCTTTACTGAGCTTGTATAGTGTATAGTCTTGTATGCTTAAGACTCATGAGTGAGAAGTAAATAGAATCCCTTGTTCTCTTCTAGGATCATCATGCTAGCTAAGTCTTATATATCCTGAGCGATGAATCTTTTGTGTGTCACATTACCCCCATTATCAATGTTTACACCTTGCTAGACTTTGGTATATTAATAGTGTTATGATTGAGTGCAATGGATAACTACTCTATTCAACCATCGCTTTCCCTGTGGATTCGATACCCTGAATACTTCTGGGTGAAAGCTACACGGTATCCATGCGCTTGCTGATTTATCTGCGACCGTAAGAAATACCAACAATAGATCACTATATACTCACAAGCATTGTCTCCATGCTTTTTTGCGTATGTACATGATGATCATACAGTGGCAAGATGTATCTGCAGCTAGGTAGTGACAGTTTGTAGCCATGAGACTTATGTCTTCCATAACCATGTATTAAACAATAGTTGATGGAGTTTTTACTTCTCTCGATAGTTTAATTGTGAGCCTTGGGATATTAGAATCTTTCAGGCTCACACTAAAACCATCGAGAAGTAAAAACTCCATCAACAATTGGTTAACATGGTATTGGAAGACATAAGTTTCATGGCTACAGACTGTCATTACCAAGCTGGGGGTTAACCTTGCCAATGTATGAACATCATATACATATGCATAATAGGTATGAGAGAATACTTGTAAGCATTGTGTGGAATATTAAGAAAAATATGTATAGATCACATCAACTAGTTTAATTGTAGATTTGTTTGCTAATATTTGACAAATAAACATTATATAACTCATATTAGCATGTTTATTAAATTTTATAAGCTCTAATATAAGCAACTGTTATTTGTTAATTTTTTTGCAACTCTTTTGGTGGTGATGATATATAAGAATGAATATTGGTGTATTAGTAAAAGAAATAGAACTAAAATGAAAGGGGGCTGGATTTGTGCGGGAAGCAAAAACGCAACCCCCTTTAGTCCCGGGCTGTAACACGACCCGAGACTAATGGGTGGGGGGGTTATATAATCAGCCCTTCTTCTTCTTCCTCCGAAATGTGATCTCCTTCGGCCGGCCCTCGCTCTGCACGCGAGCACGCCTCCGTCGTCCCTCGCAGGCGCCCTCTCCGACGACCGCCCACGCCGCCCTGGCTCCCACACTGCCT
>CM014271.1:66067176-66101103 GCA_004135705.1 Alloteropsis semialata | reverse complement strand
GGCCCGGAGGGCCGGGAACGCCGGCGAGCCGAGCGCCGCCGCCGCCCCAATCCCCTCCCCTGTTCGGCCGGCGAGGAAAAGAAGAAGGGCGCCGTTGTTTTTCCGGATAACCCCCTGCTGAAATCCCAAATCCATAAAGAGTCCTTCCACCGTTTGCCAAACTTCCAGAAAACCCCCTGTCATTTCCAGTTAATTCCAAATAAGCCCCTGGCTGTTTACCAAACACCCCAAATACTTTCCAAATATCACAACCATGCCCTTCCACCTTATAAAACCTTCACAATTAGGTCCCTGGCCCTTTATAATCTTTATAAAGAGGTCCTAAATCCCCTGTTTAAGCCCTAAACCTCCTCTAACTCGTCATTTCATGCGCCAAATCACTCCGGTTTTCCACCAAACTCAACCATACCTATCTTATATCCTTTCCGGCTAAGCTTTACACAAATCATCCCAATATAATTCCGTTTCCTATTTTATTTTGTTATTTCCTGTTTCCAACTCATCGGTTAAGGATTGTGTTTTCTTATTGTATGTTTGTTTGATCGTGCCCTAGACGACGGAGTGAACGAGGAGGAGCAGTACCGCGAGCAGGACTACGCAGGAGAGTACCGCGAGCCCGACCCCGAGGACCCGTACCGCGAGCAGGATCTCCCAGAAGCTTTTGTTGACGGCAAGTCCAATCCCATCCTTTGATGCATGTTTATCCTATGTTTTATAAACACAACCCATTAAGCCTTTGATTATTGCATTGTTTTATTCAAAACCCGTTTGGTTAGCCACCCTTGATTGTTATGACATTCCTTGATTACCCAGTTATCACTAAATATGATACGCTCTGTTTAGATGATGACAACTTCTAGAATGCTTAGGTTTAGAATGCTTAGGATGTGTTACCCTTACTTAATCATGACTATACACTTGTGTTATCAAAGATTAAAAGTGTGAGTTGGTTGGGTTTTGGGTTTGAAAAAGAGTAAAACTGTGTGGATAAAATGGATGGGCATGACTTTGTGAAATGCCTAAAAGGAGGCTTGTACCTTTGTGGTTAAGCAAGTTGGGAGATATCCATTTTGTCCGGTTTTAAGCCGAAGTGATGTGTCATCTTGCCTAACCCATTTATCTCGTACAGCCACTCGACTCTTGTATGATGCAAGGGCTTAGTCTAAATCCCACTAGCCGTACTGTTAGTTGTCTGGAGGCAGGTGTGCAGCGGGAAAACCAAGTGCCGTCTTAGTGACATGGTTGCCGTCTTAGTGACATAAACCCCTTGGTGTTTTTCTCGTGCAAGGTACTGTACCGAAGCACAAAAATATGACTGCCGAGTTTGTGGCAAATGAGATGTATCCAGAGATCGTGAAGAAGTCATCTATATCTCCGTTCCAAATCATGCTTGCTATAGAGAATAGATATGCTTATGAGATATCATATGACATGGCATGGAGAGCCAAGCAGAAGGCGTTGGAGTGGAGATTCGGCACGTATAAGGACGCTTACCACCATTTGCCATCTCTATTAGCATTGTTGCAAAGTAGAAACCCTGGAACTATTATTGATATCGATGACTACATAAACACGAATGGTGATCGCATTCTTCGCCGCGCCTTTTGGTCATTCGGGTGCATGATTGAAGCTTTCAAGCATTGTCGTCCCGTGCTTTGCGTTGATGGCACTTTCTTGACCGGACAGTACAAAGGGCAGCTTCTCACATGCATAGGGACTGACGCGGACGGCAAGGTTGTTCCCATTGCCTTTGCATTTGTGGAATCGGAGAGCACGGACAGCTGGTTGTGGTTTCTTAGCTTGGTGAAGCGGGCAGTTGTTCTTGAAAGGCAAAATGTTTGCGTCATTCACGACCGTCACGCGGGTATATTGGCAGCCGTGAAAAGGTTGCAGGAGAACGATAGGGTGGATGTCCATTGGCCGGACCTGCATAGCCGATGGTGCATGAGGCATTTAGGGGCGAATTTCTACAGTCAATTCAGAAGCAAGCGTCTGATGAACCTTTTCAAGAGTTTGTGCAAACAGAATCAGAAAAAGAAGTTCGATGAGATATGGGAGGAGCTAGACAAACTCACTACTACCCACATGAAGGAGGTACGCAAGCAACCGGTTGTGGCACGTGACGAGGAGCCGTGTGGACTTGAACCCCTTCCTTTCGAGCATCGATCAGTGACGAGGAGAAGGAAGGGTGGAAGGTCGGTGAAATCCTTTACAGATTGGATAAAAAATGAGCCACTTGAAAAGTGGTCATTGTTTTATGACACGGATGGCTCTCGATATGGCATGATGACAACAAATCTGGCTGAGGTTTATAACTGGGTGCTAAAGTGTAGCCGGGCTCTACCGTTGACAGCAATAGTGGAGTGTATACTTCGAGGTACTATAAAATATATGCGTCAACGGTTTCGCGATGCATCTAGGATTGTCCAGGATCCTCAAATGGTTTTTTGTCAGAAGATGACTGAAATTATTGAGAAAGTAAGTGCAAAGGGTAATCTTCACCGTGTGCATTACATTGGTAACCAAGATTTTGTGTATGAGGTCACGGTACGTGACAAGGGGGGCCATGGCCTTGGTAGTAATGAAGTTGTACATGAATGCCAGCTGTGGCCAGAGGTGAACTTTTGCCAGTGCACATGCAACAAGCCAAAACTTCTTCACATGCCATGTTCACATGTTTATGCTGCTCGAGCAAAGGCTGGTGTTACAACGTCTTTTATGTCCCCTTACTATCTAAAGGAGGTGGTACAAGCTACTTGGAGTGGTGAGCTTTTGGGCTGGAGGGCGATTGCTGATTTTACTATGCGGCCACCTGATGGCCCTGACTGGGTTCCTGATCCAGCTACAATTGTTGACAAACGTGGAAGAAGACAGAGCCGCCGTATTAGAAATGACATGGATGCAGCTGAGGCCAGAGGTGGACAGAAATCATGCTTGGCATGCAGCGGGGACCATTATCGTAAGGATTGTGATGGTTATCCCACACACAAAAAACCAGACGGCAGCACAGAAATACGTATCCCCAAGCGCAACCCGAAGAAGAAGTAGGCAGTTCGCAGGTTTTATTTTTAATGATTTTTAGTTTGTGAGGAGTGGTCGTACTCTTTTCCTCAATGTTGAGGTTTTTAATGAGGCGACGGACCTTTGTAATAATTTCTATAATGTTATTAGAACCTTTGTAATAATTTCTATAATGTTATTAGAACTTTTGTAATAATTTCTATAATGTTATTAGAACCTTTGTAATAATTTCTATAATGTTATTAGAACTTTTGTACTAATTTCTATAATGTTATTAGAACCTTTGTAATAATTTCTATAACTATGTATCTTCTTTTGATTTGCATTAATGTATCTTCTTTTGATTTATACTTACCGTTTCTGTAATTTGCTAATTTATGCAGGAATGGCGAATCTTGAGTTGATAGATCCGATTGTCGACGCGAAGCACCGATCAAGGTTGGTGGACAATAATCTTCCACACACTCTTTCCACCTCCCGGTTGGTGAGATGACAGTGACACTACAGGACGTGTCGATGCTACTTGGTCTCCCATTGGACGGCGAGGCCATTGTTGCTAGAGCGGTCGATGCAGATTGGAGAGATCAGATCTTGCAGCGCTTTGAGGGTGTGCTCCCCCCGCTTGACGAGCAGCCGCAGTTTGGCTTTACGGACAAGCACGGGCCTACGAAGGCCTGGCTTCTTCAGTTTCAGGCAGAGCGCTTGGCCGACGACGCAGAGGACTGGAGAGTCAGCAGGCACCTGGAGGCGTACCTGTTATGATTATTTGGTTGGGTGCTCTTCACTAGCTCACACCACGACAGCGTGGACAAGCACCTCATCTCCTATGCTCAGCAGATAGCGGACGCTCCTCTAGACGACGTTCCTCAGTTCAGTTGGGGTTCCGCTGTGCTTTCCGCCACGTACCGGGCGATGTGTGACGCGTGTACACGTCGCACGAAGAGTGGTACGTTGGCCGGGTGTCCGTTGCTGGTCATGCTATGGTCTTTCGAGCGGTTCGACATTGGACGACCACAGCTTAGTTCTTACGCGGAGTATGGGGTTGACTTGTACCAGTGGGATGAGGACGGACACGTGGATCCCGTGGATGCTCCGACCATGGGATTTATTTGGACGAAGCGGCAGGTACGTAATCTTCTAAATATTTTTCTTTACGTCTATAATTTTTCATTATGTAGTAATACATGGCCCTGTCCTTTTTTTGCAGCCTCACTGGGCGGTAGATACAGCCCGCTTGACGTACCCGCAGTTTGTTGCCGGGTTCGACCAGCTCACGCCAGACCGGGTTCGTTGGCTCCCGTACACCCCTGCTGCTGTACACACACGGGCGTCTCGAGGTTTGTCCACGCTTTGCTACCGCGACCAAGCTTTTTGGTACACGAAGAGGTACCTAGTCTACGATATCTGTGTTGAGCCGTACTGGCCTCAGCGAGTGTGGCGTCAGTTTGGGATGAGACAGGACTTCCCGGTACCTCGTCAGCAGTTACACACGGATCACATGTTAGTCGCTAATTAATTTTTTATGTTGTTTTACATCTTTTATGCAATGTTGATGTTTATATGTTTGTACTTTGGCAGGATGACGAGAAAGGGCCAAGGAGTAGCGTACGAGGGCATTTGGGCTTCAAAGATGGAGCCCTGGGCCGCGCAGTGGGATGATGCGGGGCATGACCTTCACGAGCCTTTGCCCCCTTACGACGAGGAGACCTACCCGGCCTACCTGCGTTGGTTCCATGGGGCCACACGTTGGAGGGTGTTCCCGGTGCCGGACACCCCTGCGGCACGTCAGCCGACGATCGAGGACACCTTCGCCCCCGAGCCAGTCGCCGCGTTCCATGCCCTGGTAAGTTCAGGTACATGTCCCATTGCATTCTTCGTACTCGTCATTACTGTAAGTAACTTGATCTAATTTTCCAGACGGATATTTGCCACGACGTTGGCGAGGAGTTGTACGACTTCGCGGACCGTATTCAGGCGGATCCACCTCGTGTGGCTAGGAGTGACTTGGTGGGTGCTCTCCGTCGCCTAGCGAAGAAATGCATGGATGGCGTACGACGTGCTTCATGTAGGGCGACCAGAGACGCACCCATTCCTCCACTCCGGGTCACGCCTCCTTCGACCAGTAGGGCGGCAGACACGGCAGCTGGGCCCTCTGGAGTACGGACCCCGTCTTCCTGGCCCGAGCCGGCACCCATGACACACGGTACATTCCACTATCCCTGCTACTACTACCGTTTTCTTCTCTACGTAATGACTACAATTTTAACTTTAAAATATTTTGCAGGTGTTTTGCCACCAGTGCCTGACTATGTTGCAGCAGCCTCTGGGAGTACCGGCAGCTTTTACCAGGACGACTGGTGGTGGTCTGCAGCGCCGGACGAAGTAGGACCATCGCAGATGGCTGGTGCCCCTTTTCCGACACAGCCCACACAGGACGACCCTACGCCGGCCACACAGGAGGACCCTACGCCGGCCACACCTGCAGAGCTTGGGCCTCGCGACAGGCATCCACCTCGTGATCCGTTCACGTTTCCTACTGACCAGCTGCAGCGTGGCAAGCGTGGCCGTCGTTGAGTTTGTACCGTGTTTCGACTTTGTTTGTTACCACCGTATGTCTCGTACTACGTTTGAACTTTGTATGTTACCACCGTTTTCACTCGTACTACGTTTCGTCTTTGTTTGTTACCACCGTTATCACTCGTACTAAGTTACCACCGTTATCACTCGTACTACTAAATAATACGACATTACAAAATATTGGCACAGTACTAATAGGATACATAGTTCAAACTTGCAATGGCATGTGAGGCACATGTACTTCATATAAACATGCGCCGTGGCTAATCCTAACATGCCTTAGGGAATAGAAAATATCGCTTGCGTTAAGTGCTTAGTTCTACTGCTCGAACGAGAAGAGAGATCCACCTGAGTGCTGCGATGGAAAGTAGTACCTAGCCCTCGGCTCGGAAGGAGGGGGAGGAGGTGGTGGTTGGCTAGTGTTTATGTGGCATGAGCACCGACAGTTAGGGTCGTAACAAACATTCTGCGCAAAGCGTGCTGCATTGCCGTCTTCAGAGTCTTCATCTGTTTCTTCTGCAGGGAGTTTTGCTTCCTCGAGCTCACGACGTAAGTCGTCGATGACGAGGTGCAGGTATTCGATGTAGTGTTCGTACGGTTGAATGGGTGGAGGATCCACCCATTGCGTGAATCCACAGCCTTCGGTAGCATCCGAGCTCTGCGCGTTGAGGACAACGATTAGGATAAACAATCAGATTGCATGCTGAGGAAGAATGTAGGGTAAGGACTTTACATATCCCCTAGGGCATCGCCAGAAGCGTCGTCCGCCGTCTTCAGGCGATTCTTCAACCTGCACAACGCACCACTCACCATGCCTACATCTAGGCCAATGCACCGTCTTCCTTCGATCATAAGGTCGGAGCAAGTTATGTGCCCCGAAATGGCTCTTCGGTCGGATTGGAAAATGGTCAGCAAACTCTGGGGAAAGTTCAGTGTAGAAAGTTGGGCCTAGGTCGTCGTCGGCGGCCATTGTGGAAATTTTGTTTGAGGTTCGATTATGCAACCTGCGGGATATAAATAGACATGAATGTAGGGCGTTGTGTGGGCCAGTCGATCCGCGAGATGTGTTTTTGCAGTGACTCAGAGAAGCAGATGTGGGCCAGTGAATCCGTGGGTTTGTGTTTCTTGCAGTGACTCAAAGGAAACACACCCTACATGCTCTGAAGGTAGGCCGGTGCAGGCTATGAAGGTAGGCCGGTGCAGTATATGACTGTAGCCCGGTTCGCTCTTTATATTCCACAAGTTGGAGACACAACTCATCCATCCCACGACACAGCATCACTATCAATCGTACCAATGTCATCGTGGAGAGATGACCCAAAAGGTGTGCCGAGATGGGAAGACCGGCCAAAATGCCACTGCGGGTTCCGCTGCTGGTTGCAAGTCTGTACTGATTCTTCAAATAAGTCGAAGAGGGGTGCTAGGTTCTTCAGATGTCCTGACATTGATGAAGATTTCAAGGTTCGTTCAATGCTAATTCAAGTTTTTTTTTGTTACTGTATGTAAACGACCAAGCTGTCCATATGCAGGCTTGTAGTTTCATCCAGTGGATCGACAAGAAAGCTCTACCCAGTCAAGGAGTGCCATCACAAATTGAGACCAAAGAGCAGTACTCTGCTAGACTAGAACACGCACGTGAGACCGAACGTCTATCTCGCCTTGAGAAAGACCTTGTCAAGCGTGAGGGGGCACTTAAGCTCAGGGAGGAAGAATTCCAAGCTCTGGAGTCTCGTCTGCGTCATGAAGAAGCGCAACATTTGGCTTCGGCAAGAGAGTTGTGGCAACGAAATAACAGGATGAAGGAGGTGGAGCGTCAGGAGGCCCAAGCACGACGTGCAAATGAAGCTGCTCCCGAATCCAGCAGGAAGGGGAAATATCCCCGTTTTACTCAGTAGAGCGTTACTTCCACACCCGGCTGGGTGCTTTCCCCTAAGGCATGTTGGGTTTAGTAACCGCCTATCAACTTTCCCTAAGGCATGTTAAGATTAGCAACGGCGCATGTTTAGGTTAGCAAAGTGTGCCGCACATGCCATTGTATCGTAGTCGTATCTTTCGCAAAAAATGCATTTGACACCATAATCTCTTCATCCTGTTATCATGTTCATCTGTAAGAACCATATATTGTTGTTGTTGTTGTCGAACCATATATTGTGTAAGAACCATATTATCGATGCAAATCAAAGCGAACATCAATTATTTCAAAACAATATATGGTTCTTACACAATATATGGTTCGACAACAACAACAACAACAATGAAAATGACCGAAACATTTGTGTGGAATGGAAATAACCAAAACATGTGTCTGGAATAAAAATATACAAAATCATTTGTGTACGCAATTCAAATAAACATATTTTATAATAGCTAGAATTGAAATATGAAAATATTTATAATATTATTAGGAAAGAAGGACCTGTCGGCTAACCAGCAGCCAAAAAGACCTATCGGCTTCTGGATAGCCGACAGGCCCATGGGCCGTTAACAGGCCGACTGGGCTGTCGGCAGCCAGTCGGCTGCTGGATGGCCGACAGGCCCCAGTCGGCTGCTGGCTGGCCGACAGGCCCCTCTCCGCCCAATGGAGGGTTGCCAGCTCATAGCCACGTCGCCTGTCGGCGATTCAGTGGCCGATAGGTCCCCAGTCGGCCCTTCAGGAGCCGATAGGTCCCCAGTCGGCCCTTCAGGAGCCGACTGGCTACTAAACTTGCAATTCCCCCATTTTGACACCTAGGGCTGCTATTTTCTTTTTTCAAAATACCAAATTAAAAAAAAAATTCCACAAGTGCCCAATCTCGATCCACCAATTACGAAAAGCAAAAAACAGCGAGACCACGACGGGAATCGGGAAGAAAAAAAAAAAGAATGTAGTTGCATTCAACTCGGCCTGGCCTGGCCCGGCCCAGTAACAGAAGGCAACCTGCTGCCTCTGGTTCGACAGAGAGCANGGCGTAATTCTAGAAGAGACAAGCACTGTAAGCAACAACAATAAGTGCTATGTCTTGGTTCTTGCAGAAAACAGAAAACTAGGCGAATACTATATCTACAAACGGCTATCACGAGAAATACTTACCCTGATGTTGAATTGCTTCCTGATTCTTCTCCGGAAGTAACCAGTATAGATCGCTATCAAGAGGACAGAGACAAGTCCCATATATAAATATATATGATGCCTTGTTACTGAAAAGGCAATTAGGCTGACCAGAACAGCAGCTAACAGAATGAAGTAAACCATTCCCTGAAAGAAGATTTACCATCTAGCATCAGCAAGGTGAATAAGAGTAAAATACTACATTTAACTACATAAAAAGGAGCTACACTCGAGCAAACTCATAAACGTGGAAAACTCAAAATCAATGGCAATGAGATTGTCACACAACACCACAACTACCAATGTACATAACAGACAAAGAGGATAGAGCTGTCCAGTTTGAAATAGCAAGAGTCATCTGCACCCTTAATATATATATAACGGGAGATATGTTGAAGAAGGGTATAATCTCCTATCATCACTTTGTTAAGGATAACAAAATGACCATATAATTGAATTTATAGTAAATGCACATTTGTTGGGTGAGATGAGAAACTCCAAGAACATTATATTTTTGTAAAAGAAGCACTGACTGAGCTAAAAATGTAATCAAGTTGGCCCTTCAAATGGGTAAAATATAATGGTACTGATACTGTCCAGCAAGTCCAACGTGCAGTCTGATTCCATCCAACATAGAATATTAGAATATAACCAGCAAACGTTTTACTGGAACTTATCCTCTATGCAGCTTCAAATAGAAAAAGAAAGGCTATGCAGGTAGACTAGGTCTAAGACATGCCACAGGAATAAATCATTTTCTAATATGCTGTTCCCATTGCCAAGTCAATTCAAATGAGTTACACATCAGCCAATACATTGTATAAGCACAAGGCGGAGAAGATGACAGCTTTCTATGATTGTCCAAATAGCAAGCATGATTGTGGCTTGCCTTTCATTCTTTATCAACAATGCAGCAAGAAACTATAGACACATGCAGCTTACATGGTAGCTACACAGCAATCTGACTACACTTTTTTTCACAATAAAGTAACAAACAGCAGGGAATGGACGAAACATGCCCATTCTCTAGTGCGTGGATTATCTGTACCTGAAGGAAGCAAGATCCGAGATTAGCTCTCCGCATGTTCTTGCCAAACCGGTAGCACGGGCAGCTGCAAACAGTTGCAAGCAAGCAAGAACTTTAAAATGCATCTCAGCAAAGTTCAATCACAGTTGACCATGAAACAGAGGCTAAGACGTCATTTTGGGGAATGTTCTCTGCTGGTAACAGTTCATCTTAAAATATGACGATTTCTAATAGACACTGTAGCAAGGGGAATTGGGAGAACTGCGACTCAAAATTCGTCTCTAAATTCTGGCCGATGCTACCCATCTCAAGAGCTAACTTGAAATTTCAGTAAAATTTTCTTGACTTTTCCCGTGGAGCTTCCTCCTCTGAATGAAAATTCAAATCTCGCCTAAATTACTAAGCTAGGATGCCATTTCAAGCAATACTTCTCTGTTTCTAGAAGTTGCAAAGAACAACCCTCTTCCCCCTCCCAAATCGGCACAAAAACCAGTCCGTCCGCAAGCAATAACGAATCCGCGTTCATCCAAACGCCAAATCCCAAAGCAAGCTCTGGTTTCCCAGCCAACTACGACGAGGTCCTACCAACTAGGCACCCACCCCCAGAACCGATACAGCTGTATGAAACAACGAGGAAGGAAGAGTTAGCTCCACCTACCAGGCGGCCTCGAGCGCGATTCGCCGGTCCTCCAGGCAATCCAGCACCACGTCCCCCTCCCACATCCTCTGCACCCCTCCGCCTCCGCCTCCGCAGTCGCCAGCCGCCTCCGCCGCGGCGGCGCCCTTCCTCCGCTCCGCCGACAGCGCCACGGACGCGCACAGCATGTCGAAGTCGAGCACCGCCGCCATCCCCGCCTCCTCCCCCTCGCTCTCGCTCTCCCCCCGCCGCCGCTCCTCCTCCGCCGCCGCAGGACTACTACTACTGCTCCTCGCCGCCGTAGACGCCTCCTCCGCCGCCGCGGCCATTTCCTTCCCTTCCGCCGCCTCCTCTCTGTCTCTCTCGCGCTCGGAAGCTTTCCGTTTCGTATTGGCGTCGCGGGGGCAAGCCTGTTCAGTGCGTCTCCAGTGGAACAGCTCCTGCTCTTCTTGGTGGAGCCACCAGATGTGCCACCACTGGGACTGGCTGCCCTCTTGCCTTTGCCTTTAGAACTACTGCGACGAGAAGGGCCGCCACTTGAAGGTGGCTGCTGCTGCTGCTGCTGCATGACATGTTGCAGCTCGTAGACGTTGATTGGCTGCTGCTGCTGTTGAACCTGCGCCTCAGGAGCGGCCACAGCTCCAGGGACTATTGAGTGGTCCCCAACCACAGTGCGGCCATGGAACACTGCATAGTGCAACTCAGGAAACTTCAGGGGTTTCTTCTTGAAGCAGCGAACATTCTTCCTCATCTGCAGCAACAAGGAAATAGCATGTGTTAGAAAATGATAAGTGCCGTAGATCAGTAGAAATAGCGAACATTGTTCTCTAATCAACACAGCACAGGTGCAGTAGATCACTGGACACGTTATTGCAAGCTGAATATGTCATACTGACGTGCATTCATGCAGTTTCGTAATCTAAGCAGATCCTAATCAAGCAATCACAAGAAAAGCAGGTCCTAATCAAGCAGTTTCCTAATCAGAGCAGGTCCTCATCATGCATTCATGCAGTTTTCTAATCAAAGCAGGTCCTAATCAAGCAGTTTCCTAATCAAAGCAGCTAATCAAAAGAGTGGCAGAACCAAGCTGGGGCCTGAACTATCACAGAACCAAAAGAGTGACAGAATCAGGCTGATCAGTTTCCTAATCAAGCATTCATCTAATGAAAAGCGTTCAGTTGAGTGCAGTAATCACTGATCAGAATCAGGCTAAAGGCATTCAGGCTTTCAGTGCAGTAATCAGTGATCAGAATCAGAATCAGTTGCAGTAATCATCGAGTGAGATGCCAAACTATCACAAAACCAAAAGAATCAGAGAACCAAGCTGGGGCCTGAACTAACTCACTGAACTATGTGTAGCAATCAGATAACCGACATAGACCAGAGTTAAGCAACAACTGCAGTTCCAGTTTTCACTCACAAAATCTGGCATATTTCACAGATCACTAGACAAGTGCTCCAGTTTTTGACTCCAGTTCACAATGTTCACAAGCATGGTAAAAAAAAGTGCATTCATCACCACATTTCGGTATTCACATTTATTGATGGTTGCAAGGAGTACACATGAGATGTGTGGACAGAAACAGGTTATATAAGATTCAGCCAAATAACAATCAATCCAACAACAAATCAACTAAGCTGCAAATGCCACAACTTTGCTCTCAACAGTTGCAAATGCACACATAAATATCATGAAAAAAGGACAGCAGTAAATGTTTTTCAACTATCTGCACAGCAAGAAAGGACTACCTTCTTTTCTAGAGAGAAAAAAAAGGAAATGCATGAAACAATCAGTGGCCACATTGTTGACTGACATATTATATATTGGCCTAGCTAGCAACATATTATATGTTAATATAGTAACATTGCTGAATGAAATGTTCAGAGGACTGAAATATTGCAGGCTATATCATGAAAAGGATCATAGACTGAAATATTTATGCTTAAGCCATACAAGTCCACTACTGCAGTACATATTCAGAGATGACTGAAGCACCAAAATAACACATTTCCATCTACTTTCCAGGTGAATATACAAATAGCATAGTAGTATGTTGTATAGTGCTAACTAATTAAGTAATCCAACAGTACATAAGAATCAGAGAATCAGAGAACCAAGCTGGGGCCTGAACTAACTCACTGAACTATGTGTAGCAATCAGATAACCGACATAGACCAGAGTTAAGCAACAACTGCAACATATTATATGTTAACATAGTAACATTGCTGAATGAAATGTTCAGAGGACTGAAATATTGCAGGCTATATCATGAAAAGGATCATAGACTGAAATATTTATGCTTAAGCCATACAAGTCCACTACTGCAGTACATATTCAGAGATGATTGAAGCACCAAAATAACACATTTCCATCTACTTTCCAGGTGAATATACAAATAGCATAGTAGTATGTTGTATAGTGCTAACTAATTAAGTAATCCAACAGTACATAAGACACCACATATAAGCTATATCTAGTTACAAGTTCTATCATTCTGTATAGACAAGGATGATATTTACAGTGTGCTTCAAATATATGTTTTTTGTGTTACTTCCAAAGCACGTAGAGCATGCCAAGCGATATTGCAAGGAAAAACAGCGTTGCATTATAGTACAGTTTCTAACCCAAATCCAACATTTCCCATCATAAGATAAAGATCCCTTCTAAGTGGTATCAGCCTTGCATTGGAGTAAAAAGAAACGTTTCAGATCATCAAAAGTCACTAGCAATGCTGTAACAAAGATTATCTCTAGCCATGAACATGTAACAGCAAAGAAATGGCTCATGTGTTGTAGAAAATGCATACCTGTTCTCGTTGCTGCCACCAGTCATCATCCGCGAGGATGGCGCCGGTTAGCGGATCTCGGCCAAGTCCAGTAGCTGTGCCTTGCAACCAAGTCCAGTTGGAGTACTTCCGGCGACATTGCTCCCAAAGGTTCTTCAGCTGTGCCCTGTCGCTCTCCTTGCCGGTCCGCTCAAGCATCTTCCTGATCAAGTTGTCGTATCCTTCGCTGGAGGGGCAGGTTCCGGTAATGGTACGTGCTGCGATTTCCTCAACGCAGCTCTGTAGGAAAGCGTGGACCTCGTCGTCGCTCCAGTGCGCATGCTTGCGAGCAGCCATCTGTAACGCAGCGTCAACCGACCATCTGTTGGGTGAAAGAAACGGAGAAGAAGAGAGGAATTACCTTGGTAAGTCGATTGCAACGAAGGAGGTCCCAATCAAGAGAGCGAGCTATTGCCGCTGGAGTGAGGCGCCGGACGAGCTGCCGCACGGATTCCTGGGAATCCACGACAATCTCGTACAGGCGTACGGCAACCAGGTCCACCTCGGCTTCTGAAGAAGGAGCGGACGATGCGTCCGAATCGAGCGAGTCGCAGGAGTCTTGACTGGAGTCCAGGGCGCCGGCCACCTTCTTGCCTACGGGAGAAGTTGATGGCAGCCGCGGACGAGTCGAGGGGGAGGCGATGTCCTGCTGAGCTCTCTTGCGCTTGCCTTTGGTTGGCATGGCAGCACCGGAGGGCTCGGGCTTTATGGTGTCCGCGGCGTCATTCGAATCGGGGAGGCGACCTGCACGCTGAAGGTAAGGACACACGCGAGAAAAGCAGTGCGCGGCAGATGCGACGGCGACTGACCTCTCGCTGCTGTAGCACCTTTCCCTTCCTTCGATGTCCCTTCCTTCGATGCGTTCTCGAGGCAGAGATTCGTCTGCCTCAAGCGCGGCCGACCGCCCGTGCTTGAAGGGTCCCTATCGCGGGCCCGCAGCAAGGGCACGCCTTGGCTTTGAGTGTTGGGCGAGTCTATGGTGCTGGAGAAGCTGCTCCCCAACCGCCGGATCCCGGCCGACGCCGTGCTGTGGTGGATCCACTCCCGCGTGAGCGTGATATTGATTTGCTCGGCGTCGGGCGGCGGCGTTGCTGGTTCAGAGCAGCGGCGCCCCCGAATCTGGCGCAGCGCGGGGGCGTGGGCAGCGGCCCCGTGCCGACGCGTCGGCCCCCACGGCGAGGAGCTCGATGGCCGCGAAAGACATGGACGCGGGCGCCGGGCGGGGAGAGGCTGGGCGGCCCCCGGCGGCTCCGGACAGCGGGCGGGCGCGGCTGGCACGTCGATGGAGGCGGCGGCGGAGGGGGGATCGGGAGCAATTGGGGAAGAGGACGACAGCGGCGGAGCGCACTAACGCCGTTACCAACTCCGGCCCATCCCGTCAGCACATGGGCCTCCAGCATCAGTCGCGCCATGGATCGAGGCGCGACTACCGCATCAGTCGCGCCATGAAGCGAGGCGCGACTAAAGCATAAGTCGCGCCATGGTACGTGGCGCGACTCATTTGGTCCTAAATGCCCTGCCTGGGTCCTGAGTAGACCACCTTATTGGCGCGACTACCGCATCAGTCGCGCCATGAAGCGAGGCGCGACTAAAGCATAAGTCGCGCCATGGTACGTGGCGCGACTCATTTGGTCCTAAATGGCCTAGCTGGGTCCTGAGTCGGCCGCCTTGTTGGCGCGACTATCGCATCAGTCGCGCCATGTATCGAGGCGCGACTGACCACCGACTGTTGCGGTGGTGATATGAATCAAGCACCGCAACATCCGGTGACTCGGTCATTGCAATCAGACAAAACCACCACCGAATGTTGCGGTGATGTAAAGTTGAGAGCCCACCGCAACAGTCTGTCATTCCAGTAGCATATTTGGTTAAGTCCCTAGGGCACCGACTGTTGCGGTGAGGGCAGAGAGTAACCACCGCAACATTCTATCAGTCTAACACATAGGGGACTAAGTCATGAGGGCACCGACAATTGCGGTGACCAAACCAGAGAGCACCGCAACTTGCTGTCATTGCGGATTTGCATTTTCTAAGTGGATTTTGATTTGAATTTTGCTAAACCAAGTCTTGTCTCATGTCCAAAGGTTCAATAGGAACTAAATGAACATGGATCGAGGTGCGACTAAAGCATAAGTCGCGCCATGGATCGAGGCGCGACTCCCGCATCTAGTGCATGCCGAACCACTTTCCAACCTGCATTAGTGCATGAAGCAATGCACCATTTCAACAATCATCTACTCACACGCCCTAGAACTCTATAGAAATGAATCCTTCATCCTTTTTAGCCACTTCATGTAAAACTTTTACCCACGAAAATCAAGTAACATAGAAGAGAACACAAGATTGGTTTAAACATGACACAGACAAAGT
Source organism: Alloteropsis semialata (assembly GCA_004135705.1). Taxonomy (NCBI): domain Eukaryota; kingdom Viridiplantae; phylum Streptophyta; class Magnoliopsida; order Poales; family Poaceae; genus Alloteropsis; species Alloteropsis semialata. The sequence continues at coordinate 66,085,558 of CM014271.1, read as the reverse complement.
TCAAAGTCTGCCAAGTTTGAAACAACACATACAGAGTCCAACAAAAGGAAAAAGGACATAAACATAGTACATGACAAAGACATGGGAATTCATACACTTCCAGCATCAGGCCTAATCCGACTCACACCCAGGGAACACCTCGTCGTCGCCCCAATCCTCCTCGTCCTCATCATCCGAGCAAATGACGACCTCTCCTTTGCCCTTGGAGTCTCCTTTGCCTTGCCTTGCCTTTGGGTTGGGCAAATCTGACACTAGAGCCCTCATAGCCTCCAGCTCTGCCTCTTCATGTTCTCTGCCTCTCTAGTCGGCGGCGTCAGACTTTCAAGAATATCAGCATCTGACCTCCTCCTAGAATTGTTCAGCCACACAGGCTTGTCCTTCTTCTTTCCATTTGGTCGAGGCCACAAACCCATCTGTCGCGCATCCTTCCTTTGCTTTTCCTTATGGAACTTGAGAAAGGTCCTCAACACCTCTGGATGGAGTCCCGGTCTCTTTCTCCTTGCAATCTCATCCTGTACTTGCCGCTCAAAATAATGGGCCTCATAGTCACACTTTCGAGTACTCTGCAAACAACAAAACATACATTTCGTATCCTTCAACATAAACATATCAACCTTATATAAGCGGATATTGATTTGAAGTCACGCTAATGAACTCACCAAATCATCGCCAACCATATGCCCGCAATAGTATCCTATTCCAAGCTCCGAGGGCAGTAAACCATGATTAGCTACTACACCACAAGCACACTTCCTATCTGGGGCAGGGTCAATGTTCCGCTTTTCCCCCTTTTTCCTCCTAATCCCTTTCTGCTCAGGCCAATAAGATTTGGGACCGTAGTCATATTCCGAAAATGAACAAACCGGATACCTATTCTGCTTTTGTGTAAAACATGAAATTAGCAACCACAACAAATTAAGCAATGCAGATGGATGAAAACTAGATTACACTTACGGCTGTACGGTTGGGACACCCGAAGGTGCGAGGCCAAGGACAGTTGGGCATCTGCCGACTAATCTCAGCTGGATCACCGCAATTGCATAATGGTGGATTTGACATACGTCTGGCAATGGCTTCTTTCTTCTCCTCAGCTGTCATGGGTGCTGGGTTAGGAGGAGGAGGTAGCCACCGCTGGAAAGTCTCATAATTCTTCGCGGAATTGGGTCTGAAGAGAAGAATGCGTTCATCCACCATCTCAGGGCCATCTATCCACTGAAAAAAGTTGCATTGCTCCCAGTCCTGCATCAACACAACCAAATTAGCAAATCTTCATAATATATGAGAGTTTGGGCAATCAAGTAAGACAGTCTATAATTGCATTATCTTACACGATAATCAGAACACGTGTAGTACGCTCGAGCCGCAGTATCTGGATGCATCGATTGAGTGACCTTCGCAGGCTTCCCACACTCACACAGAGGTTGCGGGAGAGCGGGAAGAACATGCGCATCCTTGCAAGACACGTCGGGATAACTCTTCTGTCCACGTTCCTTCCACTTTCTCTCACGCCACAGGGCATCCATTGATTTCCTGTACAATGTCTCAACCCATGACTTTATATAAAAAAAACTTAAACCATTCAAAATAAACGCACAAGCAATGTAACACTGTCTCACAAACTTACATTGGTGCAAAGATACTTCTATTTCTAATCCTAAGTCATTCACTGCTCATTCCACTACTAATAGTCCTGGTTTGTTGTCTTCTTTGGTTAGGAGGTCTATTTCTTTTGGTAGGATGCAAATTTTTTGGGCCCTCTTTGTGCCGTTCCATGCGGTGTCCTGGTTTGTGGCATATACCACAAAGTATTGTGGACTTGTCTTGGTTGAAGTCCCCGTAACCGTACATATCATCTCCATAACCATTAGATGCATCCATCTCGTTACGGAGACGCTTTTTCTTCCTTCTCCCAACTTTGTCCTTCTTTGTGGTACTATCCGGTATATACTCAGGACCGTTGTACAATGGCCAAGCAGAAGGGTCAAGTAAAGGCTCAAACCGGGGTGTCCAGGTCTTTAACACGGTAGCCTTTAGGTAAAACTGAGAGGTATATAAAGCGGCCCGATGATCCACCCCTCTAACACGGCACGAAGCAATCATATGGGAGCAAGGCACATGCAACAACTGTGGCACGCAACAAGTACAAGTCACATGTGTGAGGTCAACCTTGTATATACGACCACCTGTACTCTCACCCCCCACCGTTAGAGCGTTTGCGGTCCTAACGGAGTACACATAGGAGTTAGGGTCAAACAACTCTGCTGCCATGGTATTCGCCTTGTCCTCTTCCGTGCTTAGCAGTTTTGCCGCACCTTTGCCCCACAAATTCTGGTTTGGCCTCGCATCAATTTGACTTTTCGCTTTCTGCCACCTTTTAACAAAGTATGAATTGACCTTGTAGAAGGTGTACTCAACAATTGCCGACACTGGCATGCCGCGAATTCCTTTAAGTACCTTGTTTAGGACTTCAGAGATATTAGTGTTGCAGACACCAAACCTCCAACCACCTTCGTCAAAGGCATTGCACCACTTATGCATGTTTTCCATTTGACTGTCAAGCCACTCTGTCGTTTCTTGATTCATCATTTTCTTAAGTTTCGCAAGCCGTATGCCAAAAGTTCTCTTTGCCTTTGATGCACATACCAACTTCAATTGTTTTATTACATTCTTGTTTTTGTGCCTATGCCATATGTTTACAGCAAAGTGACGCATGCACCAACGGTGCACGATCGGTTGGTAACCATCAATGTGCTCTTCTACAGCGTTTAGAATGCCTTGGTGCCTATCAGAAATTATACAAATCTTTTGGTCTGGTCCCACCACATCCCTACGCACCAAATGAAGGAACCAAGACCAACTTTCATTGTTCTCGCTCTCCACCAAAGAAAAGGCGAGCGGTAACAAACGATCCTCCCCGTCCACTCCCGTCGCAATCAACAAAGTCCCCCTATACTTCCCGGTCAAAAAAGTGCCATCAACACTAATCACCGGCTTGCAATGTTTGAATGCCTCTGCACATTGTGGAAAGCACCAATAAACACACTGCATTACTTCCTTCGTTACCCCATTGTGCAACTCCACTGCACCCGTGGTCCTTGTGCACCACTTCATCCCCGGATTGTAATGAGCAATAGCATGTAGAATCCGCGGAACCCTACTATAGGCGTCAATCCAATCACCCCACAGCATGGCCATGGCGTGTTGTTTAGCCCTCCATGCCTTGCCATACTTCACCCGATAATTAGTGAATCCAACAATTGCTTCAACGAGCGCGGACACCGAAACGTCAGGGTCAGCATACACCAATGAAGCAATCCGGCCTCCGATATATCGTGCCGTACACTGAGAGTGCTCGTGGATTGGTCGAGACGTACCACATGTGTGAGGCTGGTGCACTTTAGTTATCCTCCACTTCTGCCTTTCATCAGTCATTGGACGGGCCCATACCTTCCAACCACATTGGAGTTGGCATTTTACTGTGTACCGTAACTTAGAGTCAGAGTGCACCACATCGTATGGTCGATGGTGGCGCACCGAGTAGTCCCTCAAAAAGAATTTCAACTCTTCCATGCTGTCAAATGTCATCCCTCTCTGTATCAACTCTTGACGACTGTCAGGCTCTAGAGAATTAAGACGCAAGCCGGAATCACAATATGCCTTCTTAGGGGGTGCATGGAAGAGAGGAACCTCTGAAACACCCACATGAACTGCTCTAAGTTGTCTCAACTCCTCCATAGTGAAAGGAGCCAATCTTGCACCGAAAATTGTAGCCATACTAGATGACGGTTCAGCCATAGGAGATGGTTGAACAAATGAGCGTCGATGCACCACATAGCTTGGTTCAACTGGTGTTTGTACACCATGCGTTGGCTCAACAAAAGGTGCTTCATTAACTGGTGTTGGCTCATCAAAAGGGGCTTCATTCATTGGTGTTGGCTCAAACACTTTTTCTTGTGTTAACGCTTCTCTCATTTCTTCTTCTTCTTCTTCCTCTTCTTCTGATCCCACGGAGATATCATCATCATCTTCCTCCTCGACATCAAAACTCCCCTCGTCTAAGTGCTTGTTCACTAGACAATCATCATCTGAATCTGGCTCATTTACCATGTCAGCATCATATTCTTCATCGTCCTCATTCTCACCAACCTTATAATTACTTTCTACACACACCCTCTCACGAACTTCAACTACCAATTCAGCACAACTAACTTGGGACCCTTTCACCAACTCCTTGTAAAAAACCCAATCCTCATCACATGAAATTCTCATAAGCACATAATGAGCCCTTTTGTCACCGGCATCAAATCTACCATGTAGGATTATTTCACTCTGTTCTGGATCAACTTGGAAAATTGACTTAGCTCGAACAAAAACTTCATCAAATGAAGGAGGGCTATCAAATCTTGTGACTTCATGCTTCATCCTCTCAAACTCTCCATTCTCATTTACGGAACCGCCGGAGAAATAACGAACTAAGCGATCCATCTACACACATTTAATGGGCACATTTCTATTACCATTCATGGACTTATACAAACACTACTAAAAGACCAACTATAACCAAATGTCAATACACTACTTACCACAACCCCATGTAAAAAGACCATTCTACAAATGATCTACATTAGATCATAATTCTCATTTCTTGAAAAATTAACAACAATATCTACCCACTAAAATCTCATCGAAATCGTTTCATGAAACACAATCTACACGATACAAAAGCGTTACCATAAATCAATTACCCGATAACGCTCAACTAATCTTACCCCTTTCGTACTACATTACCTAATCCAACCTAAACCCTAGGTTATCCTAGGGTTTCAAATGTCAAGAAAAATAAGCAAATGGCACAAATCTACACGGATAAAGTGGACGAGTTACCTTCCCGGAATGTTTTCCAACCGTTTCCCCTTCGAATCCGTCGAAGAAACAGGGGATTTAGAGGGGGGAGTTCGGAGGGGGCGCCATGGGAGAGCCTGAGCTCGGGTGGGAGGAGAAAGAAAGGGAGGAGGGAGAAGAAAGGGCTCGGGCTGCCGGCTGTATACAGGCGAGTCGCGCCACGGCCTTTGGCGCGACGCAGTCGCGCCAAGGCATGTGGCGCGACTGGTCTGGCCACATCAGCAGCCGAGCTGGCCGCCCGCGGCCGGGACGGCCGACGTGGCAGCCCAGTCGCGCCACATGCTCTGGCGCGACTGCCTCTTCAGTCGCGCCACGTCTTGTGGCGCGACCAAAAGGGTTATTTCTTGAAATTACAGTTCGGGTGGGGTTTTTTTAAAATTTTAGTTTAAAAAGGATTAAAAAATAAAAAAAATCCCAAGATCAACGAAGTCATTTTACCCTTTTCCTGTAGACCAGTAGTTCTGCCGGTCAAATGTTCTTCTTAAAAAAAGTGGGTGTTTGTCTTGCCTTTAGGTTTAGCCGTGATTTTCTAGAAGGGCTCAAGGTCAGGACTCGAGGCATAATTCACAGCCTAACTACTCTACACACGATTGTAATTTGCAAATTCTCCTTTTTTATATATTACAGACTCTACTGATCCAATGTTTATATTAATAATCAAGAAAATAGAATAGATTTGAGGAGGAAAGGCTAGGCCAGGACTTATGCTGAGCACGTGAGGCAGCAGGCTACAGACTGCCTTCCAGTCTCCTCGTGTTGCTTCGGCACAGCCATGACGGGTTCCGTGCCTCCTCACGAGTCACAACCGCACGGCGAGTGCGTGCAGCATGTGCAGTTCTTGCTCGCCTGCGGGCTGCCTGCTCTCAATTCGAATTATTTATCTGTTGAGCAATTGGGCTGGGCGGTACAGTCGCTCGCTTCTGAAAGGACCTTGATGTCGTCTAGAGGGGGGGTGAATAGGCGTTTCTTCGAATTTCTGCAAATTACAAAACTGAAACCCAGCTGTCAGCACTGGAACCGGTCAGACCGGTTCCTGAAACCGGTCAGACCGGTTTCCTCTGACAGACAGGGAACAATAATGAAGAACAACCCTCTAACAATTCTAGCACAAACCACTTTGGACAATAAGCTTCACCAGGTGTTTCCAAGTATATTTATGAAGCTCCTGCACACAGCACAAGTATACCAAAGTAGAGATATGCGGAATTACGAGTAAATGCTAGAATTGACAAATGTAAGTAAATGGAGACAAACACAAGGATTTGTTTCTTCACCACTTACCCTTGCATCATCAAGTTGACTTTGCTATGCCATAAAATGAACTCCACTTGAAAGATTCTTCAAATGCTTGTTCTTGATTGACAAAGAATATCCAAACCATTGCAAGCTTCCAACAATGAGACCAATATATGTCACATAAGTATATGTCCCTTTGGTGTAGATACATGAAGCCTTGCAATGTCATTTTTCTTTGTCAAATAAGTCTTCTTATATTCTTGGAGACCCACATAGCATATCCCCAAGTCATTGCTTCATCATTGCTTGTTTTGACTTGACACCTGGGTCACCTGGGTTGGACCTGGCTGAGCCGGGTTAGCCTTTCTGTTCTGAATTTAATTCCACCTGGCTGACCTGGGTGCCACCTGGCTGAGCCGGATAATATTTATCTAGAGACAGTGAACCCAACCTGGGTGAGCCAGGTTAGGGTCGGCTGAGCCGGGTTCGCTTCACTTCAACCTTTGCAATGAGTATTATTTCTTCACACATTTGCTTGCTTGCATCAATGAATAACCATATGTTTTGATGAGCACATTAATACAATGAATCATAAGAATAATTCTCTGCTCATCATCTCAAGCAAACAAGTTAGATCTTTAATCGATTTGTCATCAAATTCACCAAAACCCATATGAGGGCCTAGATGCACTTTCAATCTCCCCCTTTTTGGTGATTGATGACAACCCGATTAAAGCTTACAAATATAGCAATTAAAATATTTTGAATTCTCAGATATATGATGAGCTCCCCCTAAATATGTGCTTGGAATTGAAATTTCCAAATTTTGGCCTCATATGCCAAAAGCACATATAAAAAGATGAAATCATGAGAGCTCCCCCTATATCTCAGAATCCGTGGGGTGCAACAAGTGTGTGTAACATATAACAAAAACAACGTGATGCGTATGACATGATTTTCACACAAATAAACAAAGGGTATAGGTGCTGGCTGGGGTCAGACCGGTCAGACCGGTTCAATAACCGGTCAGACCGGTTCCCCCAGTCAGTACATATACAAAAACAGTCACCACATCAAAACATGCAAATCAAACTAACACAAAGTTACTTAATAAGCATTAAAGGGTACATCACACATTGTAGCACACATTACAAGTTCTCAAGTCCACAAATAGATAAAGTTCGACATTTATTACAAGTCCATCTCTCCAACATAGATAAAAGCAACAGAAACCGGTCAGACCGGTTCTGGGAACCGGTCAGACCGGTTCCATCTGGACAGCACACCAAAGTAAGCTTTAATCCGTCTTCTTCTCCCCCTTTGTCATCGATTATCCAAAAAGCATGGAGAAGAGTCTTTGTACTGCTGCTGTAAACTACTGTCCAGGCCAAGGAGCCCATCCGGAGGGAAGAGTGGGATCGGCGAAGATACCGGTGATGAATCTCTCAAATGGCTCCGGCTGAGCTGGAGGATCTGCAGGTGCAACATAGGGAATGCCAAAGTCACCCTGGGCTGGAGCACCAAACTGCTGAGGTGGTGGAGGTGGTGGGACAGAAGATGAAGAAGCTCCAAAGGCGGGATCCAAGATATGTGAGAAATCTTCATAGCATGCCCCTGAGCTGTACTGTCTCACCATCTCTTCTACAGATGGAATTTCTTCCTCAACAGGCTCTGGAGAGGGTGGAGATCTTGCCGGCTCCAAGTGCATGGCATTGTGCATCAATTTGATTGAATCTCTATCTTTCTTGCTTGCCCTCCTTGCCCTTTGCTGCTCAACCTTGATATCCCTGTGACTCTTGCATATTCCAGTGAGAAAGCTAAGCAATTTCTTTATTGGAGATGATGGCTTCCCACTGGACCGAGACGAACTCCCCGGCTGCTGCTGCCCAGGCCCAAACCGGTCAGACCGGTCTGGGGAACCGGTCAGACCGGTTGGCCCCAGGCCAGCAGCCCTGTGCTGAAAATGCTGCTCCTGCTGCCCCTCTTCTCCTTCTTCCACCTGAATTTCTTCTTCTTCCTCTTCTTCTTCATCTGATATAGGGATGGGATGCTTGGGCACTTTAACTGTGAGAGGCAAGTGCACACCATCCATACCCCAAGTCCTCCCTGCTACCCTTTCAATCATTCTCATGATATAGGGTGCATATCCACAGCACTTCTGAGTGCTCTCAGACACCGCCCGTATCTCTTCCCAAATGAAATCAGCAACACAAAAGTTCTGTCCATTTGGCCTCATTCTAGCAAGGAGATTTCTACCATATAGGGATATATCTGTGGGATTTCCTTCTCTAGGGCAGATAGTCTTCCTAAACATTCTGTTTAGGATGGAGTAGTAGGTATACAAGCCCTTTACCTTGCCATAGTTGTACCGCTCTCCCCTGGTATACATGAACTTTGTTGCTTCAGGTGCCATCATGATCTCAAAGTGGATCTTGCCACGCTTGGCATCCTTCTTCCTGAACCCAAGACACTTTGCAAACTGAGTGTATGTGATGCTATAAGCAACTCCCTCAGTCCTCCAATGCATCACTCGGTCTCCCTGAATAGTCCCAAAATATAATGTGGCATAGAATTGGGCTATTATCTCGGTGTTCCAATCATGTGAGTACCCCATGATACTCTTAATCTTTCTGTCCTCACACTCCTTGATGATTTGATTCAGCAATAGATTATTTTTCCTTTCCAATGCAGCCCAATCTATCCACTGTGCCTCTGCCACTACCTTAGCTCTTCTCATAATGACGGTCTGGTAGTAGTCCTGCTGAAAAGAAGTATGGAATCTGAAATCTGTAGCAGACCTAGGCACAATGAGAGGATTTTCCTTTCTCATCCTCCTTATCCCTTCTGTGGTCCTAGTCCCATAATAATCAACAACAATGCGATCAGCTGGACCTGTGGGAGCCATCACAATAGGCATGGCAGCAGAGGAGCTACCACCCTGACCAACTGGAGGCCTTCTGCCTCTAGGGACCTGAACCTCTTCCTCTTCCTCCTCCTCATCATCATCATCACTGCTGCCCTCTCTTGCTGGCCCTTTGCCACGATTTGGCTGCACAACAAAGTCTTCATCCTCAATGTCAACATCATCACTGCTGGCACTTGATTCTGTCTCATCACTGTCATCTATCTCTCTTGATGCAGCCCTTTTCTGTCCTCTAGGCCTTAGACCAGGCCTAGAAACCACGGGAACCTGGCTGGATCCCCCGGCGATGTCCTCATCACCACTTTGCCCTTGCTTTCTTCTTTTTGCCACCATTTTTTGTGGAGCCATAAGCACTGATTCCTGGATATATAGAGTATGGAAACACTAAGATCAGATCACAGGAATATATGGAAGACAAAAAGAGCGATCAGATTTGAATTTGAGGACAGGACAGGATGGATGTAGCTGTTCTGGGCACAACCGGTCAGACCGGTTACAGGAACCGGTCAGACCGGTTCTACGCAGAACAGGCCATGAGCATTGGATTTGGGCTAGATCTTGACCAGTAAATCACAGGATATGGATATATAAAGGCATTTGAGCAGCTCTAGGTAAACATAAAGGGTCACTAGTGCACAGATATGAGCATTTAGGGTTCAACAGCCAGAAACCGGTCAGACCGGTTCCAGGAACCGGTCAGACCGGTTCTTGCAGTCAAACCCTAAATCGAGATTCCAACAAATGTAGCCCACCAAACTGAATCAAACTTTAGGGATGTCTTTCTGGGCATACTAGTAGATGATTGCTGGAAGGAATCCTAGAGATATTCACTGAGCACATAGATCGGACATGGGGAACATATGAATACCTTGAGAGGGAGGAAACTGATGATTTGAATCCAAAGACCGGTGTTGGATCCGATCAGACCGACGATAATCACTTCAAACTTCAGAAACTTTAGGGGGCCGAGCACTTCCTTGGGGAAAACTTCAAGAACTTGATGGGGAGAGGAGTTCGGGCATGAGGGCGCACGGGAGAGAGAGGGCTCGGGTCTGGTATGGGTGAGAGAAGTGAATGTGAGTGGATAGGGTAACTTTTGGGGTGAAGGGGTAAATAGTTGGGTGAACCCGGGGCAGACCGGTCAGACCGGTTCAAGGAACCGGTCAGACCGGTTTCCCCAGGAAACCAGCCAATGTCCATAAGTAGCACCTTCATCACCAAGGATTAATCCAAAAAGATATAGCCTTTTGCTGAAGGGATATTGGCATAGGATATTGATCAAAAGATAGGAATTTCCAATTTTAATCAAACTCCTTGATACTTCCAAGAAAGTCGGGAAAGATAGATAATTTTATGGACTTGAGAGAAATTTCACCATTTGTGACTAGCCATCAATCAAGCAAGGTTAACTATTGTCACAAACAGATCCATTGGGTTATAAAGACCAAGAACCAAATATTTTTCAAAAACACACAAGTCCTAACATGCTAGTTGAATTTTTTTTTCAAAGAACTATCCTATATCACCAAAGCATGCAATACATCAAGTCAAGAACCGTATTAGGATGTTTAGCATATTCCTCTAACCGTTTTTATGGTACATTTGACACCAAGTCAATTTTAAAGGAGGAATTTACTAAACACCTAATAGGTCACAAGAGAAAGACTTGATAAAATTGCATGCAAGAATGCACACACTAGCATAGATATGAGGCGTAGATGCAAAAGATAAGAATAGAAGGTTCATGAAAACATACCTTTGCCTTAAGCCCATTCAATTTGTGCATATTTCAATTTAGCATGGTGCTAGCTCTCATAATTATTTTTCTTATTCAAGTATTGAGTTAGCACAAGATACACTAGCACATGTGACTACAAATTCACTAGAAGAAATTGTTAGTCCCACAAGTGACACAAGTATTGGAATAAGCTCCCCCTTAGATAGTGCATAAGAATTTTGAATTTCTTTTGAGTTGCACTTTATTCAATTATGAATATTGAGGAGTTTATTCACAATCTTGGTCAAGGCATATAGAAGGTAATAAACAAATTGAAATTATGCCAAGGATCTCAATCGTAGTCACATAAAGCTTTTCATGCTAAACACACTAGCATGAGGGAAGGCCTAGATGCATTGAAATGAATATATGAATTTGAAAAACATACCTCGGCCTCTAGCTAATTCTTCTTCACATTGGTGAAGATTGATTTCTCAAATCTTGTGTTTTATCCATATAATCCAAATGCATCTTTTTACTTGTGATTTATTTTATATACATCATGAAAAGAAATGCATTAAGTGGCACAAGACCTAGTTTCATCATTTAGTGACCTTTGGATTGGAAAGACATAATGGATCACTAAAAGATAAAACCCCATAATATATGTTAGATTCCTCTTTCTTGATGCACATGTGTATATGGGTGGAAGGCAAGCTCACATGCATCAATCTTGTCACAAAGCCAAGCAAAGGAATTTAATCTATATTATGGCAAGCAGCTATTTATCAAGATAAATCATTATCCAAAAAGAGATAGATACACTTTTACCAATTTTGAACAAAAACCATAGCTTGCTTCAAGAGAGACAAACTCTCACAAACGAGACTATAAAATCACTAAAAGAAAATGTTAGTCTCTAGGACACAAATTGTTGGATAATCTCCCCCTAAATAGGTGCATCATGTATTTGAATACCATGTCATATGCACTTGATCAATTTAATAAGTTTGAGGAGCTTATCTCACAATTTGGTCCCGGCACATAAATAAATTGCATTTATTGAGATGGTGCCAAGAGTGCTTACTACCACAAAGATAGTGTTTGAATTGTATGCCATGAAAGTGCTAAATTAATTTCTTGTAGAATTCCAAATTAGATGAAACTTGACAATCAAACCTCTGCCGGAACTTCTGGTCTTTATTGCGCCGGAACTTCTGACACAAAACAGAGGCTGCCGGACTTTTGGGTCGGAACTTCTGGCACGCGACAGAGGCTGCCGGAACTTGATTTCTGCTAACTGGGCCAGAACCGGTCAGACCGCTTCGGGGAACCGGTCAGGCCGGTTATCCCAGTCAGCTTCTCTTTTACTTGCTCCAAGAAATTCTTTCTTTATTGATTCCAAATTGTCCTGCACTTCAAAATAATATGCTCTAATAGAGAGCCATTAAAAGTATCACATGTCATAAGGAGAATAAATAACAATATGAATGTCTTACTCACTATCGAGTGCTCAACCACAAGTTAAAGCACTTGTATCCACAAAGGATTGAATGAGTAAGATAATCAGTTAGTGCGTGTTACCGAGATATCATTGGAATAAAAGTAGTTGTTGTTGTGCTTGAACTACAAAACAACAAACTTGAATTCTTTTGTTACACTTGGCAAATTTATTTGAGTTGACTCATCTTCATTCTATGCCAAGGTTCCAATGCATCTCCTTACCCCTGCAAGTCTAGCAAGAACTTTTAGGTACCCAAGCCATGTTGGGTCCTTTAGGGTTAGTCACAAGAAACTTGGGAACCCAAATAGCCCTTATGCTAGTTTTAGGTGAACTAATCACTCTAGTAGCATAAGTACTGACTTTGTCATGTCCAAGCCTAGCAAAGTTATAATGGACAATATCAGATTTAGGAATGTTACCATTAGGACAATATTTACCCAAATGCCCTTTTGATCGACAAGTGTAGCAAATGCAATTCTTGATATTTCTTGGTGATTTGCTCTTCTTGTTGATCACTTGTCCCTTGCTAGCCTTGCTGCTTGAGGATGTAGCTTGATCACTCTTCATAGGAGGTTGGACTGGTGCCTTAGCCAGAACCGGTCGGACCGGTTCCGAAAACCGGTCAGACCGGTTTTGCACGGGCAGTGACTCCAACTTCAATGGACAGGCATCAATTAAGTGTCCAACTTCTTTGCATTTGTAGCATAGCCTTTTCTTGGACTTTCTTTGCTTCTTTGCCTTGCTTTTGTGCCTGAGGGAGCACATGGATGCGTAATGCCCCATGTTTAAACAATTGAAGCATTGTATGTGATCAAGCTCCTTTTTCTTATTTTGTTGACTTGCTTGTTAAGCTGAGGGATTGAGCTAGTGATCGTTGATCCCTTCTCAAGCTTGTTCACCATGTTTTCACGGTTATCTTGAGAAGGTTGCACTTGGCCCTTTCCCTCAAGCTTGACCAAGTCATTTTTGATCTTTTCTCTCTCTTGCTTCATGTCTTCCAATTCTTCAGCAAGGAGATCATCACAAGACTCTACAAAAACATGCTCAACACAAGATGTGGTTGCTTGGGAGCAACACGGTTTTTCACATAAAAATGTAGAATTCATGTGAGAGCATGTGCATATGTGTGTATGAGGTTCAAGAAATTTTACCGATGTAACCATGACCTCATGAGCTATTTCTAGTTGAGCATATGATTCTACAATCTTTTCATGAGAACATTCAAGTTCATTATAGTGAGATTGCAAAACCATATGCTCACTAGTGAGCTTCTGAAGTTGAGTACTAAGCTGTTGTTTTTCTTGTTCTAAGGATGCTACACAAGTAGATAAATCAGTAGCACAAACATAATCCTTAGACAAGATTTCATACTTACTGACCAAGGAGGCATGTGACAACTTGAGCTTTTCAAGTTCTTGAGTTAGAGCCTTGATGGTTCCAACTCTATGTAATTCATCTCTCTTGGTCTTCTTCTTCTTCTTTCTACAAGCCATCAAGCACTTGGGTCCCTCACCATTAGATAATGAAGTACTAGAAGTGGATGGGGTGACACTTGCAGTTTGAGCATCTTGAGCACATATGAGTGCAGCTTCCTGGGCAGAACCGGTCGGACCGGTTCCTCCAGACAAGCTGCATTTTCTTCCTTTTGCTCTTCTAGCTTCTTGGTAAGAATCACCTGAGGCTCAATGAATATTGCTGATATGGATGAGCTCTTCTCAGGTGTCTCCTTGACTTCTTGCTCTTCATCATCACTTTCAAAATTTTCAAAGATCTCCGTGATGAGAGACCAAATGAGATGGGCATCTTTGCGAATTTCCCTTTTGCTAGAGATGATGTCCCATATATCTTTACAAACAGATCTTCGCAAGAAGTCAGTAACACAAGCATTGAGTTGCAAGCAAGCTATCTCCTTTTGAGTGACGTTGGACTTACCAATGTTGTCAATATCAAACTTAGGAGATAGAACGCTAGCAACTAAAATATGTTCTACTACAGGATCTATATTTCTAAGAGAATTATGAACATTAATGGCCCAAGAAGTATAGTTTGAGAAATCAAGCTCAAGGGGCTCAAAGAGTACCTCAATCGACATATTTTCTCACGGCGGTTAAGCTACGATGTGAGTCCTTGCTCTGATACCAATTGAAAGGACCTTGATGTCGCCTAGAGGGGGGATGAATAGGCATTTCTTCGAATTTCTGCAAATTACAAAACTGAAACCCAGCTGTCAGCAATGGAACCGGTCAGACCGGTTCCTGAAACCGGTCAGACCGGTTTCCTCTGACAGACAGGGAACAATAATGAAGAACAACCCCCTAACAATTCTAGCACAAACCACTTTGGACAACAAGCTTCACCAGGTGTTTCCAAGTATATTTATGAAGCTCCTGCACACAGCACAAGTATACCAAAGTAGAGATATGCGGAATTACGAGCAAATGCTAGAATTGACAAATGTAAGTAAATGGAGACAAACACAAGGATTTGTTTACCGAAGTTCAGATTCACCACATGCACTAAGCAGCCACCAAGGCAAGGTGAATCCTAGTCTCCGTTGAGGTGCTCACGAAGAGCCGGGTTGTCACACCTAACCCTTTCCTCACCCAATCGACCACCAAGGGGATTGAGTTTACTTACTGATTCCTCACAAGGAGGATGGGTGATACAAACTTCCGTGGCACAACCACACAAGGAATGTGTGCTCAACGGCGATGCCTAGCCGTCTAGGAGCAAAGCTCCAAGAGTAACAAATGCTTCACAAGTTGCTGGACGCCACCAAGAGTGCTCAAGATCAGATTGCTCATAATTAGCTCACACACAATATTCTCTCTCAACCCAACTCAAAAATCTCACAAAGATTGCTCAAATCTCACAAAGAGAGGTTGGGGAGAGCTCAGCTGGCCTCAAGAAGGTATAAGGGACGCACAGAACCAGCAGCCCCTCAAAGAGGAGCTCTTGGGTATAAATACCCAACCCTTTCAAAACTAGCCGTTATTCTGTCAGGCAAAACCGGTCAGACCGGTTTGCCAAACTGGTCAGACCGGTTTTCAAACTGAACTAGCCGTTAGACGCTCAGAGGCCATGAACCGGTTAGACCGGTCCCTGTCGGATGTTTGGACCCGGAAGTCCACACAGGGTGCCCCACGTGGTTGATTTGTAACGAGAGACGATCGCAGACCTGAAATCGATGGTGACACAAGACGCAAGGTTTAGACAGGTTCGGGCCGCGATGAGCGTAATACCCTACGTCCTGTATCGGGGTGTGATTGTATTGATATTGGTGGTGGTTCTGGGGTGTCTCGTGTATGGGTGTAGATGCTTTGGAGGGGGTCCCTAGGGAGCCTTATATAGTCTGGCTGCCTTGGGTTACAAGTCGGCTAGAGATCTAGTCCTACCCGAATTACAAGGATCGACTTCTATGTTTGTTACAGATATTCTCTCCTAAGAATCCGGCTAGTTTCTATCTCTGTTGGCGCGTATCCGAGCAGATCACGCCGTCTTGTTCCGTGACCCGCGCGCCAAGGAAATCCGGTTGGGCCGCCTGTCTGGAGCACTCGGACTGGGCCGTCCCCTGCTGGTTGGGCCAATCCAACTGCCTAGGGTACCCAGGGAGTCTATCTCCAACAAGCCCCCGAGCCTTGAAGCGATTCTGAAGGAATCGGTCCAAGGGTTAGTAGCCTCATCTTGAAATCTTGAGCCAGGAGCCGTCTGCAACGGGCGCGCTGCAAAGCGCGGCCATTGGCCGTAGCCCCCGAGCCTTGAAGCGATCCCGAAGGAATCGGTCCAAGGGTTAGTAGCCTTGTTCTTGATCAGCTTCATCGTAGTCGCCAGACAATCAACGGAGGCGCCGCGAGGTGCGTCCGTTGGCCGTAGCCCCCGAGCCTTAAGGTGATTCCGCAGGAATCAGCTCAAGGGTTAGCCAAAGAGCGTCTGACGTATTCGTCCCGGCGCCAGCCCCCGAGCGTGAGGACCGGAGCACGCCGAGTGGTCGTCTCGGCGCCAGCCCCCGAGCGTGAGGGCCGGAGCACGCCGAGTGGTCGTCCCGGCGCCAGCCCCCGAGCGTGAGGGCCGGAGCACGCCGAGTGGTCGTCCATACCCTGCAGCGAAAACACAGCGCGGCGGTAGTATATGATGCAATGGAATATAAATCCGAGAAGAAAAGTATTTGGCAAGGCATGAAAATGTTCCCTGCTTCCAGCTTTTTAAGTCTATTAATTTCACCAGGTAGTTAGCCTGTTACGTTTATGCACCTGATCCCGATAGCCATAGTCCATAGCGCAGGGAGCTGGGCCGCGTGCACGCGTAGGAGCGTAGGCGTACGGAAGAGTTAAGGTTTCACGGATTAAGGCGTGTGCTTCCCGAGTACTTTAGCGACTTGTATAAAAGCTTACGGAGTTGCAGTCTGGACAGACTAGGTTGTAGTCGGCGAAAGTCATGGGGGCGTAGGAGAACCGAGGTGTACGAAAGTATAATATTTAATTCAAAATAATACTTAGCTTATGTGGAGGTCCGAGTTGGAGAAGCGGCGTGTCGTCTTTGCGCCCAGAGCCGGCAAGTTGTTCTTGCATGTGGGCTGTGAAGCCCCTGGGCGTTGTCTTCGTCGTGGCCGAGTAGGCGAACGCTGACAAAGTCTGCTGGTCGGCGAACGGCGGAGTAGGCGTACCAGCATGGCAGAGTCGGCGAGCAGTTCGAGTGTCCGACGACGTGGTCTTCACGTGCTGCGTTGAACCTTCCTCGTGACTTGCATGGTCCTGTAGCTTGTGCTCTTCATGCTTTGCATATTACACGCCATGATTTCCACCGGCCATGGTTACTCGGCGACCTGTTGGTTGGCTGCCATTACACAGCGGATAGCGCCAGTCCAAGTACCGAAAAGCACTCGGCCAGCGTCCCTGGTGAAGTGTCGTGCCAGCCCGAGTGCTGCAGAGCACTCAACTGGCGGAGATATGGGAGCCCCCGAGCGTAGGCGACAAGCTCGGAGATCCAGGCTTTGTTCCTGCCATAAAAAACACGAAGAGCAGTAGTACATGTTGCAGCAAAAACTAATTCAGGAGAAAAAAAACATTCGGCAATGTATGAAAAGTTTCCAATTCCCGCTCTCATAAGTCTGTAAATTTATTTCCCCGGGTAGTTATCCTGTTACGTTTATGCACCTGGTCCCCGATAGCCGCATTCCATAGCGCAGGGAGCTGGGCCGCGTGCACGCGTAGGAAGTGTAAGCGTACAGAAGAGCTGAGGCTTCACGATTTAAGGCGTGTGCTCCCGAGTACTTTAGCGACTTGTGCAAGAGAGGAAAAAAGAAACAACAGGTGGAGAATAAGTGCGCGTGGCACGTCCGTTGGCCGTAAGCCGACTGCTTGTGTAGCGCATGGCTGTATAAGCAGTCGGAAACATGCCAAAGGTAGTCGGCGATGATCCGGAGATGCAGAGATGTGCAGTAACCGGAAAGTATAAAGCAAACATAAAGTGTGACTTAGCTTGTTTTATGACTTGGCAAGACGAGCGATCCCGAGTGCAACGGGACGCCCGTTGGCCGTGTCTGACGCAAGCCCCCGAGCGCGGAGCGCGAGGGCGCCGTTGGCCGACTTCTCGGCGCAAGCCAGCCCCCGAGCGTGGAGCGCGAGGGCGCCGTTGGCCGTAGTCTGTTCGGCGCAGTGCAATGACTGAAGTAGTCGGAGAATCGCCGTGCTATGTGATAGCGCAGAGTACTCGGGAGGTCCGAGTGGCCGAAGAAGTCGACAGCGTGTTGGCGAGGTTGTGCCAAAGTAGTCGGAGCAGCACGCGCACCATGATGGAGTCGGCGAGCGGCGTTTGGAGTGGTCGGCGTCGTCAGCACGGAGCCACGCAGCAGTACGTGCTAAGTAGTCGGAGGTGCGGCGTTGTGGCGCGGCAGCATTGGTTTTCCAAGTAGTAGAGTTTGCTTGTTTGTGGCCTGGTTTTTGACGATGATGAGATCCGACCACCACCGTCAGGTCGAAAAGTAGGATGGAGTCCTGGGCGGTGCGACTTAGCGTCACTGTTCGTCGGCGAAGAGATCATACGGGACGCTCCCGGCTAGTATACCGTGGCCGGGTAGTCGAAGCCATTGTCGGCGTAACGG
>CM014271.1:66045175-66065487 GCA_004135705.1 Alloteropsis semialata | reverse complement strand
TGAATCTTCTCTGCTCTTAGCTTTTCTATTGTTTTCTTGATGTCACGGCACTGTTCTGTGCCATGGGTGTGGTTTTTGCCGTGGTATTGGCAAAACAGCTCAGGTCCCGATGGTGGACCTCTTCCTCTCCCTCGGCCTCTGCCGGCTTTTCCACCCCTTTGAGTGGGCTCATTTCTCTGGTTGTGGTATTGGCTTTCTGGGTAAGGTGGTTTGGTTTCGTAGGAAGAAGGTGGATTGTCTACCTTCATGATTGTTTGGTGGGAGTAGTTTTGGTAGTTGTGGCTGTGGTGGTGGTTTTTGGCTTGTGACTCATATTGGTTTCTCATGATGGCTTCTCTAGCCAATCTCATTCGGTTGTCATTGTCAGACCGACAATACTTCTTGAACTCATCATATAGGTCTGCCAGAGTAGCTGGTGTCTCTCTTGCGATATGCTGTGCAAACAGTCCAGGGCGAAGCTCTTGTATTGCTGCGAATTTCGCTGCTTCGTCGGGGATGTGTGGAGCTTGAGCACGTAGAGTAACAAATCTGCGGAAGTAGTCCTCTAGGGGCTCCTTCGGCTGTTGGTGTAGTGTAAGTTTAGTATATGAGAGTGATTGGTCTCCCATAATGCTAAAATTTTTGATGAGCTCCCTCTTCAGATCATACCAGCTATTGATTGATAGGCCTGGCAACTTTGTGTACCAGTTCATTGCTGTGCCATCGCAGACAATGATGAAAGATTTTGCTAGTACTACATCGTCTCCCCCGGCCGAAGCTATTGCAGCTTCATAGCTCATGAGAAACTGCTTTGGGTCGGTGAGGCCATTGTATCTTGATATAGAAATGGGTTTGTAAGACGGTGGCCATCTTGCCAGTTGGAGGCTTTCTGAGAGTGGGCAAGTGTGGTCAATAGGACGGGTGTGGAGTGTGTGGAAGCCAGTTTGGGATGAAGAGTTATGGTTTGGTGGATTGGTGGTGGTGTTTGGCTCGTTAAGCTCTGCTTGGAGCTCAGCAACTTGTTTTTTGGCTTTCTCGAGTTCTTGACGCAGCTTTTCAGCTCTTGAGCTTGTATTGTTCAGCCTCCTCTGTTTCGCTTGCCTCAGCTCCTCCAGGTGTTTCTTGACTTGCAGCAATTGAAGCTGCTGCTCCTCTTCTTCCTCTTGCATTTGTTGCTCCAGTTCGAGCTGTGCAGCCTCCAGCTCTCTCTGCTGCTCGAGGCGTCGAAGACGAAGCCTTTCTTCAAGTTGATGCATTCTCTCTTCAGTGGTAAGGGTTTCGTTATCGACCTCTTGGTCATCGATAACGGCTTCGGTTATTGGTAGTAGGCTTGTTGGTGGAATTGGGGGTTGGGGAGCGGCTTCGTTGCTGGGAGTTGCATTTGCCACAGTGGTGGTTGACTTGGTTGCTTTTTTTGGTGGCATGGTGGTTATCGTGGGTTTTGTTCGTGCACAGCACAAACGGTGGGCGCCAGTTGTTGGGTTAATGGCCGAAGCCAATGAGCCCAAGCAACGGAAGAGATTGAGTAACTGGGACAAGCAACAAAATATTACTTATCAACAGTGTTCTCGGGAATCAACAACCTTTACATGTGGGAGACGGGCCTCCTTTTATAGGAAGGTCAAGGGTCTTTATATTTTCCTTTATGCCCTCAAAAACTAGGCATCATCCTTTAGACTATACAACATGAATGGCACAAAGATATTTTAGTACATTTACTCCTCCCCATGTGAATGCGTAGACTTGTAATACCGTGTTTGACTTGGCTTGGACTTGGTCTTCACCTGCTTCGCTTGCAAGGCAGAGCTCTTTAGCTCTTCATTCGGCTTCGTCCGGATCAAGACCAAACGAAGCCGTTTCCTCGCGCCTGAAAGCCAACGGTTTCTCTAAAAACCTGCAATATAGAGCAAACCGAAGCCATCCAATGACTCAATCATCACTTTTGACACTCAATAGTATCAATACTTCACCAAATTGGCTTCTAGTACAATCGGGATGAATCCGCTTTGGTACACTGCTAGATGTGGTGACCGAAGCCGATTAGCTTTGGTTTAATTTTCCTGACCGAAACCAAATTAGGGATCTATAGATTAATCGAAGCTGATTGGCTTCAGCTCCTTTGTCTATTGCTGCCTTTACGCAGGAGAGAGAACAAACAAGTAGAAGGCGTTTGTCAGCGGGCCAAATCCCCAACAAGTGAGATGGACCTCAAGAGAAGCACATAGATCAAAGAGGCCATGTCCACAAGTACACATACTCAAATGGAGTGGTGTCACCTTGGGTAGGACTCCAGGGCCTACAAGATAGTGGCTGGTAAAAGATGAGGCCAATCGGGCACAAAAGGTCCGTCGGCCGACCTGGCCCGGTCGGCCGAGCCTGGCCCGGAGCCCAATGGGGCCCAACTTCCTCCAGGGCAAAGAAGCACATTTGGGGATCATCCTAGCCACTGATTCCATGTCGGTTGGATCCAAGAGATGGGAATGGTCCAAGGGGAGGTCACATGGATTGAAGGGCCCACCTCGCAACTAAACGTACTCAAATGCAGCCCTACCACCTGGAACCGCCATGAGGACCCACGGTACAGTCACTCAGCAGAAGATGGGCCCGATCGGTGCCGGTAGCATGTCGCCTGACCTAGCCCCGTCGTCCGACCTAGTCCGAAGGTCAAACGGCCTCATCATTCTCGTGCGCGTTCCCACCACCTCCAAGAGTCCATCTACGCCGTGCACCACTCAAGGCGGTGGATCCAACGTCGGCCGACCTCCCCGCGTCGCCCGACCTGTGACTGAGTCCGTTCGTCCTCATCTTCCACGTGTCCACTCCCAACCGCCTCTACAAGCTATAAATAGCTGCATACCGGTCATTGAAGATCATCATCGAGCTGGAGCATCAAGTCAAGGCGAAGCCCTCCTCAAATGAGAGTAGAAATAGGGAGAGAGTGAGGGAGAGTCTGGAGGAGTCCCGGCGTGTCGGCGACCCTCCACTTGTACCTCGGCGGATGCGAGCTCCTTAGTAAGTATCGGGATATTCAGCTTAGTATTTAAGTTTGAGTTATAGAAAGCTAAGTTTTTTAATTTGCTTGTGGGTTCATTGTTTTATTTATAAAGTATCATAATCTTTGGTCAAGGTTAGTATAGCTGATATTATCTTAAGTATGGTGCTTAGGTGTATATCTGCCCTCGTTTGCCTCGTAGCCCCACGGATTAGAAGAGGTAGGCGGCAGGTGGTGACAGCCCTGTCCGTCCTTTGTAATCCTCCACGTTCGGGTACGGCGTAGAGCTGTTGGCCAGCAATTTCCTAGAGGTCTAGGATACCCCGGTGCCCAAAGCAAGCATAGGAGAACTCCCTTCGCTATATTCCCAGCTTAGTGCTAAGTTATCCTCTCTACCCAGCCTTCATATAAACTCGATCGATCCGGTCAACTTTAGTGATTAGACAGTGCCCTCTCGTTCCCTGTGGATTCGATACCCTGAATACTTCCGGGTGAAAGCTACAACGGTATCCGTGCGCTTGCGAATTATCTGCGATCGGAAGAAATATCAACACTTCTGAAGGGCCGTCGCATATTACTCTCACCAACGAGTGGTATGTGCTGGCTCCATAAAGTACCTTGGGAACACCGATTTGAGTTGTGGCAAAGTAATGGCATCAGGCACCACTAAGGGTGTGTTTGGTTGAGCTGTAGCTTTTGAAAAAGTAGCTGTGAGCTGTGGGCTGTGAAAAAGTAGCTGTGGGCTGTGGGCTGTGGGCTGTCCAAAAGCCGTTTGGTGGAACAACTGTGGCTTTTGGGACTACGGAAGGAGATGTAACTTATGAGTGGCAGATGGGTAAATTCTGGACCCAAAAGCTAGCAAAAGCAAGGGGGTGAGGTGCTTTTGGATCTATACTAGACAAAAGTTAGCTTTGGCAAAAGCATCTATGGGCTTTTGGCCCCTTTGGTTCAGCTTTTGGCTTTTGGAAGCAAAAGCCACAGGTAAAAGCCCAACCAAATGCACCCTAAATTTGGGACGCTACACCAAGAACTCATCCTTGACAACGCATATCCTGCAACAAAATGTGTATGTGTTGCAGCCTAAAAGGCTTCCTATAACCAACCCGCGCCGCAATGGTTGCCCCACCTCCCGCACCTCTTGGCAGAATAAACCTCCGTGGCTCGGATTCCCTATCCTGCAGCGCACCACAGCAAGCTCAAGCCGTGACCTCCCCATGATTCCTTTCTCCTCCCTCAACGCTCTCAATTTTCTTTGCTCCTCCCTCATCGGTGCTCCTTGTTTCCCCGCCGCAATGTCCCTACCGCTCACCTCAGCAGTGAGATCGACAAGATTGGATGGCGACCAAAATAGGGATGTTGCGGGGAGGTCTGGATCGGAGGATCGAGTTAGTAACGTCTTCATCCAATCAGCTAAGCCTTCTCCCTCGAGTCCCATGAATCCCTCACCATGGCAGATTCCCACCGGCGATGTCCTCTTCAAATCAGGATTGTTTCCCTACATGTTATTCATGATTGTTTCCTTTTCAATATAACATAATACTGTTATCATGGGCAATATATGGTATGGACTACAATAATCTGTTCTGTGTTGTTAGATTAGCGGCCTCTGCAAAGTGTAACTCTACTTTCCACTCTATGTACCCAACTTAGTTCTGTTTTTAGTATATCTAAAATAGACATATATTGTGTATTAATCACTGGATCTTACTGCACACCATTTAAATTTCAGTGCATTCATTCTACTGTCATCACTTTGTAGTTGAATAGCTACAAGCAGAAATTATCATCATCCTTACTTATAGAGGATATTGCCATTGCAAGTCCAAAGATAGTTGAATATTCTATAGTTTGGATATCATCTGAAGCAAGAAGACAAATTTGGCAGAAATGTTGGAGCTGGAATTTATGTTTTGTAGTGGCTCAATATTCCTATTGTTCGTCGGAACAAAATTGAGCATTACAAGTAGTGTCTGTGTGTGGCTGGCATATGTACACGGCATGTCTTCTGTAACAGTACTGAAAATTGGAATATATACATGTCTTTCTTTTTTCTTATTATTATTCTGCATCCTGGGTAATATAAATTATGGTCAATGGATTTGAAAAATAATTTGACCAAGCTAATCACCGCCTACCAATGAGGCTGATTTATGCTGAAAAAACCATTTTCGGTATAGGGAAAGCAACACATATAAGCGTTGTTATATCCAATTATATCCGTTGCAAAGTAGCAACGCTTATATGTGATACTTACCAACGCATATATATGTGTAGCAATAGACATTTGCAACGGCACCAATTGCAACGCATAGATCATGCGTTGCTATAGGACGTAGCAACGTCTATATGGGCTTCTTGCAATGCATATGTGCGTTGCAAAAGGGGTGTCTCTGTCTCACGGGACCAAATTCTATGCCCGCAAAGGTCAGCTTCGGACTATCTCCCAGTGCCTCCCATACCTAATCTCCCAGTGAGATATAGGACTATACATCACTGCCGTCTTGCTTGCCCTGGTGAGAATCAGGAGTATGCATAACATACAAGGAAGAATGTATTAGGACACGTGTATGGCAGCGCATTCTGAATGCTAATATTTAAAAGTTCTGCCTTTTCTGGCAAATATCTGTCTACGCTTCATTGGAGATGTGGCAGGGCTAGAGTCACACCTGGGTCCTGTGCTTGCTTCTGAAGGGCCGTCGCATATTACTCTCACCAACTAGTGGTAGGTGCTGGCTCCATAAAGTACCTTCAGAACACCAATCCGAGTTGTGGCAAAGTAATGGCATCAGGCACAACTAAATTTGGGACCTTGTTCCACATTGATAAGCTAGGTAGTGTTTGGTTCATCAGTTCGTAATGGTATTGGATTTGGTAGGGGAAGTGCTAGCGTTGTTGGGGATTGGCTTATTCAAAACACCTCCATTCATCAGAAATGGAGATCTAACCCTAACAAATGGCTTCATTATGCATTCTAATGCAGCCAGGTTACCTTTGTTCTACATCAAGGCGTGTAGGAACGGAAGCTAAGGAAAGCCTTTACCTTCATCTGTGCAACACAGAAGAACAAGTAACAAGCAAAGTGTTTGAAGAGAGATGAAGGCGAATCAACGCTACCGAGGATGAACTGACAAGAATGATGCCTTCGTATCATGATCTGTCGGTGGTGGATACTAAAGCCGGGTCAATATGGAAGGAGGTACGGGACTCAAAGACAAAGGAGATGAGTCCCGGCAACGAACGAAGCAAAGAGAGGCCAAGTCAAGCATGAAACCTCCCTAGTGTAAATTACCTGTATACCCTCATGACTGTTGTCTCACATAATCAGTGGTGTTATGCTAAATTTTACAAGGGTAATTAGGGGATAGGAAGATGTCATTTGGGCTCCCTATACAAGGGAGCCGCCCATAGATGTAAAGGCGAGACCGATTGAATGTACAATGATCTCGTGAATGTTGTTTCACTGAGTAATTATGTTCTATCCTTCTCTCTGTTTGTGGAGGGCTTCGGCCACGTATCACAACAGTTGGCGCCCACCATGGGACTTGAACCCACGAACACAAGGTTAAGAGCCTTTTTCCTCATAAAATTTGAAGAGTGGAAAGTCGACCATAGACTTGCCAAAGACGAGGGTCTTTGGGAGTTTCTTCTTCATCAGCCTAGCAAAATCAGAAATATCAGCTTCCACATCACCAAGGCTCTCTTCATCCTCAGACTCAGCGTCTTTAGCTTCGACTTCTTCATCATCGCCTTCATCTTGAGGATTGTCTTCCTCGGCAGGAATCTCCCCTTCCTCTAAGCGGCAAGCAAGCTCTGCCACTTCCGCTTCAGTCATCTCTCTTTGAACATGATGATTGCCTTCGTCACCCATAGTATTCAGACAAGCAGTTCGTTTTGTGCGAGCCACTAAAAAAATTAAGAAAAACAAAAGTAAGAACGAAGCAAAGAAAATACGAAGGTAATTAAAAAAGTAAAGATAAGCAAACTTACTTTTGACAACTTGAGCAAATGACATGAGAGCAAGAGATAGTCGGAAGACAAAAGCAAGTAGCATAATAGACAAGTAACCCGAGCAGTAAAAGCAAAGGAAGGTAAAGCATTTACCCCCTCCCCCTTCGGCCCTTTATATAGGGACCGAACGGATGACCGTTGCAATTCTCAAAAAACGAACCGCCGAATCAATTTAAGCAGAAAAATGAATCAAACAAATCAGGGAAAATAAAAATGAAGGTTGTACCAAAGAATAAACCATAAATGAAAGAAAATCAAGAGACACAAATACACAATCTCCTTCTCCAACGGTTAGAGGAGGTGTTTCCTTATAAGCAAAGCAATCCTTGGTCAAGGAGCTCGGCACGTTGGATCAGGCACTCATCCATGAGGGGCTACTGTCTGGGATTGGCTTATTCGAAACACGTCCATTCATCACAAATGGAGACCTAACCCTAACAAATGGCTTCGTTATGCATTCTAATGCAGCCAGGTTACCTTCGTTCTACATCAAGGCGAGTAGGAACGGAAGCTAATGAAAGCCAATACCTTCGTCTATGCGACAAAGAAGAACAAGTAGCAAGCAAAGTGTTTGAAGAGAGGAGAATGAGAATCAAGGCTACAGAGCATGAGCTGACAAGAATGATGCCTTCGTATCATGATCTAATGGTGGTGGATACCAAAGTCGAGTTAGTATGGAAAGAGGTACGGGACTCGAAGCCAAAGGAGATGATTCCCGGCAACGAACGAAGCAAAGAGAGGCCAAGTCAAGCGCAGAACCTCCCTAGTGTAAATTACCTTTATACCCTCATGACTATTGTGTCACATAATCAGGTGTGTTATGCCTGATTTCTCAAGGGTAGTTATGGTATAGGAAGATGTCCTTTGGGCTCCCTATAAAAGGGAGCCGCCCATACGTGTAAAGGCAAGACCGACTAAATGTACAGTGATCCCGTGAATATTGTTTCGCTGACTTACTACGTTCTATCCTTCTCTCTATTTGTGGGGGGCTTCGGCCTCGTATCACAACAATCATTGAATACGTTTCCTTGTGGACTGCAGTGTTATCAGAGGTTGTGTTTGGTTTCCAGCCACACATTACCACACCAAACCTTAGGCAAGTTTGACCAAGTTAGTAAGTGTTTGGTTGCCAACTAACGTTAGCCAAGAATTATTGGGCTCCACACACTACCAGAAAACTGCTCATCGGTACCGAGTCGTAAGAGCCATAGGTACCATTTCTACAATGGGTATCTCGCAACCGAGACTAAAGGCCTGGGACATAGGTACCGGTTCTGGATCCGGTATCAAAGGGTGTCATTGGTACCGGGTCACAACACGACCCGGTACCAAAGGTTTTCAAGCCAAAAAAATGTGTAGATCAGTGATAATACGCGCGTGTGGTGCGCGGGGTTCGAACCCACAACCTTCTGCTTTGTACGTTGCTTCTTTACCATCTCACCTACATGCCACAGCTAACCAAGTTCCAGATGCTTTCCTTTCGAATTAACCCATGGAGTACCCTTTGGTACAGGTTGATGTTGCCAACCGATACCAAAGGGTCCAGACCCTTTGGTACCGGGTCATAACACCAGCCGGTACCAAAGAGTGACCTTTAGTACAGGTTGGTGTTACCAACCGATACCAAAAGGTCCTCGGGGCCTACCAAAATTATACCCGGTACCAAGGACTAGCATTGGTATCCGGTCAAAAAAAAATCTGGTACCAATGAATGGTACCTATGTACGAGGTCAAAAAAATAGTTGAGTAACTTTCATGTGCTGACAATAATCGAGCAAATGAAAAATCACGTTGTCTTTTAATCAAAAGTTGAGTAACTACATGCTTGTCAGCCATCCTGCAAATACCAAGAACAGCACGCTGTCTTTGATAGGGGTATCTGTGGGAGATGGGTACCCCTGGGCCCACTGCCGACCGGGTAGCCAGTCGGCCTGGTCCCACGTCTGATAAGGATGTGGGCCGACCCTGGGCCGGCCCACGAGGATCCCCGACTTGATGGACAAGATTGGAGAAGACTTAGCCTGCAAGGCACTTGGTGATACACTCGGATCCCGCCCGGAGATCGTGGAGATTACATGGCAACCGACTCAGATTAGTTTCCTAGTTGTAGCCGGATACAATTAGAGATAACCGACTTGTAAACCCTAGGCCGTCAGCCTATATAAGGCGGCCTAGGTCGACCTTAGGTCATCTGATCTTCATCTATTTCTCATTCGCCTACTGTAACCAGAAACTCGCCATTGTTCCCTGGAGCATTGCCGAGCGAAGCAATACAAGACCCCCGAGCACAGGACGTAGCGTATTATACCTCCGGGTAGCCTGAACCTGTATAATCCCTGTGTCCCTGTGTTACCTTGAGCTCCCTAGTCCTGCAGTTGCCCTTTGCCTACAAATCAACCATCTGGGTACCCCTGGGTGGTTTGCCGGACAATAAATCCGACAGTTGGCGCGTCAGGTACGGGTAATCGCGGGGAAATACAGCTAGCTCGATGGCAGATCGTCGCTCCATCATCTTTCCTGACTGCATCAAGGATTGCACCACGCATCTTGAGGGCATCAACTTCTTCGCTGAGATCCACTCCGCCGCCTCTGACTCCACCACGTCGCTCGACGCCACCACGCCGACCAGCTCCGGCCTGACCTCTTCGCCGATCTCGATGTCGGTCATCGACCCGCTCCAACAGCGGCTCGATGCGATCACCATCAACGACCAGGCTCCGGGCCTGATTGCTCGCCAGAGAATTCCGCCCCCGGACGAGCTCCTCGCCGGGTTGGATCGTGTCTAGGACACCATCGCCGAGTGCATTGCCATGTCGAAGGAGGCTTTGTTCCGACCCCGCAAATCACTCCCGCTAGGGTTGCGTAGCGCTTCAGCGATCTACTTAGCCCGACTCTGAGAAGACATGTCTCAGATCTGATCTGAGATCCCACCCAAACCCACCCAGTCCAAGGACTGCGGGGAGTTCCAAGTCGCTACAAGTGTGCTCTTGCCGGCTCCGGCTGACACGAGCAATGACTCAAGCTATGCCACGCCTCCGGGGTGTAAGGTCTTCGTCTCTGAGGATTCCGCAACTCAGGATGGAGAAACCAACTTGGCCAGGGATCGCCGACTAGAGCAAAACACTGGCCGAGCTCGACGCCGCACTGAAGAAGCCACCCTGCCTCAGGCAGCGGCCGGAGAACCCGCAGCCGCCGCAGCTGCCGGAGAGATCCCCCGGGGGCTCCGCCAAGACAACAACCTCCCCCTCGTGGTCCCCGCGGAGTCGATCCTCAGAACCTCGACGGAGCATTCGCCCGAGTGCCCTTCCGTACGCCCCAGGCTAACATTGCTGCTGCGTTTCCCAAGTTGGGACATATGCCCGACACCCCTGAGGAGCAGCATGCCCGAGCTTAGTTGGAAGCTGCCCAAGAACAAGTCGAGTGGTCGAATCGCGCCAGATCCCGATCTGGGCGATCTAACTCGGCTCGCTCTTCTAGCCGCCGCTCTACTTATAGCAGATCAGATCGGGATCAGCCTCGCTAGAGGAACCCTCCACTACCCGTCGTCGAAGAAGAGGTGGCCCAGAACCACCACGAAGAAGAAGAAGAGGAACGGCGTAACCCGCGCAATGCGGATCCTCGCCGTGAACGCTACCAGGACCGGCGCGACAGGCGCAATGGCATCACCAACCCGATGATCTCCGTGATCGCCTGAGGGACTACGCCCGCGACATCTGCGTCGAAATCGACGCTAGGCACCGAGAGCGCGACGCAGCCAAGCTCGAGCTCATGGAGCGTGAGCAGTACAACACACGGTATGACCCCCCGCGAGACGACCGCCGAGAATGGTGTGATGATGCTCGGCTCTGAGCCGACCAAGTCCGACCTCCTTGCCGTGACCATCGAAACGACGAGGAGGACATATTCGACGGCATCACTGCTTTTTCTGCCTGCCTCCGCGCTATCTGTTGGCCCGAGTCCTTCAAGCCAGCCCTCGTCGAGAAGTTTGATGGTCGCTCTGACCCCAAGCTCTGGCTGAAAACATACCATACAGCAGTCAAAGCTGCTCATGGTTCCAACGACCAAGCCGCCGCCTACTTCCCTGTGATGCTAGGCAAGGAAGCACTCCTGTGGCTTGAGAGCATCCTCGGGACACCATTGACAGCTGGGTAGACCTCTACCACGCTTTCACCAAAAACTACCAAGCAAGCTACACTCGGTCGGGCTCCAGATTCGATCTGGACAACGTCAAGCGGAGGAAGGGTGAAAGTCTTCGAGACTACACCGATCATTTCTTCGACAACCGGAACAAGATCGCCGATGTCGAAGACCGGGATGTCATCGACGCATTCCGGGGAGGCCTTATCGACAACCAGCTGTTCCGCACGCTCTTCAAAACCAACCTAACCACGGTCTCCGACCTGATGGAGGTGGTCAATTTGGAGGTCCGGGCCGACCAAGCCGAGCAGGCCCAATTCAAGAACAAGCAGAAGCGCCCGGAAGACGACGACCGGGTCGAAAGCTCGAAGTGACACGAGACGCTGCATGGGCGCAAGTCGGGCCCTGAGCCCCTCGTAGCCTTAGCAGAAGAAGAAGGCCGGCCGGAACCCATGTTCCTTGCCAAGGAGTTTCATGATACAGTGAATGATCAGTGCCCCTTCCACAAGGACGGAAAGCACAATCTCCGTGATTGTCATGCGCTGCTCAAGGAACTCGGCGCCCTGCCGCCGACCAAGAAGCAGCGCTTCAACAACAACGGCGGCCGCTACAACAACTACTGCTGTGACAGCTACAACGGTGACTGGCGGGACGACTACCGCCGCAGAGAAGACCGCGACCGCGATGCTCCGGCTCGCCAAGATGATCAACGTCGCCAAGACGATGAATGCCGACTGTTGACGCTCGTTAGCGACACATTTTTAGTACTATTTAAGTGGTGTTTTGGGACCAATTCATATACTAACCCGCCACTTGGCACTTGAAATAACCCCATTTTTGCATATGCATGTGTTTTTGGAGGACTTTGGTTTATGCAGTTTTCTGAGCTATACATGATCACTTTTGGACAAAGACCAAGATCATGCATAGAGCGGAGGAATGAAGGCCATGTGACTCAGATTTCATTCGCTCTTATCTATGGTGAACCAATATCCAAGAATGAGGAAGGGCAAAGACTTGAAGGTAAGGTCGGATGACTTCGGGATCAAGGCGAATCAGGCAGACATATGGAAGGATATCAAGATCCAATCTTATCCTGAAGCAACCGACGTCAAATACCCACATGTGTCGGGGATAGACCCCCGGGGGTACCCAGAAGGCGGATTGGCCTAACCAGCAGGGGGCGGTCCTATCCGAGTGCTATCGGGCCGGTTTGTCAGACTGGGTGGCCCACCACTCGGGAGGCCCACCAGTCGGGCGAACCGGATGACTACGACGGCGCGCGCGGCAAGGAAGCAGACGGCGTATCACGCAAGAAGACCGAAGATCAAGATAAACTAGCCGGAATTCTAGGGAAAGATATCTGTAATCGTTATAGGATCAGATCCTTGTATTTCGGGTAGGTTATGATCTTTAGCCGACTTGTAACTCAAGGCAACCGGACTATATAAGGCGCCTTGAGACCCTCCTCCAAAACACAATCAAGAACCACAACATCCAATCATTCAACCTAGGACAGAACCCAACTACGGAGATCTTTCAGGAACTTCATACACAGCAATCCATACACCCAACACAGGACGTAGGGTATTACGTCATCTTGACAGCCCAAACCTGTTCAATCTTGCGTCTTGTGTTACCATCGTCTTGTGATCCTCGATCTGTCCCTCAACAAATCAACCACGTAGGCTACCCTGTGTGGACTGCCGGGTCCATAAATCCGACAGTTGGCGCGCCTAGGTAGGGGGAGATCGACGAGATCAATCTACAAGCTCGATGGCATCTACTTCTGCCGTCATCACGCCGGCATCTGCCAAGATCTCCATCACTGAAGGGGCCATGTTCTTCTTCGGATCCATGGTCTTCACCGCCGGGCCCAAGGGAGAGCTCTCCTTCAGCCGCGACGCCACCCCGGAGGAGTCCGCGCCACGACTCGACGCTACGACAGACGGGATTGTCACCATCACCACTCCACCGACTACGCTCGCCAACAACTCGACGACCGTGACGGCCAACGCCGCCTTCCCAACTTCCGAGGAGAGCCCCCTCCCGCCTACACCGCCGACTGCTTTATCTACTCCACCTCCACCACGCAGGGCTCACGAGACACCCGCGGAATGAAGGCGGCGATGGGCCGCACGCCAGTGCGAGTTTGAAGCAGACATGGACCGAGCCATCGCCTCCATCGGCGAGTGCATCGAGCTCGCCGACTCCGCCCGCCAGGACGTCACCTCACCGACGCGATTCCCGTTCGGACTCAGGAACAGCGGGGTCGTGTACCAGGAAGCACTCGGCGGACGGCCGAGCGCCGACTACTCTCCTGGCGCAAGCGAGGCGACCAACTCCATCACGATCGCCCAGATCGAATCTGCCCGAACGTCGTGACGATGCAACCTCCTCGTCATCAGGATGCGCCGACTCCACCTGAAGAGGAACCATCGCCGACTTTCCCGCGAGTCACGCGCGTCCTCCCCCCGAACAAGAGGATCGTGCCAGCCAAGCGAGAAACGTTCGTCTCCGACATATTCGCCGACGAACCAACCGTCCAAGGAGAGGATCAAGGGCACCGCGATGCCAGGGTCATGCGCAACGACGAGAAACAGTAGCGCCGCAACGCGCGACGAGATCGCCGAAACCCCAGGGCCACCCGCAACCTCAACGACGAATTCATCCAAGAAGTCGGCGGCGTAGGCGTATACGCCACCCCGTCAGCTAACCTCGCCGCCGCCCATCATGAGCTGGTAGGGATCCCAGAAACCCCAGAGCTCAACCGAATCAAGGCCAGGCTGACCGCAGCCGCAGGCATGATCAACGCCCAAAAGGCCACCGCCTCTTCGTCTCGCCACTCCAGGTCAGCTAGCCGTCGTGAAGACCACGACGTGGTTGACCAGCAGGACCTCTGTGAACAACTCCGCAACCGCGATCTCCGCAGGAACCTTGACGACCACCACCGGCGAAGGGACGAGGAAGAGCTCCGACGGTGCGCCGAGTACAACCGCGAACACGGCGCCCCGGGGCTGGACCGCGACACTCGCCTGCGCCGAGAGCTGGAGGCCAATGAGGCCGCACGTTGCCGCGAGTTCGACCGCAAGTACGGTCCTCCGCTCGAACAGTAGAGGCCGCCACGGGCTCGCACCCCTGAAGATTTCTCCACTAATTCAGGGCACGAGAACGCCGAAAACCTCAACGACTGCGATGGCTTCCCAGCGTTTACCGCCCGAGTAAGATCCATTTGAATGCCTGCTAACTTTAAACCTACAGGCATAGAAAGGTACGATGGGAAGGCGGACCCAACGATGTGGCTCTGAACGTACAGCATCGCCATCCGCGCGGTGAACAGCGACCATGACTCCATGTGCGCCTACTTCCTGGTCGCCATGACCAAGGTGGGGCTGAGCTGGCTTCACAGCCTCGAACTCGACTCCATCGACAGCTGGGACACGCTCTGCCGCGAGTTCAAGAGCTATTTCGTCGACTCGGTAGTCTTTGAGCGTCTCTGCGAGGACCTGCCAAAGACCTCTGGCGAGTTCTTCGGGCGGGTGAACAAGATGGCCAACGCCAAGGAAGCCACTCGCCTCCACTACAACAAGAGAAGCGCTCGGGATGACGATCATCCGCCTCATCGAGAAGATCGCCCAAGGAAGGA
Organism: Alloteropsis semialata; assembly: GCA_004135705.1. NCBI lineage: Eukaryota > Viridiplantae > Streptophyta > Magnoliopsida > Poales > Poaceae > Alloteropsis > Alloteropsis semialata. Next base: position 66,050,725 of record CM014271.1, on the reverse strand, counting down.
GGACCCGCGCCGAACTCGGCCAGAACCAAGCAGAATGGGCGACCGAAAGCGCTCGGGAGATCGCACCATCGCCGCCATGGATCGCGGAGGCCCACGCCCACGGACCAACTTCAGCGCCGAGTTCGAAAAGATGCTCCAAGGGCCCTGCCCCATACATAAGCAGTCCAAGCACCGCATGATCGACTGCATGGGGCTCACCGACGCCTACAAGAAGCAAGAAGGGAAGCTGCCGCCGCGTGATAACGATAAGGGCGACAAGGGAAAAGGGGCCCTCGTGAACCCCGTTTCCTAAACGTCGAAAGGCAGGTGAACTTCATCCTCGGAGGACCGCCGCAAGTGGACGACAAGCACCGGGAGAAGGTGCGCGATAGGGAGATATTCTCCTGCTACACATCGCCGATCCAACCACTCCGCTGGTCAGAGCAGCCGATCACCTTCTCCAGGGCAGACCAGCGGTTTCAAATCTCCGACGTCGGCGAGTACCCCCTAGTACTCAGCCCAATTGTGAACAACGCCCGTCTCACAAAGGTACTCGTTGATGGCAGAAGTGGGCTCAACATCATCTTCGCCCAGACGCTGAAGGACATGGGCATCGGCCTCGATGCTTTGACCCCTTCCCTTCACCCATTTTACGGGTTGATTCCGGGCAAGGGTTCCAAACCACTCGGGCAGATATCTCTCCCTGTCACCTTTGGCGATCAGAGCAACTTCCGAACCGAGTACCTCAACTTCCAGGTCGCCGACTTCACCACCGCCTATCACGCCATACTCGGGAGGCCGGCGCTCGCCAAATTCATGGCGATCCCCAACTACACGTACCTGCTGATGAAGATGCCGGCACCGAACGGCGTCCTCTCCGTCCGCAGCGACGTCCACACCGCCAAGGGATGCGACAAGGAGGGGCTCCACCTCTACACCGGCATCGAACACCGCGTACTCCAGATGGAAGTCGTCAATGATGCGAGAACATTCCAGGGAGATCCCGGCTCCATCCCCGAGTCCTCCAAAAGAGAGCCGCGCTGACTACCATGAAGCCGGCCGAAGAAGTACGTGCCATCTCGCTTGGGCTCGCCGACTCCTCCAAGACCGCCCTGATCGGATCAGGGCTCGATGCCAAATAGGAAAGCGCGCTCGTCGCCTTCCTCCGGAACAACGCCGACATATTTGCGTGGACCCCATCAGACATGCCGGGTGTTCCGAGGGAGGTGGTCGAGCACTCCTTGAAGGTTGACGCGAACGCCAAACCAGTTCGCCAAAAGCTCCGACGCTTCGCGCAGGACCGCAAGGAGGCCATTAGGGTAGAAATTACAAGGCTGTTAGCTGCTGGGTTCATTAGAGAAGTCTTTTATCTCGACTGGCTTGCTAATCCAGTCCTTGTAAGAAAAAAGAATAATGAATGGAGAATGTGTGTTGATTACACGGATCTCAATAGGCACTGCCCTAAGGACCCCTTCGTCCTGCCCCACGTCGACCAAGTCGTCGACTCCACCGCCGGATGTGTACTCCTATGTTTCCTTGATTGCTACTCCGGTTACCACCAAATCACCTTGAAAGAAGAAGACCAAGAAAAGACGTCCTTCATTACTCCGATCGGCGCTTACTGGTACACCAAGATGACGTTCGGCCTCCGCAATGCTGGCGCCACTTACCAGAGGGCCATAAACCTGACCCTGGGTACACAGATCGGTCGCAACGCCGAGGCCTACGTTGACGACATAGTAATTAAGACAAAGATCAAAGCCGAGTTCATCGCTGACCTCTCCGAGACGTTCAGCAACCTCCGCAGGCTCAACTGGAAGCTAAACCCGACCAAGTGCATCTTCGGCGTACCGAAAGGGAAACTACTCGGCTTCATCATAAGGCATCCAAGCCAATCTAGAAAAAATAGACACCATCCGGAGGATGAAACCGCCGACTGGGAAGAAAGAGATCCAAAAGCTGACTGGTTGCATGGCGGCCTTGAGTAGGTTTATCTCCCGGCTGGGGGATAAGGGCTTGCCGTTCTTCAAGATCCTCAAGAAGACCGACAGGTTCGAATGGACCCAGGAGGCACAGCAGGCTTTCACCGACCTCAAAAACTACCTCTCCAATCCACCGGTACTCGTCGCCCCGCACAACGATGAACCACTACTCCTATACATTGCAGCCACGACTAATGTGGTGAGCACTGTGATCGTCGTGGAGAGAGAAGAGGAGGGAAAGGTGCAACGCGTGCAACGACCAGTCTACTATGTGAGCGAAGTACTCAGCGGATCCAAGGCACGCTATCCCCAGGTGCAAAAACTACTCTATGCACTGCTGATTACATCAAGGAAACTCCGCCATTACTTTCAGGCGCATCGCGTCAAGGTGGTCACACAATTTCCACTCGGCGAAATCCTCCATAATAGGGATGTCACCGGACGAATCATCAAATGGTCCGTCGAGCTCGCCTCCTTCGTCATAGATTTCGTCCCACGCACCGCGATCAGATCACAGATCCTCGCCGACTTCATCGCCGAATGGACCGAGAGCCAGGACGCGAAGGAGGACACTAGCGGAGAACACTGGAAGATGTACTTCGACGGCTCCTTAATGATCGATGGCGGGGGCGCAGGTGTACTTTTCATCTCGCCGAAAGGGGAACTACTCCGATATGTCCTTCAAATACGCTTCCCCGTCACCAACAACGCCGCCGAGTACGAAGCAATCCTCCACGGGCTCCGCATCGCCACCTCACTCAGAATAAAGAGGCTGCTGGTTTATGGCGACTCTGCCATCGTTATAAACCAAGTCAACAAAGAATGGGATCGCCACAGCGAGCGCATGAACGCTTACTATGAGGCAGTACACAAGCAGGAGGGAAAATTCTACGGAATAGAGTACCATCACGTTCCACGAGAGAACAACCTCATGGCTGACGCACTCGCCAAATTGGGATCAACCCGCGCGGAAGTACCAGGGGGGTGTTCGTGCAAGGCCTCCTTAAACCCTCTGTCAAAGAGTTGGGGGACGAACCAGAGCCTGCTCCGGAACTCTGCGAAGTGCTGACCATTAACGCCGAAGAGCCTCCTTAAACCCTCTGTCAAAGAGTTGGGAGACGAACCAGAGCCAGCCCCTGAACTCTGCGAGGTGATGACCATTGACGCCGAAGAAGATTGGATGGCCGAGTTCATAGATTACCTCGCCCACAACAAGGTACCAAAGGACCCACAGAACGAAGGGTCCTGGAGCACCGAAGCAGGAACTATGTGGTAGTCGGCAACGCCCTATATCGACGAGCTGCCACAAGCCAAGTGTTCATCAAATGCGTGACGAAAGAAGTCGGCCTCCAGATCCTCGACGACATCCACTCGGGAGTCTGCGGAAGCCACGCTGCCGCAGGGTCACTAGTCGGAAAAGCATACCGGGCTGGGTTCTTTTGGCCTACTGCCATCTCTGATGCCAAGGAACTCGTCCGCCGGTGCCAAGGATGCCAGTTTTTCGCCAAGCAGAAGCACCTCTCGGCCCAAGCTCTACGTATGATCCCACCCACATGGCCTTTCGCCTGTTGGGGATTGGACATGGTGGGACCGTTTCGAGCAGCCTCAGGAGGTTACACGCACATACTCGTCGCCATGGACAAATTCTCCAAGTGGATAGAGTATAAAGCCATCATCGGAACTCCAACGTCAAAGCAAGCCGCTGCCTTCATCGAAGAAACCACGCACCACTTCGGGGTCCCAAACAGAATCATAACCAACCTGGGAACGCAGATCACCGCGTCTGCCTTCTGGGATTTCTACGAGAGCAGATGCATCGACGTATACTACGCCTCGGTCGTCCACCCCCGGTTCAATGGACAGGTGGAACGAGCAAACGCCATGATACTCCAAGGCCTAAAGTCGAGGATCTTCGACCCGTTGAAGAAGTTCGCCGGACGATGGCACCAAGAGCTACCACAGGTCATTTGGGGACACAGGACTCAGCCGAGTCGTGCCACGGGCCACACTCCCTTCTTCTTGGTCTACAGCTCCGAGGCAATCCTCCCGACCGACATCGCCTTTGGATCACCACGCATCGACAATTACGAGGAAGGCGAAGCAGAAGCAGCTCGCGAGGTGGATCTCAACTCCATTGAGGAACATAGAGTTAACACGCTCATACAGCATGCGCGTTACCAGCAACAACTCCGACGCTACCATGACAAGAACGTCCAGCAACGGGACTTCAACATCGGTGACCTCGTCTTACGCCGAGTGCAATCGACAGCAGGAGCTCATAAACTCTCCGTCCCATGGGAAGGACCGTTCATAGTGACCCAGGTCATATGTCCGGGTACTTTCCGACTCCAATACGAGGATGGCACCGAAGTCCCACACCCGTGGAATATAGAGCACTTACGCCGATTCTACCCATAACAAAGCTATGTATCACCAAGTTCAATAAAGATATCTCTTTTTCTTTACTTGTCCTCTTAACAAAACCACTTGGCATTACTCCATCCCAAGTGGTTCGTAACTAAATGCTGTGTAACCGGGCCTGGAACGACGCCTAAGCCTTTCTACACGTGCACAGGACCCGCTCTCGACGTTATGAACTTAGGACAAGTGAAGCAAAGGGAAAAGCACATTTAAGCAAAAGAACTACTCGGGCAACCTTAAAACATAAGATGAAATCAACAAATATTCTCATTTTACTCATTTCATAATATTTGTACATGCAAAAACCTACTCTACTCTACTCCTCAACGCAGGATCCTACTCCAGCTTGAGGGCCTCGCCGGCCTTCTCCGCGATCGGACGAGTCTGAGCCAGTGCCTCCTCCACTTGCTCGCTTGAAGCATCCACTTCCACCCCATCACCAACTGGCGCAAGGTCGATCCGCGGATAGAGCGTCCGAACACACGCGAGAGCGTCGTTCGCGCACACAACCACCGACTCCTTGACTAGCTCGGCGATCCGGGCTGGCGCAGCTTGCAGTCAGGTGACAAGGGCTGTCGGCTCACCCTTTTCTGGAGCAACGGCGTCCATCAGCTCCTTCGCCGCGTCGTGGATGTCCGTCAAAGCCAAGTGTGACGAAGCCAGCTCTTGCTCCAAGCCTGTTATGATTTGAGCATCATTCTGGATAGTATACATAGCTTGAAGCATCATCATGTTTGCACCTTTTCGGAACTCCTGCTCCGTCTTCAGCTTCCCCGCCATGACCTCCTCAGACTTCTGCAGATTGGCGTTCGCAAAACGCAAATCCTTCAGCTCCTCGAGGTGACTGGCCCTCTCCATCTCTTTCTCTAAAAAGCAGGGAAGCACTCGGTCAGGACGAAAAGTACATGGCAAAACTCGACGGCAAAGAAAAAGCACACAGAAAATAAAAGGACAAGGCCGTACCGTGAAGACTTGAGCGATGCTGCACGATGGCGTCATTCAAGCTCTTCTGGGCAGCGTCACGCTAACGCTTGACCCGTTTGAGCTCCGCCTCGTGCTCTCGCACCGACTGCAATTCACGGAGCTGCTCGAGGCCCGACTGCCTGAGCGTGGCAAACCTCTGCATCAATTAGCGGAAAGCAGAGAAGTCAGGCAAGGTACAACTAAG
>CM014271.1:66017837-66041878 GCA_004135705.1 Alloteropsis semialata | reverse complement strand
GGTACCCCTTGATCGGCCAGAGCCTTACGCCCTGATCCTAAACCAAAGGCAAGGCGAGGAGCCAACGGAGCAGCACCCAGACGCTGATCAACACCTCAAGTACATCGCAAGCACTCTTCTAGCACCGCGCTCTTATAACTCCATAAACTTTCCCCGGTGGATGAACCCAGCCATGGGCCCTCAGCACACTCGCTACAAGGATCCCATGCATACTCTCGCCTCTGGGTAGCAGCTCTGTCTCCCCGGCGAGTATTTATAGCCTCGGGCTACCAGGGAACAAGGAACTCCCCTAAGCATTGTGAAGCGTGTGGCTCCAAGCCACGCGTCCTCTCTCCTCTTGAGACGCATAGGTCATCCTTATCACCTTTGGTTTTGCTTGACCACGGGTGAGCCCTGTGCGTTCACGAGGGAAATTGTTCTTGTCGCCGCATGCCAGGAACGACGTTCTTCCTTGTGGCGTTCGAGAAAGAGGGAATCTTCAAGAACTTGGACACGAACCAAAGCTAAGTTTTACATTTGATTAAATATCTTATGATTTCGTGCCTCTCGGCTCTTCTATGTCTCCATGACTTTCGCTGACCATCTCGGTCACATTCCGACCTCAACTCCGTAAGCTTTTGTACAAGTCGCTAAAGTACTCGGGCAGCACACGCCTTAATTCGTGAAACCTCGATTCTTCCGTACGCCTATGCTCCTACGCGTGCACGCGGCCCAGCTCCCTGCGCTACGGACTACGACTATCGGGGATCAGGTGCATAAATGTGACAGGCTAACTATCCAGAGAAATTAATTGACTTAAAAAGTTGGAAGCAGGAATTCTTTTCATACATTGCCGAATGCTTTTCTCTCGAATTTGCGTTTTATTGCATCATATACTGCCGTAGCACCGTGTTTTTGCTGCAGGGTATGGACAAACACTCAGCGTGCTCAGACCTCACGCTCGGGGGCTGGCGCCGGGACGACTACTCGGCGTGCCTCAGCCCTCACGCTCGGGGGCTGGCGCCGGGACAACTACTCGGCGTGCCTCGGATGGTTCGACTCGGCCCTCACGCTCAGGGGCTGGGCGCCACGACGACTGCTCGGCGTGTCTCGCAGGACTCTGCTGGCCCTCACGCTCGGGGGCTGGCCGCCGAAATTAACGCCGGATGATTTAGTCAGATACTCCTCGGTTAAGCCTTAAGCCGATTCCTACGGAATCGCTTCAAGGCTTGGGGGCTACGGCCAACGGACGCACCTCGCGGTGCATCCGTTGTAGACGGCTCTCTCTTCTCTCCAGTATCACGCGGTTTTGCTTCCAACCGCAGCAAGCTCGAAGCTCTGCCGATAGCACGACCTCGCCGAGTTGTCACTCAACCACGTACTACTCGGGGCTTGTCGGGGATAGACCCCGGGGGTACCCAGAAGGCGGATTGGCCCAACCAGCAGGGGGCGGCCCAATCCGAGTGCTATCGGGCCGGTTTGTCAGACTGGGTGGCCCACCACTCGGGAGGCCCACCAGTCGGGCGAACCGGATGACTACGACGGCGCGCGCGGCAAGGAAGCAGACGGCGTATCACGCAAGAAGATCGGAGATCAAGATAAACTAGCCAGAATTCTAGGGAAAGATATCTGTAATCGTTATAGGATCAGATCCTTGTATTTCGGGTAGATTATGATCTTTAGCCGACTTGTAACTCAAGGCAACCGGACTATATAAGGTGCCTTGAGACCCTCCTCCAAAACACAATCAAGAACCACAACATCCAATCATTCAACCTAGGACAGAACCCAACTACGGAGATCCTTCAGGAACTTCATACACAGCAATCCATACACCCAACACAGGACGTAGGGTATTACGTCATCTTGACGGCCCGAACCTGTTCAATCCTTGCGTCTTGTGTTACCATCGTCTTGTGATCCTCGATCTGTCCCTCAACAAATCAACCACGTAGGCTACCCTGTGTGGACTGCCGGGTCCACAAATCCGACAACATGCATTGGCAAATCAACTCCTGGAGGATCTAGATCTTCCACGTGAAAGATGGGGCCCAGGGGCTGTAGAAAAGCCCTGGGCCGGCCGGCCTGGGTTGTTTCTGTGCCGCCTCGACCTCTCCTTCGAGCTAGGAATTCCTCGGACTATTTATAGCCCCTGTACCCCGAAGGCTCGCACATCCATCCACCAGAATTCAGCGAAACCTAGGGCATACATCAAAAGGAGACGACGGCAGCCGCAAGTCCTCGAAGTTGTCTAGGGATAGCTTAGGCCTAACCTAGCCACCATGGCATCCCTGCGTGGTTGTGCCATGGTGGAGTTCAAGAGCTAGTTGGAGTCATCAATGGTATGTATTCGGTGGTGATGATCCAAACACATCTATTATATGAGTATTGTTCTTCATGTCATCCGATCTCTTAGCGACTCGATGCCTCTTTCTATGCTTTCTACCTATCATGAATATGATTGTTTCTTAGTCTAATACATAGGTTAGACTATTTAGCATGCTTTATGTAATCATGGTGATTAGATCTAGCATGTCGACCCTTCATGATATCTAGACATGTTCACTTGTGGACATGCCCTTGTACTAACCATGCCGAAAGGGAGCATCGTGACAGGGTGTGATCCCATGTACGGTGGTGTTCTTGGGAGGTTGACCGGAGATAAGGGTTTAAAGATTGCTTTGGATGAGATGCATGATGTGCTTGCTCTATTTGGCTAGAACTACAACTAGAAGACGATAGGCCCGTTTATCCTTTGGTTGCTCTTTACCCTTGCCTATGTTTATGGACGAGATCAACCTTGACACTTCAATCATATCTTAAAGGTTTAACTTTATATGCAATCTATGCTTCATGCTAGGATAGATCCGTTAGATAAGATGGGAACCCTAGTAAGTTCATTGTCGATCCACGAATTGATAAACCTTGATGGAATACTCTAAGGGAAACGCTACGATGATCCATGCACTTGCGGTTCACAATTGGCACGTCTATGGACCGTCAACAATCTTTTCTGGCGCCGTTGCCGCGGATCGGCAACTCGAACCCTAGGGGGATCTATCTAATTTTTTAGACTAACCCTAATTTTATTATTGCATATATCCAGTGTTTCTTGTTTGTGTCCATGAATGTAGGTAAAACCCTAGACACAAAGCGATCAAGAAGTTCTCAACATCCGGACTATGGAAAGTCCAAATTTCGCTCCCACAAGATTGATGGCTACATCAAGATCCGCTCTTTAGTGGTAGGTGCTAACTTTTGTTAGTGGCCTATCATCCACTATCGAGCCCACACACAAAACAATTAAAGATGAACAAGGTATGCCGCTATGTTAATTAATTTTTAAGACTAAGGTTTCTTGGAGAATTGTTTGTTCAAGCTTTAGGTGATGAATCATGCCCCGAAGAAATCGTGAGATCCAATCATCAACATCTCTGGAAGGTTGCTGTTGAGACCAGTTTTTCACCCATGATCAGAGAGGTACCATTGAGTAAAATTAGAAAATATGAAGCTCCATCAAGTCTTCTTTCCAACGAATCAAGAATCGTGAATTTTGGAGATCGGTGCAAGGAGTTATGGTAAAATCTTTCAAAACTACGCGTTCTGAAATCTACTCGGGACAGAACATAGTGCCGGAATAAAACAAGCATAACTCTTTCATCCGGAGTCTATTTGGAGTGAATGAGCTCTCGTTGGAAGAGAATTTGATGTACATTGCAAATGAGCAGAATTTTGGTACATGTTCTACACTGGGTGAAGAGGAATTCAACGAAGAAGAGGAAGCAGGAAGCGACGGAGAAGCTGATGATGATATCAAGGGATGATTGGAGGGCCTTGAGCATGAAAGATGATGATTTGAAGTTGATCAAGACTAAAGGCAACAAGATTAGAAGCACCATGACATTACTAATCTTCTCCAGTAGGATGCTCAAGAAGTTTCTAATTGAGTGATGCTACCAACGAAGGAAACCGCTCAGATCATCGACATAAAGAGCAAGAGCCCCCTATGATCCCGGCACCTTGGGTAAAACAAGAACTATGGAGAATACTCATCATTGGAGCCATGCTACTCACTGGTGAATCAATGGTGATGACCTTGAATCCTAAGGATGGACAACACGACGCTCCAAAGACCACAAGATCAAGATCATCGACATCTCAGGATCAATTTGCAAGAAGGTACTGTTCACATAACATGTCTGTGCAACCTCTCAAGAAAACAGCAGAATATTTTTAGATATTTAAAAACCCCATGAAGTTCTAGTTCCAACGAAATAAGAACCAAGTCAATCGGAGATTCCTACAAGCGGTTATGATCAAAACATCGAAGGACGTGCATTCTGCAAATTTTCTGAACAGCATGCAGTACAAAAGTAAAACGGGCATAACTCTCTTATTTGAACTCCGTTTAAGATGAATGACCGCTCGTTTGAAAGGTAATTTCATAAAATTTTCAATAGATCTATACTTTGGTATATGTTCTGTTCTGAACACAGGGGAAAATCCACGAAGAATAGGCAGGAGCAATGTGATGAGAACAAGTTAGACGAGATAACGATGACAACAATGAAGAGGAGCTTGGGCAATCTTTTCATCAAGCATACAAGATCAAACTCAGAAGCTTAGAACAAAAGAAAGATCCTCAAGAACATTGGCATATGAAGACACACGCCGGCGACATTCAATTCATGAAGATGTTTAAAGCAAACCACGATGAATTACACAAGGAGACATCAAGCTGCATGGGCACTTTGGATTCTCGCACAAAGACCATGTCTTCGCATGAAAATAATAGACTCTATGACTTTAAATGAAGCGCTTTGCGGGAGGCAACCCGATATTTTGTTTATTATCTATGATGGTCTATATTGTGTTCTTTAATCGAATCATCAAGTAACATTGTACCATTGCTCTAATAAATGCCACAACTTTATGTTGTATGATCTAAATGTTATTGAGGGAGCACTTTGCTATTTGATATTGAAAAACCTGTAGGCCCTTTTGTGTGCCTATTGCTATTAGTGCTAGAGTCTTTTTCTTTTGAGTCTTTTTAGAGAGAAATATGAAGTATGACACCACTCTTTGATTCTAAACTTGTGGCTAGTTGATCTAGGCTAACTTTTGTTTTGTTTTTAGACCACCATACCACATCATGTCATTTTGTTCATCCACCTCATGTTGCACTTCATGCCATATTGTTCTCACCCTTGCATTGCATGTTTTGTTTTGATCTAACTTTTTGTTGAACCCACCTAAGCCTTCCTATCACCCCCGCCAAAAACCGGAGCCAACAAGGATAGGATTGACTTGTGTTGATTTGCTTGCTGCACCATTTGGATTAGCCAAGTCTATCTCTATTCCTTGTTCTAACTGAAAACTTTGACTAGCCTCCCTACGAGATCCTAAACCCTTAGGAAAATCTCTCATACCGATAGCCATCCTAAAACCATAGGTTTTGTTTTCTATCCAATGAAACAACCGTTGTTTTTCTTTTTGTTTTTAACCACCTTATGTAGATTTTCTAAACTTGACTTCTCTCTTCAAAATTCTTGTTTTAAGCCAAAAATATAGGATACCCATGAACCTTCCCCTAAACCTCGTTAGCTAGGTTGTTCAGCTCTTTTGCGATGAATGATTTTTTTGTCGACAATGCTTTACTTCTTATGAAGTGGCCGGCCAAGTTTTGTCACTCTAAGCAATTACTCTTTGAAGGGATTGATTGCGGAACAACATTGAAAGACCTTTCAAATGTTGCTAACTCTTGTTTTTGCTAACTCTTTGCTTTTGCACTTTGCATCCATTCCATCGTTCCATCATGCATTTGTTAGCTTGGTTCTCTCTCAAAACTTCATGATGAATGCTTTCATATCCATGTTAATGCTTGTATGGCATTTTCCCTTTGCAATCCTGTGTAAACATGGTGTTTAGACATGATCGCAGACCATCATCATTTAGTTTTGAGAACCATGTTAGCATTTGCATTGCATTGGTCAGTTTATAAGTTTTGCAATGCACTTAATTTTTCTTGTGCTATAAGGAATTATTGACCTTGGGATAGACATGGTGTTTTAACCTTGGTTAATAGATCTTTGTGACTATGGAAAGATAAGGCAACCTAGTTATAAATATGGTGTTTAGAACTAGGTGTAAACATTGTCTTTGTTTATATGTCTTCCTCTCATTTGCATACTCACTTTGCACACACGCACACCCATTAGGTTTTTATTTTTCTCTTTTACTAGGTTAATTATGCCACAAGTTAAGGTCTTAGGGATGTCATTGGTTGTTGACATTGCTTATACTCCCGGCCATCACCCCGGGGGTAGTTTGTGCGTTTCAATATTTTTTGCAGGCATGACGAAGGAATCCCATGAATTCATGATTCAAGTTGCAACCAAGATTGATAACATCTCCGAAGATTGAAAGGGATGCTGCTGTTTTTATCAAAAATCGGCACATGCTCAGAGCTGTACAAGGGAGAAAAAGTTGATATTCAGAAGCTCCATCAAATTCTCGTTCCAACGCATCCAAGATCAATGAATTTGAAGACCCATACAAGGAGATACGACAAAAACATTTGGCGCTGCGCGTTCTGAAATCAGCTCGGGACAGATTACAGTGCTGGACTAAAAAGGGCATAACTCTTTTGTTAGGAATCCTTTTGGGGCATATGATGACTCGTTGGAAAGAGAAATTTGTGCACTTTGCAATGGAATAAGAGTTTAGTACATGTTCTTTTCTGGAAATAAAGGAAAAATTCATGGAAGATGAAGCAGCAATGAAGACAACAAGCAAGGAGGTGATAACGATACCAAGAATGATTGGGACCATGGCTTGATGACAAGAAGAGGTTGAAGAAAGTTAAGGCACGAAAGGTGTAGAAGTATAAAGATAAATCTTCAAACACAAGGCAGAACGACTTCAAGGATCACATGACGGTTCACCATCTTTTTCCATGCTTAGCAATATGCTAAGCATGGGGGAGGACTTGTTGGGAAACAAAAGAAAATGCCATATGGATTATAATGATCGTGTTCACCACAAGATGCTCAAGATTCTTCTCCCATGCTCAGCACTAAGCATGGGGGAAGCCATGCTACACTTCATTACAAGCATCGAAAAAGACGGTAACTCTTCCTCAACCTTCTCTTTGTTCATCTACTTCTTAATGCTTGTATATATGTATGCCATCGACCATAGGTTAGAAACCTTTGTATATCTCTCTTGTTAATAACATGGCTACTAGGAGGACAACCTAGTTTTGTTTTTAATTTCAATAAATAATGACCACCACCACTTTGTGCTTACCATGATGATATCATTTTTGAATGTCTTTGCTTATGGAAAAGTGATGAAAGTTGTCACTTTGTTCTACCTACATGATGTTGTATATGACTTGACTATTTGCTCTCTATAAAATGAACTTAAATTGACTAAATACCGGCTCTTTTGTTTATTGAGGTTAAATGACTAAATTCTAGACCCACATATTCTTTATGCTGCTCTTTGATTTAAGTTTACCGATAGCCTTATGCCTTGTATTATTTTATTTAAAACTTGATCCCATGCTATCTACATCCGTGAATCTCTTACAAAGTTCTACCTACCAAAGCCTTTACATATACATGATCTTTCATGATGAAACCTTTAGATTTGCAAACTTATATTTTGATAAGTTGGATTAAGATTGATTTCTATGGTTCGAGACTAAGAAGCTGGCCATTCCATTTTGCGTATCTTCCCGTTGCTAGCCTTTCTATCCATGTATTGTGAGTTTCTACACCGGAAATTTCACAAACTTCGCTCGATATCCACCCTAAACCCAAAATTATCTTTTTCAGAAATACCTCCTTGACCACAACCCAATTTGAGTATGGATCATTATCTCGAGGAAATTCCGAAGAATCAAGAGCTTGATACAAGGAACATCTATTTGGGAGGCATCAAAGAGTGCATAGAAGAAAAAATTAGAAGAAACAGAGGACCACAACAAGTGGGCTGGCCAGTCTCAATGCCATAAGCCGTCCAACCTACCCCCTATCCTCCTCCTATGGCTTCATCATTCGATGAGAAGATACTCGTGAAGATTCCAACCATTTTCCAAAAGATTGAGATGGATACTTACTCTAGCATTAGCCACCACTTCTATGCTCGAGGACGAGCAATCGTTTAAGCATGGGGGGGTGCTGAATAAGTATTAATGTTGCTAGAAGTTCTAGGGAGCATAAAGAAAAAAATAAAAGAAAATAAAAAATATGTGTTGAAAAAGGAAGAAAGTAAAGAAAAAAGTGTGAAAATAAATGCTCCTTAGTTCTTTTTGCTTCATTAAATTCCATAGTGCCTTAAAGATTATTCCATACTCAAATATTCCAACCATGTGCAATCCGATAACGAGGACTTCATTTGTGCCTCGGGATCATCCACTTGCCACTTACACATGTCCACTATCTAAAAAGCATGTGTTCCATTTTCCCCCTCTCCACAAAATCAATTATTCTCCATGGCCTTTTTGACTAGTCTCGGTAATTCCAATAGATCTCTCTCTTAGTTTGACAATATTTCATATATAATGTTTTGCTAGGATTGTTTTTACCTACCAAGCTCCACATAAGCCTTCCACTTTCATATATGAGTAGAATAGGATGAAAATAATCTAGTATAGGCTTGAGCGACTTGATGAGATGAGTGTTCCCATGAGCTTTTGCAAGAGAATCTCACTTATGTTAGATATGCATCTTTTTGAAAACTCTTCACGATGGAACAAGGTAAAGGTCTAAAGTTCACTTAATTTCAAGAGCATTGCATTTATTATTATTGTGGCTTGTTCTTTATTGCTAGTCTATCTTCCATATGAAAAGTAGCCGGTCACAACTTGAACTTTAAATGCTAAACACTTAAGAGCAATGTGTCTTGTTGTGTATAACTAAGTGTTGGGATGGCATTGAAGGGCAACGCTGATTTCCTTATTAAGCAAAGATCTTGGACTTACTCGAAGACGAGCAAGGTTTAAGCATGGGAGATTGTTGGCGCTCGTTAGCGACACATTTTTAGTGCTATTTAAGTGGTGTTTTGGGACCAATTCATATACTAACCTACCACTTGGCACTTGAAATAACCCTGTTTTCGCATATGCATGTGTTTTTGGAGTACTTTGGTTTATGCAGGTTTTTGAGCTATAAATGAGCACTTTTGGACAAAGACCAAGATCATGCATAGAGCGGAGGAATGGAGGCCATGTGACTCGGATTTCTTTCGCTCTCATCTATGGTGAATCAATCTCCAAGAATGAGGAAGGGCAAAGACTTGAAAATAAGGTCGGATGACTTCGGGATCAAGGCGAATCAGGCGGACATATGGAAGGATATCGAGACCCAATCTTATCCCGAAGCAACCGACGTCAAATACCCACATGCATTGGCAAATCAACTCCTGGAGGATCTAGAAGCTTCCACGTGAAAGATGGGGCCAAGGGGCTGCAGAAAATCCCTAGGCCGGCCGGTCCAGAGGGCCTAGGCCGGCCGGCCTAGGTTGTTTCTGCGCCGCCTCGACCTCTCCTTCGAGCTAGGGATTTATCGGACTATTTATAGCCCCTGTACCCTGAAGGCTCACACATCCATCCACCAGAATTCGGCGAAACCTAGGGCATACATCAAAAGGAGACGACGGCCGCCGCAAGTCCTCGAAGTTGTCTAGGGATGTCTTAGGCCTAACCTAGCCACCATGGCCTCCCTGCGTGGTTGTGCCATGGTGGAGTTCAAGAGATAGTTGGAGTCATCAATGGTATGTATTCGGTGGTGATGATCCAAACACATATTATATGAGTAATGTTCTTCATATCATCCGATCTCTTAGCGACTCGATGCCTCTTTCTATACTTTCTACCTATCATGAATATGATTGTTTCTTAGTCTAATACATAAGTTAGACTATTTAGCATGCTTTATGTAATCACGGTGATTAGATCTAGCATGTCGACCCTTCATGATATCTAGACGCGTTCACTTGTGGATGTGCCCTTGTACTAACCACGCCGAAAGGGAGCATCGTGACAGGGTGTGATCCCATGTACGGTGGCGTTCTTGGGAGGTTGACCGGAGGTAAGGGTTTAAAGATTGCTTTGGATGAGATGCATGATGTGCTTGCTCTATTTGGCTAGAACTACAACTAGAAGACGATAGGCCCGTTTATCCTTTGGTTGCTCTTTACCCTTGCCTATGTTTATGGATGAGATCAACCTTTACACTTCAATCATATCTTAAAGATTTACCTTTATATGCAATCTATGCTTCATGCTAGGATAGATCCGTTAGATTAGATAGGGAACCCTAGTAAGTTCATTGTCGAACCACGGATTGATAAACCTTAGATGAAATACTCTATGGGAAAAGCTACGATGATCCGTGCCCTTGTAGTTCACAATTGGCATGTCTATGGACCGTCAACACCGACCCGCTGCGCCAGCAGAGCCGCCCAGGCGCGGCACCAACGGCGATTTCCAGCACGCCGACTGCCAGGTTAACGTCATCATCGGGGGGCCCGGCGCCTTCTCGGACCGGCGCAAGGACAAGCTCCACAAGCGCAAGGTGAAGATGGTCTCCACCAAGCCGGTGGAATACCTCCCGTGGTCGGAAACTCCCATCACCTTCAGCTGCGCTGGCCACTGGGTGTACCTTCCTAAGCCAGGTCCATACCCACTCGTCGTGGCCCCGGTCGTCGAAAGGGTCCTCCTCTCCAAGGTCCTGGTCGACGGCGGGAGCGCCCTGAACATCATCTTCACCAGTACCCTCAACAGCATGGGGTTCGACTACAGTAGGCTCCTGAGGGCTGAAGATCCGATCTTTGGCATTGTGCCAGGAAAAGCTTCCTACCCGATAGGAATGGTTGCCTTGCCAGTCAGGTTCGGCACGGCCGACAACTACCGCACGAAGTTCCTATACTTCGAGGTGGCCGACTTCAAGAGCTCTTACCATACCATCTTTGGCAGGCCCATGCTGGCCCGATTCATAGCTATTCCGAACCACACATACCTGGTTCTGAAAATGCCGGCGCCCAATGGAGTCCTCTCCATCCGTGGAGACATCAAGACCTCCTTCAAGTGCGACGGGGAGGCTATCAAGATAGCCGAGTTGCCCCAGCAACTCGGCAACGCCACCTTGTTGGCAGAAGAAGCCCACAAGACGGCGACCGGTGAGCCTGTCCTCCCGGAGCAGAAGCAGCAGCCCATGGCGCTGGCACCTATAGAAGGCCCCAAAGCGATCAGCTTGGGACTCGACGACCCCTCCAAGACGGCCCTCATAGGGCCAGGGCTCACTCCTAAATAGGAAGACACGCTCACCTCCTTCCTCCAGGACAACTAGGACATCTTCGCATGGAAGCCATCAGATATGCCAGGTGTTCTGAGGGAGAAGGCTGAGCACTCCTTGGATTTGAGCAAGAACGTGAAGCCCGCCAAACAGAAGCTGCGCCGATTTGCTCAAGATCGTAAGGAGGCCATTAGGATAGAACTGAATAAGCTCCTAGCTGTCGGTTTCATTAGAGAATGCAAACACTCCGAGTGGCTTGCAAATCCTGTACTTGTAAAGAAGCAATCCGGTGAATGGAGAATGTGCATTGACTACACGGATCTCAACCGCTACTGCCCTAAAGACCCCTTCCCTCTTCCGCGAATTGATCAAGTCGTCGACTCTACATCCGGCTGCTTGCTCCTGTGCTTCCTAGACTGCTACTCGGGTTATCACCAGATAGCCCTGAAGACGTCCGACCAGGACAAGACAACGTTTATCACCTCGCATGGCATCTACTGCTATAAGACGATGACTTTCGGGTTGAAGAACGCCGGTGCCACGTACCAGAAGGCCATCCAAGGTTGCCTGCAAAGCCAAATCGGCCGCAACGTGGAGGCTTACGTGGATGATGTTGTCGTCAAGACATACGACGCCGACTCCCTGATCGCCGGCTCCCTGATCAATGACCATGGGTTTCTTGTACTGATTGTTTCGCTCAGCTCCCATGAACTGCATTATGTTCCAGACCAACCATGCTTCCAGCATGTACTGTCAACTAAAAGAATCCAGTGATGCTTGCTGACAGTTCTTAACGGTTTCGTATTTCCGTCTGCATCCCATTCCTACCCCTGCTTATGTTGTACTTCCTTCCCCTGCCTCAACACTAGGGCTTCTTTATGTGCTGCTCTAAACGTTGCATGGGGCAAATACAGATAGAAGTAGCATGGAAATTTGCTACTTCGATCATATTTACAGTATTGCCATTATGCTTTGGTGTTAGCTTCAATTCTTAGCTTCAATTCTACGCGCTGTATTAAGTACCTAGCTAATATTTCTTGCCGACGTGATATTAGGAGTTGCCATTTCTATATATCTTGTACATAACAACAGTACATACATGCATGGAAGTCGACCAAATGGGAAGCATCAATAGTACAGTCTATAGAGTGTTTTTCGTTTATTGTGAAACACCAGTAGAAACGCTTACGCTAACACAAACACATACACACTCACCCTATCAATACATGCACACAGATCTCCATTCTAAGCATCTCCAAAAAAAACTAGGCCAACATAAATCTCAAGACTGACGAAGTCATCATAGGTGCCTCACTGTCAACAGGCATGTCCTGTACCACTAAATGAATAGTACAAGTTAGTTGTGAAAATAGATCTAGGAAAATATTATGAGTTTTATTGAGTCAAGAACTTGTGAATAGGTTTTATCGCAACGAATCCACCTAGTTGAGCTTGCTACCTCGCATATAGATCCTTGCCATCTCATCTCCATATACCAGAAAATGGAATTTTCTTGGCGGCCAACGATTTCCTTGAGGGCCAAAATCAAACCGCCAAGGAATATAACATTTCCTTGGTGATGTTAATGAACTGCCAAGTGATATATATACCTTGGCAGGTGACATCAACCACCAAGGTAATTGCATATTTTTTTGGCGGTTTTGCTGAGCAGCCAAGCAAATTGGACATTTCTTTCGGTGTTTTGTAGAACCTCCAGGAAAATTGCATGTTTCCTTGACTGTTTTACTGAACCCCCAAGGAAATTCCTTGGGGTTGGCAGCCCAAAAAAATGCACAAACATCAAGTAAATGCTTGCCAAATATTATATGGCATGGTTGTTTTCACTTAAATATATATCTTACATAAATGTTTAAGCTTCTTGTCTTATTTAGGCAAGTGTTTTATGTCTTATTAAGTGAACTAACAAACATATGTACTAAACTTGTTAAGTCACACATATCACACTTAGAGGTGCACTTGGAATTATGTGAGAGATGTATCCATTTATGAACAATGCAGAGTTCCACTTTACTAAAATTGTTTGAGTTTTTTATGACAATCTTATTGACCTAAAATATGTTTCCATGCCAATTTGTAGAATTTTCAAATCGAATTTAGATATTATTGTAATTATTATATGGTAATTTCATGATAAATAATTGAATTGTACCTAGAAAACAACTAAAATCTTCGTATATCTCACAAAAATGGGATATAATGGAAGACACGAGCCTAAAAATATTTTTTGTGCAATTTTTTGAATTTAATTGGAGGTACACATAGTTCAACTTGGAATGACTTTCGATAAGCACACAAAAAATCATTTAAAAGGTAGAAAATACCAAATCTATCCAAAAATTGTTAAAAGTTCTACAAGATAACTTATATGTAGTCTATTATATGTAAAAATAATATTAGTATATATAAGATATTTTTTTGTTATATGTTACTTTACAATGGTGCAATATGATAAAAAAAAAAGAAAAACGTTAGCACAGGAGCAATAAAGCAAAGCCCATTTCGGCCCAATTAACCCAACGATTTCTGACCGTCCATCGCAGTTCTAACGACTCGGATCACACCTTCATTGAATAAAATGGCGCGCACCACAAACCCTAGCACATCCATCCATCTATCCCTTCCCTCGGCATCCTCAGTCCAATCGAGCGCCGACTGCCCACCTCCGCGCCTCCCCGTGTCCTCCAGATCCCCTCGCTCCCGGCCGCCCCCGTGCCTCCATCCATGCTAGCGCAATGGCGAAGCTCCCAATCCCGTCTGATCCGGTGAGGGCATCCCCAACATCGGTGGAAGGATGAGCGACAGCTCTCCCACATGTCCATCCACCGTCCTGCAACAAGCCCACGGTAAGGCTGCTCCCTCCACCACCAGCAGCAAGCCCCTCCCCATCTCCACGAAATCCATGTTCCCATCATTTCTAAATCAACACCACGACTCGCCTCTGAATCCCTCTCCAACCTCGAACGTTCCTCCAACACATCCCCCAAAATCCTCATCCCCAACCTCTTGGAACGAGTAGAGCCGTAGAGGGTACAAAGAAATGGATCTGCAACCTCTACTTCACCAAAGGACGAACTGCTCAATGCTCGTCTAGTTCCTCTGCATATTCTTTTTTTAATTTCAGTGCCCATTGCCTCTTACTCTCAAGTTGAGAAAAAATTCTCGGTGAGGTGAGCTCTCAACTCCCACCATCCAGCAAGGTGAGCTCTCATCAGTCCTCACTCCTCTGCTGCTCCGATTCTTCTCTGATCTCCCCTCCTCTGCATCTTCAATTTCTATTCCTATCTTTTCCCTTCTCTGCTTCTTTGTTCGTTGTCCTGCTTTGATATGTGCAAGCCTGCCAGGCAATTCGAGTAATAAGCTTTGAACTTCTGGTATTAATTACATATATGTGCACATATGCAGCACTTGTAGCTTAACTTGCGTAGCTGCATTTGTTTATTGCGATCTATATTTGCATGAAAGCCTTAACAATTTGTCTTCTATCATCATTATGTCTATAGTTACAACAGTTTTTGCACTGAAGCATCAGGGTATGGTTCTGGTTCTCAAGTATGTTTTGGATTTGCATGAGAGCACATGTAACTTGCAGGCTGCCAGTTAGTTTGGCTGCGAGCATCAACGGCTCATTAATTGTTTGTTTCATATAAGATGCCCTTCCATATAAGATTATTTTTATGAGCATGAGTGCATGACTAATCCGATCCATGTAACCATATCACATCTTTTTACTTCTGGGATAACTTGAACATGAATATCGTCTGATTCTTGTAACCTTGCCACTTTGATCATCAGGCACAGAAACACAAATGGAGCATCTTGAGCTGCCCAGTTCTTGGTACTTTGTATATAGGTTTGGGAGAAGAAGCTAGCTGGTTCCCATGTTAGTTCTAATTTTTTTCTTGTTGGATTTTGTAGTTGTTGTTGGCAGCTCCACATTAGGATCAATCAATCTATCTGATGTCAGTCAGCAGATAATAGATGGAATACTAGATGAAGCTTTTTTCTGTTCGTTTTGGAAGCATTCTGCATGTCCACTCGAGCTGCTAGCTTTAGTGTACATGGACTTGTATGGTTGCTATGGATAGGTTGTAGCAATTTCATGGTTGGCATGTATGATGAGTTCAAATTAATTTGTGCTGGATATGTGCGCTAAAATGAGATGTCAACTCTTATTGTTGAATTTTAGTTAAGCAGAGTATAATTCATTAATTATTGTTATTTTTTTTGATGGTATTTATTTCCTTGGTGTCAACCGTCAAGGAAACCAGAACTACCTTGTGATCCCAATCACCAAGGAAACGGATTTTATCTTGGCGGCCACTAAGTTATTTCCTTAGAGGTTGGTGGCTGCCAAGGAAAGTTATTTCCTTGGAGGTTGGAATATTTTCTTGGCATGTATACAGATTCAACCGTGCTCTAATTTCCTTGATGGCCAAACCGCCAAGTAAACAAACCTTGGGTGCCAACCCCCAAGTTAATCGAATTACCCTTGCGCTCTAGCCTTGGCGGAATTTGCTTGAGTGTTGGCCACCAGGGATCCTTTCCTTAGCGGTTTTTGTATTTTCCTTGGCGGTTTCTGGCCTTCAAGAAATTTCTGGTTTCTGGTAGTCATAGTACATTTATCTTATAAGAGATTTTGTTTCTTTTGACTTCATGAATAGAGGACCCATTAGTACAACCCACTGTCGTGTCTAGGTTTTTTTGCATTTTAACGTCTAGAATGATTAATTTCTTAATCGTTATGCCCCCTAGACCACCACCGTTATGCTCCTTGTTTTTTGCATAAAACCTCTACAATGATTAATTTCTTCACAATTATGCCCTCTTGGACCACCATTTTATCTCTAACATGACCGTTCTAGCGCCATTTTGAGTAGTTCTTTCGCTCAGATGACCCTAAGGACACAAACAATAGCTTTTTACTATTCTTTTGTACTATTGTTCATGTTTAGTGTATTGTTTCTTGTTTTGTTGTATTTTTTATTGTATGTGCCCCTATGATGCAAATAGATGGTGCAAATTTTAAGGTGTACAATAATTGTTTGTGGGATTCGAGGATCAAAACTTTGAAGACTTTGAGCAGTGCCATTTATTCTCTAAAATTAAGGCAAGTTTACTCTTTATTTTAAATTGGGTCGTAATAACTATATGACATGCTCACACTTTAAATTTATGCTTTTCTTGCATGCGTTTTAATTATGATGGGTCCTACGATAAGGACGACTAGTTTCATTGACCACACTTAGCTGCC
Organism: Alloteropsis semialata; assembly: GCA_004135705.1. NCBI lineage: Eukaryota > Viridiplantae > Streptophyta > Magnoliopsida > Poales > Poaceae > Alloteropsis > Alloteropsis semialata. The sequence continues at coordinate 66,025,324 of CM014271.1, read as the reverse complement.
GTACCTGGGTTTGGTTTACACTAAATGCAAAGATAACGAATTTATGTTACATTTATACATGTTCCATGTTTTTTTAATCGTAAGTCCTTTTGCATTAATCGAAACATGGAGTGGCCACCTAGGAAAATAGTACAACCACAAGAACTAATGGTACTCTGGACTTAGCTTAGTAACTAGATGAACTCTATGTTATGTTTGGTGTCATATGTTGGGTGGTTGTTATGGTTTTTGTCTGATGTGTGGGGAATAAAGGTTCGCCTTTCACTTACCCACCCGGACAGGGAAACGCCCATACAATGAGGGATTTTTGGAAAGGCCTCGTAGTGATATCTCTACCATGCACTTTCGTGTTCTTAAGAGGCTAGCTACCTCTGGCATGAGAAGGAGAACAAGATTTGTTGTGAAGTGTACAACCTCTACAGAGTGTTAAAAACTGATATGTCAACCGTGCTTACGACCATAAGCGGCCTGAACCCTCACATAATATTTAGAACTTGAAGATGAACTAATATGGGCAGTTTAATTGCCAGCCTATCCTTTATTTAAGCCTTGCACATAATTTTGATTCTGCTCTACACTTGGTGAGTATCAACCATAAGTGTACTCATCCTTACATAAATCACTGCTTAGTCTAGAAAATGTGGTGATGTACTTTGAGGATTCTAGGCGTACGTGTTCCCTCAGCCAATTGCCTCTTGAGGAGTGTAGCAGATTCGCTGCTAGTTATTCGATTCGATAAAGAATCATGTCTCACATGAGTGTAAAATGTTATTTAATACTCTTTATGATTAAGCATTGTCTTTTATATCACTGATGGAATCTCATATGTGTGTAACTTTATCCTTGCACACATATGACAGTCATTCGGTTTTGTTCTTAAAACCGGGTGTGACATATTCGGGTTGGAATATAGCTGACATTGAGGATGGCCGCAACCCTTGGTCTATATAAAGTAAAAGCACGAGCTGTCTTAGCTCTTTGTTCTGTCAGAGCTTGAACTAACTGTTCATTCGAACATTTACTTTTAATACGTTTGTGACGCTTGCTTCTTTCCTTGCCATAGCTATTAGGTAACCCCCCCCGGTCTGTCTAGCTTCTTACACTCGGAAGGAATCGTTGAACAGGAGTTCCAGCTTTCCAAAAACCCTGTCTCGCAGAGCACCAATTAACTCTTTTAGGGCAATCTCAGGAGTTTATTTATTTGAGCCTCTGTGTCGGATAAGATTAGTGCGAGCCACATCCAAATACCTCGGTCAAATTATTCTGTTTATTATTACTATATACTAGCCCGCTGGTGGTAGAATCCCTCTGTCTCACGAGCAAAACAGCCAAGTAAGCTAAGTTTGGATCAGATAAGGTTGGGTTTAAGCCAAAGTAAGGAATGCATGGAGAAGCACTGTCAGGCTCTATAAGTAAGGAAATATCTCTATCCGGTTATTTGTAGTGAAAAATCTGTCTCGAGGAGAGAACGAGGAAAGCAGGGAATAGCGGAACAAAGAAAGAACTCTTAGGGGAGGAAAGCTTGCCTTTCCGATTTATTCACAGGTAAATTCGGAGTTACACGAAGTGGAAGGACCAAGGGCGAAGCGAAAGAGGGCATTTGTGTTCCGGGGAGGGCGTCGCGTAGGCATAGTTCCAATGGTAAGCTGATAGGGAGGCAGTTGGCTCACTCTTTCCTCGGCCATTTTCTGTGTTGGGAATAGGAGACACCAAGAAAGAATCAATAGTGTGCATTGACCAATAATGACTACACATTTGGCCCTAGATACCTCAGAGCATTGCGGTGAGTTGCAAGAAGGAATCAGCTGTCATTCCATCATTGTGACGGCATGAGACTACAAGGTTACACTGCAGAACAACTGGAAGACAATGGTCCACGGCCACAGAGCTTCCTACCTTGCACCTCATGTCTCACCATTTTTTGACAGCAACTATAGTATGACATAAGCAAGTTGGGGCATAATGCAGCATAGATGGCCGTAACACAACTCTAACCTTCCAAACAAAAGCAAGTTGGGGCAGAATGCAGCAGGGTAACAAGGTGTATGCATTGGCAGCATAGATGCGCAACCCACTGCATGCGCTTAAGAGAGCAACCAAAACTGTAATTGCTGGTGGCACACACAAGACACCAAGCGTACTTTGCTCTGAAAATTTTGATGCCTGATAGATCATTTTTCAGAAAAAAAAGGAATGGTTTCCAGCCTCTGTGTATTCGCACAAAAAGAAAGTCTAATAATTTTGTAGCTGATCATATTACAAATAAAATGGCAAGCACATTACACTGAAGTTAAAGTATTGCCTCCCTTGTTTCTCTATGGATTCATGGCGAAAAGGTCCAATACAAGGACTTGCCATGCTCGGCTCGCGAAAAGCACGATTTCCCTGGTGTCTTCATGCTGCAACGACAGTGATAGTTTGTGAGAAAATGAAACTAATCTGTGCAATAACACCAAGGCAATACCATACGTATACGTGGACTCTCTGTGCAATAAGCTTCCTAGGATAGGTCCAATGATAGAATTATTTACATATTTTAGCAATAACATACGTGGACTCTCTTTGCAATAATACCAGGGCACATGAAAAACTGTTGAAAATTACATGGGAATCATTGTCTTCGGCTTCAATTGAATATAGCGGCTCAACACTATTGGAAGCTGACATGAAAATTAGAGGCTTACATGATCATCAATACACGGAGCAGGAGTGGAGGCGGCCCTCATCTTGTCCGTTACTCAGTATGGCCATCGATGAGCATTATAACTACTAGATGGTCAGAGGAGACAAAAAGTGCAAACTTCAGTCCTAATGACTGTCATCCGGAATTGCTCCGGCCAAGAATTGTTAGCGCTCAAGAACAGAAGAAAGCGAATGAACTCTGTGGATTTGGTGTCGCGTGAAGCTGCGACGTTTTCTGTTTACTCTCCTCTTATTAATAGGTGCTGAAACAAACTAACGAAAGGCAGGGCTCGGTCTTTGCCTCCCTGCATGCGCGCGCCATGACCCGCGCTCTGCGTGCGCCATCCCGCACGCCGGGTCATGCCGCGCGACGCGGACACCAGCGCCTCAACGTGAACTTGCACGTCTCGGGCGCATTTACAGGACGCACTCAGCTCCAGGTAAGCCGGAACGGCCAAGCACAACTGAATTCAACATCTGAATGTAACATCTAAACTACCTGATCACTCGAACACAAGTTTACAGAGTTAGAACGCTAACATTTCACCCCCTAAACTTGATGTTCCTTGACGATCTTGCCGACTCCCAATAGGACTCGCAGTTCACAGAACCTGTCTCGCCCCAATGGTTTTGTCAGAACGTCGGCTAGCTGCTCTTCAGTGCGGACATGATCAACTTCCATCCTCCCATCTCCAATGCATTCTCGAGGAAAATGAAATCGAACATCTATATGCTTACTCCTATCATGGAAGACGGGATTCTTACTGAGAGCTATTGCTGATTGGCTGTCCATCTTGAGTGTGAATGGCCTGCACTGCTCGCTTCTCAACTCTGAGAGGAGCTTTGCCAGCCAAACTCCTTGGCATGCAGCTGTCGGCCCTGCAATGTACTCAGCTTCGCATGACGACAGTGCTACTACCTTTTGCATCTGCGATTGCCAGCTTACTGCACTTGTGCCGAAGAAGAACAGCACACCGGTACCATTTTCACATTAAATAATATTTTCCTGTACCATTTTCACTATTTCCTGTGCCATATTCTATATTTCCGAAAACGCAGACTGCGTTAGGATTAGGAGACACCATGGATCACGAGTTGGCACTGTTGCTGAACCAGCTCAGCTTTTGTCACTGGTCAATTGGTTATTTCACTGAGGACCTATAATATGTTTGTAAGCTATAGTGCAAAGTGCAGTTGCCGATTTCTTTTTGCCTTCCATTCCGATAGGAGAATATCTCTCATTTTCTTCTTCACTACCGCATCCCACACTGCTCCTCCGTGTTATGTAACTCTTTCCTCTGGTAGTGGCAAAGTGAATGGAGATATATGGAAGCAAGAAATCTCCAATATATAATGCTACTCGTCATACACTTGTCATTAGTTGTAGTCATTTATTTGTGTTACGTAGGAGTAGTTGGACAGATGAATTTGTTTCACCACTCCATGACTCCAATGCATATGTCAGGATGATTTTGCCTCCTTCATTGTGCATTTCTACCGGTCAGGAATTATGATTGGTCCTCTTGGTCTGTAATTATGATGGTTGTATTATATTGATTGAACCATGATCATAGTTGTTAAATAAATTTTTAAATATTTCCATACTAGAATAGCATACAAAACATGCAGGTTGGATTAGGCTTGACGAATCTGATGAGGTAAGCTTGCCCAAGTTGAATCTAAACGAAGTTAACTGAAAACCTAACAAGAGAGTCATATATAATAAATGTTAAAGTGGTTGCCAACACCTCCAAGCAAACTTCCACTACTACAGAAACCATTTTTCAAGTCACTATTTTCACAGCCGGTTTTTTGAAAGTGGCGCAGAAAATATTTTCACAGTCGGTTTTTTTGGTGCTGCGGCTGGGAAAGGAAAAACCGGCTGTGATAGGTGGCTTTCGCAGCCGGTTTTTTAGCCGAACCGGCTGTGAAAAGGGCTAGGTTTTCACAGCCGGTTTGGCTAAAAAACCGACTGTGAAAACCACCTATCACAGCCGGTTTTATACCTGACAAAACCTGACATTTGCAGGCTTTTTTCACAGCCGGTTTTCTTTAGCCGACTGTGGAAATGTGTTTTCACAGCCGGTTTTTCTTAAAAACCGACTGTGAAAATGGCGCACCCATATATCAGCTGCCTCCCCTCCCCTCCTTCTTCCCCAACCCGACACAAACACCATTTTCACCATTGTTACGGCCACTTTTTCGAATTCTTCTCAAAAAGACTCCATTTTTGAAGGATATACCTCACCAACTTACCAAAAGGTTGGTCTCTAGCTATACCTCATTTCTACCAATGCATTTGTGGGTTGATTTTCAATTTTTGGATGAATTTTATGGAGAGGGTGTTCATCAATTTAGAGGCCATTTCTCACCAATTTTTTCATGTAGGAGGCCGAATTTGGATGGTTTCACACCTCCACCATGGTTAAAGGTTGGTATGTGCACATAATTGTTTTAGGTTGTTATTGTGATTGGTTAGTTTTTGGCAAACTAGGGATGAGAACGAATAAGTGGTTGCTCTTTGATTATTATAGAGGCATTTCTCTCCTATTGATTCATGGAGGAGATCGAGTTTTGAAGGTTGCACAAGTCCAGAGTGGTTATTTGATGGGTACGTACGCCCTATGTTTGATGGTTGATTTATTTGCTTGGTTAGATTTTATCAAATTTGAGTTGAATATGAATGGAAGATGGTCTTTTCCATTTTAGATCAATTTGTCGAATTGGCTTACATGCATGGTGCTGAATTCTAAAGGTTGAACATCAATCGCTTGTTTCAAGGTTAGTATCTATCCATACTTAATTTTACAAGAATTTTTTGTTACGTTTCATAAATTTGAAATTATGGGTATAGTCTGAAGTATCTATCCATACTTAATTTGTTGAAGGCTACATTCATGAAACTTTTTAGGGCCTTTTAACTAAAGTACAAAAATTGTTCTATTCTAATTCACAGATGGATAGAGGATGGATGTATAATTCTTTGGGTAGAGGTGATAATTTTGTGAAAGGAGTTCAGTCTTTTATAGATGTTGCCAAGGCATTTATCATCAGTCATCCAAGGGAAGGGGGTATGTTTCATGCCCATGTGTTGATTGCAAGAATCAGAAGCAGTTCACAAATATCGAGCAGATCCGATGCCATTTGCTAGGGGTTTCAAGCCAGATTATATGATTTGGAATAAGCATGGGGAGGTTGGTATCAATGACACTGATGGAGCCTCTACAACCGTGCGGAAACGAAAAGCTCAAACAGTGCGGGAGACTGTGCAGGAAATAGAGCAGGAAACGGTGCAAGAAACCGTGCAGAAAACGGTGCAAGAATCGGTGCAAGAAACGGTGCATGAAACACAGCAGGAAACTTTCGGTGCAACCATGCATGAGACTTTAGCTTCAGATGCTATGTTGGATGGCCTAGACAGAATGATACATGATGGGGAGCCGGAATTCCTTGATGACAAAAATTAGAAAAAGTTGGAGAAGATGAGAAAGGATGCCAAGACACCATTGTACGAAGGGTGTACCATATCTAAATTGGAAGCGGACCTCAGGCTACTGGAGATGAAGTCAAGTAACGGGTTGTCGGACAAAGGTTTCAATGATTTGCTAGAAGTTTTGCAGACGATGCTTCCTAGCCCGAATGATTTGAATAAGAACATATACGAGGCGAAGCAGATGATCTGTCCATTGGGTCTCGAAGTTCAAAAAATCCATGCGTGCCCCAATGATTGCATCTTGTACCGTGGCGGATACGAAGATTTGGATGAGTGCCCAGTTTGCAATGCTTCAAGATACAAGTGTTCATCAGCACTTGCAATGGATTGCAAACGAAACATGAGGCCGCCCGCAAAGGTCGTTTGGTATTTCCCAATAATTCCCCGGTTGAAGCGGTTGTTCGCAAATGCAAAGACAGCAAAGCTTATGCGGTGGCATGCTGAAGATCATCTTAGAGATGGGAAGCTCAGGCACCCAGCAGATGGTTCACAATGGAGGGCTCTTGATTTTAAATACAAGAAAAAATTAAGAAACGAGATTAGGAATGTAAGGTTCGGGCTGAGCACGGACGGGATGTGTCCTTTCAACATGGTTAGCAGCAAACACAGCACTTGGCCAGTGACTCTATGCATATACAACCTTCCACCTTGGTTGTGTATGAAGTGGACGTACATAATGATGCCTTTATTGATCCAAGGACCCAAGCAACCTGGCAATGATATAGATGTGTATCTAGAACCATTGGTGGATGATCTCGTGACATTGTGGACAAAAGGTGTCAAGGTGTGGGACGAGTACAAGCGAGAACACTTCAAATTGAGAGCACTGCTATTTGTAACTATCACCGACCTACCCGGCCTTGGTTGCCTGTCTGGTCAAGTTACAAAAGGATATAAGGGATGTGTGGTTTGCATGGAAAAGACAGATGCAAGATGGCTTAGCAATAGCAGGAAGATGGTCTACATGGGTCATCGAAGGTTGCTTCCAATTAACCACCCCTATCGCCGGAACAAGAAATCCTTTGATGGTACAAGGGATGACCAATCACCTCCGACATACCGGAATGGAGAGCAGATATTCAAGATGGTTAGCAAACTAAGAGTTGTCCTTGGAAAGGGGGCCGGAAGTGTACCCGCACCGGCTGATTCTCTGTTCAAAAAGATGTCTTTGTTCTGGAGGCTTCCTTATTGGAAGTTTCTCATAGTTCGTCACGCACTTGATGGGATGCACCTAACAAAGAATGTTACGGAGAGCACGCTTGGAACAGTGATGGCTGCGAAGGGTAAAGGAAAGGACTCATTGGAAACTAGA